>AP028909.1:40850673-41450673 GCA_036186465.1 Nesidiocoris tenuis
TGCAGTCACAAAATCAGTCCAAATCGTACATTTTCCAAAACGTGGAAGTACTGTGTATTTACGCGTACCTACCACTTGTTTTTTAATGCTAATAAGTACATACTTTTACTGCCTAATATACATAAAACAGGTAAAGTAGGTACCCAGGTGGTACCTCACAGTCTGATAACGTACGGACTACGTCACATGCGCTGATTACCTATCACTCAAAAAATTGGACAAAAATTACTTAAAAAATAATTTCTAACGCACAAGAAGGTACAATAAACTTGTTTGTTTGTCTGTTCCTCTTTTTACAAATGATCGGGGCCTTTTCTGAAAAGCTAAAATCATCAATAATGTCTAACTTAAATCAAGGCAGGACAATATCAGTGAGCTTATTTTCCGCTGCTTATCATATCTTTCCTTTCTTATCAGCGAAAAGCTTGTATTTTTGTAATATTTTATTTATTTTGGGTGTATATCATTCCGTCTACACTTCAGAGCGTCTAAAAATCCTTATCAGTCACTGCGTCTAACAATTCTTATCAGTCACTGCGTCTAACAATTCTTATCAGTTCTTGCGTCGAAAAGTACATTCGGGTCAGTCCGACTAAGATTAAAGCAATCGATAGTGACGTTTTTATCGATAGTGAGTTGAACTTGTTCAGCGGAGGAACGCGATGTAACATCGATTGTTTAATCGATTAAAATAATTTCTCGACGGACTGACCCGCCTCGTGATTTCGACGCTTTTTCGGAAGACATTTTTTCGACGGTCGGTCGCGTAGACGCTTTGTTGGCCACTGTAAAAGTGACTAATTTCATGTATCGATCGATATATCGATTGAATTGATGCGATTATTCGCTGGAAGTTTTTTTACTTCGCCGTTCGGTTTGAGATTGTTCAAGATGTTGAGAATATATCCGCGTAGAGCGCATGTGTGTCAACGTCCAAACATTGGTGCATTTGCGTGATAGGTATCAATTTATGGTATTTCTTTGCTTTGGCATGAGACTGGATTGATTGGAAAATCCTGTCTTTGGTTTTTGAATTTTCAAAGTCATTTTGAGTTTTCTCACGGTTTACCTGCCCAATTTAAGTTGAAGCGAAAAATCCCGTCTTTGCTAATATATTAGTGAATTTCTTGAGGGTTGGTCAATGACCAACCCTCAAGAAATTCACTAATTAATCGAGTGGTCGAGAACATTTTGAAAAAAAATTTGCTAATAAACCCAATTTAAGTTTAATTGAAAAATCCCGTCTATGGTATAAACCTATTATTTTGAGTTTTCTCGCGATTCACCTACCCAGGTACTTATGATATGGCTCAGATGGCATGAAAAATCATACGGTAGGTAGGTCACCCTCCTATTTTTTCAAGTAAGTACCTACCTAAATTTGTTAGAGGTAGGTAGGTACCTTAGTTCTGAAAACAACAGAACGTCTTCTATTAGGACCTATTGCTGGTATTTTGCGCTCTAAGGCTTTCGGCCAATTCTTTGGCCTTCAATCTTGATAGTCTTGAAGACAATCAAAGTTTTCTTTGAAGACAGTCCCCCTTCTTCCGACGATTGCGTGCCACGAGTGGCATGCTGTCATCCCTTTTATCTTCGAATCAAAGCTCGCTTATGCAGTTGATGTTAATGTAGGAGTTATTGGGTCGTTTTTGTGCAATGAGGGATGCAATCACAGAGAGGGCACGAGGCAATGTAAAATACTAATTTACTAGGTAATGTGAACAATAGCAGTTTCACCCATTTCAGGGTGTTCATAGGAACTTCGTCGTTAAGAGGAAGTTCATACGGAGCCTGCCATCCCTGTTGTCGGAATCTGAAAGGAAGTTATTTTTTCGACGCACCCCCTTCAGGACTAAGTTCTCCAGAAACAGCCGTTTTCCCTCCAAAATCGCTAAGGAATTTTGCCGTAAACAACTGAAAAGATTGAAATTTTCTGAGCTTAATTGCAGCTGCTCTTTGCACGTTGTGAAAAAACGGTTGTGAAGAAACAGGTGGCATGGTTAAAAAACGATTAAAAGGGAACCTTAAAAGGGTTAAAAAACGCCTTTTCTTGCATTTCGTATTTTTGATGATATTGCACTCTTCCTAAGCACGGCAGTATGAGCATTTTGAGTAATTGAATAAATAACCCTGAGCTACCTGCGAAATTGCAACCTCCCAGAGATGGCAGTGCGGTGGATCAAATTCCTCGAGGAGTGGGGTCGCTCCAGCGACCAGTCAGAGAAACGTTCTTTTCTTCTTTTACATAATTAGATTACGTAGGTAGGTGTTAATAACAGTTTCCGATTTGATAGGTACCTATGCACTGGTGAACAGTGTAATAATTGAGCCGTTCAGTAGCCAAGTGGGATAAGTCCATTTTTTCAAATTTCACAGGAGCGAAGTATTTGAGTTTGGTGCTGTAGTTTTGTAAAAGATTAAAGATAGACAAAATCGACCATTCGATTCTGTGTTCGATTACTCAATAAAACATAACTCCAGCACCGTTCGTCAACTGGAAGAATATGACATTTTCTTCCGTTTGGCGCAATAAAAAAAAAATCGGAAAAAATGGACTTATCCCATTTGGCTACTGAGCGGCTCAATTAAAGAGATTTATTTGAGCTGGCCTAGAGATGATACAACGATATTATCGTGATGCTGTAATATTGAAGAATTGAATGAGAATAAAAAATAGTTCAATTGAAACAAATTTATTGAAATGTATGAACCAAACATCACCGGTTTAATCAATTGTTTCATAGAAAAACGCTGCAAATTCTTACACAGGGGTTCATCATTCACGTGGCTTGTTTGATTTTCACTCACTACCTGCCTATGTTAAAAACTAGTCTAATATTATTGAATCAAATTTTGTGAAAAAGTTTAGCTCGACTGATCTGGCAATGGCCCCATTAGATTCAGCATGAAAGGAGCTATCGAATAAAACAATTTACTTGCAAGTCAGAGAAGATTTTGGAAAACACAATTTTTTCAAGATTTCAACAATTATTTGGAAGGGCTCAAAACCGAACGATTGGCTTGGCTAAAGAATTGGGGCTCTCCTGGAACAAGGTAATTTTTCCTGAAAATTTTGAAAACTATCTCCAGCCGTTTGGGAGAAAAAGTGTTCACGGGAGACGGAAGGATCTTTTTTAATTGCAAATTCGGATTCTACGCCCTTTGCAACGTAAACCATACAGTTTTCAGGGTAGGTAGGTTAGAACATTTTTCATCATGGACGATTACAATGGATTATTATTGAAAAATAAACCGAAATCAGGTATGTCCACATCACAATTCTCCTCTCATCAATTTTCAGAGTCCAATCTTTCAAAACTGCTCGAGCAGATAATCCAGCTAGGCCTTTGGGAAAATGCTGAGTCGATGGAAATTCAGGAGCTGTTGTGACTACTTCAACGTTAGCTTTTCCATCAATGGTTGGAAGTAGGTAGGTATGTAGGTCCACTTCGTAGTGGTTAATCTCGCTTCAGGTTGCCATCCATTGACGCTTCCTCATTTTGCGACTTCGCAGCTTATCTTCTGTGAATTAAGTCAACAATTTAGGCACAAGGCAGGGTTTACTATAACTGAGGGCTTACAATACAATCTTGTGCAAACAAAATACAATCCCATTGCTCAAGAACCATATTTTTTCTACTCCCTTCAATCCAGGGTTTCATTTCAGATATAATCTTATAATATAGGTATATAGTACATATAATAAATAAGAACTATGTTCGGTTAATAAACCTACAGATGTATGGATTTTCAAGTCGAATGAGGAACATGCATGAAAAACGAAATCCATTTTTTCCGCCAGAATGATGCTGTTTAGGATGCGAAAATGATGTAGTGATGGTCTACAACAAAAAAACAACATTTTTCCTGGTGAAAAACGCTAATGAAAAGTGCCCTTTTGAATGTGGCGGTTAACCGTATGACGTCACTGTGCGGACAAGACTGCGCGTAGTTTCTTAATGTAACGGCAAAAAACCCGTTATCGCCGTCCTATCACAGCATACACGCATGAACTCGGATGAGGTTGCACTGGTGTTCACGGGAAGATGACACACACTGTGTAACCTTGAGGCTGGCCATTTTCCCGCTCGACTTCAAATCTGCGATTTTCACTAAGCCTCCCTCCTCTTTTAATTACCTCTTTTCCGAACCGTCATCCACCATAACACCATTTTCGAAGCCTAACAAGGAATATTATGGCGAAAAAACAGTTTATTTTTTTTCATGCATGTTCCTCATTGAGAACATTTCAAACAAAATTGAGAATTTTCCAAACCTAATTTGGAATTTATTTTCCAAGGCAGTTAGGTACCTACACTGGAAAAATAAATTCTGAATTTGGTTTGGACAATTCTCAATCTGACTAGGAAAATTCTCAATTCCGCTTGGAAACGCAATAGCATTCATTAACATCTCTACGTTTGGACCTCCGGGGCAGCTTAGTGGCTCGCCCGACTGACTAGCTGCAGGCTATACCCAGGGTGGGATTTAATTCCCATAGGTGGCATAAACATTTTTGCCCATAGTCTTATAATTCATGTCATCCCTCGTACTCAGGGTATCTGGAAATTATCTTAATTGGAGAAAGATTATCTGCATGGCTATGGAATATTTCATGCCACCAATGGAAATCTAGCCCATACCTCCAGCCGTGGCCTGTACCTAGAGACGCAAGACGACGCCACTGAACTACCCGTGAGACCTTAAAAAAAAAACCGTTTCTGTAACTGAGGTTGGGTCCTGAGGAACTCAGATGCTTCATTATCACAGGCCGATTTAACCCGGTCTATCGACAAACTCATGAAAGGACAAACTCATTAGAAAGGAGGCTTCGAAAGGCAATGATCCGCCTCCCACACTCTGGTAATCTTAACGAGCTGGTAAATGTTTGGTAAAAGTGGACCTGGCGAACGCAAACCGGTCAACATAGCCAACACATTTGCCAAGGGGGCAAAAATTGGGCTCATAGCCTCAGTTATGAAAACGGCATCTTACTGAAATGAAATACAGTTCACTGACTTACCGAAACACTAGCTTCCAATGTCTCCTACATCTTTCTCGACGGAAACAGTCATCTTCCACGGCTAGACGATTGCATCCTTAGGTCCTACATGAATAGCTGAGAGCTACAATATCTGCTTATGTGACACGTAAACTACTTTCAAAACCATGTTATTTAAACGGATAGATCTAAATATAAGTTATAACAATTATTTATTCACAACTCTGTGGTTATTCCACTAACCAAGTGCTAACATAAGTGAATTTTGTACACTGTCAACAAATGACAGGTCCTACAATGGGGAGGCGTGTGACAGCAACAGTTAAGCAAGCTTAAAAACAGCGTACGATTTTACGCCCCTGGCGGCAGCTCTGTAACCATTCTAGAAGTGTCTCAAGTTGAGGTACACTATCCTACTATCGATACGGAGGATTGTGATCGATCTTAGACGGTGTGACCCGCTTATCATGTTAGACGCTTTGGCGGAAGCTATTTTTTAGACGCACTGAAGTGTAGACGGAATGACGCACTCCCTTTATTTTGCTCTCAATGCAAACGACCATTAGTGATGGGCGATACCACAAAATATTCGATACCAGTACTCGATACTAGTATCGAAACAAATATTCGATACTACTCAGATATCGAAAGAAAATATTCGATACTGAAGAGTATCGAATCATATGAGTACTTTTTCATTTCACACACCGAATAAAATGGTAATAAAATAGAAATAACAGATTAAATAACACTATTAAGCCCTGACGTTATTTATTTTACGTTATATTACTTTTCAACAAGGCTAACAGGTCATTTCTATGTGTAAAAGTTATTTACCTATAAGATCAAACGAATGTCGAAGAAGTGGTGATGGAGATGGGGAGGAAAACGACATCAACGGTGTCATTCACACTGTCAAGTCCCAGAACTGCTTCCCTACTCCACGCAGGAATGTCAATTTGTCAACCATAGCTGGCGAAAGTCGGTCCCTTTTGTAAATTTTATTAGTTAGTATAAATAAAGTAGGCAGGTAATTTTGAGACTATCCATTTGAGTATTTTTTCTGAAGTCGGGAAAAATACTCGATACCTATACTAGTATCGAAGCAAAATATTCGATACCAAATGTACTTGGTATCGAAAGAAAATATTCGATACCATACTCGTATCGATAAGTATCGCCCATCACTAACGACCATGCGTTAACTACGTTTACAAATTCACCAGAAATTTTCCGATTTTTTAACCTACCCAACAGCATAATTGCAAGTTCAACTCCTCATCATGCCGGTGACGAATGAAAAAAAGCTGAGGATCTGTTTGGTAAGTTAGCCGGATTCAACTTCCGCTAATGAATAATAAGTAATATACTTCATCACACAATGAAACACAAATAGCCTACTGTTATGTCGTACTTAGTTATAAGGTCAATAAAATCGCTTAGAAGATGCTAGGATGGTTTGACTCTGGTGTCTTTCCAGTCTTTGAGGCTTCATGCCTTGACGTTGACTTCACATTCAAGCGCCATTCGAGTAAATTCTGCCAATCGGAGTACCTGTTGTTCATTTGATTGTAATTTTGTATCGTAGAACGAGGAAGATGTTCCTTATGAAGAAGAAATCCTCAGAAACCCATATTCAATCAAACACTGGCTTCGGTACATTGACTTCAAAAAGGACGCTCCCAAACATGGTGTGAACATTATCTACGAGAGAGCCCTAAAAGAGCTTCCAGGAAGGTAAATTTGAAAGAATAATCAATTTCATGATCTTAGGAAAGTTCAAGATTGCGACCTGGCTTTATACAATTTTCATAATTTCCAACATTATGCTGAAGAGGGTGAAACTAGCGTAACGGAACTGCGTGAGCCATTTGTAGTTTTCAAATCTAACGCTTTCGACCGTACGGTCCCCCTCGGGAGCTACTGCTGTCGTGACTGACGTCAAGTAACTGCCCTGGTGGCACTGGATCTCAAGAAAATCGTTCAGCCTAAATTTGACTGCCAGCCATCTGCGGCATGCTGATTCAGATGGGTGCGGATTAACATCTCTTCCTGTAAACAGAACTTGTTGAGTCCCAAGACTTAGCATCGCAGTCGCGAGCACAGCCGTACGGTCTCTCGTTTACCTGCAATTTTCTTTTACCTTCTTTTGTTTCACATAACTCCAAAATCGTCTTTCAATTTACAGTTACAAACTGTGGTACAATTACTTGAAATTGAGAAAGAAGCAGATCAAAGGACGTTGCATCACTGATCCATGTTTCGAACATTTGAACAACACTTTTGAACGTGCGTTAGTGTACATGAATAAGGTAATGTGAAATTTCAACAAGAATAACCTTATTTCATAGCAAACAGGGTGTCTTCTCTGATTAATTCATCTCCTGGAAAAAATCATGAGATTTGCCTGCATCTCCTGAAAAATGGCGCTTTCTTGAACAACCAGCTATCGATTAAGCCAGTCTGAATAGAGAAAATGTAGATATGGCAATGTGCAAAGTATGCAACTTGAGCATAAAATTCTAAATGACATCCTAAAACGGTGATTTTTTTCGGGATTACCCTTTTTGTTCAGAAGACGGCCCAAAACTGATCAGACTTTATAAACCACCCTCAATAACTGCTCAAATTTTAACCCAGATGCCGCGGATATGGATGGACTATTGTCAGTTTATAACGAACCAGTGTAAAATAACAAGGGCCCGTCAGGTCTTCGACAGGGCGCTCAGAGCGCTCCCGATCACCCAACATCGAAGAATTTGGCCAATTTATATTAAATTTCTGAAGAAACATAATATTCCGGAGACGGCTGTTCGCGTTTTCCGTCGATACCTCAAGGTAATTTCTGATGTAATTTGATTGTTACGATTTAAATGGCACTATTCAATCGGTTGCTCTTTGTGCCATTGAGAAATACTCCATTTCGTTTCCATTGTCCAAAAATGTGCTGTGGTTTGTGTCTTGCAGCTTTGTCCTGAAGACGCCGAGGAATACATCGACTATTTGATTTCCGTCAACCGGTTAGACGAGGCGTCTGTCCGGCTTGCCGATATCGTGAACAGTGACGAATTCGTATCCAAACATGGCAAGTCGAATCACCAGCTGTGGACTGAACTGTGCGAGCTGATCTCAAAAAATCCCCAGGACATGAAGTGAGCGAACATGACAGTGGCAAAATTGTTGACTCAATCCCTTGTTATACTATTAATCACGGGTAATCACATGCGCTGACCAAGTGGTGGGTACCTGTTTTTTGTTCTACGTCGTTATTGCATGTCTTCCATTTTACTTTCCCAGGACGCTGAACGTGGACGCGATTATTCGGAGCGGCCTCAAAAAGTATACAGACCAACTTGGTCGGCTTTGGAGCTCGTTGGCCGACTACTACATTCGAAGCGGACTTTTCGAAAAGGTACGTACCATTATGAAAGTGTACCAATTATGTATCTAGCTGGAAAGATTAATTCGAATCAGATTTCTGAGATCTCCTGAAATGCCGAAAATCGGTCTGTTGTGTCTCATGGCTGCGATTGATTTTCCAGGCAAGGGACATATACGAGGAAGCCATTCAAACTGTGACCACCGTCCGAGATTTCACTCAAGTCTTCGACGCCTACGCGCAGTTCGAGGAACTATCGCTCAGCAAGAAGATGGAAGAAGTCGCAAACAAACCAATTCCCTCAGATGACGGTAAACTTGATTTGTACTGATTCCTGTTGAAGATTCCCTTTTTTATCGTCTTTCCCATTGTCCTTCAATTCTCTAATTTCATTATCCATCAGATGATATTGAAATCGAGCTAAGGATGGCAAGATTTGAAGATCTTATCGAGCGACGGCTATTGCTATTGAATTCGGTATTGCTACGACAGAATCCTCACAACGTCCACGAATGGCTCAAGAGAGTTCAACTATTCGAAGGAAAACCTCATGACGTGAGTTCTTGGAGTCTTCTCAATTCGTCGATTTCCAACTATTCCTCACTATTCAATGATCATTCGCTCTTTCTCTCCTTTAGATCATCAATACGTACACCGAAGCCGTTCAGACGATCGATCCGAAGCAAGCCGTCGGCAAACCTCACATGCTCTGGGTCTCGTTCGCCAAATTCTATGAGGAAAACGATCAGATCGAGGATGCCCGTATTGTCATGGAAAAGGGCACTCACGTGGCTTATTTGAAAGTCGACGATCTGGCGTCCGTTTGGTGCGAATGGGCCGAAATGGAAATTCGAAACGAGTACGTTATTGCGTGATTAAAAATTTTCTCCATCAATCACTCAACCTTCTTGCAATTAGGCGTGCCGCAGGTGGCCTGCTGTCTATTCTCCCGATCAGCTGACAAGTACATCAAGTTGCGGGTCGATACTTCCACTTTCAATCACCCAGTGACGTTTTATAGTCGAAGGTTGATTGCCTTTGCCCACCTTTCACTCTCCTGACAAAAGACTGCACGTTAGATATTGCTAGTTAATAGGGTCGTACGAGCAAAAGCGCTCAAATGAACTATCAAGGGAGAGCTTTCACCACTTTTTTGCCCTCACATAAATCACAAAAAATAATTATTTTCCAGGAATTACGAAGAAGCCCTCCGGCTCCTGCAAAGGGCTACCGTAATGCCTTCGAGAAAGGTCGACTACCACGACGATTCTGAAACTGTGCAGATGAGGTTGTACAAATCGTTGAAATTGTGGTCGATGTACGCCGATCTGGAAGAAAGCTTTGGATCTTTCAAGGTTTGCGAACAGTTTTTCCCTTTTTCACAAAAATAATACGCTTTTTAAATAGCTTTTGACCTAGGTCTTCAGGTTTGTCAACCACATACATACAAAACTCGTTATTGCCAAATATTAACCAATGATACGCTCTCGATTATGTTCTTGTTTCAACTGAACTCTAACACGTTAATTTCGGCGTTGTAGTCGTGCAAAGCCGTCTATGACAGGATCATCGATCTGAAAATAGCGACCCCTCAAATCATCATAAACTACGGACTATTCCTGGAGGAGCATAACTATTTCGAGGAAGCATTCAGGGTAAGCGTAAACTACCAAAAACCGATCGCAATATTCCCCTTGTACATGATGCGAAACTGATCTGAATTTTTCACATTTCAGTCGTACGAGAAAGGCATCGCTTTGTTCAGATGGCCGAACGTGTACGACATTTGGAACACGTATCTGACGAAGTTCCTCGCTCGATACGGGGGATCGAAACTCGAAAGAACGCGAGATCTGTTTGAACAATGCCTCGAAAATTGTCCGCCCAAATTCGCCAAAAGTCTCTACCTTCTTTACGCGAAATTGGAAGAAGAGCACGGACTGGCGAGGCACGCGATGGCCGTTTACGAAAGAGCTACTTCTGCTGTATTGCCGGAAGAAATGTTCGAGGTACGCACCGATATGTGATTCATTGTTTTCCAACTTGAGGTGAAGTGATCTGGTACTTTGGCGAGAGTATTTAGAACTTTGCTCAAAACATCGAATTGCCTACTCGACGAAATGCCCATTCATGAGCTCCGTCAAAATGATGAATAGTTACCTAATCAAGCTTTAACTTCTTTCATCGTTAATCCACAGTCGAGGCTTCATGACTACCCGCTTCTGGTTCTAGGGGGTGGCGCACATTTTATTTAAAATTCACAAATGATCCTTGTCATTCCGACTGGACGCAGAAGTTAGCATAAATGGGACGCAGTTTAAAAACTCCGCAAAAAAATATGCAATTCCCCAGAAGTTTGTAGGCTCTTCGATAACATGGTGCCTACCCATCGATTTTCGCAGGTGTTCAACATCTACATAAAGAAGGCAGCCGAAATCTACGGGATACCAAAGACGCGGCAGATATACGAGAAAGCCATCGAAGTTCTCACCGAGCACAATTCCAGAGAAATGTGCTTGCGCTTCGCCGAGATGGAGACCAAACTTGGTGAAATAGATCGAGCCCGGGCAATCTACGCGCACTGCAGTCAAATGTGTGATCCAAGGGTGAGTTTTGTAATCGTTACTGCACAGGTTACCTTTAACACCAGATGTAGATTCTACATTGACCACAGATGCTAACAAATGATATTTCCGATTAGGTAACAGCCGTGTTCTGGCAGACGTGGAAAGACTTTGAGGTCCGTCACGGCAATGAGGATACAATGAGGGAAATGTTAAGGATCAAGAGAAGCGTCCAAGCCACTTACAATACACAGGTAAGCTGTTAGTCTTATCTCCATAGATAACAGCACAACAACTAGCCACTTTTCATTCTTTGTTGATAATTTAGTGGTTTTCTTGAAACTATTGTTAAAAATTCCATTTAAATGCCTGTAAATTGTCAACCTGGATCTTGTTGTGGTTGGTTTGTGCCCGGAATGGTGCCCAACATGGCCAATGTTCAAGGGTAGGTAATTGTGAATAATCATCATTATCATTGTTGCCGACCTCCTGAAGGCCAGGCCGGGATTCCGAGCGCTTGATGCCAAACAATTCGATGACAATTAAAATTTGGTGCTGACCATCTGAATTTAGCTTTAATTTTGTTTGAATTTTCGCAAGGCTGAAGGAAGACCAGGCGCCGCCTTGTATCATAAAGCTACGTTTTTTACGAATCTTTTGACAAGAGCTTCTTGTAATCTCAACCCTGAAACTACCTTTCAGGTGAACATGATGTCGGCCCAGATGCTGTCTGCAGCAAGCAGCATAGCCGGCACTGTTTCCGACCTGGCACCTGGCGCCAAGGACGATATGCGCCTATTGGAGGCGAAGGCTGTCGAAATGTCAACCGTTCAAAGAGGTAATTCCTGTCTCACGCTTGGTGTCATTAATTTGTATCACGTTTTAACTCCAAGTTTTTATTGTTAACTGGAAAACACCCAAAAAATCATTATTCTGTTTGTTTTCAGGCCAGCCTTCCAGCTTGAGTTCAGGTATCATGTTCGTGAGAGGTGAGACCCAACAGGTGACGAAGGATGGCCTGGTCACCAGCAAAGCCGCTCCCGAAGGTTCCAATCCCAACGAGGTCAATTTGGATGCCGCTCTTGCGTCGAGCGATGAAGACGATGACGACGACAATGCAGCTGATGCCGAAGGTACGTTCGGCTATACGATTGACACTGATGTGTCAATTTTTCGCTGAATAACAGCTGGATAACCTGTTGATTACCTTCCGCTCCAATAAAGAAATCATTCGTCAATATTTTACTGCTGGTTTTCCTGCATTTCTGGTTGATCGAGTACGAGAGCCATGCTTTTATTTTTCCAGATGACCTGCCCGTACAGAAGCAGATCATCCCCGACGAGGTGTTTGGAAGCTTGAAACCAGCGAATGACGATGACGATGATTGAAAACCAGTGCAGGCTAATGATTCGATGATGATTTTCTAAGTATGTTTTTCTATCATGTATTTTTTCCTGTCATTGGAACGTTGGAACAACCGAAAAGAACATTTTTTCTAGCTGAGTGAGTTTTTTTAAACCTCTAGTATCCTCTTTGCCCTCCTCCTAGCTTAAACCAATGCACTCGTCTAAAAAAAATTGCACGCACAGGCTTTGTCTGATATTAATAATGACGAAAAAACCCATCGTTAAACATTAAACTACGTGAATTTTCTATTGAGTTACAGCCTAATTTTGGATTGATGGCCATAACACGATTACGAATAGTGCACATGGAGCATTCAGAGCACAAAATTATTCAAGCCCCTACAGTGATGTAGGCCTACTAATAATTTGTAATTGTTCAGAATCAGTAGTAATATGTATTCGAACTTACCTGTTACCACGTCTTAATTGAACGGTCGAGCATCAGGAGCAAACTAATTCACAGTAACTCGCCAGCGCGCCAGGGAACGGAATAGGAAAACCAGTCGTGCGTAGATAACACACAATACTTCCATATTTGAAAAAAAAAATGTGTGACACAGTTTGATCATATTTTGACTGCTTTTAAGGGTGCTTAGGTCAAAAATATCAAAAAACTCACCAAGAAAAATTTAAAATTCGCCTAAAAGAAAAATACGCCACATTTTCTGAATAATAAAAATATCCGCTTATTCTGCAAGGTAAAACAAAGATTTTAAGACCAAGAACGCTCAAATCGGTTAATTTTTGTGGCCAGAAAAAAATAAAATAGAAAACACTAAAAATGCGAATATATTGGAAGTACTGTGAGTTATTCAAATTCCTATTAAACAGGGCCTTGCCGAGACAAACATTTCAGTTCAAGAAATTTGAAAAAAGGTTGAGAATTGAGGGAGCTATGGCCATTTTCGTAAATGACCACAGACGGACACACAGACACCTGTTCAGGAAGTGAGTCAGAGTAATGTGTATAAGTAAAAGTTTTTTCTGAAGCTTCCAATTCTTGATTTTAGTACAATTACTGTACAATTATTGTAATTGTACTAAAATCAAGAATTGGAAGCTTCAGAAAAAACTTTTACTTATACACATTACTCTTACATTTACTAACATATTATGTTAGTAAAAAACGCGAAATCCAAGTTTACGGGAATGTAACCGGACGATAGAATACCTATCTTTCGTTCATATGACCATACATCCCAATCGGGTTCGGATCTCAACGATTTCAAACGGGAAAGGTCTTACCTTGGACCAAACGCAGACCAGTTCGGACATGCCTGCAACCAAAAAAGAGAAAAATCCATTAAAGCATCATTTGTTGTCATAATAGAAGTACCTAGTGCGATACATATTAATTTATAAATTTAATTTATTTAAATAAAATAACATTTATCTATTTCCATTTGATGGAAACTAACGTTTAGCCGCGTCGCTCCTCGTTGGCCGATGTCCTCCGGCTGCATTCCATGGTGTTACACTTCTCGAACCACAGGATGTTTCCACAGCACAACGAAACTTTTCCCTCTTTTTGGTCAAAATTAAATTACCTACTTCAGGAACAAATAAAGGAGAGTTCAATTCAAACAAATGTAAGCGGTTTTTGAATCTTTTATGCAACTCGGTTTTATCAAAGATTTGAAGTCAAATTGCTTTTTTCTAGGGGTGAAAATGTTCAGCAAAGAACTACTCAATTTTTAAAGGGAGGTAGGTAACAGGAATAATATTGAAACTTCCGCCAGTTTGATACAAAGGACTCCAGCTTGAAAATGTCAAAATGTACCGAGTCATTCTAATATTGCTCAAATTTTTGCACCCCCTTGAGAACTCGGCACTTGATCACACCTGCAACAAACAAGAGGAATAGTCGTGGTTAGGAGTCAATCTTGAATAGAATCGAGAGAAGAACAAAAACGGATGAAAATTGTGCCTAATGCGCTGGATGAGCTGCCCCTGTACCCCTAAAACATCCTGTTACGATTCTTCTATTTTTACAGAGGCACATAAGTGCATAATTTATTACATAATTACACCGTACTTATGAACTAGATAATAATTTATAAGATGAATTAATTATGCGGGAATTTTTTAGCCAACCTGGGAATTTTCGGCGGCTAGCCTGGGGAAATTGTTAGGACAGGGATTGCAAACTGTACCTATTTTGGTAGATTATTATTTAAATTCAAAAACAAAATTTAAATCTGGAAAATAATAAAATTGATATGAACGATCAATTGGTTTAGGGGAGGGAAAATGCGTAAAAATATTACCGGAAGCGGTTTAAACGAGCTATGAGTAATAGGGGATTAGAAGAGGAGAGGAGGTCGCCAACGCCTAGTCGAAACTCAGCCGCGAGACTGGGCTGAGTCTTGGCCGCGAGACTGGGGTGAAATTCGGCCCCGAGACTCTGCCGTGAGACTGGGCTGGAACTCGGCCACGAGACTGGGCCGAGTTTTTCGAAGGCTAACCAGGGAGCAACCAATGCTGGAACTGAGGCTGAAGGTGAAACTCACATTATTTTTGGGCATCAGCTATTCTCTAGTTTGACTATCGATTATTGAAATCATCCATAAAAAGCACGAAAAAGAGTTTTTCCATAAAAAGGCGAAAGAGACAGTTTTTCTGAAGACCCTAACCCTGATACCTGACTACATAAAAAGCACTATTCTTGCACTTACTTTCATCGGAATGTTGAGTTTCGATTTTCGGCGATACCGACGAGCTGGGCAGCAGACAAACTAACGCGAATCGCACAGAACTATTAAAAAATTGTTGCTCCCTCAACCGGCACGAATCGGGCGGACGGCGGATCAAAACGATCGAAACGGCAAGAGAAGAGAAAAGAAAAAAATTCGCCGACATTTTTCACCCGCATTTATCGAATTCGAGGATCAAAGCTAGCTAATCAGCACTTCGCGAAATTATCACAAACCTTCACTCAAAAACGATAGCAGCAATGTTGGAAACGATGTTTTTCGGTTGGGAAACTATCTCGCAGAGTTTGTTCTCACCAATTTAAGCAAAAATTAATAATAATTAACAACCGACGCGACACAACCGACCCGGAGGGAAGCCGACGGAAGACTGAACGGTGGACTCGCACTCGGAATAGGCGAAGACTTGTCGAACATGAACCAACATGAACGGACTTGTCGTTGCTCTATGGGTTCGAGCCGCGCCTCCGCTCTCCTAAATCGAGCCGCCCGGCTGATCCGAGCCGATTTTTGGAGAGTTCGGCACAATATCTCGGCGTACGGCAGCGCCTACAGTGGAACTATGGCATGCCGGGCGGCTCAAGCCATAACAACATCCCTGACCGACGGGCGGTGTTGCGGTAATTGGTAATGCAGTGTATATAGGTGGTAATGCAGTGTAAATATAAAGCGAGGAGTTTGATTCCAAAAGTTTCTAAACGCCATTTTTTTCGAAATCGAGACGAGACTTTCCTGGGGTTTTGGGGGCGAGTTTTCCGCAAAAATGAACCCATTTCCAAGATAAAATCATTCTATTTTCATTGAAATGGGGAGTGAAATCTCATTTTCATTTCAGAAGGTACTAAATCCAGGCAATCAAATCATTTGGGGAGAAGTTGTGGGACCCCATAATTCGAATTAGAAACTCAAATTGAAGAAATGGAAGTTTACAAAATTGTAAACCGGTTTCGGCGGTCAAGCCATCGTCAGTAAAAAACCAGCACTGGTTTTGTACTGACGATTGCTTGAACTCTGGCTACTACTATTTCGTGCAATTGCTACCTTTCCTACCCTAAGACCGTTAACTTAAGATTTATATTTTCTATAATTTTTCGTATTCTTTCAGTAGGTCATGCAGTAGGTGTCATGCTTACTTTCATTAAATATATTCATGCCTCTCAACCAAGAATTTTTACTCTAACCCTTTGCATTGTCAGTCACGTGGCAGTATGAAAATTGAAATTTTGCATTTCTGGCTCCAAATTAGAGTTTGACCTTTTAAAATCCGCTTAAACTGTTAGTTTGCATACGGGGAACGAGAGAATACCGCAAAAAAATGTAGTTTGAAGTAGGTATGTGGATTTTCGGAAATCACTGACGCTGAAAATTGCCCTTTTTCTGAAAAATCACCTATCTAGGTTTATTGGCGATTCAGAACAATTCTATTCAGGCTGGAATAGCGCGGTTGCCGAGATATCCGTTAGATCGCGCCACTCGCCTCCCACCAGTGGCTCTGTCTAGTTGGCTGGTTAACCACTATAACCATGGTAACTGCCAAACAATCAATACAACCTCCAGTAACTGTAACCTCCAGTAACAACTGTTGTTTCTTGTCTCGACCTGTTAAATGTCACTTGGATTTTCAGTGTTTTAATGCGATTTTTTACGGACAGAGGTTTTTTCTGAGGGAAATATCATCTCTGCAACGAATTTTTTGACAAATTTTTTGAGTCACATGGTTTAACATTTGTTAGTATCAACGTTTTTCTGTGCCCTTTCGTGCCTTGACAGGGTGACGGTTTGGTATCAACATGAATTTAGGACCACCAAAACAGGCGGAAGATCTTATGCTGTGAGTTTATGTTTATAAGTCCGTTGTAATATATTATATTCTTATATTATAAGATGCCATATCCAAATTTTAAAATTGAAAATAACCTCATGAAAATGGTCTATTCGTGTAAAAGGTTTGTTCTCAGTGCTCATTTTACGAGTTCAAAACGATTCTGCACATGCGCAACACCTGCCTTGAAAAGAGAATTATAACCATGACAAAACTGGTCTGCGCAGAACTTTTCGGATCTGGCAGAACTGAGGACAAACGAAGAGCTTAATTTCAAAACCAAGTGTATCCGATTTCGATTTCTTTTTGGGAAAAAGAAGATGAAAAAACCCAGAATTTTAAAAAATGTACATAGTTTTGAAATTAAGCTCAACAAAACACCTGAAATAAATTTGAGTCATCCATGGATAGGCGTTCTCCAAGATGGATACCGACTTTCATTCGGTGCTAACCTACCTACTTACATTGCTCGTTTTGGTTTCCAGGGAGAAACAGTTGAAATTCGTAAAAGAGAGATTCGATGAAACAGAAGACGCAATGGCCTCTTTGTGTTCGGCATTCAGTGAATTCACTCGAAGATCTGCCAAGTAACAAATCCTTCCTTTTTATAAGACAAAAAAAAATTGCAATTCTGATGAAAAATCGTACAATTTTCCAAAAATTTCCAGGTATAGAGACTCAAACGACCAGATAGCAGTTGCCTTGAACGGATACGCGTCCAAGGAACAGATCAATTTGACGTTGAAAAATTGCTTGGACGGTTTGGCCGAAAGTTTAGCCCGATTGGGTGACCACAGGTGAGCTGATCGCCAAATTGGTGCCACCAAGCCATCAAGGTCCCTGATTCTGGCATGATCAAATTTTCATTTTCAGGGATCACTCGACGATGTTTCTGGAAGAACAGGTCATGACATCGATGATCCAATACGCAAACCTGAGCAGGCGAGCTCAAGCTCAAATCAAAGAAATCAGTTCGGCCAAAGATCGCGAATTGTCCAAGAGGCGCCAGCTCACGAAGATCCGTCAACGGTTCCCGCAGAATATGAAAATTATCGTATCCTTTTTACGAAATCGATCGAAAATTTAACTACGGCTGTTTTTCAGAAAACCGAAATCGGCACGGCGCTTTTGCAAGAACATACGCTTTTTTACTTCCATATTACAGAGTATATGCACAAAGGGCATGTGTCCCAAAATATCGATTTTGAGCTTTCGGTGATTTCGGCGTACCGAAAGAATCTACTCAACAGGACCTATCGATCGCTCCAAGAATCATGATCCTTTTATCTATTTTTGGGGCCGAAAAACGATATAATAGAAAAACGACAAATATTTAAAGAGCGTTTATCTTGGAAGTGTTAAGTGCTACCAAAGTTCTGGTTAAACGAGGTTGTGGTTCTTGGCCAGACAAACATTTTTATTTAGCATGGACTGAAATGTTTGTCTTAACAAGGCCTAACACCCTATTTAATCGGAATTCGAATAACTCACATTACTTCCGATATAATTGCATTTTTAGTGTTTTCTATTTTTTTTTTCGGCCATAAAAATGGACTGATTCGAGTGTTCTTGGTCTTAAAATCTTTGTTTTACCTTGCAAAATATGTGGATATTTTTTTATTATTCAGAAAATGTGGCTTATTTTGATTTTAGGCGAGTTTTAGAATTTGCATGGTGAGGTTTTTTTAATATTTTTGACCTAAACACTCTCAAAAGCACATTATCAAATTATGTCAAAAATTTACGTATCAAAATATGAAAGTATTGTGTATCATCATTGGTTTCGTGGCCTCTCAAGTCGTCGAAAAAGAGACAATTTGTTCCAAACATTTACGTTGCAAAATATGGAAGTATCGCTTGTTTTGTATGCACCTCTGGTTGACATTATTTTAGAAACGCATTTTCGATATTTTGAATAAAATTGGAACATTTGAAGAAACCAAATTCGACACTCTCATCGGGAACGTCGATTTTCTCCTACCAACCGTTCTTGCGCTGATTTCTCATAAACAATCCCAGTAAAAAATCCCAGAAAATTTCAGAGATATAATTATTTGGTACCCATCGGCTCAAAAACGCAACTGGTAGGAATATCAAGAAATTTTAGTTTTCAAAGTCACATTTTTGTAATTTCCCTCGCTAGAACTATATAGTTCTAGCGAGGGAAATTACAAAAATGAAATTATAATTTTTCGACCAGATACACCGCCGAAAATATTCATCTTCACCCTTAACTTGTCGATCCCTTGACCGAACCGACCAAAGATGAAGGCTGAGTCCGATTTGGTCGAAGCTGCGTCCAAAGTTGGCCGAATGCAGAGCGCTTTGGAAGAGTACGCCATCGCTTTTGAGAAAACTCGTCTCGACGATTTGAAACGGGTGCTCCACGATTTTCTGAAAGCCGAGCTAGCGTTTCACGTTGGGGCTTTGGAATGCCTGTCGAAGGCGTCAGCAGCTGTTGTCGAGCTGAACGTGGACGCCGACTGCCAGGTACGACTAAAAAAACGCTGCTAAGTAGATCAGTGGCATGTGCAGATTAGTTTTTGCTATGTCCGAAGAACTCTGCAAATTTTGCACAGGGGTTCATTTTTCGATTGCAAAGACAAACCTTACGATATATCGGTACTCCTTAAACACAGAATTTAGCTGTTATTATTCTATAATTTCAGTATCAATTTGTATTTTAGATGGGTTATTTAGAAAAACGTTTTTTCAACCAGGCAAAAAATAATCATCCTCTTCGCTTGATAAATACCTACTTACTTACCTATCAATTTTTTCAACGCAGCTGATCGTTCAATTCCGTTAAATTTACCATTTAATCTATTCTTAATCACCTTCATAATTAACTGAATAATAATAATTATCAAATTCTCTGAATAATGAAATTAAAAATGCCTCATGCCTCAGAACCGTTGTTAAAGCCTGACTCGCTCTCATGTTGCCAAGCGCAACTGGTCGAAGTGTGAGTGCGTCACCTTGTTGGTGTAATAGGCTAGTAGTCGTAAGTAGATCAATCAACCGTATCTAAGAGCCGAGGCCAAATTCTCAAGTTTTTCCAATTTTTGTTTTGCTGATTTGTGTAATGCGACCAAATTCTTTAAATTGAAGATATCGGGAGGACAGAAGTTTTTGTGGGGATTCCAACGAGTGGAAAACGAATTTTGTGGCTCGAGTAGTTTTCGAGTTATTAAGAATTGGGGAAATTTTAAAAAACTCAAAACTGCTTCACTAAAACTGCAATAACTCCTAAACGGTTGAAGCTACTGGCGTGGCGATGGTCGCATTCGATTCAGCATAGAAAAATCTATAGAAAATGATACCTCACATGCCTATGTTGCAAATTTCCTTAAAAATACGAATTTTTTACCACTTCAACAGCTGTTTTACTGGCCTTAAAATTAAGGTAGGGTTCTGCCGAGACGTTAGGACCAACTAGATACGGAACTTGATTTTTGGTAAAAATTTCAAAATTTTTCGATAACTCCTTCCCCCTTAAAAACCCCGGACGGCGGACGGCGTACGGCGTACGGCGTACGGCGGACGGACAAAAAATTTTTATTGCAGATTCGGATTCTACACCCCTTGAAACGTAAACCAACAAATTTTCAGAGGGTGTTAAATTTTTTTTCCTGACCGATTACAAAGGTTCATTTCTTAAGAAAAATGAACCAAAACCAAAATTTAGCAAATTTATTCTAGTTGAACACCTCGGGCAAGAGAATCCGCCAAACACACTCAAAAGTACTCAAAAACGCTAGAATGTCAAAAAAGTCATAATTTCAAAAACAGTTTTTTGGGGTTTTGGACCCCTTAACATTTTTTGATCGGATTCCCCAGACAATATGCATCAAGTTGGACCAACCTCGCCAAAATCGGATCAGCGGTTTGGTATGAAGTCCTGTTCACAAAATTTGGCCAAAAATTTCAAAATAATTCTATAGGTACAACCTTACTTTATGCAGCTAATCATAAATTTAATTAAATTAAATCAACAAATTTTAATGTGCACACATACTGACCTTCACGACTCGGCGGTCATGGAGGCTAGGTATACCTTCATACGCCTGAAAGTGATCAGATCAGCTCTTGCTGTATTTTTTGTTTGTTAACATTTTACCAAGCTGTTTTAATAGTACTGGTGGCAGGATAATGTATTTTTAGGGACTAGAACTTACCAAAACATTTCGGCAAAAACGTGAAAAAGGAGAAATCGCATTAAGAAATTTGAGCCAGACCGACTTAAAAAAAAAATTCAAAAAATTTCGGAAAAACCCCATATTCTATGGTAAATAAAGCGAGAAACCCGGGAAAAATACTCAAAAAATTCCAAACCCACGGCATCACCTTCAAAATTGAGTTTTTGTGTTTTTTTCGATGCCAATTTGAAGGTGAACTGCAATTTTGAAGGTGAATCTGTATACAGATTTGGGCCCCTTAACCTTTTCCGATCGGATTACCCGGACAATATGGCTCAAGTTGGAGCAAACCACAACTTTTTGGACCAACCGCACCAAAATCGGATCAGCGGTTCGATACAAAGTGGCTGGACGAAATTTTTGGCCAACATTTCGTCCGTTCGGTTGGTCCAAAAAGTTGTGGTTTACTCAAACCTTGTTTTAGTTTGCGAGTTGAGTTTTTGAGTTGAGTTTGTGGGTTGGGATTGTGAGTTATAAGTTTGTGAGTTTAGTTTGTAAGTTAAGTTTGTAAGTTGAGTTTGTGAGTTGAGTTTTTGAGTTGAGCTTGTAAGTTAAGTTTGTGAGTCGAGTTTGTAAGTTGAGTTAGCTGGCTGAGTTTGAGTGTTCAGTTGGGTTTGTGAGCTGAGTTTGTGAGTTGAGTTTGCGAGTGGAGTTTTTGAGTTGAGTTTGTAGGTTGGATTTGTGAGTTGAGTTTGTGAGTGGCCGAATTTTACATACACCTCCAGAATCGTGTAATTCTGCCGTAGGCGTTCAAAAGCATCCTGCACAGGCCTGGCGTAGCCGTCCGGTTAGAAGTTGTTCGAAATCACGAACAAAACGGCACACGTATCGGAGGAGGTATCCCCAAGTCTTCGTCGGATGAAACTAAGGCGTCCGATCCTGTCGTCGCACCATCGGACGCCTCTATTCAATCTTCGAAAGAAACACCATGGGTAAGCGATCGAACCAGTTTGTAAAGCAAAACATATGGGCGTATCAAGGAAATCCAATATTATTTATGGCCCCATAATAATAACCGTGAATCACGTTGATTTAGATTTTTAAACGGATTTATGAAAAACAAGAAACTCAACATTTATTGTAAAGCAATAAAAACAAATGAAGAGGAATTTTGGCGTCTCCTTGCCCAGCGGCTGACTTCATGTCTGGGAAAAAACATGTAGATGGTCGAGTTATGGGTGATTCTCAGAAAAAGGGCAATTTTCAGCGTCAGTGATTTCCGAAAATCCACGTATTTCAAACTACATTTTTTTGCGGTATTCGATCGTTTCCCGGATGCAAGCAAACAGTTTAAGCGGATTTTGAGAGGTCAAACTCCATTTTGGAGGCAGAAATGCAAAATTTCAATTTTCATATTGCCACGGGACTGACAATGCTAAGGGCTAGAGTAGAAATTCTTGATTAAGATGCATGAATAATATTCATTGAATATATTTAATGAAAGTATGACATAATGAAAGAATACGAAAAATTATAGAAAATATAAATTTCAATCATACTTCCACGGGACTGACAGCAATAGCTGCATGGTACTGACATTTTGCAATTCAAACTCCTCCACCACCGACCTAATGGTAATAACTGAAACATGCTTTTATAAGGAAAAAGCCCTACAACAACATAAAATAAAGGCAAAATGTTTTATGCCAATATTTAGCAGAAAAACATAGAACCACGGTACTGACCTTAATAAAAATACGCCCCCGAAACAAAATCTTCGAACAAAATATGGAAGTATTGTGTGTTATCTGCGAAGCACCGTTTTTTTTTTTAAATTCTATTTGATCCCAGCATAAATATGCTGCAAATCGGCATGTTTTTCGCTCGCAGCTCTCGGGCCTTGAGTCTTCCTTGAGGCACAATAAGGAGCTGTTCTATTCCGGTGCTGATGTTGATGGAGATTCAAGCGAGGACAGCGATGATGACGAGCATGATGGCGGTTTATACTCGGACGAAGCCTCAGAATCCGTCATCCACGTCAAACCTACGATTGGCAATTGTTGAACTGGTCGATCAGAATTCCTACCGGTCATTTTAACCCAATATTGTTGCAGTTCAATATTCGTAACAATTCGATTAAAAATTGCTTTTGGCCCTCACGATAAATTAATATGCAGGTATAAATGTTGCTGTTTTCATGCCTATAGGTAATTCACTTTATTCCTAACTGCGTGACTCTTATAAAACTTTGTTCGAATTAAAGAGGAATTTGTACCAATGATTTCTTTTATCGACGGTTTATTTTTTAACTACAGCTGTCAGATTTTTTTAAGGTACTTCCTTACGAATAAAATGAGTTTTGCTTCCAAATTGTTTAATTCCATTATTTGAATCTACCCTATTTCCGTCGACGCTGGGAAAAAGTCGTATTTACCTCGTTCGGTTGGAAAAAAGTTCCACCAAAAACCTTCGAAAGCTTTGTCGGGGAAAAATAACAAAAAGTTGTAAATGGTTGGAGAGTGTGAAGAGAGTATTATCGGGGGTTGAGAGACGAGGAATGATGGCGAAGGTGCCCCGGCGGCGAAATGTAACGCGCGCTCCGATTGGCCGTTCAGCCTCGGAGGGTGAGCGAACGAGAGAATGAAAGGGAGGGGAAGGAGATGGGCGTGGTTGGTTATTGATCAGAACCCGAACATGCACCGCAGCTAACACCAACACCAGCCAGGCTCACAATTATTATGGTAATCTCTATCCTTTTTCCATTTACTTAAATTTCTGATGCTGACTTATTTGGTATTTGGATGTTCAATTTGTAATATAAAAACTATAATAGGTATAATAATAGAGTGGTGTAAGTGAAAATTTTTCGGAAAATTCCAAATTTAGAGCGTACCAGTCGTATACGACTTTCCTATAGGAAAGAAGTATTTTTCGGCGTCCTATTCTTAAGCCAGTGGCCAATATTTCACCTGTCGGTTCCATTGACTACAAACGCGCTCGTATATTCCGGAATCTTTTGCTATTTAAAGACTTAAATGTCACCCAAAAAGGCAAGCCACCTGCGGCACGGAAAATTTTAATTAACTTGCCTTCCGTCCTGGGCAGACCCAAAATGTCTTGAAATCGAGATAAAACCGGATCACAAGGCTATTTCAACTACCTTAACACTGCTCTTACCGAACTGAAACTCGAACTCAAACTGAAACACAAACTTGACTTGAAACTCAATGTCGTACTGACACTCGAACTCAAACTTGAAGTCAAACTCAAACTTCAAGTCCAACTCGAACTGAAACACAAACTTGACTTGAAACTCAATGTCGTGCTGACACTCGAACTCAAACTTAACCCTTTTCAAACTCAACCTCGAAGTCAATCTCGAACTGAAACTCAATGTCAAACTGAAACAAACTCGAACTTGAAGTCAAACTGGAACTCAAAGTCAAAATCGAACTGAAACGCAAACTTGAATTGAAACTCAATGTCGAACTGAAACTCGAACACAAACTCAAATTCAAAGTCAAACTCGAACTGAAACGCAATCTTGAATTGAACCTCAATGTCGAACTGAAACTCGAACTCAAACTTGAAGTCAAAGTCAAACTCAAACTTTAAGTCCAACTCGAACTGAAACACAAACTTGACTTGAAACTCAATGTCGTACTGACACTCGAACTCAAACTTGAAGTCAAACTCAACGTCGAAGTCAAACTCGAACTAAAACTCAATGTCAAACTGAAACACAAACTTGAAATGAAACTGAACTCGAACTTCAGTCACTTTCAGTTCGAGTTTGGCGTTGAGTTTTAGTTTGACTTCAAGTTCAAGTTTCAGTTTCAACTTCCGATGAGGCCCACCAGGCCGAAAGCGCTCGAGCTGTAATAGTGATTTTGAGAGGAAGTATAGCCACGTACCTATCTCTCCTCTCAAACATTCCAGACTTGATTGTTGGTGCCCGAGTCTCGTTATTCAAAAATGATCCCGAATGTTTGTCATGAAGAGAAAGACCACAGTGAATCATCAAAAATTATTGAGACCGACTTGAGTTGAGTTTTGGAATGTTCGCTGTTTTTGATCATTTCAAATTTGAAAACATCCTCACAAAAATGTTTAATAGACGGTAGCGACGGCAAACAAACCTTTTCCGGAAGTATGCGGAAGACTGGCATAAAGAATGCACACCGAATCCAAAATGCAGCAACCCGTCGATTTAATTCAGCTCTCTTCAGCGCTAACGTTATATCCGTCCAGTAACACGAGCTTCGGAAGATGGGACAGAATGATGCCGTAATGATTGCCCAGCCTGCTGATAGGGTTGCCGATTATCGTCAAATCGCTCAGCTTCTTCAAACTCCCCAAAACTTCGAGCGAGGCTTTTTCTTGGATTTTGTTGTGGGCCAGAAACAGTTTATTCAAATTTCTCAGACACTTGAGGAAAGCCGTGTCCTTGACTAGATTGAACTCCAGGTAGAGCTCTTTGAGCGATTCTATCGACAGGTCGTTGGGTTTGATCGTGGATATCTTGTTCCTATCGAGGACGAGATACTGGAGCCTTCGGAGTTCCTTGACGCCTTCGACGGTCGTCAGGCAGTTGTCCTGCAGGAACAGGGCGGTGAGTCTTGGGAATCTTTCCAGTTCGAGCGGCTGCAGATCTGCGATATAGTTGAAATCCAGATGAAGCATTTCCAAATGGTCGAACGACCTTTTGGCGTCGCCGAAATGAGTGATCTTGTTCTTGCTCAAGCAAAGTCGTTTCAACTTCTTCAGGTGGCCAAGAGCTCCGATCGAGGTCAACGCGTTGTTCTCCAGATTGACGCTGGTCAAATTTTGTAAATCTATCTCTCGCAAGTTGACTCTTCGAATGCCGCATTTCTTCATCGTCAGCTCTGACAGCGATTTGATTTGGCTCGGCTTGTAAAGCTTCGACAGGTATTGTTTGTTGAGCGTGCAGCTGAGAGCGTCATTGGCATCCTCCACTTCTTCGCGAGTGACAGCGACTCCGTTGACGTACTCCAAATGAGGTCCGTGGTATATCAAGAGCTTCCTGCACGTTGCCGCATCCTCGAATGGATTTCCAGACAAATCGATGATCCTCAGCTGCGTCCATTCTTGTATGATTTGCAGGGGCTCGCATTTCTTGATTTCATTTCCAGCTGCGTACATCTCTTCCAAGTGGATCAAGTTTTTCAACCCGTCCAACTTCTTGACGAAGTTGTACGAAATGTTAAGGACTCGCAGGCATTGGAGTGGCACGTTCGAAAAGCTGTCGAGGTCTTTCAGGTAATTCCATGCCAGGTTCAGACTGACAAGGTGCCTTGTCGTGCTTAGTGCAGTGAAGGAGATCTGGCTGATCATATTGTGCGACAGGTCGAGCTCATCCAGTGCTGGGAAATCTTTGACGAAATTGAAACCGGCGAGCAGATTATTCCTGATGGTCAGCCACTTCACCGATGTAGTTTTCACGCTGACTTCCAGCCGCTCGAATTCCTTCCATTCGTCAAAATGCAAACATATCAGCTCTCCCAGTTCGTTGCAGGCGAAATGGGATGGCGTTGAGCTCCCGCCATCTTTTTGGTCGACGCAAAATTCGCCGCAATTCCTCAATTTGGGCCGACTTTGGATCTTTTCCTGTTCTATCGACGTCACCGTTGAAGAATACTTGAAATCCTTGGCTGCGAACGTGTAAACTATCGGCTCGCCCTTGATGTCGTGCAGCCAATCGCCATCCAAGGTCGTCAACTTGCGAATATTTTGGATCGCTAAATATCTGATGTGGCTCAAACTGTGAACGTCTGTTATGGGATTGTAAGCGAGGCTCAATTTCTCCAAGGATTTACAATATTTCTTCAACCATTGAACGCTCAGGTTGAACTTCTTTATTTTGTTGTACGCAAGATCTAAATTTGTAAGCGTGTTCATCTCCTTACCGAAATTGACCGCTTTTATCTGATTGTGACTCGCGCGGAGTTGCGACAATTTGGGAAATATTTTGGACACCTCTTGAAGGCAAGATATTTGATTGTAGGATATGTCCAAATCTTCGATTCCCTCGAATGATGTTAGCGATCCAAAACTGGACAGCATCGTTTTGGAGAGATTGAGACTCGTCAAATTCAGCCAAGTGATCGTATTGAATTTGCTGCTCGCCAAAGCAGGTTTGAAGGGACACGCTTCTTCATCCTGAATGCTGTATTCATCATCGATGCCAGGATCGCTGTTATCTTTGAATACGTAGCAATACTCCACGATAAAAACCGGCACGACATTAACCGAAATAGAGCTCGAGTACACTGCACAATGGTGGCAATGCTCGGACGGTTCCTCCTTGGTTTTCAGATGCATTTCTGCTGTCGCTTGCCTGGTGAAGCTGCCCATGAGCTCGTCCGAGATGACGTAGCCCAAAACGAGAACTCTGACCGGCTCCAGATCCCCGTCAGCATACGGCTGCTGACGGACGGCGTTCTGGCTCAGCCACTCTTGGTCCGCAATGGCGAAACTATTGGTCACCAGACATTTCATGTTCGGCTTCTCCAGCTCGACGTAATCTTGAATAAAACCCAGTTGCCAATGTCTAGCGCTGCAAACTTTCCCCGGTTGGCTGATGATGAAAGATTGGCTCTCGCTTATACCGATGCCCATGACGTCTTTGACTCCCTTGAAGTGGTCGAAATTGTGATGCTGTATGTTGATGATTTGTATCACCTTACTCACATCGACTGCTGAGAGTTTTGCATTCTTCTTCGTATAGGGGCAAATGAAATTCTGAAGAATCGTCGTGATTCGGTGCTTGACGCTGCTGCTGCCTTCTTCTGTATGATGTACGAAATTGATGTTGCCGAAGTGAAGCATCTCCAACTCCAGAAAGGAGCGTTTAATATCCAGGAAGGCCCTTAACCTTGGAAGCCAACTCCAATGCTTGCGCTCCCACCGGAATTGGACAACCTCATACTTCCTTTGCTTCTTCCGGCATTCTTTTTCAATTTTCGAATTCTCCGCCGACTTGGAGAGGTTCACCATAGTGTTCACCATTGCAGATTGGAGACAGTCCAGCTCGTTGTAGCTGCTCTCAAGTTGCTTGTCATGTTCAGCGTAGCAGGCTACGGTGTAGTTGCTTGACAATACTTTGTAGAAACGGAAATTCTTTCCCATAAATCGTTTGACATTCTCCCGCTCTTCGAATTCTACGGTATGACCGTCTAAAAAGTTCAGCTGACTCACAGTATGGATTGTGTAGCTTCGGTAATTGGCGAGACTCGTGACTGGACATTTCCTGTACATGGGATCGCACAGGTTCAAAGTTCTCAGTTTCGGCAACTTCTGCAGGGGCTCCAACGATCCGAACGTTGATAGATTGTTTCCCGATAAATTCAAAATCTCCACTTGGCGGCACATGGCCAAATTCTGGATGTCGGATACAGCATTATCGGCTAGGTTTAGATCCTTGAGAGATTCCGCAAAGCAAAGCTCGAGTTCTTTGATAGCATTGCAAGCCAACGACAGCTTGCACAATTTCCTCAAACCGGTGGTTTTCGGTGCTGATGTCAGGCGGTTCGAGTACAAATAGAGCTTTTTCAGCTCAGCACAGCCGATGACGGCGGATGCATCAGTTAACGGACACTCGCAAACCCAAAGTTCCGTGAGATGTTTCAGTTGCTCGATGCCATCTAGGCTGGTCACTGGCTGACCGATCACGGTGAATACTTTCAAATTTAAATTGACCAAAGTCTTGAAATTGTCTATTTGACCGGTCAGCTCGTAAAAGAATGATTCCAAAACGATCTTGCTCTTATTCTGGCTTGCAGCTGAAATGGACGACACTGTATCAGGGGCATCATGTTCCGCTGCACCGTCAGCAGTTTGTTCATCATGCGAATTTTTCATAGTTGAGAGCCAAAACAAAGTGATGTTTGGGTTTTGAAATGTTTCATTGTAACAGAGACTCCAACGATATTGAACTGCTACCATTGGAATGACTGTAGGGATTTTCGGCGGTTAACGGTCTTCAAAATTGAGACCGGACAAATTATATTGGAAGTCGATTGCCTGGAAGACGATGATGATGATGCAGAGGAGAATGACGGAAATGATTGAGAAAACTAAATTGGAAGGTTGCGATTTTTTAGGGAGATCAAAGTGTTTGGACCTTGAAATGACAAGTTCGGTCCCGGTTTTTTGAATTTTTGAGTAAAAGTTTCGTTTTCAGGAGGAAAGCAGCTAAAAATCGTCGTTTTCGATAAAGGTGTCGTTGGTTTTTGGGGGTTTTCGGTGTGATGCTCTTTGCTCTCATGTCATCACGCTGGTTTTGTTCATTTTTTGACAAATTTTGCACTTTTCTCACACAGGGCTAATCATAGATAAACTGTGAAGTTGGTGAAAACCCCCTTTCGTTTATGTACCAATTCCTAGTGTCCGGACAGTGAGTACCTACATCAAAAACATGTTTAGTAACAATCCATGTCATTCCATACAAACCCAATGGTGCGTAGAAAGCGCACAATATTTCTATATTTTGATACGTAAAATTTTGACTCAATTATATTTTGACTACTTTTGAGGCTGAAAAATATAGAAAAAATACTAGAAAATTGGGAAGAATATTCGAAAAATTCCGAAATGATTTCTCCACGGTCAAAATCTCAAATTTTATTTTCTTCCCAATACAAAATTTATTAAACGCCCCATAATAATAGTATTTCACTTCTTAGGTGCTATACAATTGTGCTACTCTACCCAACTACCCATATCCACAACCAAAACCCAATTATCGAACCCTAATCAACTGATCCTACCCAAAAGTCGACAAAATTCTCCCTAGCTCTCATTATAGTCCAAATTCCCAAGTAACCAAAAATGTAGGGATATACCAGCTAAGGTATCAAACCTATTCGAAAATGTTAGTTTTTTTGTGCATCTGATAAAAATGCGGAGCTCGCATTTCTCTCTTGCGACGTCGTATTTTTCGAGAAAGTTTATATTCACGACGGGAGGTGGAGTATAAAGTTTATTAAAGGAAAAAAGATTTTAACGTTCGCCCTCTGGCTCGGCTCGCTCTAATGAGAAGACGTAGATTCAGCTGAGTGAGGGTTCATTTCCCCGGGGGCAGGTGCCCCCATCTCTATGAAGACTTCATGGCTTCCCATCCGCACGCCCGCTGGGTTCGTATAAAATATTCAGCTCGCCCCATCTCGTAATATAATTTCGTATTTACAGTTTTGTATAATCCAGTTAGAAGGACATCCCAGAAGCGCTAGTTGAGTTGAGATAGAATAGGCGATGGGAAACGCCCTCGTGTTTTCGTAGTGGTCGTTGTTAGTTGTGTCGTAAATGTTAAATGAGACTCCAGCAGTCCGTGCTCGAGCGGCGCCTCCGATTGAATTCTCAATTCCTGGCCCGAGGTTTTCATGCCTGATCAAAGGCTTAATTTAGTATGGCATCACTGTTTTGGGCGAGTGAGTACTTCAAAAACAAAATTATGACAATGTGCAGAAAGTGCCAACATGGTTGAGGGCCGATTTCACAAAACTTTTAACGACACGATTAGGGTAACGCGAGGGTCTATTTGAAGAGTACCTACAGGGGAAGAATGGTTTTTGTCCACTTTTTATGAAAAATGAGATAAGAGCGGTTCCTGTTGCCTATTCAGTAGAGCTAGCCAGATTTCATGTCTTCACAGGAAAAAAATGGTTCCTTACGATGATGTACCACTCAATCATCCCCAAAAAGAAGCTTTATACCACGAGTCTACGATTAAGGCCCGGTTTATTGACAAAATTTATCCATCCGATATCCAAGGAAGCTTTAGATAAACATTTCCAACGAGATTTTTACTTTCAAATTTCATACAGATACCACCGTGGTGGTTTTTATCTGAAGCTTCCTAGGATAGGTATCGGATTGATAAATCTTGTCAATAAACCGGCCCTTAGTCCATAAATTTTATTTTATTTAAGTTGAGTTTGAACTCGAAATTGAGTTTGAACTCGAAGTTGACTTTGATCTCGAAGTTGACTTTGATCTCGAAGTTGACTTTGAACTCGAAGTTGACTTTGAACTCGAAGTTGACTTTGATCTCGAAGTTTACTTTGATCTCGAAGTTGACTTTGATCTCGAAGTTGACTTTGAACTCGAAGTTGACTTTGATCTCGAAGTTGACTTTGGACTCGAAGTTGACTTTGAACTCGAAGTTGACTTTGATCTCGAAGTTTACTTTGATCTCGAAGTTGACTTTGGACTCGAAGTTGAGTTTGATCTCGAAGTTGACTTTGGTCTCGAAGTTGACTTTGGACTCGAAGTTGAGTTTGATCTCGAAGTTGACTTTGAACTCGAAGTTGAGTTTGATCTCGAAGTTGAGTTTGAACTCGAAGTTGACTTTGGTCTCGAAGTTGACTTTGGACTCGAAGTTGACTTTGATCTCGAAGTTGACTTTGAACTCGAAATTGACTTTGGACTCGAAGTTGACTTTGATCTCGAAGTTGACTTTGGACTCGATGTTGAGTTTGATCTCGAAGTTGAGTTTGATCTCAAAGTTGACTTTGATCTCGAAGTTGACTTTGATCTCGAAGTTGACTTTGAACTCGAAGTTGAGTTTGATCTCGAAGTTGACTTTGATGTCGAAGTTGAGTTTGATCTCGAAGTTGACTTTGGACTCGAAGTTGACTTTGGACTCGAAGTTGAGCTTGAACTCGAAGTTGAGTTTGAACTCGAAGTTGACTTCGATCTCGAAGTTGACTTTGGACTCGAAGTTGACTTTGAACTCGAAGTTGAGTTTGATCTCGAAGTTGACTTTGATGTCGAAGTTGAGTTTGATCTCGAAGTTGACTTTGGACTCGAAGTTGACTTTGGTCTCGAAGTTGAGTTCGATCTCGAAGTTGACTTTGAACTCGAAGTTGACTTTGGTCTCGAAGTTGAGTTCGATCTCGAAGTTGACTTTGAACTCGAAGTTGACTTTGAACTCGAAGTTGAGTTTGAACTCGAAGTTGACTTTGAACTCGAAGTTGACTTTGATCTCGAAGTCGACTTTGAACTCGAAGTTGACTTTGAACTCGAAGTTGAGTTTGATCTCGAAGTTGAGTTTGAACTCGAAGTTGACTTTGGTCTCGAAGTTGACTTTGGACTCGAAGTTGACTTTGATCTCGAAGTTGACTTTGGACTCGATGTTGAGTTTGATCTCGAATTTGACTTTGATCTAGAAGTTGACTTTGATCTCGAAGTTGACTTTGGACTCGAAGTTGAGTTTGAACTCGAAGTTGACTTCGATCTCGAAGTTGACTTTGGACTCGAAGTTGAGTTTGGACTCGAAGTTGAGTTTGAACTCGAAGTTGAGTTTGATCTCGAAGTTGAGTTTGAACTCGAAGTTGACTTTGGTCTCGAAGTTGACTTTGGACTCGAAGTTGACTTTGATCTCGAAGTTGACTTTGAACTCGAAGTTGAGTTTGATCTCGAAGTTGAGTTTGAACTCGAAGTTGACTTTGGTCTCGAAGTTGACTTTGGACTCGAAGTTGACTTTGATCTCGAAGTTGAGTTTGAACTCGAAGTTGACTTCGATCTCGAAGTTGACTTTGAACTCGAAGTTGACTTTGGACTCGAAGTTGAGTTTGAACTCGAAGTTGACTTCGATCTCGATGTTGACTTTGAACTCGAAGTTGAGTTTGATCTCGAAGTTGACTTTGAACTCGAAGTTGACTTTGATCTCGAAGTTTACTTTGATCTCGAAGTTGACTTTGATCTCGAAGTTGACTTTGAACTCGAAGTTGACTTTGATCTTGAAGTTGACTTTGGACTCGAAGTTGACTTTGAACTCGAAGTTGAGTTTGAACTCGAAGTTGACTTTGGTCTCGAAGTTGAGTTCGATCTCGAAGTTGCCTTTTGACTCGAAGTTGACTTTGAACTCGAAGTTGAGTTTGAACTCGAAGTTGACTTTGAACTCGAAGTTGACTTTGGACTCGAAGTTGAGTTTGAACTCGAAGTTGACTTCGATCTCGAAGTTGACTTTGAACTCGAAGTTTTCTTTGATCTCGAAGTTGACTTTGATCTCGAAGTTGACTTTGAACTCGAAGTTGAGTTTGATCTCGAAGTTGAGTTTGAACTCGAAGTTGACTTTGGTCTCGAAGTTGACTTTGGACTCGAAGTTGACTTTGAACTCGAAGTTGAGTTTGATCTCGAAGTTGAGTTTGAACTCGAAGTTGACTTTGGTCTCGAAGTTGACTTTGGACTCGAAGTTGACTTTGATCTCGAAGTTGACTTTGGACTCGAAGTTGAGTTTGATCTCGAAGTTGAGTTTGAACTAGAAGTTGACTTTGATCTCGAAGTTGACTTTGATCTCGAAGTTGACTTTGATCTCGAAGTTGACTTTGAACTCGAAGTTGACTTTGGACTCGAAGTTGACTTTGATCTCAAAGTTGACTTTGGACTCGATGTTGAGTTTGATCTCGAAGTTGACTTTGATCTCGAAGTTGACTTTGATCTCGAAGTTGACTTTGATCTCGAAGTTGACTTTGAACTCGAAGTTGAGTTTGATCTCGAAGTTGACTTTGATGTCGAAGTTGAGTTTGATCTCGAAGTTGACTTTGGACTCGAAGTTGACTTTGGACTCGAAGTTGAGTTTGAACTCGAAGTTGAGTTTGAACTCGAAGTTGACTTCGATCTCGAAGTTGACTTTGAACTCGAAGTTGACTTTGAACTCGAAGTTGAGTTTGATCTCGAAGTTGACTTTGATGTCGAAGTTGAGTTTGATCTCGAAGTTGACTTTGGACTCGAAGTTGACTTTGGACTCGAAGTTGAGTTTGATCTCGAAGTTGAGTTTGAACTCGAAGTTGACTTTGATCTCGAAGTTGAGTTCGATCTCGAAGTTGACTTTGAACTCGAAGTTGACTTTGAACTCGAAGTTGAGTTTGAACTCGAAGTTGACTTTGAACTCGAAGTTGACTTTGATCTCGAAGTTGACTTTGATCTCGAAGTCGACTTTGAACTCGAAGTTGACTTTGAACTCGAAGTTGAGTTTGATCTCGAAGTTGAGTTTGAACTCGAAGTTGACTTTGATCTCGAAGTTGACTTTGGACTCGAAGTTGAGTTTGATCTCGAAGTTGAGTTTGAACTAGAAGTTGACTTTGATCTCGAAGTTAACTTTGATCTTGAAGTTGACTTTGAACTCGAAGTTGACTTTGGACTCGAAGTTGACTTTGATCTCAAAGTTGACTTTGGACTCGATGTTGAGTTTGATCTCGAAGTTGACTTTGATCTCGAAGTTGACTTTGATCTCGAAGTTGACTTTGATCTCGAAGTTGACTTTGAACTCGAAGTTGAGTTTGATCTCGAAGTTGACTTTGATGTCGAAGTTGAGTTTGATCTCGAAGTTGACTTTGGACTCGAAGTTGACTTTGGACTCGAAGTTGAGTTTGAACTCGAAGTTGAGTTTGAACTCGAAGTTGACTTCGATCTCGAAGTTGACTTTGAACTCGAAGTTGACTTTGAACTCGAAGTTGAGTTTGATCTCGAAGTTGACTTTGATGTCGAAGTTGAGTTTGATCTCGAAGTTGACTTTGGACTCGAAGTTGACTTTGGACTCGAAGTTGAGTTTGATCTCGAAGTTGAGTTTGAACTCGAAGTTGACTTTGGTCTCGAAGTTGACTTTGGACTCGAAGTTGACTTTGATCTCGAAGTTGACTTTGGACTCGATGTTGAGTTTGATCTCGAAGTTGACTTTGATCTCGAAGTTGACTTTGATCTCGAAGTTGACTTTGGACTCGAAGTTGAGTTTGATCTCGAAGTTGACTTTGGTCTCGAAGTTGACTTTGGACTCGAAGTTGAGTTTGACCTCGAAGTTGAGTTCGATCTCGAAGTTGAGTTTGATCTCGAAGTTGAGTTTGAACTCGGAGTTGACTTTGGTCTCGAAGTTGACTTTGGACTCGAAGTTGACTTTGGACTCGAAGTTGAGTTTGAACTCGAAGTTGAGTTTGAACTCGAAGTTGACTTCGATCTCGAAGTTGACTTTGAACTCGAAGTTGACTTTGGACTCGAAGTTGAGTTTGAACTCGAAGTTGACTTCGATCTCGATGTTGACTTTGAACTCGAAGTTGAGTTTGATCTCGAAGATGACTTTGAACTCGAAGTTGAGTTTGATCTCGAAGTTGAGTTTGAACTCGAAGTTGACTTTGGTCTCGAAGTTGACTTTGGACTCGAAGTTGACTTTGATCTCGAAGTTGACTTTGAATTCGAAGTTGAGTTTGATCTCGAAGTTGAGTTTGAACTCGAAGTTGACTTCGGTCTCGAAGTTGACTTTGGACTCGAAGTTGACTTTGATCTCGAAGTTGACTTTGGACTCGAAGTTGAGTTTGATCTCGAAGTTGAGTTTGAACTAGAAGTTGACTTTGATCTCGAAGTTGACTTTGATCTCGAAGTTGACTTTGATCTCGAAGTTGACTTTGAACTCGAAATTGACTTTGAACTCGAAGTTGACTTTGATCTCGAAGTTGACTTTGAACTCGAAGTTGACTTTGAACTCGAAGTTGACTTTGAACTCGAAGTTGACTTTAGTCTCGAAGTTGACTTTGGACTCGAAGTTGAGTTTGATTTCGAAGTTGTCCTTTGATACTGTGCTGTGCGATTTCGGAGACCTTCGTGTAACTTCACGACCCTTCATGGCAGACAAAATTCGCAGCAGCATGTCCTATGATAATAGCAAATATGTCCTGGGAAACGCAGTACAAATCTATGCGAATGTTCTCGCTCAGTGGGAACCTCATCGACGGACCCTCGACTCCACAAAAGGAAACAGCGGTCGGTGGATCTGTGGCATCAAAGGGGGGCGTGTGACCCCCGGGGAAGTAATCAGTTTGTAAATAGATTTTAGGAATAACAACCGCGCCCAGTAACCGGATAGTTATGGGAAGAAACATTGAAACCGAAGAGTAGCGGTGTTTTGGGGTCGGGTGTGAAGGGTCAGGGCGCGTGGCTGCACCCCCTGAAAAAACATTGACGGGCGACTTTTGAAAGCGGTAATCAAATCTACGTGCTATAGCTTAAAGAGATTTGAAAACAACCGAACTCCGATAAGAGGAGATGTTGAAAACAACTCCAGAAAAATGGAACCAACTCAAAAAAGAAGCATGGAAAACTGAAAATTGAGAAATAAAATTAATAGAGCACCGAATTCAAAGTGGGATGTTGAAATGAGGAGTAGTCCTTGGTACTGAGCTATCCAGCGGAAACTGGCCTACAACAGGCATAGTCACTTACCTATCATTTCAAAAATTGCTGTCAGGAACCTTTTTCAATTCATTGTCTCATTTTATTTTTCGCTTTTTTAGTTTTTCATGCGTCGTTTTGAGCCGGTTTCATTTGTTCATATTTTTTATCTCTCACTTTTATTTTGTGTTATACAATGAAAATTATATATAAATGTTTTTATATTTTGTTGAAAATGTTCAATACATTTTTGGCTGTAGCCCCACCAAGATTGATCCTGAAAAAATGAAAAAAATACTAATACCAAATTGCAGACTTTCTCGACATTCCTGTAGAAGAACTTTTCAAATCAGATCAAAATTTGCTGTTTGAGAGCGGAACAGACATGGCTACCGAAAAAAACGACGAAACCTTTACAAGTCAACTTCAAAATTTCAAAATCAATCGTCAAAATTTTGTGGCCAGGACATCGTATCGAACCACTGATCCGATTTTGATGAAACTAGTCCTAAAAGTTGTGGTTTGCTCCAACTTGGTGCATATTGTCCGGGCAATCCGATCGGAAAACGTTAAGGGGTCCAATTTGGCATAGTTAAGGTATATTTTTGAAAAAACACAAAAACTCCAAATTATTTTGAAGGTGATGCCGTGGGTTTAGAATTTTTGGGTATTTTTCCCGGGTTCCTCGCTTGATTTAAGATAGGATAGGGGTTTTTCCGGAAAATTTTTGTTTTTACTTCCATATTTACAGAGTAAATGGAAGTATTGTGATCGTCCTAAAATCGAGAATCGGAACGGAGCTTCAGAAAAAACTTTTTCTTATACACATTTACTCAGAATCACTTCCCGAACAAGTGTCTGTGTGTCCGTGTGTCTGTGTGTCCGTGTGTCCGTCTGTCCGTGTGTCCGTCTGTCCGTCTGTCCGTGTGTCCGTCTGTCCGTCTGTGGTCATTTACAAAAATGGCCGTAACTCCCTCAATTCTCAACCTTTTTTCAAATTTCTTGAACTGAAATGTTTGTCTCGGAAAGCCCTAACACCCCGTTTAATCGGAATTTGGATAACGCACAGTACTTCCGATATATTTGCATTTTTAGTGTTTTCTATTTTATTTTTTCCGGCCACAAAAATGGACCGATTTGAGCGTTCTTGGTCTCAAAATCTTCGTTTTACCTTGCAGAATATGTGGATAATTTTTATATTCCAAAAATGTAGCAAATTTTTTTTGGCGAATTTTAAAATTTGCATAGTGAATTTTTTGACATTTTTGACCTAAACACCCCTTAAAACAGTCAAAATATGATCAAATTTTTACAAATATGTTCGTTTCAAAATATGGAAGTATTGTGTGTTATCTACGCACCACTGGTTTAATCGGTTTGGCTCAAACTTTCCTGACGCGATTTCTCCTTTTTCGCGTTTTGGCCGATTTGAGGGGGTTCTACTGGACTGATTTTGAATTTTTTGAGCTTGTTGGATTCCTTGAACGTTTTTACACATTTTTCATTACCTATAAGTCAAAATTAGTCGGGTTTTGGTGATTGAAAACTGGTTTGACGACTAATAACATCAGGTGGTTCTAGGTAGATAGCAGTGGTGGTCGAAGATTTCGGATAGCACACGAGTCATTTTTTAGGTTTTGAGCGACTTCTAGCGGATTTTTGGAAAAACTATTTAGTTCAGCGCACGGAGCACGAGATTTTGAATAAAAGTATGTATCGAACTCATTTTCGCAAAAATGTTGGATAGCACATGTTAGGAGTTAAGCGACGATATGTAAAGTGGAAGCTGCCACGATTGATAGTATTTTCACGAGAGCCTCGATCGTTTCAAAATTGAATTTTTTCGAAGCCGTTGAATGAGCATGGCTCAAAATTCCGTCTCTTCGAGCTCTAAGAAGCGCAGGGTCAGGGGTCGTGAAAAGTCTGGGCAATCTCGGGCCGGCTTCTCCCTCCCTATGTTGAGGGATGGTGACGGGAAGGAGGGTTCATCCTCTGTTGGCTCTATGTAAAGGGAAGATTAGAAGTTGGAAAAGGGAGGAAATGCGGGAGGCAGCTACAGTGCTGAGGGTTCGGAAGAGTTGTAGCTAGGGACCGGGATACCCTGAACTCATCAGGGACACGGAAAACCGGCCAAGTTGTACGCCCACTGAGCTCGAACTGTGCGTTTCATTAGGACGAACTTCCAATCCCTTCGGTCCCTTCCAGTCCATCCCTCTACTATTCATCCCTCTTATCCTCCGATCCCTAATGCCTCGTCCCTTTCTCCCTTTCGGAAAGACCCTAAATTTCAGTTTTCCCTTACAGCAAAAAATACAGACGGACAAAGGTAGCGCGGTAGTACATGACAGGTAGTACAGATGGGTAGGACGGATAATTTTTTCGGGAATATTGACATAGAATTTAGAAACGGGTTGGTACAGGAAAGGAAGATTCAAGAAACACATTCGGCGATTCGTCCGTTGGTATAGGTATCTATTTCAATATAGCTTTTTGCTTCCATATTTATAGAGCAAATGTAAGTACCAATTGGAACCGTCCTAAAAATTTTAGGCTAAAATCAAGAATCGGAACGGAGCTTCAGAAAAAACTTTTTCTTATACACATTTAATCAGAATTTCTTTCCAGTACTTCCAATAAATTCGCATTTTTAGTGTTTTCTATTTTATTCTTTTCCGGCCACAGAAATGAACCGATTTGAACGTTCTTGGTCTTAAAAGTTGTACCTTGCAGAATATGTGGATATTTTTTATATTCCGATAATGTGGCGTACTTTTATTTTGGGTGGATTTCAAAATTTGCATAGTGAATTTTTTGATATTTTGGACTTAAACGCCCTTTAAAGCAGTCAAAATATTCGAAATTCGACAAATTAATCAGCCAACAGATTCGTGTCGTAATTGGCAGGTAACTTTTCAGCATTTTGTGGCCACCTGTACCCGTACCCAACAGACTGTATCGAATCAGCGGGGTACATGAGGTCACACTCACCTAACTCACGTGGGCTTGAAATGAAACGGGGGACGGACACGTAAGGCGAGCGACGGAGCGGAAGCGGCGCCACGAGTCCCGGATCTGAGGTCTAGTGGAACGGAAATATTGCTAAATCACTGTGCAATGTGTTTGCTGTGTGTCACCCTCTGGGTTCCGGAGACTGATTTTGTGGTCCCAAATTAGTTTTTGTGGGTAGCCAAAAAGCCATGCCAAGAAAAAAACTTAGCAAATCCTTAGCTTTAGCCGATTTTTAGTGAATTTATAAATTTTTTATCAATAATTGGCCAAGTTTTGATTCCTAATTTTATTGAAAGATTGACCGCTGCAGTGGTTAGAAGGACCATGGATATAGTAGTAGGTACCACCGTATGTAGTAGGAAATTCCGTCAATATTACGACATCGATAATAATATGTTGTTGTTTTTATTTCCATATTTACAGAGTAAATGGAAGTATTGTAATCGTCCTAGAATCGTAAATCGGATAGGAGCTTTAGAAACAATTTCCACTTATATAAATACACTTTTAAGTTGGGTTCACATGTGCGTTTTTGTCTGCGTCATCTGCGTCTGCGTACAGTGCACCCAGCTTTACTCAGAATCACTACCTGAACAAGTGTGTCTGTACCACAGAGTCTGAAGCCCGTCTGTCCGTCTGTGGTCATTTACAAAAATGACCTTTAAGCTTCCCTCAAATCTCAACCTTTTTTCAAATTTCTTGAACTGAAATGTTTATCTTGGCAACACCTAACACCCTGTTTAATCGAAATTTGAATAACTCACAGTACTTAATATATTTTTGCATTTTTAGCGTTTTCTGTTTTATCCATGCCACAAAAATGGACCGATTTGAGCGTTCTTGGTCTTAAAATCTTTGTTTCACCTTGCAAAATATGTGAATATTTTTCATATTCCGAAAATATTTTTGATCTGAACACCCTCAAAAGCAGTCAAAATATCGATACCTTAAAGCACAAAGGGCATATGTCCAAAATTGGCATAATGAGAAAAATGCAAAATATGTTTTTGATCAATTTCCAAAAATAAAGATTTCTCCCATAGTTTTCAATTCCATAGAAAAATTCGCTAATTAAAAAATGTTTGTCTGGCCAAGATCTACAACCTCTTTTAACCAGAACTTTGGTAGCCCTTAACACTTCCAAGATAAATGATCTTCAAATATTTGTGGTTTTTTTATTCTATCGTTTTTTGGCCCCGAAAATAGATAAATGGTTCATGATTCTTGGAGCGATCGATAGGTCCTGATGAGTAGATTCTTTCGGTACCGAAATCTCAAAATCGATATTTTGGGACATATGCCCTTTGTGCTTTAAGGTATCGATATGGTGTATAGAGGTCTATTATGGCGTGCACTATGATTAGAAATAGATTGGAGGCTGAGATGATTTGTTGTGATTTTACGAGGGCGTAGAAAGAATCAGTCGTGGCAATACCTATACAACAAGGCTGTTCGGTTATTAAGGGATCTCACAGTCATCTCCCCTCGTATGGGGAGGAATATTACAATAATTACACGGTAGGTACCGCGTCACTTTTAAAGGGATGAAAATCGACGAAAGGAATGAACTGGGGTGAATGAATCGCTGGTTAGGCCAAGGCAGCTGGCGATTGCTCGGGATAGTCTGATTGACTGCGAGGCTCCTGGCCTCAGTTGCCTAGGGCCTCCACCGCATAAGGCACAGGGGCCAGGTGGTACAGAGCATTTGGTAACAATGGGGAGTCGCGTGTTACCCGCCCCTCCATCACCCCCGCCCTCACCACCACCTCACCTTCCATTACTATATAAAGTGTTGTTGTATTAGAGCGGCCAGGAAGCCAGCGACAGAGACTATAACCTCTGCACCAGTCGATCCTCCCTCTTCGTCTTGAATGGAACGAAGCGCCGGCCGGAGAGAGAGGGAGCATGAGGACACGTGTTGTCGAGTGGCGGTCACGTGAGGCGGTGACCTCAGGACTTGAGGGAGTCATGTGGCCCTGGCCCGTAGAAGGGATCTTCACTTAATCATCCTGCGATGCCATCTCATCCCTTCATCCCCACACACCCCGCTAACTGAATATCTGGGCTTTGGTATTGTCCTGAAAATGAAAATCGAACTTGCCTGATTGTTGAAAAATAATGCGAGCATCGTTTCTGTGGAAATAACGACGATATTTTGTTAAATTATTTTTCGAAAAGTAACAACCGCTACGTCATTGGGAATCGGTTCAAAAGATTAGGTACATTTCCTGATGGAACAAACTTTTCTGCAAACCAGTGATGGGATACCCATCAATTTCGAAGTCCCATGGAATCGTGTTATGATTCCGTGAATCGTAAATTATTCTGAGGATGGCATGTGATTTATCGATTATCCAGATGTGCATTTACCACAAAGACAGAGGTTACAAGGACACATTCAAATCCCAAGTGCTTACGGTTGCAGCCCAAAAAACTGGACCGAATTCCGGTGAGCGGTATAGCAGTTTCCTGAAACCACCAGAAGACCCGTCGGCCTCATTCCTCAAAAATGGTTAAGAATCATCAAATTTTGGGCGAATATGGCCCTAAAGAAGAGTATCTGCAAATCAAAAACAAATTAATTAATTTAAATTAATAATTAATTTTTCAAAAACAAATTAATTAATTTAAATTAATGATTAATCTTTCTACTTCCATATTTACTAAGTAAATGGAAGCATTGGAATAATTCCAATTAGGACAATTATTGTACTAAAATCGAAAATTGGAAAAGAGCTTCAGAAAAAACTTTTATACGCATTTACTCAGATTCACTTCCTGAACAAGTGTCTGTGTGTCAGTCTGTCCGCGTGTCCGTCTGTTGTCATTTACAAAAATTGCCATAGCTCCCTCAATTCTCAACCTTTTTTCAAATTTCTTGAACTAAAATGTTTGTCTCAACAAGGCCTAACGAATTGTTTAATCGGAATTTGAATAACTCACAGTACTTCCGATATATTTGCATTTTTAGTGTTTTCTATTTTATTTTTTCCGGCCACAAAAATGAACCGATTTGATCGTTCTTGGTCTTAAAATCTTCGTTTTACCTTGCAAAATATGTGGATATTTTTATTATTCAGAAAATGCGGCGTACTTTTATTTTGGGCGAATTTTAAAATTTGCATACTGAGTTTTTTGACATTTTTTACCTAAGTTTAGGTGTTTACACCCTTAAAAGCGGTCAAAATATGATCTCCAAAGCAGTCAGAATATGATCAAATTGTGTCACACTTTTCCGTTTCAAAATATGGAAGTATTGTGTGTTATCTACGCACCACTGGTTAAATTTAATTTTTATCTGAAAAACTTTTTGGGAAAACCTTAAATAAAACTAAAAAGCCTCAGAAATGGTCAAGCGTACGAAAAATATTCTCGACGTTATATTTCTCGCAAAATGTAGGTATATTTATTTATGTTTTTATTAATCGTTCCAAAACAAGTGGCCACCATTCCCACGCTCGTTAGGGGCGTTTTGTAGGGGGCTGATAATCGCGAAGGGCGGGACGTGTCCCTCAGGACCGTAGGACACAAGACAAGGGACGTCCCCGTGGAGGATGGCGAGTTCGACCTCATTGTCATCTGCTACACATACTGAGACGTCAAATTCGACAAAAATATACTTGTCCACCAAACACTATGACAGGGACCTTTCATTCGGATAATAATGTATCGCACGATCGGGATTCATTTGGGCATCATTTTCCCACGCACCCCTTCAGATCTAATGTCACCACTGTTCCAATATTAACAACAGCTGTGCCTGTGTGTGAGAATGGGGGCGTTATGGTATATAACGGGGGCACCTGACATTGACTCGCTTTGTTATGTAAATAAAGGACAAAACGCAACAGTAAAAAAATCTGAGCCTAAACCTTCTATAGGCTTTTCATTCGGAAACATCCGTACAGGTTAACACCCCTGAGGAATATGCCACCGTCTGGGGATCCATTCTACAACTGATTTACAATAAAAATTGTTCTATAACATTTTTTCTTACTCCCTTCTAAATGCCACTTTTTGTACTTTTAAGATTTTTTCCGTGAATTCGATCTTAATTCACTAAAACGGCCATAACATCCTGATCTTATGGAAAAAACGCTGCTAAGTAGATTAGTGACATGGGTACATTATTTGTCTGGGTATCTCAGAAAATAAAGTTCAAATAGTTGGAGTAGGTAGGTTTATCATCATGTATTTTGTGAAGTAATGGTCAATGGTGAATTCAATTATGCCGAAATATCACGTTCGAAAAACCCCAGCGATTAAACAAGACAGTGATACCCGTTGACGAGGTCTCATAGGGACAAAGCCTTTGTACCTGGGAGTTCCAAGAAGCAGGACCCGGGTTTTCAGAAGAGCGCAGACGCAAACCTCCACCTCCCACGCATCTCTTTACATTCCCTTAATTAAACGTTCACTTTCTAATAGCCGAATCGAATTTTTGCAGTTCCGAGCCTTGGATTTTTCAGGTGAAATAGGTTTTTTGCCTTTTTCTCAGTCCGAGGGAGTCTTAGAAAATTGCAAAATTTTGTGTCATGTACCTACTTACCCGAAACCTACTCAAAAATAATTTTTTTTGGAATTTAAAATTTTTTTTTAAGGTTCAAAAAAATATTTTTTTAGATCAAGAATTAGTCTTTAAACCAGTTTTTGATAACCAAAACCCAATTAATTTTGACTTATAGGAAATGAAAAAGGTGTGAAAACCCTCTAGGAATCCAACAAGCCCAAAAAATTCAAAATCGGTTCTGTAGAACTCCCTCAAATTGGCAATGACGCAAAAAAATAGAAATCGCGTCAAGAAATTCAAGCCAAACCGATTAAAAAACAAAATTTTCAAAAATTTTCGTAGAAAACCCCCCATTTTATGGTGAATCAAGCAAGAAAGCCGGGAAAAATACTCAAAGAATTCTGAACCCACGGCATTACCTTCAAAATTGAGTTTTTGCATTTTTTCAAAAATATATCCTAATTATGCCAAATTGGACCCCTTATCCTTTTCCGATCGGATTGCCCGGACAATATGCACCAAGGCAAACCACAACTTTTACGACCAAACGCGTAAAAATCGGACCAATGGTTCGATACGATGTCTTGGCCACAAAATTTTGACGAGGATCATTCAATAATCTTAAAATTATTTATGAGGAGCTTCGGGGGTTAATCGCTCGAACAATAATAATTTTTGACAATATTTCCAGAAAGTTCTCCAACACTTTCCAAACGAATCTTGCCAAACTTCGGACGAGGAATTTTGACAGTTTCACCATTTTCGCTCCGGATATTTGTATTTTTCGAAAGAAAATGTTTTACCAGTGTACGAAGATACTGCTTTTTCACAGCCTTGTCGCACCCCGTCGCCAAGTTCTCCCGACGTCGAGATTTGTCCCCCTGGGGCTGTTAGTTCAAGCAATGAGAACGCCCTTTTTGACATTTTACATTCAAAGGCCCCCCTCCAACTCCACCTTCCGCACTTTCTGTCGAGATGCTGAATGCAGTGCGGAGAAATCCAAAGTCTCTTTCGACCACGCAGAACCCGCATAGAATTTTTACTATGGACGACGACACATCCAAAAGAGGCACTGGATCCTGTCATGGCCCCAGAGAAGACTTCGTATTCAAGGGTTGACTCTCGCCAAATGTTAGCCTGGCTCCCCCACAGCTCGTACCCCGCATTTCTCCTTCAGACTACACAGATGTCCTTTTCTATCAATCCGCTTCCCTTTCTTGTGCTTTCCATTTATTGAAATCATTCGCCTTTCTGGGGGACGGTCCTCGACTATCCGGGGAAGGGAGGCTTTACTGCTCCCATACTCCACTTAACTCAATGACTTCACTAATCTCTCGTGATTTATCTCCAGGTCGTTTATATCGACACGGCTAGCGGGTATCAGCATGAGACTATTCCAAAACCAGTGGTAGATAACACATCAATACTTCCATATTTTGAAACGTAAAAGTTTGACACAATTTGATCATATTTTGACTGCTTTTAAGGGTGTTTAGGTCAAAAATATCGAAAAACTCACTATGCAAATTTTAAAACTCGCCTAAAATGAAAATACGCCAAGTTGTAGGATTATAAAAAATATCCACATACTCTGCAAGATAAAACGAAGATTTTAAGACCAAGAACGCCCAAATCGGTTCATTTTTGTGGCCGGAAAACAATAAAATAGAAAACACTAAAAAATAAACAAAATAAAAACTCAACAAAACTACACTTTGTTGAAAACTAGTCAAATAATATTTAACACTAACTCAGTACAAATTCTTGACATTGGAAAGTCGGAAAAGATTTAAAGGAAAAGAAATTTTTTTTTGAAGATTCCAAAAATTTTTCTAGAGGGCTTGCCTAAAGAATTGGGGCTTCAAAAAATATCCTTAAAAAAGTGTTCACGGCGGACGTCGGATGGTGGACGGCGGACGGACGGATATTTTTTTATTGCAGATTCGGATTTTACTCCCTTTGAAACGTAAACCATGAACCATGAACATTGCTAGAAAAAACTCTTTATAGCAATAAATCGATATTTAATAAATCAATAACAATATTGCATTCATCCATTTATTAATGAATGATAAACCAAAATTCAAAATCACTTTTAGGGTTTTCCTAGCGTAGATTGAGATTAATGTACCACGACGCTGTACCGCAATTTTCATTTTTCCTATCATCCGGAGCGCTTTCTCCCCATACGGCCTCATCAGGGGAAACCACCAGGAGGGTTGACCCAGAACCATGGGAAAATCACATCGCATAAATGAAAGGCGCTGAAATCGCCCAGAGACCCCTGAATAACGGCCCCGTCATTATTAACAAATAATTTTACAAAAACGGAGGGAATTCACAAAATTAGATATTATACCTTAGGTATATGAAGTAGGTACACTTGCCACGTAGAAAACAAAACAGACCATTTTCATCAGAAAAGGATAACTTTTAGGGTAGCGAAATATTTATTTCAATCGTCCAAAGCGCTCCGACTCGGATTTTTCAAAATGTTGAGTTAAATGGCAGAAAATGTTTTCGGAAAAGTTGAGCTCTTTTATGATGAATTTACTTCGAGCTTCCCTTGGGGTTAAGTTATAAAGGTTCGTCGCACCAAGCGATTGGCCATTAAGGAGTTAATCTCACCCCTCTCCCTCCTTTCATGCATGGTGAATGCAATTAGCCGAGGGGAAGTGCGGGAAATCACTTCATTCGACTTCATTATCCTGAAGTCGCGTCCTTTTATGTAGGTACTGAACCACCTGGTGTCGGAGCACTTCAACCGGCTAAAGCGCCATTCGCAAATGGAACCTATAGGGTGGCAAAGTGACACTACTTAACCTAACCAAGGCCTAGCACCCCCAGAAGGAGAAGAGCATGAATATTCCAGTAGTCGTCCTCTCAAGGGCTGAGGTGGAGAGACCCAAGGGCTGATACACCTGAGGTCTTCTTTCCCCTCCTAGACGAAAGACCTCTCAGCACCGGTGACTAATTTCCAATCAGCACGTACACAGATTGAAACCCTCTGCTGTATGATGGGCCTGCGCATTCAACTTCTGCCTTATTTTAGATTATTCTTGTATTTACTTCCGTAATTACAGAGTAAATTGAAGTATTGGAATCGTCCTAAAATCAAGAATCGGAACGGAGCTTCTGGCGCGATTCTGGCCTTATCACTCCCCCAAAATGGACCAAGTTGAACAAAAAACGTCATGTTTCTTAGTCAATATCTGAAGGTTCGTGCCAAAAAACCCCGAAGTTGAATCCATCATTCTTTGAATTCAATCGGGAATCGGTTCTATGCATTTTTCTCAGCCCTGGAGAGGCCTAGAAAATTGTACATTTTTTGTATCATGTACCTACCCAAAACCTGCTCAAAATGTTTTTTTTTTGGAATTTTAAAAAATTTTTTAAAGAGACAAAAAAACATTTTTTTTTAATGTAAAAAATTCCGTTTGTCCAATGTGTCCGTCCATGGTCATTTACAAAAATTGCCATATCTCCCTCAATTCTCAACCTTTTTTCAATTTTCTCGAACTGAAATTTTTGTCTCGGCAAGGCCTAACAACCTGTTTAATCGGAATTTGAATAACTCACAGCACTTTCGACATATTTGCATTTTTAGTGTTTTCTATTTTATTTTTATCCGGCCACAAAAATGAACCGATCTGAGCGTTCTTGATCTTAAAATCTTTGTTTTACCTTGCGGAATACGTGGATTTTTTTTATTCAGAAAATGTGGCGTATTTTGGGCGAATTTTAAAATTTGCATAGTGAGTTTTTTGATATTTTTGACCTAAACGCCCTTAAAAGCAGTCAAAATATGATCAATATCTCAATCACAATTTTGCGTTTCAAATTATGAAAGTATTGTGTGTTATCTACGCACCTCTGGTTTTTTATACATGTTAACTTTTGAACAATTCCAATCAAAAGAATGATGCAACGCTCCGCCGCTTTCAGATAAGTCACACTCGGCTCATCCGAGCCCAAGGACATCTTCCACTCAAGTTGAGCCTAACTGCCTTCATCACAACAGATGTCACATTTTAGGGCCAAACCAACACAACAGAAACAGACTCCCCCTCTTCGCGAGCTGTTTTCATCCAGCGAAGTGTCCTCTCCTACCAACCCCTGCTAAATCGGAGCCATAAATAAATTTCGAACTCCGACCGAACTGATGAATTGAATTAGCGTTCCTGCCCATTTACATCTGATACGTATTCATAGCCGCAACATGGCTATTCGGAATGGGGTAATATCGCGGGGAGCGGCGGGGGCCAGAACATTGAAAGATGCAATCCTTTTTTTGGCCTCGGAGTTGCGGTGGGACCAGGAAACTGAAGCCAACACTGCTCATCCGAAATTTTGACTGGTTCCTTGGGGAGGTCCGGGGGGATCATTGGGGGCTGTTGGGAGGCTTCTGTTCTCCCTGGTTTTATCACAACTCTGTGGCACAGTTGGCCTCTATCCTCACAAATGCTGAAGCATTCCGCCTCCGGAGAGTAGACGGTTGTGTGTATTGTAAAGCTGGGTTCACATACGCAGTCTGCGTACAGTGCGTAATGAGATCTGATTGGCTGCCAGGTAAATTGCGCGCGCGTAAAATTGCCAGCCAATCAGATCTCATTACGCACTGTACGCAGACGCAGATGACGCAGACAAAAACGCACATGCGAACCCAGCTTAAGACCGGAAGAACCCTTCAGTACTCAGGTGAAATCAATTCATTGGTACGATCAGGCAGTTATTTTTCATACCGAATTCAGCCTAAGGAAAGGAAGTTTAGTGGACAACTATACAAATTCTGAATTTGAGTTTGATTATGAGTTTCAGTTTGAGTTCGATTATGATTTTGGAATTGAGTATCAGTTTGAGCCTGGATATGAGTTTGATTATAATCATAATTATGAGTGTTGTGTCCAGACCAGAAGTCTTGAGGCTATACAAGTTTAATAGAAACTATTTTTACTTCCATATTTACAGAGTAAATGGAATCGTCCTAAAATCGAGAATCGGAACGGAGTTTCAGAAAAAACTTTTTGTTATACCTACACATTTAGGTATAACCTACACTACGCTACTCAGAATCACTTCCTGAACCAGTGTCTTTGTGTCCGTCTGTGGCCATTTACAAAAATGGCCATAGCTCCCCCAATTCTCAACCTTTTTTCAAATTTCTTGAAATGAAATGTTTGCCTCGGCAAGACCTAACACCCTGTTAAATCGGAATTTGAATAACTCACAGTTCTTTCGATATATTTGGATTTTTAGTAACTATTGTACTATTGGTAGTAAAAATTGAACAAACCATGTGAACAACAAACCCCTGTGTAAGAATTTGAAGCTTTTTATTTAATGTACCTATACCTGAAGAATAATTAAACTATCATCAATAACAAAATAAAAACCAGTGGTGCGTAGATAACACACAATACTTCCATATTTTGGAACGTAAAATTGGGACACGATTTGATCATATTTTGACTGCTTTTAAGGGTGTTTAGGCCAAAAATATCAAAAAATTCACTATTAAAATTTTGAAATTCGCCCAAAATAAAAATACAATACATTATTGGAATATAAAAAATATCCACATATTCTGCAAGGTAAAACAAAGATTTTAAGACCAAGAACGCTCAAATCGGTTCATTTTTGTGGCTGGAAAAAAATAAAATAGAAAACACTAAAAATGCAAATGTATCGAAACTACTGTGAGTTTTTCAAGTTCTGATTAAACAGGGCGTTAGGTCTTGCCGAGACAAACATTTCAGTTCAAGAAATTTGAAAAAAGGTTGAGAATTGAGGGAGTTATGGTCATTTTTGTAAATGACCACAGACGGACGGACAGACGGACACACAGACACTTGTACAGGAAGTGATTCTGAGTAAATGTGTATAAGAAAAAGTTTTTTCTGAAGCTCCGTTCCGATTCTCGATTTTAGGACGATCACAATACTTCCATTTACTCTATAAATATGGAAGTAAAAACAGCAGATACCAACAAATATAACAGAAGCAATTAGTACCTATTTGATTTTTTTGTTTATTCAATAATATTATTTCTAACAGGCACTGAGGACGAGCAGCTGTATATTGGCAACAGCTTCCCCAAAGTTGTTTTCGGCATTCGGAAACGGCATCGGAGGCTGAGGCGCTCAACGCCTCGGGCGTTTTGCTCCGGTTCTCGGAAGGCCAGGGCCAGGAGCAACGAGGAAGTTTTCGGGCGTCGGGGTCGCATCGGGTCGAAACCTTTTATTCTGATGAGTCTGGGGCCAGTGGGCGGGAGGGGGCGGGGAGGACTTCGATCGCTCGTCGGCGGGTCCATCAATCAAACAACAGGTGCGGGGAAGCGGGAAGAGAAACGTCGAGGGTTTCGTTTTCAGATGAGGTTTTCCCCGAGGTAGGTATTTTTTTATAACTGTTATCCCACTGTTATCAATCGATTTCTCATCAGCCAGAAAGACCGGTAGTTTGCATAGAACCCAGTTTATATACGTATTCTTTTATTCCTATTCAAGTTTTTCGAAATGGAGATCAGCCTGAATGAAACTATGCAAAGAGGTTCGGAAAACTTCATTCCATGCAAATTCGATTTGAGGAGTGTTTTTTCAAGGAAACACATCCATTGAGAAATAATGAATTTTTTCTCTATTGAAAAAACGCTCCTCATTCCAGACTGAATCGGTGCTATTTTATGAACGCACATCAACGGCCCTTTGAGTCATCTCGTTATGATTATCTGGCATTAGAGTGTAGGGCAGACGAAACCGCAGCTGTAGACGAACTCGTGTAGATTATAGGCATTCATGTCCGCATTACCTGAAAGCCGCAGGGCAGAGTCTTCATTACCCAGCTGACATCTGGTCACTCGGCTTGACCTATACGGTAGGTAACCTCCATCTGGACCGAAATCAGTTCTATTTTATGTTTTACCCTGATTATCTGCTAGATTTTTTTGAGCTTCTAGTGGTTTCTTGACGTGAAGGATGCTTTAAATACCCAAACCCAAACTTTCTCTATCCTTAAAACTTGTAGAGTTACAACGGATCTTTGATTCTCATCCAACAAAAACTGACCCCAGCCATCCTAGGAAGAACAGTCGACCAAGAGGAACATGACCTCTTCTCATTGCCGGCACGTCTTGGAGGCCTCCAAATAGAGAACCCAGTATCCACCTCAGTGACCGCCAGAGCTATCTCAAAAGAGGCTACCTCAAAACTCGTCACCAGCATAACCACAGGTGTCCAGTTAGATACCGTCGAGCATGAAGAGCAAGTGCGGCGAACACTGGCTGCAGCGCGACAACAAAGAATGAGAACCGACCAAGAAAGGAGCAACATAATCTTGGAGGCCCTTCCATGCCGAGTAAAAAGAAGTGTGCGCCGGATTGTTGATGGCAACGCCTCTCAATGGCTCTCAGCGATTCCTCTCACAGCTGACAACCTCGATCTATCGCCAACTCAATTCCGCGACGCCCTGAGCATGCGCTACGGGTGAGACCCAACAGGACTCCCTGCAATGTGCGACGGCTGCGGGGAGAATTTTTCGCTAAATCATGCACTCAATTGCAAACGAGGCGGTCAGGTTAAAAGGGGTCATGACCAAATACGAGACTCAGTGGCAGCCATGGCAAAACTCGCATGGAGAGGGGTGACAGTGGAGCCCGTAATGCAGGAAGGTGATGACGGGCTTCCAGGCCTGGTCGCGGACATTCAGGTACACGGGGTTTGGGATAGGGAGAGAGCGTCGTTCTTCGATACCCGCGTTATAAACGCAGACGCCTCCTCCTATTCCTCCCGTCAGTGGCCTGAGATCGCCGAATCAGCCGCCCGCGAAAAACATAGAAAATACGATCAAGCTGCAGAAAACCTTCACGCCTCCTTTTCGCCTCTGATCTGTTCCTGTGAAGGAGTACTACACCTTGAGTTCGCCGCTTTTCAACGAGCCTTAATTTCAGCCCTTGCCGAAAGATGGGAGAAGCCAAAATCCCAGATTGCCGGATGGGTTCGAACGCGAACCCAAATATCGATCATCCGCGCCATATCGCTCCGCTTACGTGGGACTCGAAAGACACTCCAGAGCCTAAACTGGACGAATCACGATGAAGACTTGGGTCTTGAAGACGGAGCCCCGCTCCCACTCCTGCCAAGGGAAGAGGAGTGAGGTACCTACTGCGTTCCTTCGGAAGAAACAAATCGATGACGACTCCAAGACTCCAACAAGCAAGAAGATCCCCGGCACACTTGTTCAAATAAAGTTTTTGTGTTGTTGTGTTCTCAAACCGATTCGAGGTACAAATCGGGTGATTAATCGGGTCCTTACTTTACCTTGCTCTTCCTCACTATCTGGCCCTCTCAGTGGATTTTGATGAGAATCGAGAGTTTAAGAACAAAACCAGTCAGGGGCGTCGTCGTAGCTTTCTAATTCCATCAAAAGGCCATGAAACATCGCCGCTTCAGTAAAACAATGACGTATCTGCGAATTGGCATCAAAATAATTCAATATGATCAGGAAGAGGTAGCGCTTACAATAAATATTTGACCCCATCGAAATTCTCTCTCAGTTTGGTGGGAGGGTAGATGCGTCATTGTTCATTGTCAGCTGTTCACGAGCTCGCGTCAGTGAAACAGTTTCTCATGTGCTAAAATTTCTGGAAATTTTGATTTTTTCCCAGTTACGCCATTGTTTTACTGAAGCGGTGACATATTCTTGAGGATGCCATAAATGGAGTACATCCTCAAGGACATGTTCCATATCCTTTTGACGGATTTCGATTTTGTTTCATAGCCTTTCAACAGCATACTGTTGATATGCTGCTGTTCAACCAGGGCACCTGCTGATCAGTTATGAACGAGGCCCTGCGATCTAACCATGCGGATATATTTGCCTACTGATTGATGATAGGGGCGACTCGAAGGGAGAATTCACTGCCTGCTTCCCAAGGGGATCGCCGGAAGAGGAATGCGCAGGCGCGCGTTTGTACGTCTATGTGCAAACAACGTACCCCGCCCGGTCGCAAGGGCCGCTCCGCCGGTTTCTCCTAATTAGGTTTGCGGGTATCACAACCCTCCCAGCCTCGATCTTCCGCTACCGAACCGGGAACCTGTTGTTTAATTCAATTTTATTTGAACAGCGCAACCGACGTGGAGTGCGCGAGGCTGGGAATGATAAAAAAATAAAGCCAAATAAAGGGCGAAAAGCGAGCGAGCCGTGAAATATTCGATCGATAAGTTCGAAAATTCAGTTGGGCCGATGAGAACAAAAATATTAATTTTATAAGACTTACATTATATTTACTTACTTAGTAAATGGTCGACCGAGTCGGCATGCCAGATGGTTACAACTTTATTTGGAATGCATGCAGGAACGTCAATGGATCTTCGAGAGTCAAAAATGCCTGCATATCACAAGCACTTTGGTATCAGTAAGGTGACGATTGAGCCAACTCGAACTCTCATTCAACCTCATGATCATTTTCAAACTCAAACTCATACTCATAATCAAACTCAAATTAGAACTGAAACCGAAACTCAAACTCATTCTCGTACTCGTAAACACGCAAACACAACATCAAACTCATACTCAAAACTCATTAGCGGTTAAAAACGCGTACTCCAATCAAACTCAAGCTCATACTCATGATCAAACTCAAGCACTACTCATACTCACAATCAAACTCAAAGTTAAACTCAAACTGAAAATCAAACTCATAGTCATACTAGTAATCAAAGCCAAATTCATAATCAGACTCAAACCGATGCTCTAACATATACTCAGAATATACCTCAAACTCACACGAAACTCAAACTGAAACTCATAATCAAACTCGAAATGAAAATCAAACTTCTACTCATGCTAATAATCATAATCATACTCATAACTAAACTCAAACTCATGATCAAAATCAAACTCGAATTCAAACTAATATTCAATTTCAAACTGAAACTCATAATCATACTCATACTCATAATCAAACTCAAACTGTAACTCATAATCAAAGTCAAACTCATGATCAAACTCGATTTCAAACTAATACTGAATTTTAAACTCAAACTCATAATCAAACTCGAACTGGAAATCAAACTCATACTCAAAATAAAACTAAAACTGAAACTCATGATCAAACTCGAACTGAAAATCAAACTTCCACTCATACTAATGATTAAACTCAAGCTCATAATCATACTCATTATCGAAATCACACTGAAACTAATGATATCTAAAGCTCGAACAATTTCATACTCATAATCAAACTCAAATTCGAATTCAAACTCTTAATAAATTGAAAACACAAACTCATAATCGAACTCAAACTGAAACTCATAGTCAAACTCGAACTGAAAATCAAACTCCTACTCATTATAATCATCATATTCGAACTCATACTCATAATAAACTTACAGTCATGATCAAACTCAAACTCAAACTCATAATCATACTCACGATCAAGCTCAAACTGAAAATGAAACTCACACTCATACTAATAATCAAACTCATCATCATTCTCACATACTCAAATTCAAACTCAAACTGACACGCAGCCTCATATTCATACGCTGACTCAACCGAATCTGACCTCAAATTCATACCCATAGATCGAACTCAAACTCATACTCATAATCAAACGCAAACTTATGCTCAAACTGAAGATCATGAGTATGAGTTCGAGTTTAAAACTTAAAGTGTTAAAAGTTCGAAACGAAAATTGCATTTTCAGTTTGAGTTTGAGTTTAACTTTAAGTTTGATTATAAGACTCAGTTTAAGTTTAAGTTTGATTATGATCAAAGTTTGCTCAGTTCGAAGAAGAAGTTGATCAGTTTGATTATGAGTTTAAGTTTTAGTTTCAGTTTCAGTTTCAGTTTGAGAATGAGTTCGAGTTTGATTACGAGTAAGAATTTGAGTTTGATGATGAGAATGATTTCGAGTTTCAGTTTGAGCTAATGTTAGTGTGCTCATGAGTTCGAGTTTGATTATGAGCATGAGTTTGATGATAGTATGAATTTCAGTGTGAGTATAAGTTTGAGTTTGATTGTGAATTCCAGATTGAGTTTGAGTTAACATTAGAGTTTGATTATGAGTTTCAGTTTGAATTTGACTATAATTTACAATTTGAGTTTGATTATGGTATTTCATGACTACGAGTTTGGGCATCAGTTTGATTTAGAGTTGAATTTGAGTTGCAGTTCTAGTTTGATAATGAGTTTGAATTTCACGTTTGAGTTTGAATTGATCTGATCCCCTCGGTGAATATTTTTTGTTTGAATGACATGTTCTTATGAGTGTTGAAATCTACTCGACGTTAACTGTTGGCTAAAAATAAACAATTTACCACCTTCAAACTGTCTCAGGCACTAAGTTTACGATACTGGTCGTAGGCAGTGCAGAGTTTGACTTCGGAAATGCATTTCCATTCAAGGCTGTCAGCTTGATGGGTGAGAATCCTTTGTAGTCGACTGATCATGGTAAGGCTTCCTCTCAGCAAATAAAGCCTTAGGAAAGGAGGATCGTCTGATCGCGATAATTGACTGATGGACGTTGGCAGCCGGCTTGGGAACACGTGTTCGTTGAGCTAAAAGAAATTCGGGCGATGAGATACAGAGGAAGATGGAGGATCACTGCGATAAGCCGCTACCATACGCATTATGATGCTGGAAACCTTAGAAGTCCATCTTTTGCATGAACGAACCCTCGCCGGAATCCATCGATGTTGAGGTACCGGATTTAAAAATGATAAGTTAGAAGTACCTATTCCATGTTTTGTAGGTTTCAGGCAAAATACTTCCGAAGTTCGGTTGAGCATTAAATGCTTTTCCCACCCATTGTACGATATTCATTTTTTTGGACAGCGATAATTGTTTACTTCCATATTCACAGAAAAAAGCTTCAGAAAAAACTTTTTCTTAAACACATTTACTCGGAATTACTTCTGATGGAGTAATGGGATTATGACTTTTCCTCAGTCCGGCATTGTCCAGAAATGCAATGCAACATTTTAATTTAACATTCCTACGGTTTTGTCGTCTTTTTTAGTGCTAAGCGCAAATTAAAAAATCCAAGTAGTCCAATTTTTCAATTTGTCAAAGATGAACCGCGTACAGTGAATTTTATAGACGATGCTGATACATCCCCCGCCGAATCGATACCTATTTACCACTCCTGATGAACGGCAATCGCCTTATTCATTGGCCCGTTGACTTATTCAGCAAATTTGTACACCTCTTCGGCTGATGGGGAGAAAAGTCGACGGTGACAAAAGATCCACATAAGCTCCAGAGATGAATGAGCGCATCGGACGGAAAAGAAGCGAAGGGTGTCGAGGGTGTTTGGCTTTCATCGAAACAGGGACATCAGGTCCACTGAGTGCTAATGGACGGATATTTAGAGCGGCATGGCACGGCCACTACTACGGTGATAATCCCGAGCAGTGCATTGATCCTCATGAATAGGGCCCAGCCCCGATATGGTCGGTGCTCATTGAGGGCGTAAGGGTTGGGCCGGAGTTTGCAGATCATTCGGACCACATGTCGTTTTCTTCAATTCAAAACGTCAACAGACCGTCCCGTGAACAAGCGCGGAGGGGTAGTCGACACGATATCTGAGTAAGCCGCATGCTAACTTTACCTATTATTCGAGATTCCGACCAAAGTAATAATTAATTCAATTTTTCGCGTTGGTGCATTTCCTATGATCGGTAACTTGCAAGTTCCCATTTCATATGGGGTTTCCCATTTTACTTCCATATTTACAGAGTACCTAGGTAATTACTTCCATATTTACAGAGTAAATTGAAGTTTTGGAATCGTCCTAAAATCGACAATCTGAACGGAGCTTCAGAAAAAACTTTTTCTTATACACATCAGAATCACTTCCCGAACAAGTGTCTGTGTGTCCGTCTGTCCGTCTGTGGTCATTTACAAAAATGATCATAACTCCCTCAATTCTCAACCTTTTTTCAAATTTCTTGAACTGAAATGTTTGTCTCGGCAAGACCTAACACCCTGTTCAATCGGAATTTGAATCACTCACAGTACTTCCGATATATTTTTATTTTTAGTGTTTTATTTTTTTGTTCCGCCCACAAAAATGAACCGATTTGAGCGTTCTTGGTCTTAAAATCTTCGTTCTACCTTGCAGAATATGTGGATATTTTTATTATTCAGAAAATGTGGCGTATTTTTATTTTGGGCGAATTTTAAAATTTGCATAGTGAGTTTTTTGATATTTTTGACCTAAACACCCTTAAAAGCAGTCAAAATATGATCAAAATCTGTCACACTTTTACGTTTCAAAATATGGAAGTATTGTGTGTTATCTACGCACCACTGGTTTCGATTTTGGGAGGGGTAAACATTTTAGGGATGCGATCCGATACCAATTTTTCCAGAATTTTGGGGGGGGGGGGCAATGACTGCTGCTTTTCCCTATTTACTTATTCTAAATGAAGTGATAATTTTCGAAGAACAGAGGTATACTTACCTAATTTTTGGTAAAACTGGCCATTGAAATTACCGTCTTATCGTATGTTATGTGCTCCTGTTTCACGTAAGTTAACTCGACGCATGAGTCAGGACCTCCCTCGTGTCGGTCGACTTACCCCGTTGCAATCATCTAATTGAAAACTATCTTTATGAGCCTCGAGGGTAGCAACCCCTCTCTCCCCACTTTCTACGATTCTCTTCGTCGTCCATCGGCTCGCCGAGCGGTTTTGCCCAGTATGGAGTCCCTCCCCTTGACATTCTCAAGTGCAGCCCTCCCGGGACGAAGGGTTTAGATTTCTCCATGTGATTTTTTATAAAGAATGTCATTTTTTATAGTGTCCAGTTAACGCAGGGGTTACAATATTCCTAATCGAAACCAGAGCAGATTGAATTATCCATACCAGAAATAGAATGGGATGAAAATTCACAATTAGCTCGAGGTGTCCTCAATCTGTATAACATACAGATAATAGAGTTTTTGTAAAAACAAAGAAACACAGATTTTAAGACCAAAAACGCTCAAATCGGTTCATTTTGTGGCCGGAAAAAAATAGAAAACACTAAAAATGCAAATATATCGGGAGTACTGTGAGTTATTCAAATTCCGATAAAACAGGGTGTTAGGCCTTGCCGAGGCAAACACTTTAGTTCAACAAATTTGAAAAAAGGTTGAGAATTGAGGGAGTTATGGCCATTTTTGTAAATTGGTAAACTGGTTCGGGAAGTGATTCTGAGTAATTGTGTATAAGTAAACGTTTTTTCTGAAGCTCCGTTCCGGTTTTCGATTTTCGGACGATTCCAATACTTCCATTTACTCTGTAAATATGGAAGTAAAAAGAACCCAAAGTAATTAAATTTGAGTACATTACAGCGAGAAACACCCTCAAGTGGCCAATAGCAGGTGCTCTTGCCCAAGGTCTTCTCCATCGAGATACCAAAATTTGGTCAAAGTTTAAGATTGTGCCCTAAAGATGCCGGGACTCCGAGCGGAGAACGTTCTTCAAAAATCCTCCTTAATGGTAAATAGGTAATCCTCGATGTAGGAAAAGAAGCCAGAAGAAGAGGTGCAAGTTTTTGTCTTCTTCAAATATACGTATAATTTGAAGAATCTATAAGAAATTTTTAATCGCACGTAATTTTTGCAAGTTATTTTCCTCCGCATCAATCTCGATGAAGTTCAATTGCCCATTTCTTTCGTTATGTCCCGCGGAAAGGTCCCTGCCTTCAGATCGGCTTCCCATTTCTCTATCCAATAATTGGGGCACAGAGATTTGTAGCATTTCTCGAACATGGTGCAGAATTTGTGAGTTGGGCCAAAATAGTGAGAACACCTGTAAATTGGATTGGACTGTAGTATTTAAAATAATAAATACGTTTTCTAGCGTACCTTAAAAAAAGGCAAAAATAGGCAATGTGAAAAATGTAACTATTTGCAATTTATTGTAAAAGCTGTTCGCAAGAAATTGATTTTCTGGAATCACCTGTAAAAATCGACGAACATATTATAACACCATTTCGTCTTATTCTGCTGTTGGAATCGGGGATCCGGCGGGCAGGTGGCAACGTCTGATGATTCTTTTTCTTCGGTCTGATCTTCATCGACCTTCTCGCATATCATACCATCTATCTCAAATTTCACCATTTTGAGAAATTATCGTACCAAAATGTTCAAAGGTTTTCTGAGGATAGACGATTTGACGTATTTAGATGAAAACAAACTGTCGTTAGAAAATCGGTTTTAACAAAATTGCTACACTATTGCGGTCCATGAGACCATAATGCCTGCTAGGCAAGCAATGTATAATAAACTTGCTACGATTTGGAAAAGCTAGTTTAATTTTTGAAGTTGATATTTTAGGGTATACAAGGGCCCATCAGGTGCTATGACTACGCAGATAGATCTCAAAAAGAGTTTCAACCCCTCGAGTGCATTAAAGTGTGCAATGTTGCCGGGTTGCACTTGGTCTGCGGGTGCTAAACGACCCGTAGGGAGGGACGGGCCTTGGCGTTCATCCGGAAATCCGACCGCCACCTCCCCCACCAGATCTTAGCTCATCAATAATTTCCAATTTCCTCCCTCTAATGTTGCACAGTTACTCAAAATACACGTCCAGTGAGCTAGAAGTTTCTGTTTTCATTGCCATAATTACGGTGGAAGTATTGTACTGCCCTGCTAAGATAAATCTTCGTATCGACCATTTTCGTGTTTTGGAGCTAGGCACACAGTTGTGTAGATCTCGATGTGGCTCTTGAGCCAAGTTAGAACTTAGATACCATATTCCTATCTCCATTTTGCTGGTTTGGGCTCCTCTCCCAAGTCATAACTTCCTAAGCGCCAGCTCCTAAGCTAAAAAGTCCTAAGTGCCAAAAATGTGGAGGCGGATAGAAAGTTTTAAGCTAGTGCTCCAGGAGGTACAAGGATATATCTTCGTATGTGCGGCAAAAAACAGGAGTTACTAGGTTAAAACGTCGTAAGTACAGCCTCTTGCTGCTTTCGTGATAATTACGACCTTATAAATCGATACCTTAAAGCACAAAGGGCATAATATGCACATATTACCTATGTCCCAAAATATCGATTTTGAGATTTCGGTACCGAAAGAATCTACTCATCAGGACCTATCGATCGCTCCAAGAATCATGATCCTTTTATCTATTTTTGGGGCCAAAAAACGATATAATAGAAAAACGACAAATATTTAAAGAGCGTTTATCTTGGAAGTGTTAAGTGCTACCGAAGTTCTGGTTAAACGAGGTTGTAGATCTTGGCCAGACAAACATTTTTTATTTAGCGAATTTTTTTATGGAATTGAAAACTATGAGAGAAATCTTTATTTTTGTAAATTGATCAAAAACTTATTTTGCATTTTTCTACTTATGCCATTTTCGGACATATAACATATTATGTCCTTTGTGCCTTAAGGTATCGATATTGTTAGAGAAATTAGTTCGAGAAATATAGTCGACTGTATCTTATATCAATCTCACGAGGAAAAACCTCAATTCAGCTTGAATAACTAGGTACAAATGAAGCGATTCGAGCGTTCTTCGTTACCCCTTCGTAATATGTCGCGTTCTTCGTTAATATGTCGGTACTTTTGCTTCAATATCTACAGATCAAAGTAAAGTGGTACCTATAATAGGTACAATAATTGTGATCGCCCTAAAATCGGACCGAAGCTTCAAAAGCTAATTTTACTCATAAGCTCTTTCTGAACAACTGTACATAATATCATATTATGTGTCATAACGTGCATAACGTGCTAATAATAATTATTATGTGTCTGTGAGCATTACAAAACTGATCGTGCCTATGTCCAGTAAGTCCTATGTTACAGCAATTCCAAAATAATAGAGGCGTTTATCTCATGTTTTCTTTCATTTTTCATTAAAATGTTGGGTTTTCCTTGGAAAATAAGTGCGGATATGTTTTTAATCCGGTAACTAAAAGTATGCTTTCGAATATCAATTTCCATAGCTAGTTTTTTTCTCCATTGTTGGTATTTGAAGACTCGAAATTAGTTCGAATTTGGTTCAAAATTGAAGTACCAAATATGGTCACATCCATGTTTGTGCCTTCTATACGAACCAGTGGACAGAGAAAAACGCAACTGGTTTACTACTTGATGGTGTTACTTACTTGTGGAAAGTGCGTATCTATAATACAATATCACTTCTGTGGACATGTTTGCGGTATTACGATAAGACTGGGAGCTGATGTGACGTCACGAGACGTACGGATGGTATCAAGCTCCAACAGTTGTCATGAGGGGTGCAATAATTTCCATCCGCGTCAATGAACCAGTCGTAATCACTACCCAGCTTTTTGTAAGAAAATATTGAAATAGGGTAACCAAACATCTGCGGGAGTTTTTGAATAAATTGCACGTCAGATGGTCCACTAAAATCACAATCGTAGATAAATACTTGAGGGTTCTTGCCAATAAATTATTTTTCTGCTTCGGTGGATGAGTGAGGGTGTTTTAAGTGCAGTGAATGCATTACAAAAGGTGCAAGAGAGGTTGCAATGACTGTTTGTATTGCGGTTATGGAAGGCATTTCATTATTTATAAATATAAATATGTTCTCGTTTATCAGTTATACCTACTACTGTACCTATAACTACTACTGTATAATAATAGTGTTTTTGTTCTAATAAGTTGTGTTTTCTGGAAAATTTTCAAATTCGGATTGAGCCGGTTTTGAAACTTTACGCCTCAAATATTATCAAATTTACGAATAAAAACCAATAAATTATGTGCTGGCCTAGTTTTCTACCAGTTTCTACTTCAGCTCCGCCAAAAAAAAGTATTCAACTCCGCCGATGCGGTGATTTGTGTCAGCTCCGACGACTCAGGTTGAGGAGAGTACAGAAGAAGCCATAACCGGCTATTTTGGTAAAATCCGATTGAACAAATTTCCAAGTTTTGCCAATTTTCTCTTTAAGCAAGTTGTTTTCCTTGGAGAAAAAAGTTTAATACGACACTTTTTTATAGGAAAACTCACGAGCTTTCCAACGGTGTTCTCTGATTTGATTTTTCTCCACAATTGAAGGAACTGAGGCTACTTTAGTGAATAAACAACACAAAAATTTCACAAAAAAAATCACAAAAAAGGGTTTTTTAGGGGACTACAGAAAAATTTCAGAGAGATTCGTTAGAAATGACTTGTAGGAAATTTTCTTTTATTTTTGACTTTCAAAGCCTAAGCCTTCGGCGGAGATGATCAGTCCGATCAAGACCACTCGGTCTGCCAAACGGTACCTACTTCAGCGAGTTTAGCAAAAATCGACAAAAAAGATGCCTACATTTGTGATGGAGAGGGGCAAAGGCGTATTCATACGTAATTTCCACTGGAAAATAGAATTCCATTTCAGTGCTGGTTCATCAAATTATTTATTTGCTGGGGAGGCCCTTTACGAGCTGTAATTAACGCGAACCATTACAGTTGATTTATTCACGTATTGGTGTAATGCGTGATTATAATTATTACAGTAATGTTAAGGCAGACTTTGCCGGTGCGTAGAGGATGGAATACTATTCGACTGATGGTCCCCTGGTGGGCAGTTACCTAGGGCGACCATCGTTCATCCTGAGATGGACTGGAGGTTAGGGACCCGAGGCCATTAAGATGATGTAGCTCCTGCGTCGCCGTATTATGACAACCTAGACGACCGTATTACGGTCGAGCACTCACAGGTCAAATGAACCCAACTGTGCTCCATCTTGGGCTGAAATCGTTTCTCTCACGTCAGCCGCACACCCGTTCACCAATACGGAAATTTTCTGTCCGTCCGCCGTACGCCGTCTGCAGCAAAACGCATGGAAGGAGTTGTCCGATTTAAAAAAAACCCAAATTTAGCAAATTTATTCTAGTTGAACAACTCGGGTAAGGGAATCCGCTGAACACACTCAAAAGTACTCTAAAACGCTCGAATGTCAAAAGTCATAATTTCATAAACAGTCATAAAAAGACCCCTTAACATTTTTTGATCGGATTCCTCAGACAATATGCCACAAGTTGGAGCAAACCACAACTTTTAGAACCAACCGCCTTAAAATCAGTGGTTCGATACCATGTGGTGGCCTCAAAATTTGGCCAAAATTTTGAGGACAGGACATCGTATTGAACCGCTGATCCGATTTTGATGAAACTAGTCCTAAAAGTTGTGGTTTGCTCCAACTTGATGCATATAGTCCGGGGAAACCGATCGGAAAAGATTAAGTGGTTCAATTTGGCATTAGTAGATGTGGTCCATTTTCGAAAAAACACAAAAACTCAATTTTGAAGGTGATGCCGTGGGTTTAGAATTTTTCGAGTATTTTTCCCGTGTTTCTCGCTTGATTTACCATAGGATAGGAGGTTTTTCCCGGAAAAATTTGAAAGTTTTGTTTTTAAATCGATTTGGCTCGAATTTCGTGACGCGATTTCTCCTTTTTCACGTTTTTGCCAATTTGTGGGAGTTCTACTGAACCAATTTTGAATTTTTTGAGCTTGCTGGATTCCTTGAAGGTTTTCACACCTTTTTCACTCCCTATAAGCCAAAATTAGTTGGGTTTTAGTGATCGAAAACTGGTTTAAAGACTAATCAACCTCGTCCGATTGATAGATCCTGATGAATGAAGTCCTGATATGTCCTGAAAATTCTAATCTTTGGGGTCTAGTGGTTCGGTCTGTAAATCTGGAGATACTTGGTTCGATTCCTAGTCAGCAGAAAATTTATGCGGCAGTTCTTCAAAATCAATTTTCTCATTTTTGACGATTATCACCCAAACCCACCAAACCACCAACATAATGAATTTCGACCAGAATTCATGAGATTATCTCAATGGCTTTGAGACACTCACTCTGAAGTCAATAATAAGCAAACACTCACAGCAACATACGTTGCATCTAACATTATTGAAGAAGCGTAAAAAAATGCGGACAAAGGATCCACTAATGCAGAAAACGCAGCTCGAGTGTTTCGACTCGCTAACAAGTAACAGTTGTTCCCATGGAGGACCGACGGGTAAAATGAAAGGTCGCTCCAATGTTCTACGGTCTCTCGGGTGTGATTTGTTTTTCCTGCACAGCAAACTTGTTCATCCCGAAAGGAACACTCTTCCCCGTGGTCTTTTGAGATCTGGCATATGCCCGGGTACTGCCTAATAGCGCATCCCGTTATCTGACACTGAGTTCGAGTGAAGCCGACTAATGAATTTAACTACGAAATGGAAATTATGGTTTTTACTTCCATATTTACAGAGTAAATGGAAGTATTGGAATCGTCCTAAAATCGAGAATCGGAACAGAGCTTCAGAAAAACGTTTTCCTCATACACATTCACTCAGAATCACTTCCCGAACAAATGTCTGTGGTCATTTACAAAAATGGCCATAGCTCCCTCAAATCTCAACCTTTTTTCAAATTTCTTGGACTGCAATGTTTGCCTCGGCAAGACCTAACACCCGTTTTAATCGGTATTTGAATAACTCACAGTACTTTCGATATATTTGCCTTTTTAGTGTTTTCTATTTTATTTTTTTCCGGCCACAAAAATGAACCGATTTGAGCGTTCTTGGTCTTAATAGCTTTGTTTTACATCGCAGAATATGTGGATGTTTTTATTATTCAAAAAAGTTGGCGTATTCCTATTTTGGGCGAATTTTAAAATTTGCATGGTAAGTTTTTTTATATTTTTGGCCTAAACAACCTTTAAAGCAGTCCAAATATGATCAAATTGTGTCACACGTTTACGTTCCAAAATATTGAAGTATTGTGTGTTATCTACGTACCACTGGTTGATCCAGCAATCGTGATATTTTCACATTTCCTACGACCTCAAATGTTCAAAACTCATTTTCAGCCAAGTGACACGATGTTTTCAATATGTATAATGAACGCCAGGAAAGCAAAGCCGCCGTGATGACTGTCAAGCAGAGTAGTGATGTCATTGATTCAGCTATGGAAATTCATAAGTCACCTCGCGTGGCAGCGCTCAATGAACGAAATTATCTCAACTCGAGCGACAAGTTTATGATTAAATCTGACCGAATTGGAGCAAAGGTGTGAACTGCTAATGATGTCGTTCCGTCCGAGCGGCCGATGTTCTTCAAACAATAGAACCAGATGGTTGCAAGCTTCACTGATTCCATTGTATGACGATGTTGTCCAAGGTGAGAGAGTGAAAATGATTTCGAAAAATCTCAGAAGGCGGACACCGGATTTGCTGACTCAGGGTATGGAAATCGATCAAGCATGCTGCAGATGGACAACAAGAACTTTTTTGTTCATTTACTTGAAGGGTAAAGCCTAAACCTACTATATTACATACTGAGAATATGATAATTGAATAAAACACAACAAACTACAACATAGGTGGCAGAGGAACAGTGTTTTGGTACATTATTTTTCCAAAAATAATGTACCTATGTAATCGGTCGAGCAAAATTTTTTCACAACACCCCCTGAAAATTTTTTCTTTCACGTTTCAGAGGTTCTAGAACACAAATTTGCAATAAAATTTTTTTGTCCGTCCGCCGTCTGCATGCAGCAGCAAAACGCATGGAAGGAGTTGTCCAATTTCAATAAAAAAAGAACCAAAATTTAGCAAATTTATTCTAGTTGAACACCTCGGGTAAAGGAATCCTCTAAATTCACTTCAAAGTACTCAAAAACGCTCAAATGTCAAAAAAGTCATAATTTCAAAAACAGTTTTTCTGGGTTTTGGGTCCCTTAACATTTTTTGATCGGATTCCCTAGACAATATGCACCAAGTTAGAGCAAATCGCAACTTTTAAGACCAACCGCGTCAAAATCGGATGTTCTTACGCATTTTTTGGTCAAAATTGTTTTTGCCAAAAAAATTTGGTCAAAAAAAAATTGTGGCCACGACATCGTATCGAACCATTGATCCGATTTTGATGAAACTGGTCCTAAAAGTTGTGGTTTGCTCCAACTTGGTGCATATTGTCCGGGCAATCCGATCGGAAAAGGTTAAGGGGTCCAATTTGGCATAATTAGGGTATATTTTTGAAAATAAAACACAAAAACTCAATTTTGAAGGTGATGCCGTGGGTTTAGAATTTTTTGTGTATTGTTCCCGGTTTTCTCGCTTAATTCACCATACGATAGAAGGTTTTTTCCGAAAATTTTGTTTTTATATTGGTTTGGCTTGTATTTTTTGACGCGATTCATCCTTTTTCGCGTTTTTTTTCGTTTTTGATGTTTCGCGCCAGTGTTTACGTAGGAAAACGTCATTTTTGAAAAACGTATGCAATTGTCACAATTCTCGCTTTACGAATTCAAAATATCAAATTTATCTCATTTCTGATTCGCATCTAACCTAAGCTGAAAACGGGGGCATTGACTAATCTATCTCACGTTGTCTGCTGGATCTTACGAGCAGATGCGTCTCAGCGGGTGTCCGGCCATTCAAACTGCTCATAGGGGCTGCTGTGCAATAGGTTCATCGTTGTTGATCGCTCAATGCGATAATTGAACCGATACGGATAATTTATCACACTCAAATAGTTCGATCCTCTTTCGAACTTCAGCCACAACAAATAACAACAACGGCAAGTGCGCCGTTGTGAAAATTCATCGGAGTGAAGTTCGACGGACGGTCATCTGGACGCGAAGTTTACTGAACTACATGCATAGGGGTCTTATCAAAAGGGTTTTTGGTTCATTATTTTAATCGAAAGATTGGTTCGGTGTTGAGGGGTTTTCATGTTTCTCAGTCAAAATCCAAAGATACGCGCCGAAAAACCCCGAAATCAATAATTAAATAATTTTTTTTTTTGAAATTTTTCCTAGGACCTTGGATTTTTCAGTTGAAATCGGGTTTTTGCATTTTTCTGAGTACTGAAGAGTCGTAGAAAATTGTAATTTTTCTGTGCCATGTACCTACCTACCCAAAACCTACTCAAAATTTTTTTTTTGTAATTTTAAAATTTTTTAAAGGGTCAAAAAAATGTTTTTTTTTATGTCAATAATTAGTCTTTAAACCAGTTTTTGATCACTAAAACCCAAATAATTTTGGCTTTTAGGGAGTGAAAAAGGTGTGAAAACCTTCAAGGAATCCAGCTAGCTCAAAAAATTCAAAATCGGTTCAGTAGAACTCCCACAAATTGGCAAAAACGTGAAAAAGGTGAAATCGCGTCTTGAAATTCGAGCCAAACCGATTTAAAAACAAAACTTTCACATTTTTCCCTGAAAAAACCCTTTCCTATGGTAAATCAAGCGAGAAACCCGGGAAAAATACTCGAAAAATTCTAAACCTACGGCATCACCTTCAAAATTGAGTTTTTGTGTTTTTTCGAAAATGGACCATACTAATGCCAAATTGAACCACTTAACCTTTTCCGATCGGATTGCCCGGACAATATGCCTCAAGTTGGAGCAAACCACAACTTTTAGGACTAGTTTCATCAAAATCGGATCAGCGGTTCAATACGAAATGGCTGGGCGAAATTTTTGGCCAAAAATTTGTCCGTCCACTTCGTATTGAACCGCTGATCCGATTTTGTTGTGGTTGGTCCTAAAAGTTGTGGTTTACTCCAACTTGAATCATATTGTCAGGGGAATCCGATCAAAAAATGTTAAGGGGTCGAAAACCCAAAAAAATTTTTTTGAGATCATGACTTTTTTGTATTTGATGGTTTTTGAGTACTCTTGAGTTGATTCGGAGGATTCCCTTATAGGAGGAATGAAAAAATTTTCAGGGGGTGTTGTAGAAAAATTCTGCTCTACCGATTACATAGGTACTTTATTTCTGAAAATAATGTACCAAAATTACTCGCTCTAGAAATTAATTGTTGGCAAGCGGCTATCCCTCCTCCAGTTCCGACTAACTATAGTTGCTATACCTATACCGAAAATGCTTTTATTTTTCCGGCTCTCGTCTACCGTTTACAGGGGTGCGTGAATCCTGATGCCATGAGGGTTGGGGTTGAGGAACTCCGAAGGGGTAGTTTAGCCCTTCTGGTGGGGGTGCGAGGGCGGGGCTGGTTTCCAACCAATTGGATTCCTTGTTAGAAAACGGGATCGATCCTCGAGGGCGGGGGTGAGGTTGGCGATCAGTCCCCGGGTCGAACTCGAACCACCTTGCACCATCCTGTCCTGTGCGCCTTCTTTTCTTTCCGCACTCGGAATTGATTTTTGAAAAATCTGGCATTTTTCGAGAACATTTCCAACTATTTTCACCGCGTCGGTCGGTCGTTTCGAAAATAATCGCGTAAATTTCGTGGCGGCCGTAAGCATTCTATAGTGGTAATGCTGACAATCGTCGGGCTATTCGTTTAAATCGGCGCTTACGCTTCAAATCTCATGAAATTTTGGATTATCCCTTCCGCCGAGTTTTGTGATGAAGTGCGGTCATCGTCGTTTACCGGTGGTCGAATGTTGCTGTGATTCCAGTTACCGCGGCGCGGGTGAGTCCGGCTCACTAAACTAACATGAGAAACATGTTGATGTTTCGACCGGAACAACATCAAAATCCAGATTTGGACTACCTTCTCTCGAGATATCCAGCGCAGTTAATTTGTAAGTTTTGCATATTTTTTATGGTCATGGCTTAGATTAGACAAGCAATTAGACAGTTCGTTTTCCAGTATTTTATAGGAGGAAATGATGAATTTTGACTCAAATTGATTACGTACCTGTATTTGGACAACTTCTCAAGAGGGTGTTTAGATCAAAATTTTCAAAAAACTCACCATGCCAATTTTAAAACCCGACTAAAATCAAAATACGTAGAGCTATTGGAATGTAAAAATATCTACGCATTGATACCTTAAAGCACAAAAGGCATGTGTCCAAAAATGGCATAATGAGAAAAATGCAAAATAAGTTTTTGATCAATTTACAAAAATAAAGATTTCTCCCATAGTTTCAATTCCATAAAAAAATTTGCAAAATAAATAATGTTTGACTGGCCAAGATCTACAACCTCGTTTAACCAGAACTTTGTTTCTTCCAAGATAAATTCTCTTTAAATATTTGTAGTTTTTCGTATATCATTTTTCGTACATCGTTTTTGGCCCTAAAAATAGACAAAAGGATCATGATTCTTGGAGCGATCGATAGGTCACTGTGATGAGAAGATTCTTTCGGTACCGAAATCTCAAAATCGATATTTTGTGACATACCCCCTTTGTGCTTTAAGGTACCTATCGATATTGTGCAAGGAATTCAAAACGGAGATTTTTGAGGGCACAGAAGAGAATAAAATAGAAAATTGGCTAAATGTGGCTATAAATCGGAAGTACTGCGAGTTATCCGTATTCCGGTTGAACAAGACCATGAGTCTTGCAGGGACGAACATTTCAGTTCAAGAAATTTGAAAAAAGTTTAAGAATTGAGTCAGATACGGACATTTTCGTAAAAGCTAACAGACGAACGCGCAGACCTTTGGCCAGGGAGTCATTCTAAGGCCCGGTTTATTGACAAAATTCATCCATCCGATATCCAAGGAAGCTTTTGATAAACATTTCCAAGGATATTTTTACTTTCAAATTTGATACAGATACCACAGTGGTGAATTTTATCTGAAGCTTCCTAGGATATCGGATTGATAAATTTTGTCAATAAACCGGGTCTAAGTAAACGTTTTTTGTGAAACTCGGTTCCAATTCTCAATTTTAAGGCGATCGCAATATGCGAATTTTTCAGTTCGTTAATATGGAAGTGAAAAGAGCATACAAAATACTACAATGAATAAAATATCTCCGAAATTCTGCAAACATAGTCCAACATATTGAGGCATGAAATATAATTCAACAGTTGAGGCACAAAGAGCGGGTTCATCAATTCAGTTTATTCGTCAAATAAACATTATTCTCCGAATAAGTAGTTCCTTGGAAATGTAGACTATAAATTTCCTTGTCTACGTGTCCATGGAAAATTTTATTCGGAGAATAACGAATATTCGATAAATAAACTGAATTGATGAACCCACCGGCTTATCAATTCATTATCCGGCTTATACAGCTAGATTTCACCTAGGACATATTCCCATTGGTTGTCATACTGAAAATGTCATGGTTGTCTTAATGGAAGCGTCCTTGGATAAATCTGGCATTAAATAAATTGACGAACCGGCCCTAAATCAGTTTGTTCAACAAGTTGCAACTCAAAGAACCGGTCCAAAATCCGGATGGGCCAATTTGATCAACAAAATTACGCCTCATTTACTTAACAGCCTTTTTTATTGCAAATTCGGATCATACGGCCTTTAAAACGTAAACCGTCGGCATTTCAGGGTAGGTTAGAAATATAGAATAAGAATCCAAAAAAATCGTAATGGCATTAACTAGTGGTGCGTAGATAACACACAATACTTCCATATTTTGAAACGTAAAATTTTGACACATTTTGACTGATTTTGAGGGCGCTTAGGTCAAAAATACCAAAAAACTCACTATGCAAATTTTAAATTTCGCCTGAAATAAAAATACGCCAAGTTATCGGAAAATAAAAAACATCCATATATTTTGCGATGTAAAACGAAGATTTCAGGACCAAGAACGCTCAAATCGGTTCATTTTTGTGGTCGGAAAAAAATAAAACAGAAAACACTAAAAATGCAAATATGTCGGAAGTACTGTGAGTTATTCAAATTCCGATTAAACAGGGCGTTAGATCTTGCCGAGGCTATCATTTCAGTTCAAGAAATTTGAAAAAAGGTTGAAAATTGTGGGAGTTATGGCCATTTTTGTAAATGACCACAGACGGATACACAGACATTTGTTCGGGAAGTGAATCTGAGTAAATGTGTATAAGCAAAATTTGCATAATGAGTTTTTTGATATTTTTGACCTAAACTCCCTCAAAAGCAGTCAAAATATGATCAAGTTGTCACAATTTTACGTTTCAAAATATGGAAGTATTGTGTGCTATCTACGCACCGCTGGTTATCTTCTAGGTGTGGTGGACCCCAATGTTAACACCCCATACCCTTAAAACCCCGAGACCGTATAACAAAATTTGGAAATGTCGCCAAATTCCGACAGTTTTTCGGCCCTTAAGGGATGATTTTAGAGGCTATTTTTAATGGTTGATAATTCAGGTATGATTTTAGAGGGATTTTTCAGGGTTGATAATTTAGGAAAAATTGTATATTGCGTGTTATCTACGCACCACTGGTTAGATATTTTTGACCTAAACACCCTCAAAATATGAACAAATCGTGGGTTCAATGCTATAAGTGGCTAACCCGAAATTCATAGTTTTGAGATAATCGAGGAAAACAGATGAGACGCCCGGTTGACTTCACTCTGGGAGCTGCATAGTGTTTGTTTGGCTATGTTGGTGACTCCATTTCTCCAGTTCTCTAAAACCCTTACCAAGGGTTACCAATGGTTTTTTGTGAAAATCATATCAATTAATTAATCGAGAAAATTCGAGTTAGCCACTTTTAGCACTGAGCCCACGAAATTGTGCCACACTTTTACGTTCCAAAATATGGAAGTATCGTGTGTTATCTAAGCACCTCTGGTTTCCTGAAAAATCTCCCGGGTCTGGACTAATAAGATCTTCAAGACGGATTTCAAAGGGGAGAGGGTTGTGGCCCTTGAGCGTGTGGTATCCAAGGGTGGCAGTGGTGCATTAGTAAGGAACTGTAGTGATTGGTCAACCTGCCAGGCGGCCCTTCTCCCTCTCCAACTAAGTCTTCCCTCTTGGGAATCACGTTTCCCACAAGTATGGCTGCCAACTCGCTACCTTTTACAGTTCACTCCTATCTATGCTATTAGACATATTTATTACCTATGTTTCATTATGATAATATAGGTATATTGGTCTTCATGCCCGTACGTTAACATCAAGAATACGAGAAAGAGTCGAATAAGGCACAGAATATGCTGTATTTTTGAAGTCAAATATCGGGGGTAGGGTTTTCAGAGAAACTCTGTCTCTTTCGCCGAGCTTTCGAAAAATTATATTTTCTTCATCAGGGCTTGGAGACAGGTCTATTCAGTCACAGAGATCGAAGATCGAATTCGCAAAAAAATAGTAAAAGTCCAAAAAGTGGCATTTAGAAGCGAGTAAACAAAAATGTTACAGAACGATTTTTGTTGGAAATTAGTTCTACAATCGATCCCTAGCCGGTGGTTTATCAATTGCCATAAAGCTAGTTTGAAAATACCTGCAATTACTGTTGACAATATTTACATGAACGCGCATTCAGAAAATGCTAGGTAAATGCTAGGTATAAATCTACTAAGTACCTATGTAGCTTCAATTGCATTGGTGTACATGCCCTTAAAATAGGCTACAATATGTAGCCTATTTACCTAACTAGTATGTCATACTAGTTAGACGGCTACGTACTTTCTTAGGACGGGAATTGGTAGATCATGAACACTTTTTGGACAGATATTTAAGCCATGTTTAGTTGTAATCCTGATGCAAAAAGTTAGCTTAAATTTGAACTCATTGATCCCTTGAATACTTGAATTGGATGTGTAACTTGCATCGCCAGAAGTAACAGATTCTTTCAAATGTCAAGGAGGAACTTTGGGCATTCAAGACTTCACCTTACTATCGAGAATTTAATCTTACTCAGAATCATTCATTTTTTCCTGCCTAATCTGCCACCCGCCACCGAAAAAATGATTGAGCATTACGCCTAATCCTTTCAGCAATTCAGAATGCTTCGCTCATGTTTCAGCAAGCCTACCAAAGTGCGGAGGATGCCACGAGATCATCCTGGATCGCTTCATACTGAAAGTTCTCGAACGGACATGGCATGCTCGGTGTCTGAAATGCACCGAATGCGGAAGCCAGCTGACGGACAAATGCTTCGCGAGGAACGGCATGGTGTTCTGCAAAGACGATTTTTTCAAGTAATCACGATTCCTTTAGCAATTTTATCATTGAATGCTTACAATCTGTCATCCATATATTCCGAGGGTAGAGTGCCCATGTACCTATTTGGAATTGATGAACACCCATGGCCAAACGGGCAGGAGTGGCTTGGGTGGCAGTTATTTTATACACGGCAAAGCTGGCGCCGGGAGCCAGTTATCGGGAGCGAGGCGCTAGTTGGGTACCGCGATGTCTCATTAGGCAAATAATATTTGCCTAATCATGACATATTATGTCATGACTAGGGATTGGATCCGAATTTTTTTACATATTCTTTTCTAGGCAATGTACCGATGTTTTTCATGTCATATTGGCATTTTCTGAACCGCTTAAGCCCACTTTTATTTCACATACCCAATATTTAATCCAATAAAACAAGTATTTTTAAGATTTGGGAAGTTTTTCACAATTTTGAGGAAATCATTCCTCATCCAAAAACCCCTATTCTATTGTAAATTAAGCGAGAACGCCGGGAAAAATACTCAAAAAATTCTAAACCCACAACACCACCTTCAAAATTGAGTTTTATTCGAAAATGAACCATACTAATGCCGATTTGGACCCCTTAACCTTTTCCGATCGGATTCCCCGGACAATATGCATCGAGTGGAGCAAACCACAACTTTCAGGTCACAGTTTCATCAAAATCGGGTCAGCAGTTGATCCTAAAAGTCCTGCTCCAACTTGATGCATATTTTCTGGGGAATCCGGTCAAAAAATGTTAAGGGGTCGAAAATCCAAAAAAAAGTTTTTGAAATTATGATTCTTTTTTGACATACGAACGTTGTCTGTATGAGGCGCACAACTAGAATAAATTCGCTAAATTTTCGGTTTTTTTTTTAAATTGAACATCTTCTTTCATGCGTTTTGCGGCAGACGGCGTACGGCGGACGAAAAACAAATTTTATTGCAGAGTTGTGTTCTAGACCCTCTGAAACGTGAAAGAAAATTTTTTTCGACCGATCACATAGGTACATTATTCCTGGAAACAATGCACCAAAATCTTGTTGTTCCATCTTTGTTGTAATGATCATTTTGCGTTTAAACATTTTTTTGAAAATATTTAAACCTTTTTAGGTTTCAACCAACATATTTTCCACATATTTTACGAAAATGAATACATATATATGCTACATATCTGGCCTTTTTAAACACATAAAAATCCGATCCCTAGTCATCGATGTCGGGTCACTAATCCCGACTCTACTCCTCTAGGGCGGCAGGCCACGCCCTGGACAGCTTTCGATAAACCCCCGTATCGATAGTTCAAATTTTCATTAAAAACTGAATCAGATCTCAGCTGAGATTTTTACCAACTCATTGACAGAAACTATTTCCAACTTGAATGTCCCGTGAAACATTTCCCTGTTCTAACGGGTGCGTGTTGGTTGTGTGCCGGCAGAAGGTACGGGACCAAGTGCGCCGGCTGCGAACTCGGAATCCCGCCGACCCAGGTGGTGAGGCGGGCCCAAGACTACGTTTACCATCTCCAATGCTTTTCCTGCGTACTATGCAGCAGACAGTTGAATACAGGTTTGAACGCATACAATTTATGTTAAATATTTAGGCCGAGCGCACAAGGTGCAACTGTTTGGGGACAAAGGTTGCAAACCAAACTAGATTATGACTGTTCCTTGACCCCGGCTGTGTGTTTAAATAGAAGTCCGTCTACGACGCGACCGGTTTCAAACTGATTTGCGATTAGTTGGAAATCGGTTGAGTGCAACGGTGGCTCCGGCGGCGCAGTTGCGTTTCGTCGACGACATTGGACTCAACCTGAAGATGAACTAAACTACAAACCAGGAATTTAATGTGAAATTGGTGGGAGAAGTTGAGAAACATGAAGTTTTGTACTAAGTAGTACTATAAACTTTAAACTATAAACTAAACTTTATCAATACCTTGTCGATTATCCAAAAAATCATAGCTAATCACCAGGCCACTAACGTCACGGTGATTTTTGGGTGGATGCGCATAGGCTGTGTCTCCGAGAAATTTGTAGCCAAGAGATTAGCTATGATGATTATGATTTTTTGGATAATCGACTATTGATAAAGCGGCCCTAACTATAATAACTCTAAAATTTAGAGAGTAGTATTTAATACTATACTATACCTAAATACTAATACTAAATTTCCTACTAATAGTAATAATTAATTACTAATTAATACTATTACCAATACTAATTACTAACACTAAACTAATACTAATTACTAATACTAATACTAGAACTAAATACCAATACTAATACTAGAACTAAATACTAATACTAAATAACTAAATACTAATACTAAATAACTAAAAACTATAATAACTAAACTGCAAACTTTTTCCGACATGAGTTACCGCCAGCACAGATTTCACGCAACTGATCCCACACGCCGTGTGCGGGCAGCAGTTCTGTTCTAGTCTCATACTGGTTGCAGACGCAACTGGTTTGCAACGTTTGTTTTGAAACCGTTGCACCGAGTGCGCCGGGCCTTAATATTTCTTGACGCATGAGATATTGAGGAAAACGTTTGACACAAAATTCGAATTCAACAAAAACCCCTTTTTTGCCATTAGGTGACGAGTTTTACTTGATGGAAGACCGTAAACTCGTGTGCAAAGCAGACTATGAAGCAGCCAAATCGAAAGGTAAGATTCAGCAGGATAAAGTAAATACTGATTAGCAGCACGATTAGATGAACGAGAAATCGATTAGAAAAACGCTGCTAAGTAGATCAGTGGCATGCGCACATGATTTTTCTGCGAAGAGCTCTGCAAATTCTGCAGAAGGGTTCATTTTTTTATTGCAAAGAAAATCCTTTCCTATGACATATGTATGTATACCTTGAAACGAAAATCAACAAATTTTTAGGGAGTGTTAAAAAACATTTTCCCGACCGATTACAAAGGTTCATTCCTTGAGGATCAAAATTATTAGAGAAAGTTTGTACCATCTTATGGGCAACACGAAAAGCGGTTTTTGTCCAAAACTTTAGTTCAATATATGAGAAATGTCCCGCAACACCAGGCGATACTCCATAATTAAGGTAATAATGAAGTTTGAGGCCTCAGGCCTGTAAAATGATGGGTAGGGCCAAAAGGTTGACAACCTACACGAATAAAACTCTTCAGCTACGCAAGGTTCTGTCGAGATTTGTTTTTGTCACGATAAGTTTTATTGGTAATCGCCTCACGCAAACAAAAACTCGGTCGTCGTTTCATCATAATTCCCCCGGACATATTGACACTTGTTTTTGGCTAGTGGGATCAGTAAGTTCATCAGATAAGCGACAAAACCGATGGTTTTTTTCGGTACAAAAATAGTCCTTTTGTACCGAAGATCTTTTAATTCGTAAAATGTCCAGAAAATGGGCACGCAACACGCAATCCTTTACATCAGATCAAAAATACGAGCACTCGTGGTAGGTAGTAGGTATCTCATCAGATATATATCTGATTGAGCTCTTTCTACATAAAACCGACCAATCATGCTCTTCAAACTTTTCCATTAAAAAAAAAACCGCTAATGTAATAAAATTGTTTTAGCGTTTGCTTCGTTTGAGAGCTAGTGCTGAGATTGGCTGACTTCGCATCCTCAATTTCTCATAAATTGTATTTCCTTCAAATTCATCGCAATTCCAAATCCTCAAACTTTGCAGAAGGAGGCTGCATAGAGGGTGACCAACCGAACAAAAGGCCTAGGACGACAATCACGGCGAAACAATTGGAAACGTTGAAAATGGCTTACAACAATTCGCCGAAACCTGCCCGACATGTGCGCGAGCAGCTTAGCCAAGACACCGGCCTGGACATGCGCGTTGTGCAGGTCTGGTTCCAGAACAGGTGCGTAGCAATTGTAATTGATAAACCAACTATGTACTAGCCAGATATTGAAGTGATTGTCTCAAATGGTTCGATGGTGGTAGAGGAGTATAGTTTCATAACCGGCTCAAACCATATTTTTCCGAAAGTTACTTTTTTCAATTTTTCCCAAGTTCATGTAACATTCTATCACCATGCAACGCTTTATAGACCAAATCTGGCTCAATCCGATGGAAAAACGCTTCCGAATCGTTTTTTGTGTTTTTTGGAAAACTTTCGAATTTGGGTTGAGCCGGTTTCGGAACTACACGCCTCAATAGGAACTAGAAACTTTCAAGCAAACGGTCTGAATTCCGGATGCTATGCGGAAGCTCCAGCTATTTGGTTCCACCCCAACTCGGGGCCCACGTAGGTCTTGCTCCCAAAAAAATGACAAAAACTCCATTTGTTCTTACGTGTACCAGGCAAACTGCAAATGCAGGAAATATGCATGCCTAACCGTAGCGTCCATTTCAGGAGAGCTAAGGAGAAGAGGCTGAAGAAGGACGCCGGAAGGACACGGTGGTCGCAGTACTTCAGGACGATGAAGGGCGGCTCTTCGCCGCGAACCGATTCCAAGGATGAACAGCTTAAAGTCGACCTGGACTCGTCGAATTTCTCTCACTCGGCTCACGGTAAGCGTAATATGCATGGGAAAATGGGCGGGAAAAAATACTCCAAAAATTCTAAACCCGCGGCATCACCTTCAAAATTCACTAAAACCCAACTAATTTTGGCTTATAGGGAGCAAAAAAGGTTTGAAAACCTTCAAGGAATCCAGCAGGCTGAAAAAATTCAAAATCGGTTCAGTAAAACTCCCACAAATTGGCAAAAACGTGAAAAATGAGAAATCGCGTCATGAAATTCGAGCCAAACCGATTTAAAAACGAAACTTTCAAATTTTACCGGAAAAAACCTCCTATCCTATGGTAAATCGAGCGAGAAACACGGGAAAAATGCTCAAAAATTCTAAACCCACGGCATCACCTTCAAAATTGAGTTTTTGTGTTTTTTCGAAAATCGACCATACTAATGCAGAATTGGACCCAAACCACAACTTTTAGGACTAGTTTTTAGTAATACGTAAAAAGCAAGATCAGTTCGCCAGGTCTCTAGATCAATGATAATCAAGCGGAGAGATCTGGATAAGACGGAGTTAAAAGCACGAAACGACAGTTGGCCCTATCCTCCTCATCCATATGGCGCTACCTTCCCCGATAGCTATAAGCCTTGTCAATACATCCGTTGACACGGTTAGTTGGCTCTTCACTGTCTATTGACCTGACAATGCCCTTCACAATCCCAAACCCAACAACAGACATGGAAGATGCTGGATACTCTCGGGCCCCTCACATGAAGTTAACTGATCCGACAACATTAACGCTCGTCACGCTCTCAGTGCAAAATAACGAGACAACACTATCCAAATACGTAGGGTGATTGAACCAGATTGCCGAACGCGGAATCGCAGTTAAATGGTGCGGAGTCGATATAATTCTGTTACGAACCCCAACATGCGACAACGCCTACTTTGATGAAATCACTTAAAAATTTTTTTTTAATTTAAACTAATCAATAAACGCTGGAATCTAAAATGGAACCAAAATCAATCCGAATTTACTCCGATATGATCTTCCCTTAAATCTATATACCTAAGTATGCTGTGAAGATAAGCTGGTAGTGACAGCGGTAGTAAATTGTAATAAATAATAATAAAACGTTATTGCCGTTGCACTTACAAAGCCGATGTAAGTCATCCTAAACAATTGTTCCAGGAGCGAGAGTGTAGGCATGAGGCGTTGTCTAACATACTTGTTTAGCTCATGCCCACCACTCATGCTCCTGGAACAAACCCAAAAGCAATACAAAACAAATGTCAAGAATTCAAGAAACTCACTGACCGAACAAAAGGCATGAGTGAAAAGGAACATTTAAATTTCTTCAGTCTATCATGCAAGTCGAGCTATACGACATTTATTAAATTGATGACGATATGATTGATAGAATGGACGGCGTTGTAGTCCAAAATTTTCCTGTGGAACATCAGAAGGGCCCTGCCAAAACTTGTGTTTTGCCCATGGTCAAAGTCGAAAAAACTTCCTGCTGACAGGTGCTTCATGAAGAAGACGTTAAAAGCCTCGATGGTAATACCCAGGATTCTCCCTTGTGCAGGATACCCATATTCCAAAAAAAAGCTCGATGGTAGGATAATGGTGGGATCGTATGAAGGCCGGTTTTTCGATGGCGCCAACAGACCCACCGGCGAGCCGCCGCAAACATGAGTAGGCAAGAGTCAAATTTGCTTCAAAACGGCCCAAAAACCCGTAGAGAAACGCAAAAGCGAGCGTCAGAAACTACCCGCCCTCCAACCCGCAAGATGCAATTGAAGAAACAAAAAACTGGCGCCTAGTATGGATTTCTAGGCACCTACCAGTTGGGTACTGCAGAACGTAGGTAGTCAGAGCACCCAACGATCTCTTATTTCTTTACGATGAAAACCGAAGAAAGAAAGAAGAAAAGAAGAAATTTCTTCAACGTCAACAATATCAGCTAGTTCGAGGTGTATGTCGCAACACTGCCCAATTCAAAGCATCGTGTCTTCTGGGGGCGTCTGGGTTGCCTACTTCTCAAAACTTGGATTGGTGGCAACTTGTTCATCACATATCCATAGATTGCATGGAAAAGGTTGGGCAGTGTTGATTCTACACCGTGCCATTTCCACTGTAACAGCCGGGTATTCTTGAATTTACAGATCTGGAGAGCAACGACAGTTACGGTACATTGGGCGGCCTGGATCAAGAGGGCGGTAGCTCTCCGGGAAGATATCATCAAAGCTCCTCGTCGCCTCACCATTACATGGCTTCTCCGATCTACAGGGGCGGCTCGGGGCCTCATCCTCCGCATGAGCCATTCAATGCTCTGGGTACGTGAGCCAACATTTGCAGTTGGGTAGGATTTCAGCAGATTCATTGCCTCCCATTATGAAATACGTATGCATTTCTGAACGTACAAGAAGTTACAGGATCCGCTCTAAAATTCTCTTGTCGCTCTGAATTCCAGGCCAAAGCGTTGGACCCTCAGACATGAGCGATGGCAGCAGCACTCACGGTTATCCGGACTTTCCACCCAGCCCCGACTCCTGGCTGGGCGATGCAGCTCCGGTGGCGCGCTACTGATTGCCTGCACCGCCATCGGCCCCGCCGCATCTCCTGCGGCCGCCACAGATGGCAACGTTCCCGCCACCGGCGGCTATTGGTCAGGCACCCGATGAAGGCACAACGGCTACAGCCCGTCACCGGCGGAAACGGATACCAGCAGTGATACCCGACTCGAGGATTGCCGAGTGATGTTCAAGGACACTGCCAACTGAGTGAATCCAAGATGAATGCAGGACTGTTTTGGAAAATTAGGTAGCCAAGTCGAAAGGTTTTGGGACGTTCCACATGATTTAGCTTGGATTTTGATAGATCCAATGGGCGCTTCTGAGGAGGCCTTCTGCCTATGCTTTTGTATAAACTGGATCCTTGAGAGAAATCCCTGAACGGGGTGCTTGTAAACCACTAGGTGCTGGATACGAAGGTTAGTTTATTTCAAACATTTGGAGTATTCGCCTCATTTGTTGCTTCCACAACGATTTGAGACGTTCGAGGGCAAACGAGTTAGTTGTACTCTTGACGGTTACCTATTCCCTAGAAATGTAGTAAGGCCATCTTCAGCTGAGTTTTATGCCTGAGATCTCAAGGTGGATCTTGGCTGAGTTTTGAAAATTGAAAAATCTCGCTAGGATCGTCGTCCCAGATTCTTAAAATTCCAGTCTTGCAACGTGGCTGCTAACAAGAAAGAAAATGCCAGGCGAAACAAACAGGTGGAAAGTGAGAAGGCCCAAAATTGGCCGGGATGCCTGTACGGTACCAAGACCGAAATCTGCTGCCATGCCCCACAACACTCAAGGCCGTATCAAAGGTCAGACCGGTCTCCTCCCCAGCCCACGGACAGACCAACGTAACGGCACCGGTGGAGCGGAGGGGGGAACAGATCAGCCAATCAGCGACGCGTTCAAAACCCCCACTATCTACGACGGCAACGGCACGGCAAACATTCGATCGAGAGATCTTTGCCGTGCCGTTGCCGTCGTAGATAGTGGGGGTTCGGAAGCGTCGCTGATTGGCTGATGCGTTCTCCCCTCCGCTCCACCGGTGCCGTTACGTTGGTCTGTCCGTGGGCTGGGGAGGAGAACGGTCTGACGTGTGATACGGCCTTTAGATAGCGGCTGCAAGGCATCGAATCAGCGATAGTTCCGCGGAACGCCTGTTTACGCAGGAAATGGTATTTTCGGAAAGAATAGGTATTTTGCAAAAACTCGTGTCTGCTGTGATCACCATCGTACCAATCTTAACAATAAATTGCTCCGGGGCAGAAACGTTCAGAAATTTCTTTGCGCTTGAGTACTAATGGCGTCCTCGATACCTCATTAATCGGCGCTGAATCCAACGAAATGTCGGAGATCAAAAATCAACTTTCTGGATGTCCAGGTGCAGCATGTCCAAAGCGAAAAAGTTTGAAATTAAAACGCAAAATATTTAAAAAAAATTGTGAAAAATCTAGTGCTTGAACACTGAGGAAAATCTTCAGAAGAAAGGCTGTAGGTACAATGGAAAGATCCACGCGTTATTCACAACTGACTTCAAATTGTATGCTATTGATTTTCACGTAGAAATCTCTAAAATGAGATGAAATCGTTGTAAGGATTTTCCGAGTGAAACGTAATTTACAAGTGTCCGATACCGTACGCGTGTAGAAAGCGGTTAATTTGCGAGTGTTCGTATAGCTGATGGTTTCACCAAATTTCTAATCCGTTGTAAACTATTAAAAATGTGCAATTATTATCGTGGCGACGTAATCGTAAATGTGAATTGTTTCGTTTGATCTCGTTTGTATACAAATAAAACAGTAAGGATAAAATTTAAATTTTAGCGAATGCTCTGAAATTCTCGATATTAATAGAGGTTAAAATGATATCATAGGTAAAAATCCCTGTATATTTTCAATTCTAGTCGGAACAGCTAGGTCAATCTTGCCTATCTAATTTCTCTCTTCAATTTCATTGTATGTGAAGCAAAGAATGTTTATACAAATCCTGCGATGTGGTTTTGTTCTTTCCCATTGAGTGCGCCCGAATCCAACAACAGGCCGTAACTTTACATCCGGAAACGAATTAGTCGAAATTCAAAGTCGAGATCGAAATCAAAGTCAAACTCACAATGAAACTGAAACTCAAACTCATTATCGAAATCGAAGTCAAACTCACAACAAAACAGAAACTCAAACTCATTATTGAAATCGAAGTCAAACTCACAATGAAACAGAAACTCAAACTCATTATCGAAATCGATGTCAAACTCACAATGAAACAGAAACTCAAACTCATACGAAGTCAAACTCGCAAAAAAACAGAAACTCAAACTCATAATCAAAAACAAAGTCAAACTCACAATGAAACAGAAATTCAAACTCATTATCAAAATCGAAGTCAAACTCACAATGAAACAGAAACTCAAACTCATTATCGAAATCGAAGTCAAACTCACAATGAAACAGAAACTCAAACTCATTATCGAAATTGAAGTCAAACTCACAATGAAACAGAAACTCAAACTCATTATCGAAATCGAAGTCAAACTCACAATGAAACTGAAACTCAAACTCATACCTAATCGAAAGTAAGTTTGAGTTTCTGTTCCATTGAGAGTTTGACTTCGATTTCGATTATGAGTTTGAGTTTGTGTTTCATTGTGAGTTTGACTTCGTTTTCGATTATGAGTTTGAGTTTCTGTTTCATTGTGAGTTTGACTTCGATTTCGATTATGAGTTTGAGTTTCCGTTTCATTGTGAGTTTGACTTCGTTTTCGAAAGTAAGTTTGAGTTTCTGTTCCATTGAGAGTTTGACTTCGATTATGAGTTTGAGTTTGTGTTTCATTGTGAGTTTGACTTCGTTTTCGATTATGAGTTTGAGTTTCTGTTTCATTGCGAGTTTGACTTCGTTTTCGATTATGAGTTTGAGTTTCTGTTTCATTGTGAGTTTGACTTCGATTTCGATTATGAGTTTGAGTTTCTGTTTCATTGTGAGTTTGACTTCGTTTTCGAAAGTAAGTTTGAGTTTCTGTTCCATTGAGAGTTTGACTTCGATTTCGATTATGAGTTTGAGTTTGTCTTTCATTGTGAGTTTGACTTCGTTTTCGATTATGAGTTTGAGTTTCTGTTTCATTGTGAGTTTGACTTCGTTTTCGAAAGTAAGTTTGAGTTTCCGTTTCATTGTGAGTTTGACTTCGATTTCGATTATGAGTTTGAGTTTCCGTTTCATTGCGACTTTGACTTCGTTTTCGATTATGAGTTTGAGTTTCCGTTCCATCGTGAGTTTGACTTCGATTTCGATTATGAGTTCGAGTTTCTGTTTCATTGTGAGTTTGACTTCGTTTTCGAAAGTAAGTTTGAGTTTCTGTTCCATTGAGAGTTTGACTTCGATTTCGATTATGAGTTTGTCTTTCATTGTGAGTTTGACTTCGTTTTCGATTATGAGTTTGAGTTTCTGTTTCATTGTGAGTTTGACTTCGATTTCGATTATGAGTTTGAGTTTGTCTTTCATTGTGAGTTTGACTTCGTTTTTGATTATGAGTTTGAGTTTCTGTTTCATTGTGAGTTTGACTTCGATTTCGAAAGTAAGTTTGAGTTTCCGTTTCATTGTGAGTTTGACTTCGATTCCGATTATGAGTTTGAGTTTCTGTTTCATTGTGAGTTTGACTTCGATTTCGATTATGAGTTTGAGTTTCCGTTTCATTGCGACTTTGACTTCGTTTTCGATTATGAGTTTGAGTTTCCGTTCCATCGTGAGTTTGACTTCGATTTCGATTATGAGTTCGAGTTTCTGATTCATTGTGAGTTTGACTTCGTTTTCGAAAGTAAGTTTGAGTTTCTGTTCCATTGAGAGTTTGACTTCGATTTCGATTATGAGTTTGAGTTTGTCTTTCATTGTGAGTTTGACTTCGTTTTCGATTATGAGTTTGAGTTTCTGTTTCATTGTGAGTTTGACTTCGTTTTCGAAAGTAAGTTTGAGTTTCCGTTTCATTGTGAGTTTGACTTCGATTTCGATTATGAGTTTGAGTTTCCGTTTCATTGCGACTTTGACTTCGTTTTCGATTATGAGTTTGAGTTTCCGTTCCATCGTGAGTTTGACTTCGATTTCGATTATGAGTTCGAGTTTCTGTTTCATTGTGAGTTTGACTTCGTTTTCGAAAGTAAGTTTGAGTTTCTGTTCCATTGAGAGTTTGACTTCGATTTCGATTATGAGTTTGTCTTTCATTGTGAGTTTGACTTCGTTTTCGATTATGAGTTTGAGTTTCTGTTTCATTGTGAGTTTGACTTCGATTTCGATTATGAGTTTGAGTTTCCGTTTCATTGTGAGTTTGACTTCGATTTCGATTATGAGTTTGAGTTTCCGTTTCATTGCGACTTTGACTTCGTTTTCGATTATGAGTTTGAGTTTCCGTTCCATCGTGAGTTTGACTTCGATTTCGATTATGAGTTCGAGTTTCTGTTTCATTGTGAGTTTGACTTCGTTTTCGATTGTGAGTTTAGTTTCCGTTCAATTGTGTGTTTGACTTCGATTTCGATTATGAGTTTTACTTTGATTTAGATTATGAGTTTGGATGAATTGAATGGTAGGACATGGAGCGGCTTGAAGGCAGGACTTCATGACCATACGTCAGCATCAAGACAGGACGTGGTGGGCCTTCTAGAAAGGACGTAGACTGGATTCAAGACAGGCCTTGGAGAGCATTTTGACATTGCATGGTGAGGAGGCCTTCACGACAGGACTTGGCTTCATCCGCTGGGAGAGAAGGATTCGATTGTTGACTATTACAGACCGTCCATTGCCTAGCGGTTTGAGCCGTTTGTCTGATACGGAAATTTGTTATTTGTCTGAGCTGGAATTGCCGAACCAGCCCTCGGGATTCTATTATTAGAGAAACTGAAAATATCGTCCACAAAGTTTCATCTCAAAATCTGTATTTCAAATTATTGCCATCCGTATCGTTGTTTTCTCAACAGTAAATGACGATGAACGAGAAAAAAGCACACTAGATGCGGGTCTGGAATAAAAACGCAATTTAAAATGTACTATTCTTAATTACATCGCAGTATGCCAGCGTTGCGATTCTCCAGCATAGATGAGAAAAATTACTCGCTCGAATTCAGAATACTATACAAGTTGCCCTAATGTCATTCGCTAGATAACGGAAATTCACATAGAAATACTAGGTACCACCAGCGAGCGAGATGAAAAACAAACTATTTACAATTTTGTACAAATAGAACTGTTGATAAATAAGAACTACGACAGGATTTGTAAGTAGATCGGACAGGGGAGTTGGAAAGATTCACTAACTGAAAGAGACAGCTGCACAATTTAGAGTTCTGACTCTTTTCGTGGTGCATTACAAACAAAATACGATCGGTCGATGTATCGCAATGCAAAAAAGCGATAAAACTTCGATAAAGGAACAAGAATTGAACATGAAACATATATAAACAAATGACAAATTGCCGACTCTCGCTCGACAATCGAGTTCCTTCAGATGAGGCCTCGCTTTTTCTTGTAATCCTCCAAATTCAAAGATCGCCTGGGACCTGTGTCTTTGGCTGATGCTGTCTTGGGAGTTATACTCATCGTGTTACCTGCAGAAGTGAAATTTTACCCTGAGAATTCCATATTACGATGTAACAGTGTAGCGAAGAGAATGTGGATCCGCCGGTTAGGTATAGGGCCGGTTTATTGACGAAATTTCCATAATATGGACGCTATATTATAGTCTAGGAACTATATGGGGGAATTTTTTGTGTTATGTGCTAACCAAATATAGGTACCTATATATTTTTTAATTTTAAATTTTTTTCAAAAAGTCTAAAAAATATTTGTATAAAACGTCAAAAATTAGTCTTAAAACCAGTTTTTGACCGCTAAAATCAAACTAATTTTGACTTACAGGGAGTAAAAAAGGTGTGAAAACCTTCAAGGAATCCAGTAAGCTCAAAAAATTCAAAATCGGTGCAGTAGCACTCCCTCAAATTGGCAAAAACGTGAAAAAGGAGAAATCACGTCATGAAATTCGAGTCAAACCGATTTAAAAACAAAACTTTCAAATTTTTCCGAGAAAAACCTCCTATCCTATGGTAAATCAAGCGAGAAACCCGGGAAAAATACTCAAAAAATTCTAAACCCACGGCATCACCTTCAAAATTGAGTTTTTGTGTTTTTTCGAAAATGGACCATGCTAATGCCGATTTAGACCCCTTAACCCTTTCCGATCGAATTCCCCGGACAATATGCATCAAGTTGGAGCAAACCACAACTTTTAGGACTAGTTTCATCAAAATCGGATCAGCGGTTCAATACGATGTCGTCCACAAAATTTTGACCAAGTTTTGTGGCCACCACATCATATCGAACCACTGATCCGATTTTGACGCGGTTGGTCCTAAAAGTTGTGGTTTGCTCCAAATTGGTGCATATTGTCTGGGGAATCCGATCAAAAAATGTTAAGGGGTTCAAAACCCAAAAAAAACTGTTTTTGAAATGATGACTTTTTTGACATTTGAGTGTTTTTGAGTACTTTAAAGTGAATTTAGCCAATTCTCTTACCCAAGGTGTTCAACTAGAATAAATTTGCTAAATTTTGTTTTTTGGTTCATTTTTCTTAAGAAATGAACCTTTGTAATCGGTCGGGAAAAAATTTTTTTTAACACCCCCTGAAAATTTGTTGGTTTACGTTTCAAGGGGTGTAGAATCCAAATCTGTAATAAAAAATTTTTGTCCGTCCGCCGTACGCCGTCCGCCGTACGCCGTCCGCCGTCCGGGGTTTTTCAGGGGGAAGGAGTTATCGAAAAATTTTGAAATTTTTACCAAAAATCAAGTTCCGTATCTAGTTGGTCCTAACGTCTCGGCAGAACCCTACCTTAATTTTAAGGACAGTAAAACAGCTGTTGAAGTGGTAAAAAAATCGTCGTTTTAAGGAAATTTGCAACATAGGCATGTGAGGTATCATTTTCTATAGATTTTTCTATTCTGAATCGAATGAGACCATCGCCACGCCGGTAGCTTCAACCGTTTAGGAGTTATTGCAGTTTTAGTGAAGCATTTTTGAGTTTTTTAAAATTTCTCCAATTCTGAATAACTCGAAAACGACTAGAGCCACAAAAATCGTTTTCCACTCATTGGAATCCCCACAAAAACTTCTGTCCTCCCGATATCTTCAATTTAAAGAATTTGGTCGCATTACACAAATCAGCAAAACAAAAATTGGAAAAAGTTGAGAATTTGGCCTCGGCTCTTAGATACGGTTGATTGATCTACTTACGACCACTAGCCTATTACACCAACGAGGTAACACACACACTATGACCAGTTGCGCTTGGCAACATGAAAGCGAGTCAGGCTTTAACAATGGTTCTGAGGCATTCTTTAGGCATTTTTAATTTCATTATTCAGAGAATTTAATAGTTATTATTATTCAGTTAATAATGAAGGTGATTAAGAATAGATTAAATGGTTAATTTAACGGAATTAAACAATCTGAAAAGATAGATAGGTAAGTATTTATCAAGCGAAGAGGATGATCATTTTTTGCCGGGTTGAAAAAACGTTTTTCTGAATCCCCCGCTAAAATACAAATTTATAGGTACCTACTGAAATTATAGAATAATAACAACTAAATTCTGAGTTTAAGGAGTACCGATATATCGTGAGGTTTGTCTTTGCAATCGAAAAATGAACCCCTGTGCAAAATTTGCAGAATTCTTCGGACATACCGAAAACTAATCTGCACAAGCCACTGATCTACTTAGCAGCGTTTTTTTTAATTGAAATCGGACAACTCCTTCCATGCGTTTTGCTGCAGACGGCGTACGGCGGACGGACAAAAAATTTTTATTGAAGATTTTTGTTCTAGAAGAATTTTTTCCAACTGATTACATAGGTACATCATTGGAAATAATGTACCGGGTGGCAAAGAATCGAATTGCAGCCAAGTGATCGGAAAAAAGGGGAATTTAATTTGTTTTGTTGGCGACCCTGGATCGCCCTTTGTTGACAATCGAGGTTTTCGTATGCGTATGCGTTCTGTGTTCGAGCACTTACGTTTGCGGGGAAGACAACTGAAGAGAAATCGCAGAAACGGGGAAATTTTCCCCGCTTTTTATTATCACTCTCCCGTGCGGTCGTCCGGTGATTTTTATGGATATGGCCTGTCTACGGACTATTCATGGATTTATGAGCCCACCACAGGTGTGAAGAAATTTGTCAATTTAATAGGATCGAAATCCCGAAACATTTAAATTCTACTCACTCGGTATGGGAACAGCCAGATCGATTTTGATGTCAAAATCGTGCGCTGAAAATAAGTCGTCAGTTTTGTTCAAACTGACTCTTTCTTTCTTAGGGTCGTCCTTGTTCGTTGGAGTCAAAATTTTTTGTGTCTCCTACAATAATGAATAGTTCGTTAGGAAATCAGCTGAAATAAAAAATATTGTCGAGTTAGAAGGCTACAAAAATTCAAAAAGACTTACTAAAACTGCAGGGATATCTGGCATGGGCTCTTCTTTGGTAAACTTCATCGTCGGTTTGGTGCTTCTTCGGGTGAACGGGTCGTCTATCTTCTTACCCTTGTTCGCTTTGACTTCCTCCTGCGACGCGAAATTTTCATTGATCACTAAGCTCAACAACAACAACAACACTGTCGACACTTCTGTCAATCCATCGGAACAAATCGCGGACATTTTCACACCGACAGTAACCAATACACGTACCATAATGGCTTTTTCAGCTTCTTCAACGTTCTTCCGACGGTTTCGATTATTGATGTAGCTAATGCTGGAGATAGTCGAGGTTCGCATCTTGTCGAGGTGATTGGCTCTTTCTTCGAGCTCTTGGATTTTCACTTCGAGCCGTCTCGCTTCGTCGAGTTCACCCCTGGAATGGAGCAAATGTAATAAATAGATAATTTTTCCAACACGCCTAATACGCCTAGTCTAGAAGTAAACCGAAGGTCAAAATTTAACAATTTTAGAGAGGTTCGCATTCTTTGCTGGTCCGTAGCATTGAAACTATTGGGCCTACAAACAAAAGTCATGGAATCAATCTAGTTGGAAATTTAACGTTCTACAATTTATCTTATGGCTCTAAAAGTCGAAAAACGCCATGAGAAGGAGCTACAGGCGAAAACCCTAAGGAAAGCGCAAAAATGGCGTGGATTTGTTTAAAACGTCAAAAATTAGTCTTAGAACCAGTTTTTGATCACTACAAAACAACTAATTTTGACGTATAGGGAGTGAAAAAGGTGTGAGAACCTTCAAGGAAACCAAAAAGCTCAAAAAATTCAAAATCGAATCAGTAGAACTCCCTCAAATTGGCAAAAACGCGAAAAAGGAGAAATTGTGTCAAAAAAATGTCAAACCAAACCAATTAAAAAACAAACTTTTCAAAAATTTTTGGAAAAAACCCCCTGTCCTATGTTAAATCAAGCAAGAAACCCGGGGAAAATACTCAAAAAATTCTAAACCCACGGCATCACCTTCAAAATTGAGTTTTTTCAAATATATACCTTAATTATGCCAAATTGGACCCCTTAACCTTTTCCGATCGGATTGCCCGGACAATATGCACCAAGTTGGAGAAAACCACAACTTTTATGACTAGTTTCATCAAAATCGGATCAGCGGTTCGATACGATGCCTGATTTGAAAAAAGGTTAAGAACTGAGGGAGCTACTTGTTAAGGAAGAGATTCTGAGCAATAGTCTGGAAGTAAACGTTTTTTCTGAAGATCTATAGCGGATTTCTGATTTTAGGACGATTACAATCCTTCTATTCACTGTGTAAGCATGGAAGCGATACAATAGTAATAATTCGTGACATGAATAGTTAGACGTACTGCTGAGTCGCCATATCTCTGTCCTTCATCAACTGCGTCTTCTTCATCGCGTAATTGTACGGGTTAACTTTGAATCGCTCCTTCTCTCTCAGCATCTACAAGAAATTGAAAAGATTTCAAGCTATTCGTGAATGAAATACAAAAACGACAAAAACGTTAACACGGCCTGCAATTACCTTTTCGATGTCTTCTTCCTTGTACTGATAGATCATTGCTTCTTTGATATCTTTTATCTTCGATTCCACGTGGTCGACCGTCGGGAGGAAGACGCCTTGCTTGTCGCAAGTATCTTTCCATTTTAGGTACTCGGCTTCCGTGAATTCCTGATTCGAAATGAACTCGAGACGAAAAACCCGCTCCTGAGTGCCGTGCCGGAGTTTCAGTCCTTTATTCGTCCGCGTATTGCCGAGTTGGTAAATTTTAGCAGTCTCGACCACCTCGCTAATTTGAGCTACCTAAAACAAACAAGAAAAAAAATTAAAATTTTTAATTAAAATTAAAACAGGAAAACATAAAACAAACGGTAGCAATTTCTCCAATATTTTTAAAATAGATTCACAATACTTGAAGAAATAAAATGAAAAACATCCACCAAAAGAACAGCCAAACTCACTCGGTACACCGGCTTTCCATTATGGTTGCCGATGCCGATTCGTACGTAGCAACCGTTGACAGTCTTATTGAATATCGGCATGTGGACAAATCTAAAGAACGAAAACGATGAGATGTGATTTAGTTCTGCAAAACTAGAACCCTTGATCAACTATGTCAATCAAAAGTTGTAAAAATTACCAACCTTTCCATTTTATGGCGGGACAGTCGAATTTTATTGAGCTCTTCCCTCGTTGAGATGTACTGCACTTTTTTCGGTTTTGAACTGGTCACCGATCTGTTGGCAAAGGAGAAAATCGATAGAGAAAAGGGAAAGTGAAAGTTGACACTAATACGCAAAGGGGTTAGGTAGAAAATCCATTTTTTGAATTTGAGTGAAAAAAGTGTAAAAACCTTCAAGGAATCCAACAAGCTCAAAAAATTCAAAATCGGTTTAGTAGAACTCCCTCAAATTGGCAAAAACGTGAAAAAGGAGAAATCGCATTAAGAAATTCAAGCCAAACCGATTTGAAAACAAAATTTTCAAATTTTTTTGGAAAAAACCACCTCTCTTATGGTGAATCAAGCGAGAAACCCGGGAAAAATACTCAAAAAATTCTAAACCCACGGCATCACCTTCAAAATTGAGTATTTGTGTTTTTTCGAAAATGGACCATACTAATGCCGATTTGTACCCCTTAACCTTTTCCGATCGGATTGCCCGGACAATATGCCTCAAGTTGGAGCAAACCACAACATTCAAGACTAGTTTCGTCAAAATCGGATCAGTAGTTCAATACAAAGTGGCTGGACGAAATATTTGGCCAAATTTGTCAGGGAATCCAATCAAAAAATGTTAAGGGGTCGAAAACCCAGGAAAGCTTTTAATGCAGATTTGTGCTCTAGAACCTTTGAAACGTGAAAGAAAAAAATTTCAGGGGGTGTTGTAAAAAAATTTCCCTCTACCAATTACAAAGGTACATTTTTTCCAAAAATGCAAAAATGGAAAAGAATCGTAGCCTTATTGTAGGTCAGGCACTTTGAAAAGAGCACTTCAGGGAAAAATCATCAGTCCAATTTGACGTAATTACCCATCAGACCAACACTCATCAGGAAAAAATTCCTATTTCTCCCTTCGTTGGTCACAAGCGGTTGTGCAAAGACAGCGGGTTAGTAACTGGAAAAGTCTTATGAATAAAGCCTCTTAAATAAAATCAGTGAAGACACCACAGATACAGGCACACTGCAGAACGAGCTACGATAACAACTTACTGCGCTTCTTGATTCGAAGCAGTTTCAACATGCACTAATTGTCTGAAACGGAAAAAATTTCCATCACCAGCTGAAAGTGAAACTTTGTACTGAAAGTGCGAGAAAATGTTAACATTAAATGCAAGGAAGCTTAAGAACTACACCGGGCGTGATTTCCGCCCGAAAAACGAAGTTGCCCCGGACGTGCCCTGCCGTTTTCAAGAAGACACGACATGACGCTTCAAGTCGGCCGCAGACTATCCGATTTCTGGCCATTCTGCTGGATCAACGCCACCTTGACCAATCAGAGCAATGCACTTTCTTCCCCCCTGGACCAGCGATCGGATCGTGTACGGCCGACTTTATTCTCACAGCACCTGAAGAACACCTAGTTTGAAACACCTCACAGTCTTGGGTTAAAAGTCCCAAAACTGAAAATCGGATCAGAGTTCCGACAAAATTTTTTTACTTCACGAAATTTACTTGCCCTGCAAATTAGTATTTCCCCCAATATTGCGATAAGAAATCATCTTCGATAACTTTTAAGGAAATTTCGTTTTCATCGCATGAAATGATATTGGGACATAGCTAGTTCGAAGAAACCGGGGAAATCCGAAGAAAACGAGGGAAAGTTTTTTTCAAGAACTTCGAATTCCTGCGTTCTCTGCGTAAATATCCGCAAAATCGGCGCATCGCAAGATGGCCACCCAGATTCCATCCCCCTCCACCACTCGGGTCCTCTCGGGGGAGCTTGTGCCAGGGGGCTGCTCAGAATCATTTTGGGAGAAGTTGTGGAACCCCATAATTCGAATAGAAACTCAAATCGAGGGAATGTAGGTAAGTGGTTTGTTACTTGACAGTTTACGAGTTTGTAATCCGGTTTTGGTGGTCATCAGTACAACACTGTCAGTGTTGGTAGAGCGATATGTACTGAATAGTTCCGACCTTCTCCTTACGGGCGGCAGGGCACGCCCGGGACAACTGCGGTTATCAGGCAAAAGCCAACGCCTGGAACGGCGGTTACTTTTACTGTCAGTGTTGGTTTTGTGCTGACAATGGCTGGACCCCCGAAGCCGGTTAACAAATTCGAAACACTTTTGTGGAACGGACTGATTCCACTACCTCAATTTGAGTTTCTATTCTACCAAGAACCTAAATCACTCCTATAGATGGTCTACCTAAGACCGAACTATACAAAAAAATATCCAGCTAATCAGCCGTCAAAAAAATCGTCATTTTCAGGCACAATAGGAACATTAGTTTCCAATTTACGCAAACAGCACTGCAAATAAATCGTAACAAAAATCCAATAACAACCATTTACCTGGGGGAAAATTATGTTTAAACTTGAAACGAGCCGTCTTGGATGCCTTTGTACCTAAGTTACGATGAAGACAAATCTAAAAACGCAAAAGCCTAGTCATGAGTGGCTCGTATTCACACAAAACTCAACAATTGTGACGCTAATTTTGATAGATTTTACCTAATGAGATGATTTGTGCAAATGATCAGCGAAGTGCATGAGGATCAAACTTTACACCACTTCATTCTCGTGAATATTTACCTGCCAAGCTCTTCGGTCGGTTTGACTTGTTCCGAAACCGTTTCTGAGACGGGTAGTTCAATAGAGCTATTAAACGTCAGGAAAACCGTCATGAAAGTTTCGGACTAGGGTATCAACATTTACTATTCAGGATTAGATACATACAGGATAAAATTGAAAGTACCTACCACTTCGATACGAGAAAATTGAACTGCACCTAAACTGAACTCAGAATTCCTTCAGACCAGACCGTCTGAGCGAGTCTGAAGAAATGCATGTGATTGTTTTTACTTCCATGTTCGGAGAATAAATTTATCTATGCTATGCAAGCGATCAAAACTGAAAAAAGGATCGGAGGTTGATGTTTTCTATTCAATTTTTCACTGTCAGCAACAATGGAACGTTTAGAGCGTCAGCTTGTGTTGGCTTGCAAAATATTCGGATTTCTTTTTAATCTCAATAAATTGACGTAGTTACCGACTCGCACACTTTCCGTGCACCAGAAACAGTCTGATACGTCAATCTAGACCGAAGGATGTTGACCCAAGGATTTCCCATTGTTGGCTATTACCAACGTTAAATACAGCGAGAGTACAATAACTAACATTCGGCGAATAGCTACAATAAAGAAAACTGGTACCCTCAACTCGGTGCCAATCACGAATCCATCAATAAGCATGCAAAGTGTGATAACATGCACGATAATGTGATCTACTATCTGAACAAAGCTTAAGAAGAAAGCTTTTTTGGTTTTTTGCTTATTTACGGTCCTATGCCCTGCTGAACGCAAGTTTGAGCATTGGAATCCGCATTGACGCCATTGTTGCTACTCTTATAATTTTGAAAATATGGTATTTTTCCAAGAAGCATTAGTTATTAACCAGAACACCTATTCCTATTAGCAAAATTTGCTGTGCTTTGCTCAGAAAGTTTCAGAATCGGGATTTTGTTTAATCCAAAAAAGTTTTTTGGACATTCTTTTGAGGACCTACACCCCTAGAACCAATGAACGTGTCAACTGAGGAGAGCGCAGCACAACGTCGGCGCTACAAAACTGATAAAAAGCAGAACGTATGCAAGAACTTGTCGTATCCAATCAAGGTCATGACAAAAACAAAACTCATCAATTATGTCAATTGATAATTTTGTTACAATCGATCATAAGCTCTGCTCGGTTAACAAGAGATACATCAATTTATGATAAAAATTGAACTATTAAGAGTTTTCCGGACGAGGATCTTTATGTGCATAGCAGGCAAGCTAAAGAAGAAGAGGAAGACGAAGAAAGTGATTGAGCATGCGAAACAGTCAGCTGAGAAGATCTGGGTGTCTCCTAACTGACTCCCGGGGCGACAAATAAGTCCCGACTGACTCCAGCTCAGAGCTTAATGGCCGAGCAGAGTTTTCACAGGAGTCAGTCAGATCTGCCGGTTTTTCCAATTTTTCAGAAGAAATCAAGAAGCCGAGGGAGTCAGTTAGATCTGTTACGTGACCACGCCCTCTCAGTTTTGATTCCTCGACAGGATTGATTCTACATCTTATTTCCAACAAAAATTATTCTATAACATTTTTTTCACTCGCTTCCAAATGCCACTTTTTTACATTTAAGATTTTTTCCCCAAATTCGACCTCAATTCACTAAAACGGCTAGAACATTCTGAATTTATCGAGAAAATTCGATTTCAACTATACCGTTGGAAAGCTGAAATCTTGGCGCAATTTTTTAGGACTGCAGGTCAAATTTAACAAACACAATTTTATTAGGCACACGAAGTTGAAAAAGGCAAAGATTCCCAAGATTTGACCAAATTCACTTTTCCGACCAATTTCTAACCAATTGAACCATCTCAAAAATTTCTTTTGGCACTGTATAGTGATTGAAAAATGTTCGCTCTTTCCAACGGTATAGTCGAAATTTAATTTTCTTGATAAATTCAGGACGTTATGGCCGTTTTAGTGCATTAAGATCGAATTCACGGAAAAAATCAGCATTTAGAAGTATTTAGAAGCGAGTAAAAAAAATGTTGTAGAATCATTTTTGTTGGAAATAAGTTGTAAAATCGATCCCTAGAATCGATCATATTACTCAGGTTAACTACCTGTATGGCAGCATAATCGAATTTGGAACGTGAGAAAATCAAATTCGTAGCATACCACATTTAATGTGATATACCACATTAAATGCGTGAAAAAATATGTAAATTTCACGCATATGTATTTCTATGTATACGTAAATTTTACGTAAGTGTACAAAAGTTGTGTAAATTTTGCATAAAATATCCACTCCTCAAATTCGTGGGCACTCACCTAGAATCGGAATCGGAGTCTGAAGAACTTTTCGACGACGACGAACTCGAGCGTCGTTTCGTAGCCGCCTTAGCTCCGCCGGACGTCGCCTTGTCGTCGTCGCTGTCGGAACCGCTGTCGTCGCTGTAAATGTCGCTGGCCTTGAGCTTCGTCGATTTCGACGATTTCTCCTTTTCGACATCGTCGTCGTCGTCCGAGTCGCCCTCTTTCCTCTTGCCTCCCTCTTCTTCCTTCTTCTTTTCCTGTTCTGCCTTCTGTTTCTCTTTTTCTTCAACTGAAAAAAGAATCGTATGAAGAATTGAACTGTGACCGAAAAAGCACATTTCGGTAAAATCAAATTTAGAACTCAATTGACCTCTTTCCTGCTTTTCTTGTCTCCTCGCCTTCAAGAGATTCATCGCTTGAGCCTTTTTGTCCATTTTCCCTTCTACGGTTTTCTTCCGCTCTTTGCTCCTTTCCTTGACGTCCATTTTGTCTACTTTCTTCCCCGATCCCTTCTTCTTCTCTTTTTTCTTTTCCTGTTTTTTCGCCATGCGAAGTTTTTTCTCGATTTCGAACCTGAAAAACGCGAAGACAACGTCAATAAGGCTATTTTGATTCCATCCCATCGGTAGTAGCTGGAGAGGAAACGGAGTTTAAGTAGCAAACGAGGAAAAATCGAACGGACAGGGAAATCACCTAGTTTTCATCACTTCTCGTTGTTCAACACGTTTGAATATCTCTTGTTCACGTTCCTTTTCCGTCATTTGAGCGAGTCGGGCCTGATCCTCTTCATCGCCCATTAGGTTATCGTCGTAGCCGTCGTTGAATTCCTGCTGACTGAAGTCGGACGAATCATCATCGCTACTTCCGTCCGAGTCGGAGACTTCACCTGGACAGTTTGCATAATAATTTAATAAATCATTGAGAAAAAACATGATCCATAATTACGCACAAAAAAGCCTAAAACCACTCACCTTCCTCAGGCTCCGAAGCGGGTGCTTTCACTTCAGTTTTTGCCTCTTCCTCTTCATCGCTACTCGAGCCCGACGAAGAATTCGATTTTGAAACAGATTTTTTACTCGTGCTGGATGATTTTTTGGACGGTTTCTTCTTCTTTTTGGACCCTTTAGCGTCCCAATCCCCATCAGATCCTGAAGACGTACCATCGGAATCCGAGTAAGCATTCGTGCCCTTTTTGTTGCTATTCGAGTTGTTTTCTTCAACTTTGGGCGCATTTTTCGATTTTTTCGCTAACGACAGAAATTCCTGAAAACCAAACGAACAAGAATGTATTTGGTGAAAATTGCGTCGATTCAGCAGAACTGCAATATCTCGGCCACTTTCTGTGAGAAAACATTTTTTTCTGAATTAATGGCCTAAAAAGGTATTTCCTTGTTTCTGAGGACAATCGTGCGCCATTGTCAGAATGGCATGGATTAAATAATGTAGCGAGTCATTAAATCTGACAAATATGGGGATGGTAGTTACTTAATGGGTAGGCAGGAATGGTTAGTGCGCTCGAATCTAACAGAAATCCAGAACTATAGGTAGGCGATTCGTTTGCAGCTACTAGGAACGTGTCTGCTACAAAACACTTTAATTAAGTACCTAAATTTTTCAACCCACGACATCTAGACACCTTAAAAACTACGAATGATTTTTTTATTCATGGGCACAAAGAAGTGGGATGAGCGCTTTCGCCAAACTGGAATGAGGAACATGCATGAAAAAAATAAACTGTTTTTTCGCCATAATATTTCTTGTCAGGCTTTGAAAATGGTGTTATGGTGGATGACGGTTCGGAAAAGAGGTAATTAAAAGAGGAGGGAGGCTTAGTGAAAATAGCAGATTTGAAGTCGAGCGGGAAAATGGCCAGCCGCAAGGTTACACAGTGATGTCATCTTCCCGTGAACACCAGTGCAACCTCATCCGAGTTCATGTGTGTATGCTGTGATAGGACGGAGATAACGGATTTTTTGCCGTTACGTTAAGAAACTACGTGCAGTCACGTCAGCACAGTGACGTCATACGGTTAACCGCCACATTCAAAAGGGCACTTTTCATTAGCGTTTTTCACCCGGAAAAATGTTGTTTTTTCGTTGTAGACCATCACTACATCATTTTCGCATCCTAAACAGCATCATTCTGGCGGAAAAAATGGATTTCGTTTTTCATGCATGTTCCTCATTCTAGAGAAGCTTCAGAGCCCGACCGTCTGTGCCAAGCCGACATCGTCAGGACGCATGTACTTAGGGCATGTAAATAGGTATACCTATTTTGGGGAAATGCCATTCACTTATCTCTTTTACTCGTAAGGAAGGTCTACTTTTTGCCGTGCAATTCGTCTTTACGATTGTCTGTATTCTGCTGCTCCCCAAAGAGAAAAACAATTATTTTCTGGGAAAATCCAGGACATATAGCATTAACTCTGGTCGTTTGGGGTTAAATCTTAGAAGATGAATGATGATCATAACCTATGCTAACAAATTTTACGCAGCTAGAACGCTTAGTAGTATTTCAAATTGCGCAACCTTATTTCAACCTCAGGATATTGGACAGGAAAATGGAAAGCCAAAAGAGCGGAGCAAAACAGGAAAATTTAGAAGGGGAATGTCGTTATTAAAAAGCAAACCGTTTGTGCACGGAAACTGCAATGAGCGCTTAATCAATTAATGAATACCTACTCAGTGTAAATAAAAGCCTGCTGATTGAATAGGTCCATGAGCCAAACAAATATGTAAAGCATCATGCGTATTACAACTTCGAAATCATTTTTATTCCTTGCAAACTACGACGTAGACTCAGAATTATAAATAGCTGATTGCGCATTATGAACAGAGGCAAGTACAAAGAAAGCCAAGAAGCAGATCTTAGCATCGCCACATTGAAGGCAGACATCCACCTATCCCACCCAGCCCACCAGCCAATGAAAATTCGCACTTTTCATCCTATTTTGTAACAAATTCAACAATTGTACATCTAAAAAGTGGAAGAGACAAGGAACAGTGATGGAAACGATAGAATATAATTTGGTACTAACATTGTCCAAATCTGATGCGCTGCCAGAATCACTATCACTGTCCGAGTCTAAAAGCACAGCCACTTTTCTTTTGACCATTTTAACCGTTCGTGAGAAAAGCTAAGATGGAATTATCTGAGGTAGAATACTTCCTAAAAATCTAGTTATTTTTATCACCCGAATAAAATCCGTCCGCGCAACGAAACCAAGCGAATCACTTGAGAGTCGAAGTCGGACATCATTGTTTTTGGTTTGGTGGTGAAGGTGACGAACAGGTGAGACAGTGTTGCCAAATGACTCAGTTAAAAACTCGTGATGAACAAGACCAACTTGTTAGTTGATATCCTTATTCCAACGTGTGACTGACAGGTTCAAGAAGCACAAGACTGTTTCTATGTCTTGAGCATTAAATGTCAAATTTAGCCTGCATTAGTCAGCATTAAATTGTCAAACATTTTCTGACGATGGCCCCGGAGTTAAAGAAAACAACACAAGTTGTGGTGGAACGTGGAAACTGGAGCTTCCCGGACTACTTATACGGAATTGGGACCAATTCCTCGGGTTGATGATGATGACTTTGAGCCTTGGCTCATTGGTCGTATGTTTAGATTCCTTTCTTGGGTAGTGACATGACGTGCAACGAAGTTACCACACGAGAACGACGCATGCCAAATTTTTTTTCGACTGCTCCGGCATAGAAATGTAAAAAAATTGAGAAATTTTTGAGAAATTGAGAAATTGAAAAATTGAGAAAACCAAACTTCGTATTTCCTCGTATCAGTGCCACCCAGAACCAGATACAACAACAACAACAACTTTGTATCTTGCAGCCTCGTAAATGAATGAAATTTAAAAAGTAAGTAAATTAAGATAGTAAAAATACCCAAGAATTTGCTATTTACCCACACTCTGCCACTCGATATTTTCATGTTAGCTGGTTAAGTTTTTGCAAATTCTAGACGCTATGGTTTCGAAGTGCTTCGTGCCTCACTGCAAAACCGGATATCCAACTCAAAAAAAGCGCTGTCGTGAACTTGGGCTCCCCAACCCTTCTCTTTTTTCAACTCCGCTGGTAAGTACTTAAGAGAGAGAATTTGAAAAAATCGTTTTACCCTTGGCAAGAATGAAAACGAAAGTCCTTAGAAATTGTTTCTACGGAGGGCCGTTCGGCCGAAAGCGCTAGAGCTGAAATTGAAAACATCAAGAAGAAGTAGTCAACTGTCTCATGCCCTTGTCTCGCTCAAAATAAATTTCATCCATTTGTAGGACCCTGGGCTTTTGGAGCAGTGGTCAAGAAATATTAGAAGGGCGGATGCAACGTTGAATGACGGAAGTAAAGTATGCTCACTTCATTTCACATCGGACTGTATAATAAAAGAGGAAACGTTCATTTGTCCAAACGGAACGAAGCTCACATTGCAAAGAAAACAAGCGAGGTTGAAAAAAGGTGCCGTGCCCACAATTTTTCCTCTGGGCGTTCCTGCTGTGGCCGGTATAAGTAAAAGACGCCATGGTGAGGATCTATCCCGAGTTTCAGTTCCCAGGAAGAAAAAACCGAGGACCATAAGCCTCAGTGGTAAGCCATCATGCTTTTGGGGAAATCGGCTTAGGCCCAGAACCTTTCAACAGATTTTCACTGTAGAAATCATCATCGGTGTCATGCTGCTGAAGCAGTTGTGGTTCTGGCTGATGATTGCATTGCCATGTTTTTCTCGTGTTTGGGATTATAGAAGACGAGGAAGAGGACATAAAGAAAGATGACCCGGGGGAAGTCGATGATGAAGGCGTGGAATTCGAAGATGATCCTTTAGGGGATGCTGATGAAGATTCGGACGAAGAAGAGGAATGCGCTTGTATCAAAGTGGAGGAGGAAACTGAACATTTGCGGAAGATTGAGCCTGAAGTCACTCCACTGGCCAAGCGCGCTACTAGACGCAGCAGCCGTCGTAACCCTTCAATGAGTAAGATCTTCATGGAAGAACTGGAAGGAAGGTCCACTACAGTGTTGCCAAGGTGCAGACGTTCAGAACCCCTGAGACAACGTCGAAAACCCCCATAATCCCCCCAAATGAGAAAAAAATCCCAAAAGTGAATTAAAAATGAACTATTTCTCATAAAACATAACCTAACTCCGCATTATACATCTATTATATACAAATTATTTTGACTAGTGTAGCTTGCAAAGTCTCTCAAATCACTACAAATCATCACAAAATCACTACAATTATTACAAATTAGGTATGTATCACGTACTTCTTCCATGGTATGTACCCACAAGTATGTCGGTACATTCCAATTCCCAAACGGCTTTTATTTGAGTTCCTATCTTTCAAATCTAATACGTGCGCAGTGGCAGTCTCAGCTGAGCTGTACTTAGCTGTTATTTCTTCGTTTTTAAATGTTGTCCTAGTCCCCCTGATTTCCGTGTAAACCCCCAAAACAATTCACCTCTAAAATCTCTCTAAAAAACCCCCAAATTTGGGGAGAAAACCCCCAACTTGGCAACACTGGTCCACTTTCAACGCTCTCACCCCTAACCTGCTATCGGAAGGCTATCAAAGTAACTTGAAGCACATGAAGTAATGTTGACGCAATTCGGCTATTGAGCCTGAATTTACTGTTCTTTCTTCCATTGAAAAGAAGTAAATCTTTTGCCAAGCAACAAACACGCCATTAGTTTTGTTGTTCCTTAGGGGCAATTTCTGATGTGCTGTCCATCACTAGGACAGGCACGCATGGGGATGTGGCTCGCTAGTTTGTCAGAAAGTGTTTACAGTTGGCCTTCCTTCACTCTCTTATCGAGAGGCAGCAAATCCCGAATAACTGAGGAGAGCCTTTCGGCCGAAATAAATCGCTCAAATAAATTATTTCAAGAGAAAGCTTTGCTCCCGCCTCGCACAGAACAAATTTGTGTTTCGTTTTATGCACCTTTAAAAAATCAGTTAGTTTTCAGAGTTGAAAACAGATGAATTTATCAAACTTGGCCGACATGTTGTTTCAGGTGACCTGTTGGACCGAATTCTTCGGACTAATAAAGATCCTTCAATCACAGCATGCTTATTGGGAGAAAATTTAATACTCCAAAAATGGTCTCCGGAGTTTTCCTGCTTGTACAAAATCGTGGTGGAGAAAAACAAAGAAATTCAAGTGAGTTTGGTTGTTGACATAGGTACAAAATAACCCATGTTCAATCTACACATTTTCGAGAAAGAATGATGTAAATTTTTATTTACATTTTTCAGACGTTCGTCAGAGATTTTCCTATAGATTCCATCGTACGAAAAATAGAACGAGTGGAAGATATTCGCGAGGTACAGAAGTATCTGGACACGGTCAAATTATGCCAACCACAAAAACGCAGCAAGTTAGTGCGAATGCAAAGTACCTCAATCGCTAACAATGTTCATTTCAGGAATGTTCTCCCAAGTTACCCATTCATTAGTTTTGCTAGATTCCGATCACATTCGGCGGTAATCTTTTTTTTTTCTTGCTACAAAATTATCTGGATTTTGTTTGCTCTTGAGATTGTCTTCCTCGAAATGAAGATTCTTAAGCTCATTTGCTACAATTTGTGTTCTAGTTTTTTTTTGTGCAACTCTTTTTCAGGAGTTGCCGCGGATATTTGCTTCCCAAAGAAAAAAAACAATGCGAGAACTGTCGACCCCAGCGGTTGCAAACCTATGGTAATGAGAAACCAAAAAAGCGCTCAAGCGGATCGAGAAAAAAACCAATCGTAAGAAGAAAGGAAATGTAAGAGCAAACGATGGGGTAAAAGAAAACACGAGTAAGAGAAAATTTACATGTACTAACAGTCATTTTACAAGAATGCAATCTAATTTCAAGTTATCACCGATGCTTTCAACTTCCGTCTTTCTTCAGATCGGCGTATTGATCCAAACGAGAGACCAGCGATGATGGGGCCTGATTGAGACGGGAAATCAACGACGACCCGGCCGAGTTCAATGTGCCGACAAGTTGAGCCCGGGCCGACGTCACGTCTCCCAGATTGGCGTAGTTCTCCAGCTGCGTCACGCTCAGCAGCCGCCCTTCGACCATTCCAGCTGAAATGTTGAAGTAACACTTGTTTGACGCAGGGGTAACAGTTGAATACATAATTTTTTATATTTTACGAAGTTTCAAATTTTATCCTAGAAAAGCATCAAGCTTATCCTCATACTCACTTCGGATTACTAGGGGTAAAATCATGAAATGCCTACGTATTTACATACAAAGCATCTGATTCGTCTTAGGGTTATTATTGTAAATTTGGATTTTTCTGACACAAATACTAGTTTTCAATCGCAGTTTAGGGTTGAAGAATACGTTTCTTCCACCTCAAAGGACGTGAACAGTATTATAATAAATTCAAGTCCATAAAAAATATAATGGAACGATAATTTTTTTGTTTTTGTTTCAAACAGTTCGTGAAACATAACACGCGCTCGCCGAGTAAATTTAGCCACTTACCCAACACGACGAATTGAGGTATTTTCTTCATGATTTTCAAAAGTTTGCCCACTTTGGGCTCGTCCGAAAAGACGATTGCATTGTGAGCCACGTACAGTTGAAGGATCGCTTCGTAAGGCGAGTCAGCGACGGCAAGTTTAACAGTGTGTTTCGAGTACACCTCCAACGTCATTCCTTCCTTCTTCAGTTTCACCCTTGTCTAGACAGAGAGAGTTTCGAGGGAACGTCTTGAATTACCAAATATCCACAATACAACAAAAGAAGTGCGATATCGAAGGATTGACCCGATTGGTAGCCAGTTATCTCGACTGAGGTCACTAATCGAAGACTCCTGGGCGGCTATTTGACGAAGTCGACAGCGACCATGAAACAACAGCGATTTTGCAGAATTGGAGGTTCCTGTGTCTGGTTGTGGTTACCCTTACACTGGCTCGTCGATTGTTTGAAATTGTCAACTTTTGGTTGATAATTGAAGAGTTTTCCTCCAAAACTGCATTCATAGCAGCTTTGGTACCTATTGCTATGATAAGCAATCGAGAATCGAAAAAACTCGAAAGTGGATGAATGCAGTTTTGGGGGAAAGCTCAATTGTTAATTTATCGTGTGTTTTGAGCAAAAAACTCATTAGTATCCATAATCTTCTGCATGACGGAAAAAATAGTCGCTGAATCTATCAATGACGAAGAAAATGCGATAAACTTGCTTAATCACGCGATAAAATAACGAAAAACACTCGGAAAATAAGTGGAAAAATTTTGAGAAATGGTTTGAAATGAGCTAGACAGTTTTTTTTTAATTCCAACATTTTTGCATCCTGACTCTGATAACCAGATGAAGACATCGTCCAGACAGAAGACACAAGCCAATCTTTGCCGAGTTTTGCGGTGTTTATTTCATTACTATTTGTTTTAACAGCTGCTTTATACGTTCCAAGAACTGATGAAGATGAAATGAGCACCATAAGAGAACATGGGTCTTCGATTTGTGACCTCCGTTCCGATAACCGACCACTGATAGTAGAAGAGCGATGCTCTGTATCAATGATAGTGATATGAAGGAGACTGTACTATTCATTAAGTTCAGTAGTCCCTGGCTTATTTTCGGGAGCAGGAGCAGTTTGTTTTTAAGAAATTCATCATTATTTCTATAAAATTTAACATGAAAACCTATACCCCCAGTTGGGCGGCACTTGTAGTGCTAGTAGGGGTTCAGGTGGCAGTTGCTAACAGGTGAGCAGGACCCTGTGTGGCAGTTGGGTAAAACCAGCTGGTAGGGTTTCAGGTGACTAGAAGAGACTAAACTCAATATCCTCTCAATATTATTTGATAATCCTGCAGTACTCGGGTTACCAAGGGACTACTGTAGATAAATATGAAACTGAGTTCACTGTAAAGGAGATTTCCAAGGCCTCTTGCGCTATGACAATAATCTTGAGGAGTGGGGGGATAGATGTCCATCCCAGCGGTTTTGGATACATGCAATTTGATTTTGATCACATAGTGTCACTCACATCGAACAGCTCATCGCCTGCGATGGGGTTGGAGTGCAGAAAAGCAGCAAACTTCTTCGTCTCTAGCCAATGTCTCAGTTCTCTAGCGTAAATTCTCTCGAGAGGATTATCCTGGAATAACCGATTTTCTTCAAATTGGGCTCAATACATTTCTGGAGCAATACGAATTTTTACCTATTCCAAAAGTGCATGCACACACAATTATTTTTTCAGTAAGTGATTTGAAGGCTGGATCAGCTAAGGAAGCCCTGATAAACTATTTTCCAAGCGACATCGTGAAAAATAATGTTTTGTTCCTATGAGATGAGTTAGCCAGTCCTAGGACAATCAGTTGATTGAGTTCCTCCAAGTGGGAAAAAGTTCTGCCTCAACGGCCAATACGATTTTATGTCGACGGTCCCACAGCAACACCCCGTATCGTCATTTTTGCCAAAAATGAGTTATGCATATGGTTGGAAAGCTCTCTCCAGCACGGATTCAAAAAAATTTGAAGATCCATCGCAATTCCAATAGGATGTGCGCAATTCACGTATTAGATAACAACCTGTATTGTCATTGTGTCGGTAACAAGCTGTACTTTCAGCTATTTGGCATCGTTTACCGTTTCAGACGATGTGGCCTCGCATGTGCTTCAAATTTTACCGCAAGAGCGATTTTATTAGACTGCTTTTATAGTTTTTTTTTAAGTTTTTTCATTCCTTGACAACCAGGGTTTTGGCTTTCCTGAAAAGTGACCAAAATGACGATACGGGGTGTTGCTGTGGGACTGTCGATGTATTTCAGTTACCAAAATTAGTTAGTTTTGTTTGCAGGTAAAAATCAATCTTTACTGGTCTTGTTTTGTATTGAACATCCTCTTCTGCTTTCTTGCAAGTTTCGGATTTGGGTAGATTTAGGTATGGCGATGGCGCGTATTGAGGTTTCAATACAGCCAACGCTAAGGCCCTGTCGTAGTGAGGGGGGCGGGGCCTCTGTACGTTCACCCTTCGCCATCGTACGAACTGAAGACTTGGAGACCATTTTGGTTGTAAAATACCTGTCGAAAGTAACGAGCAACAATTATGTCAAAGGTTATCGTACGATCCACCAGGTGCAATTAAAAGTGATGAGGATCATGTCAGGAAAACTGGCAGAGTTTATGGGATTTCGGGAGGCTGGTTGTTGCAACATTGAGATAGCTGGTGTTGCAAAGGGTCTGTTTGATCTGGATAGTCTTTGACTAGTAACGGCGCCTAGCCAATTCGCCCAATCACATGGCTCGAATTCGTTTGGCGTCGGTAGTTATGGAAACTAGTCCCGGACTGTTCAGGACTGGCCTGATCAAAGAGACCCTAACTTACATTGGGCTTGTACTCGGAACGTGAGTGTAGGCATGTGCAGTTTCCTTGCGCATGCTCAGTGTAATATTCGTAAGTGAAGTTGCAGGAGCAGTGCCGACCAGACCTTGCACTGCGCATGCGCAATTCTCACAACTGTCCACACTCACGCTCTTGGAACAAACCCTCTGTTCAACCTTCAACGTTTGAAGACTTCTCTGATGACGGATGTTGTCTTCATACAAACGAGCTCATTTTCAGTCAGACTATTGCTGATAGCTCAGGCTTAAAATTTATTGAACGATAAGACGGAGTGCGTACTTTTTGCGATTGCTGCCATGCTCGCTCGATGTTGTCAAGAGAACTTCTGGGCGTTGGAAATGCTTTTAACTTGGCTACTTACTCAGCTAAGTATTGAGAGGATTTTTTTCCTTTCAAACAGGAAGCAGTTTTCGCACCATTGTGTTTTTCGTCAGAAAGGCAATAATTTGTAAGGTAGCCTCTAGAAAACTACCTATTGGTATTGGTGAAAAACTGTCACCTATGCGACGAAATAATTATGATTTTTACGAAGAACCTCTAGAAGAGCACCATTTCACCACATGTTCATCATAATAATTAATTCCAAGCTTAAAAATTTTGAGTTTGAATAAAAAAATAAAAATCCCAAATCCAACGGAGTTGTTGTTGTTTTCATCTTGTTGTTGGTTGTCAAATGTTTTGCCTTCTTCAGCGGTGTCATGTAAAGCACAGTTAGTTACAGTTCATACTTGAAAACAACAGCGTTCGGTTTGTTTATGACCTATGCGTGAGGTTGTGTACAACTTATAAAAAAAAATTAATTTCAGTTATGTTCTTACTTTTATAAAACGTGTTCCATCTCCTTGTCTTTGAGTTCATTTGATGAAGCAAGATTGAAGAAATAATGTCTTTGATCCATTATTTACAACAGGTGGGTTTGTCAAAATGTTAGTAGTAACTCGTCACTTAAGTTCTAACACCACCTAACTCAATTTTTCCAGGTTTTCAGGAGGTACAAAAAACTAATTATTTCAACATGGAAATACATTGAGCGGTGCTGTTTCTTCTCCATCTCCTTCTTCACTGGTTGCTTCAATCTCCTTGGCAGTTTTACCATGATATCGGCTATTGAAAAATCTATCGAGTGGTGTGTCCAACTCATTTTCGCCAAAAATTGAGTTAGGCGGTGTTAGAACTTAAGTGACGAACTGCTGTTTCAGAATTTAACATAGTACGTCATGCTATAAAATACTTCATTGTGTCAATTTCAACTTAGTAGTATATCAATATAATTGCCCATAAGTTTAATCTAGTCAATTTCGTACGAGCAAGTGGACCGTGGTCGGCATGTAAGTATAGGCAGTCCAGAAAACCGCTTGCCGGTAGAGCTGATTTTACCACCGTCCGACTCGTCCATAAATCATTACCTACTAATCTTAGTCCAACGTCCAACAATCTCTACGATCTTCTGAAAAAAATTTCCTCTACAGGTCAACAACGCGTGGAGGAACAAGAATGGCCGCCTCTTGTCGGTAAGTACAGCTATGCATAAATATAACAAAAAGACAATTAGCGAAAACGTTACTCTACGCGCGTTGAAGTAACGTTAATTACCTGTTTAACCTTCCTTCAGCAGGTTATGGGATCTGATGTGAGAGCTGTATAGCTTAACAGCCAATCGCAGTGCAGGTCAAATTCGATCTGCTCTGATTGGCTGTTCGGCTTCAAAGCTCTCACATCAAGTCCCATAACCTGCTGATGGAAGGCTTCTATTAACCCACCAACTTCAAAAATTCCGTTGGTTTTGTGGCAAATCGTCTACTATCGTTGTAAAGTCTGAACTTTCTCACTTGTCCGTCACTGAAGTGAGCGAGTTTTTCAAAATTGTTACCAGTGCCCTTGCTAATTCCCTGACTCTTTGCTCTTGAGCACCAAATAATGTCACATCATACCTCTAATCATACCTCCTGCCACGTGGCATTATGCCACTGGCATCTCTGGCGATGGGCCTCTTTCGATCAACAAATTCAACAATTTAACTATAAATGATGGCAACGCTGTTGAAAATTCTGCTTTCCCCAGGATCTTTTATCTCTGAGGCACCACCATGCGAAGAATCCTAACCTCCAAACTTTGGACAATACAGTCTACGATTACATTGATGACCATAATGCCGACCTGGTTGCAGCTCACCTCAAGTCTGTATAATTCGAACATCAAACTCATTTCACAAATTGAAACATTTCGCTGAGTATAATCCAGAATTGAAACTAAGCATTGACCATTCCTGGCTGATAACCCTTGGTGGACCATTCGATCTAGAATAAACCCGCATATTCCGACTGATCGATTTGGCCTGTCCCAAAACCAGGTGCATCTTCTGGCTCTCCAAAGGCGATCTGTGCGAAGCCATGTCCGAGCACAACACGGTCATGCAGAACTTCATCAAAGCTCTGCAGTATTACAAAGAGGAAAATTGGCTCTTGCCGGTCCTCAATTCCCTGTGCATAGACCTTCGAATTTTGGCCGGCCAAGTCGACGCTTATTCGTCGCCCAACGACTCGTCCGCTCACAAGACCAACAGCACGATCAAGCCGAGAGAAGCGTTGGAAAAAGCGGCCGATGTCATGATGACCTGCTTCCGTATCTGCTCCTCTGACAAGTGCGTGCTCTCGTGATCTGCCTGGTTTTTTCTCTTGCTGTGAAAATTGTTGTTATCTATAATTTGATTCTTGATGTCAGCAGAGCAGGAGTAGAGTCTTCCGTAAGGAAACTGCCTCTTTCGCTGAGCTTTCGATATATTATAACGTCAAAAGAGGCAGTTTTCTTATAGTAGACCCTATCCCTGATCTGCTGACATCAGTAATCGTTCACCGGTCAATCATCCTTACATAATTCGATTCTCGGTGCTTTTTATCAAACAGCTAGATAATTGAACATAAATATGCTTGAAACATATAAATCGTGAGACGACGGTTTTGAGAGGAATCGAGCCAATTGAAAATCTTTCAATTACAGTCGATCGTCAGAATACGAGACGAAGAGATGGGGAATGCTACCGATCGTCAATCAGCTGTTCAAGTTGTACTTTCGAACGAACCGCCTGCACTTGATGAAGCCTCTTATCCGGGCCATTGATTCTTCACCTCTGAAAGACAAGTTCGACCTTAGCCAGCAGATCACCTACAGATACTACGTTGGGCGCAAAGCCATGTTTGACAGCGAATATGCATTAGGTAATGGTGTTTGCGCAGGGTTTTCTATCTTTCAGCTCTGCCAGCCCATCTGGTCGATGGCAACCGAATCTGACGATTTATCGCTGCCATTTTCCAGCTGTTTTGGCTCTCTTTTGGTAGCTGGTACCCACATTCAAGTCAGGGGAGTTAGAAGTGCATTGAGGCTCACTTTTTTAGGAGGCGGAGACTCACTTTCTTAGGCTGAGGCTTACTTTTTGAGGCTGAGACTCGCTTTTTTAGGAGGCTGGGACCTACAGCTGAGACCCCGCATCCCCCTTTGATTGTGCTGTTGCATTAGGTAATCTGATTCTACCAGTGGTGCACAGATAACGCACAATACTTCCAGATTGTGGAGCGTTTTTGACCGAATTGTCTCTACTTTGACAACTCTGGAGGCTATAAAGATAAAAAATGTCAGTAAACTCAAACAAGTAAAATTCGCCTACAATCAAAATACCTCTAATAACTGGAATATGAAAATATCCAAACATTCTGCGAGGAAAAAATCGTACGAATTGCTCTAGATTCAATTTCAACGTGAGACACAATTTACTAGCGCCGGTATCTTATTGTCTGTTGCAGCCAATGAAAATCTAACGTTCGCTTTCGTAAGATGCCACAAGGCCTGCACGAGAAATAAGCGAATGATCTTGATCTACCTTGTGCCGCTACGGATATTTCTGGTGAGTCGACTTCAGTACCGCATGCACCTGCGCTGCAGTATTTATCGAATTATTCCGAGCTCGACTTCAATTTTCAGGGTTACTTGCCGACGAAAACCGCTTTGGAAAAGTACGATCTCTTACAGCTGTGGGAAGTGAGCCAAGCTGTGCGCCATGGCGATGCCAAAAAACTGTCCGAAGCTATCGAAACGCATCAGGAGTTTTTCATAAAAAACGGCATCTACCTGATCTTGGAGCGGTTGAGAATCGTCACGTATCGGAATTTATTCAAAAAAGTGTAAGTCGTTCATGGGCCCATACGCACCACTGGATTTACAGCGTATTTAATAGTGTGTTCTATTCCGGTGGTATTACCTCTTGATACAATTGATTATCCCTCTTGTACAGTTACTTGCTGGAAAAGCAGCCGGTCGTTCCTCTGCAAGATTTGCTGGCCGCTCTTCGCCTGGTCGACCGAGAAGACACGACTTTGGAAGAAGCCAACTGCATTCTGGCCAATCTCATTCACCAAGGAAAGATAAAAGGTTACATTTCGCACTCGCATCAGAAAGTCGTTTTAAGTAAACTGGACGCCTTCCCCAAACTTAGTACTCTTTCATAATGAAAAATTTCCCGAAATTTTGTACCTTTTAATAAATTACGATAATATGGAGGGCCGTATTTTTTCCTCTCTCCAAAATTATTGGAGTGGTTGTACCCAATCCGAGCGAGGGTGTGTGTTGAAGGCACGAGGGATTCAACATTGTATTTTACTTGAAATTGATTGAACCAGTGTAGGTATGAATTGATAGGTATGAAGAGAAAATACGCGTGCCCCCCACCCCTCCTGGGATTCAACCCTCACCACCACCCGGCACCCCTCCCAACCACCCCGTACGCCCCCCTTCTTAATTTCTGTCTACTCTATTGAGTTGGCGGCTAAACAAAGAATTGCAGTTTCCGGGAATCTGGAATCCCCGTTCCGGGCCTAAAGACCTTGGATTTTCCATGTGAAATCGGGTTTTTTGCGTTCTCCTCAGTCCAGGGAAGTCTTAGAAAATTGCAAATTTTCTGTGTTATGTAACTACTCAAAACCTACTCAAAATTTTTTTTTTCGGAATTAAAAAAAAATTTTTTAGGTCAAAAATTAGCCGTCAAACCAGTTTTTGATCATCAAAACCCAAGTAATTTTGACTTTAGGTAGTGAAAAATGTGTAAAAACCTTCAAGGAATCCAACAAGCTCATGAAATTCAAAATCGGTTCAGTAGAACTCCCTCAAATAGGCAAAAACCCAAAAAAGGGGAAATCGCGTCAAAAAATTTTCGAGCCAAACCAATTAAAAAACCAAATTTTCAAAAATTTTCGGAAAAACCCCGTTTTATTTTATGGTAAATCAAGAGAGGAACCAGGGGAAATTACTCTAAAAATTCTAAACCTACGGCATCACCTTCAAAATTGAGTTTTTGCGTTTTTACAAAAATATACCCTAATTATGCCGAATTGGACCCCTTATCTTCTGCTAAACCCTTCTTACGGACTATTCACCGATTTTTGGCACATTCGGCTATTAGATAGGTATAGACGTTTCGTGTGATAAGTAGCCCATGAAATTGGATTAACGGAAATTCATTACAAGGGCGGATAGGGTAGAACTGATAGAATTTTGGACCGCGTGATTCCAAAAAAGTGTATTTTTGTACAAATTTCGACTGCAATAATAAGTATGATATGCCTGCTTCTATTATTTGAAATTTATTTTCTGCGATACCCAGAAAAATTATGTTCCAATGTCACTGAATGTCGACTCGAATTTTGCCAGTAACTACTGGGAATCTGTCAGTCTTAATGTTTTCGATTATGCCGGTGAAATTCCGAAAAATCAATTTATCCAAGGCCTCTAAATTGAAAACACTCGATTGATAATCTAAATCGGACGAGTTCCATTGCAAATTGCCCCGCTAATCCTTTCGATATCGGCCTATTACAAGTTTCTTTGCCACTACGGAAATTATTTCACCCTTGAGATTTTTTATCTTCCATTTATCAATGAAATGCGCATTTTGTGGGTTGGAGCGGTTCTCCACTCGTGGTGAGACGCATGACTGAACCTCCCGCATAACGATTTCCAACCGACCATAATCAGTACGAATTTATTAGCTATCGTCGTCGGACTAAAGTGTCAAAACTATCAGATAGGCCGGTGTCGAGTAGGCCAGTCGTTGACCCCTGTTCATGTTAATGCTTCCGGGTTACTGGTAATTCCGATCGAGCCTATAATCTATATTTTTACGCCAATTTATATCATCGAATGCAGTGACTTGAGTGGGAAATTTTTCTTCGAATAATCGCCGAAGAAATCAGCCATTACTTAGCCACCGTGTCTGTCAATATTGCCATAAACAATGATTTGGATTTTGGTGTCCGTCGCCGCCGTTTTGCTACTAATCTACGACAGATTGAAATTTCGACATTGGACCAAAAGGGGAGTTCCTCATTTGACACCGATCCCATTTTTTGGCCATTACCATCCAGTCGCTTTCGGCCTCCAGCCTCCAGGAATGTTCTACGATTGCCATCTTCAGTAAGTGAAAGCAAACCAGTGGTGCGCAGATAACACACAATACTTCCATATTTTAAAACGTAAAATTGTGACACAATTTGATCGTATCGCACCCCCGCGAGAAAAGTGTTACATCTCAAAAAACGCGATTTTTGAGTTAAATCAATAGTGAAATAGCGCTTGAAAAGCTCTACACAGCAAGATGATAGTTATATCTCTAACTTGAATATTCGTCGCTAGGGAGCAGATGAAACGGTGTTCCCCGACGGAAATTTGGCTGTTTTGGGCGGTGTTCGTTGGAAGAACATGGTTACATCTTAGATATTCTCCAGCTGCGACGCGAAAGACTTGGAACCAGATAACACACAATACTTCCATATTTTGATACGCTAAATTGTGATACAAATTAATCATATTTTGACTGCTTTCAAGGGTGTTAAGGTCAAAAATATCAAAAAATTCACTATCCAAGTTTTAAAATCCACCCAAAATGAAAATACGTCACATTATCGGGTTATAAAAAATATCCACATATTCTGCAAGGTAAAACAAAGATTTTAAGACCAAGAACGCTCAAATCGGTTCATTTTTGTGTCCGGAAAAAAATAAAATAGACGATGAAGAACAAAGTTACAACTCTAAATTTAATTAAATTCTGCAGTACCCAAAATTCTCCAGTACCCAAAATCGAAGATAATCGATTTTTTTTATGAGAAGCCAATACTAGAATACTGAAGTAAAGGATAAAAAAAAATTGGAGCCCATCGAATAGCACATAGAAATTTGAGGGGACATACTTTTACTTGAAACTTTCAAACTCATTTTCCCAGAAATCACTTTTTTTGAGATGTAACACTTTTCTCGCGGGGGTGCGATATTTTGACTGCTTTTAAGGGTGTTTAGGTCAAAAATATCGAAAAATTCACTATTCAAATTTTAAAATTCGCCCAAAATAAAACTACGCCACATTATCGGAGTATAAAAAATATCCACATATTCTGCAAGGTAAAACAAAGATTTTGAGACCAAGAACGCTCATATCGGTTCATTTTTGTGGCCGGAAAAAGATAAAATAGAAAACACTAAAAATGCAAATATATCGGAAGTACTGTGAGTTATTCAAATTCTGATTAAACAGGGCGTTAGGTCTTGCCGAGACAAACATTTCAGTTCAAGAAATTTGAAAAAAGGTTGAGAATTGAGGGAGTTATGGTCATTTTTGTAAATTACCCCTGGACATATGGACACACGGACACTTGTTTGGGAAGTGATTCTGAGTAGGTAAATGTGTATAAGAAAAAGTTTTTTCTGAAGCTCCGTTCCGATTCTCGATTTTAGGACGATTCCATTTACTCTGTAAATGAAGGGTAAGGGAAAAGAACGAGGAATGTCACAAAAAGTACTTTTAGAGAAAAAGCAGGTTTTGTATTTTAAATTCTATGTTTTTTCCCCTTACACCGAATCTTTCGTTGCTTCTCAGTGCGAAATTTATACTTTTTTCCCCTTGGAGTTTCACTATACGGTTAGTACCTTTGAATTCCTACAAAATGCGCTATTAAGCTTGTTTTTGGGAAAAATGGACATTTCCTGTTCTTTCCCCTTACCCTTCAAATATGGAAGTAAAAACGAAAAAATTCGCCGCCCATTGAGATATTTTTTAGCCGTCTACTTTTTCGAGTCTTACATTAAAACGCCGAAAATTTTGTCATACCGTTGAGCCGACTTTCCATCGTTAAAACGGCAGCTTCATTTGTGGATGGGAAGGCAGTATTTTGTAAAACAAACAATAAATTACATCATACAGACTGCGTGAAAGATTTCGAAATTATTCGCACGCGTGAAGGTTAAACTGATCCGATGTTCTCGATTTTTTTCAAATTTTCCGATGAAGCGAACATTAGTCGATTAGCTAAAAACATTGCTCCATCCGAAAAGATAGTATGCAGACTGTTACATAATGTGCAATAGTAGGCGGTCTATGTTGATTCACAAATTTATCGAGACCTTCATGGTCTGGTAATTTGCAAAAATATGATTTTTCAAAGCCTGCATCTCACCTACTGATGGAATCTTTTTATGGAAATATAAACACTGGCCCATCGTTATCTATTCAATTGCCCCAGATAACGAAAATTATGGCGGGTCCAAAATTGAATGACCTAGATTTACCGGATCAATTATTCGACAAGTCGGCCAAGGCCTAATATTTCAAATTTTTATTGATTAAACCTATCGTTGAAGTAAGGCCATTCTGCCTGAAATAAAGCTTCAGATAACAATAAACAACCACTCACAATCAATGCCAATATATCGAGACCTGACCTGCTCAAGGGCCAATCTGCTTCGTAAAAAAAGAGCAGATTGGCCCTTTGGCTGTTCAGGTGTCGATATTATAATAATTATAGGTACCAACTAATATTCTTTAACTTGCATGCCTACCTTCACAACGAGTCGTTTTACTTTTTTGGCCTCTAAAAACGATTTATATATTGAAGCTCTAGCGCTTTCGGCCGTACTGTCCTCTTCCGGAACTCCGAAGAATATTTGCGAGGACCCTAGAGAGGGCCGTACGCTCGAAAGCGCTCGATCGCAGATATGGCCACAGCTATGAATGGCTGACCGGTGATGTTTATTTCGACTAATAGCCCATAGCATGGCTATCATTTCAGGAAACATAAGGATAAAAAATATTTCGGCGTGTACGAATACCATCGTCCGACTCTCGTGCTGAACGATTTGGACTTGGTCGAGCACGTCCTAGTCAAGGATTTCTCATCCTTCGCCAACCATCCGAGATGGGTCATAGACGAATCCTCGTACCTCAATCAGATGACGCTCAATTTACGAGGCAACCTCTGGAGAGCCACCAGGTGAAGATAGTTCTGGTACATTATTTCCAGAAATAACACGAATACTTCCAGAACTTCCAGAAATTTTTTCCCCCCTAAAATTTTTTTTCTTTGACGTTTCAGAGGTTCTAGAACACGAATCTGCAATAAAATTCAGCAAAACGCATAGGAGTAGTCCAATTTCAAAAAAAAAAAAAGTTTAGCAAATTTTCCTGTGACGTGCACCTTCTATTATTGAATCCTCTGAATCAACTCTAGAGTACTCAAAAACGAACAAATGTCAAAAAAGTCATGATCTCAAAAATAGTTTTTTTTTTGAGTTTTTTGAAATTTTGGCAAAAATTTCGTCCAGCCACTTCGTATTGTACTACTGATTGCTCCAACTTGAGGCATATTGTCCGGGCAATCCGATCGGAAAAGGTTAAGGGGTCCAAATCAGCATTTCGACGGTGCAGAATCAATACTGCCCAATTCGTTTGCCATGCAATCTATGGACGCGTGATTTGCCAAGTTGCCACCAATCCAAGTTTTGAGAAGTAGGCAACCCAGACGCCCCCAAAAGACACGATGCTTTGAATTGGGCAGTATTGCAGTTTCATCGTCGATTTGTATGGTCCATTTTCGAAACAACACAAAAACTCAATTTTGAAGGTGATGCCGTGGGTTTAGAATTTTTTGAGTATTTTCCCCGGGTTTCTCGCTTGATTTACCATAGGATAGGTGGTTTTTTCCGAAATTTTTTGAAAATTTTGTTTTTAAGTCGGTCTGGCTCGAATTTCCTGATGCGATTTCTCCTTTTTCACGTTTTTGCCAATTTGAGGGAGTTCTACTGAACCGATTTTGAATTTTCTGAGCTTGTTGGATTCCTTGAAGGTTTCTACACCGTTTTCACTCCCTGTACGTCAAAACTGGTTGGATTTTAGTGGCCGAAAACTGGTTTGACGACTAATTTTTGATCTAAAAAAAATATTTTTTTGACCCTTCAAAAAAATTTTTTTTGAATAGGTTTTGGGGTACATGACACAAAAAATTTGATGACGAATGATGAACCAACCTACTCCAACTATTTGAACTTTATTTTCTGAAATACTCAGACAAATAATGTACCCATGCCACTGATCTACTTAGCAGCGTTTTCTTCGACATATTGGATCTGAAGGCATATTTTGAGAAAAAAATAAATAAATAGAAAAAATCCGATTAAAAAATACGTCATTTTGGCTATTTAGGTACCGCCTGACGCCGTCGTTCACAGCTTCGAAGATGCAACTTGCACTGGATCGGATCTTGCGAATTGCTTCACCCAATTTTCAAGAGGGCGAATTCGAATTGCAGGATAAGATGAGTGCAATTGCTGCTGACGTGATTGCTTCATATTTCGGAGCCACAATTCAAAACAAAGACGCCTTTGCCCAGGCGATGTTTGAGCAAACGTATACTTCCCCTATCAGGTAATCCGGTCATTATCAAAAATTACAAAAAAAAAAAATTACACTCAAGAATGTCAGTTGAAGAAATTTATTTATTTTTCAAATAATAGAATCGATATTATTGACATGCCGACTGGCCGATGTAGTAAAAATTGCCGAAGTTGTTCAAAAAATCGTTCCCTCCCTTTCCGATGGAGGAAATACTTTTTTGAGTGATTGCAATTGTGCATCAATAAACCGTAAGTTGAGAACTCCTACGAAAGAAGTTATGGAGCATTGCCGATTAATTTACTTCCACTAGATACAAAAAAAGAAACTTGAAACAAAAAATTATATTAATTTCTTAAAGTTTTATTAATTTCAAAAAAATGAAACAAAAATAAGGAAATACCAAAATGAAAATTTTTAAATGAGTTTTGTAAAATTACTAGGTAGAACCAAAGCCGTATTTATGAAATTGTTTAAATTAGTTTCTTGAAATCGTGTATTATTAGGTAGGAATTTATTGTACCATATTTTTCCAGGCATGTAGAATATCAGTTTTTGGAGCACTTCCCAAAACTAGCAGCCTGGTCGGGGATGTCGTTGTTCAGCAAGAAAATTGACAAAACAATGAGAGAAACCAGCAGAGCGCTTCTTAGCGGCTGCGGTGCTACCAGCGAATTCCGCTCCCTTATCGAGGGAATAAAGAGCGACGGTGTTCTGAGGATGAAAGGGAAAGATTTCGATATCAATGGGAATGAAGAAGCTGATCATGTTTTTGGTATGTGGATAAAGCCTTTTTATTCATTTGAATTATTCATTATTACGCCCAGTAATTACGTGGTCCGTGGTGAAATAATTTTATTCTTGCGTTACCAATTTTAATTTTACGTATATTCATCGACATATTCAAAGATATCGTTCCACGGTTTTTATTTATCCTATCCTCGCGAGCGCTTTCGCCGCATACGGCCTCTTCATGGGAACTACGAAGGGGTTAGACAAGGGCGTGGAAAAATCGCGTTGAAAAATGGTAATTTTTGAAAATTGGCTCATGTTTTTGCTTTATTGTCTTATGTTAAGAAGCTGCAAATACCGTAAAGTAAAAGGAAAATGTAACGCTTTTTTCGACGAATTTACGGCCATTTTACTAAGGCTAAGTCGAAAACACGAGAAGAAACTCCAAAGCGGAAAAACTGTATTTCCTCTTGGGCTCACAAAAAATATTATTGAACAAACATTGTATCAAATGAGCTGAAAAATCGACCCTTTCATGAAAGACAATATCAAATGCGGACGTCATCTAGAATCAACAATGCCAATAAATTATCTTTTTTTAATGAAAAATTATTTTCAAATTTTTAATTCCATATTTACGAAGTAAATGGAAGTATTGGAATCCTCCTAAAATCGAGAATCGGAACGGAGCTTCAGAAAAAACTTACACACACATACTACACATTACTCATTACTGTGTTTACTTATACACATTTACTCAGAATCACTTCCCGAACATGTGTCTGTGTGTCCGTTTGTGTTCATTTACAAAAATGGCCATAACTCCCTCATTTCTCAAGCTTTTTTCAAATTTCTTGAACTGAAATGTTTGTCTCGGCAAGACCTAACACCCTGTTTAATCAAAATTTGGATAACGCACAGTACTTCCGATATATTAGCATTTTTATTGTTTTCTATTTTATTTTTTTCCGGTCACAAAAATGAACCGATTTGAGCGTTCTTGGTCTTAAAATCTTTGTTTTACCTTGCAGAATATGTGGATATTTTTTATATGCCGATAACTTGGCTTATTTTTATTTTAGGGGAGTTTTAAAATTTGCATAGTGAGTTTTTTTGATATTTTTGACCTAAACACCCTCAAAAGCGGCCAAAACATAATATAATTTTGTCAGAAATGTACGCGTCAAAATATGGAAGTATTGTGTGTTATCTACGCACCACTGGTTCATTATCTGGGCATTACAGAGGCTACTGATGAGCTGCTGCTCGGGCAAGCCAGCCAGTTCTTGTTCGCTGGCCTGGATGCAACGGCCAATACAATGGGATTTCTCGCCTATGAAATTGCAGCGAATTTGGACGTCCAGGCGAAAGTGAGGGCCGAAGTGACTGCTGCCCTTGCCAAACATGGAAATCAATGGTCATACGAAATGCTCCATGAGCTGACCTACTTGCAGAACTGCGTTCAAGGCCAGTTGTCATTATTTTTGGATGATAAAATTATTAACTGCTTTGACCGTGATGAGACTTTAATAAACAACCATAAAATTATGGTTTCGCAAGACATAGTTGCACCAAATATGCCGAAAACCTGGCAAATGAAAATAAAATTATCGAATTTTTCCCTTACAGAATCAATGAGGATACACTCGGTCAAACCGTTTTTATTCAGAGAGGCTACACGAGACTACACGTTTCCGGGCACAAATCTCAAGATAAAAACAGGCGAAAAAGTCGTCATCCCTGCGATCAGCTTTCAGATGGACCCTCAACATTACCCTGAACCTGAAAAATTCAAGCCTGAAAGATGGTCCGAAGACGCGAGGCCGAAGAGTAAATTTACTTGGCTGCCTTTCGGCGAAGGTCCTAGGCAATGCCTAGGTAAGCTAACTGCTAAGTTTATTTATTTCTGCTACGCTTTATCAACGACAAATTACTTTGCATTTCGTCACGCTAGTGGCAACACCAGGCAACTCATTATCTGGCGGTTTTGAGTTAAGAACGCTTTTGTATGGAAAAAGAGGTGGCGGATCGATTAGCGGAGCTATTGTTATTATCAGTTCGTTAGGAAGCGCGTGAATCGCAATTCGGCCAACAGTGGGTATCTCAAAATATCGTCAAAACGCGCTATCTCAGTGCAGCCACACGCCCGATGGCAAGTCTCTAGACGTCTTTAGAGCCAACTCGATCAAATTTAACCGAAAGACCCAACTTGGGAACCTGGGAATCTTATTATTAGGTCACTCATGATTTTTACAATAATCAGTTTTTTGCCTCTCCTGGAAAATTGGAAAAAGTGAGTTACCCGGTGATGCCACTAGCGTGACGATTTATAAAAATAGAAGTGTACGTAGCCCCCACCCCGCCTAGATCTACCCCGCACCATTAGCTTCACACCCCTGTTATAAACGTTCATTGTCCGAATTGCAGTTTGACAGTTCGTGTAGGTACCGACATAGTCCGTAAAAAGGGTTTCTCAGGGAATGCGTCTGATAAGAAATTTTACGCCCGACATATGCTTCTCTATCAAATTTTTGCCTAACGCCCATACTTTGACCGTAAAACCATGAAAACTGTGAAATAACCAAGATTTTGGCCGTATCACTACCCCTTAAAATTGACCATGTTGACCAAAATCTCGAGAAAACGCCCACTTTCGTGTTTTTTGGTCAATACCTAAAGATTCATGCCAAAAAAACAGAAAGTCAAATCCAAAATTTTTTTGGAAATTTTTCCTATTTTTGAAAAAATTATTACATCAATTTCGTAGGACAGAAGCCAGTTTTATTCACCCTTAGCAAATAAGTGGACTGCAACTTCTATTTTTTTTGTGTTTACCTAATGTTTTTCAAGAGTGCAATGCCGGAGTAACTAATTGGGTTTTCAGGCATGCGATTTTCCATTATGGAAATGAAACTGGTGCTGGGCAAACTGCTGACGGAATTCGAAATGACCATCAGCCCCAGGACTGCGATGCCTGCTGGCCACGTAACGCTCGGTATTGTCGGCCGTTTGGATCGCCCCGTTTACGTACGTCTTAATCGTCTCAATAGCGGTAAAACTTCATGAATAATTGAAAATTTGAATTTTTACAACGAAGAAGTATTTTGTAAAAAAGTGGGCATCACTGAATCTTTTTATCGCCAGCTTTATTTGTTTCTTATTTCAATACCTGCTATTAGTGCTAGGTACTATATTAGTTGTTATTTACCTCAATAAAAATCAGTTAACCTGCTAGTGGAATTATAGAGTGCTGTAGTATAGATGTACTGTTTTATTTGTCTCATATTTTGTTTATACCTCAACATTGAAATACAAGAGGATTTTAATTTTTGTATAATGACCGAAAACCGTAAATCCTGAAAGCACCACTTCTGCAGATTGCACAAAAATGTGTGAATCTTCCTGCATCAACGACGTTTAAAGAAAAAAGCAGTTTTCAAAAAACCGGTTTTCGTTGTTTTTTTCGAAATTAATAATGTAAAACATTACAATTTTTTCCAAACCCGTTAAAAAACGTTGTTAAGTAGATCAGTGACATGTGTATCCAAAAAACACCGCAAATTCTGCAAAGAGGTTCGTTTTTTGAATACAAAGACAAAGGGGTTCATTATATTATTAATTATACTCCTGAAACGCGGAATTTCGTTTCTATTATTGTTTATTAATTTCTATATTATTAATTATTAAATAAAAAACTAAAAATGGCTCACTAAACTTGCGATAAATCCAAAACGGCAAAAGCTACCGTCGCCGCAATGGTCTCATTCGATTCAGGACCAAAAAAATCTATAGAAAATGATGTTTCACTTGCCTATGTTGCAACTTTCCTAAAAAACACGAGTTTTAAAATTTGCATAGTGAATTTTCTTTATTTTTCTGACCTAAAAACCCTCAAATGCAGTCAAAACACGATCAAATTGTGTCAAAAATGTACGTATCAAAATATGGAAGTATTGCGTGTTATACTCTCTTGGGTGGTAGAATCAGGTGCCATTTACATCACTTTCTCTCTTCCACGTCACGAAAATTTTGAATCAACAGGTCAGGGTAAATGAAGGGAATCGAAGAAATCGTAATTTAGATAAATTTAATTAAATTGGTAAATTGAAACATTCTAGCAATGATAAATTTCAACATTAATCCGTTTCGGATCATCCAGTCGTTTGTGATTTCCAGCTAAAATTTTTCCTAACAAAAATTGCACTAGAAACGTTTTTAAAATGTGTTCTAACAGTAAGCAATTACCAGCACTGATCCCTGTTTTTCCAATATAGAAACATCACAACTACGCCATGAAAATTCGACTCGTGAAGGTTCATGTGGAATAGAATAGTTTTCTCAATGCAATTTAGACCAGACGAATTTCGAACGATTTACGTAGGCATACGGAAACATTAATTATAAAGGTCTGAGCTATCAATAAATGCGAAATCAGCTGGTGAACATTGAAAAAAAGCCTAGATTTGACGAGGAGCCTTAACTTAGAAAGCCCTTCGAAATACTAAACGTAAAGTAAGCGATAATCTATATAAAATCCAAATTGGCAGGTCCAAAATGAAAATTTAGAGCTCTCAAGACCAAGACGATTCGTATATGGCGGTCATCATATTTTTAGTAATATAAAAACCAATTCGCCAAAAATAATGGATTTGTTCCAAGAGCGTGAGATGAACAGGTTTGGTAGGCAACGCTTCAGCAACGTTAGTGTCGTAACTGGAGGCATCGACAACCAAACCTGATTACCTTATGCCTAGGTACACTCATGTTCAACCTCATGAACAAACCCATTAATACGGAATCGTGAGGAAGTCCCAAGAACTCCAAAATGGAATAGCAGGTGTTTCAACTAAGCTATGTTCCCTGGTAACCATCCAAAATCCACGTACTCAAAAAAATGTTGTTCGTGAGAGACCTACATCGTCCAAACAACGCTGGCTACGGGGCAAAGTTTACAACATTGGTCTCATGCTAAGGTGCACACTGGCGTTTGAGGTTTGATTTTGTAGCTTCAGAGGTTATTGTTTGCCCACTTTGAACGTTTCATTCTGCTTAGTTTCTCAAAGTTTGGTTCTGCCCATTGAGGCAGAAAGAATGGCTGATTTTGGGACTGTCCCAGAAGCGTGAGTGTAGGCATGAGGTAATCAGGTTTGGTAGGCAACTCCTCAGCAACGGTACTTCTGTCCTAGATGGGGAGTTGCCTAAAAAATTGATAAACTCATGCCCACACTCACGCTCCTGGAACAAACCCTTTGAAATTGCTATCCCCCTCCAGAGGGCCGGGTGGGACACCAGTAAAGTCGGCTGGCTGAGGGGCTAAGAAAATTCACTATGATTGGTCGAGGTGGCGTAGGCGTTGCACCCGAATAATTCGATTGAGTTTTCCAAGCCAAGTTCCAATGTTCACCCCCCTCCCCCTCCAACAGCCATCAATCGGATAGTGTGTGAAGTTCTGTGCAGAAAAACGAGTGTCATGGCTGTTCAGAGCAAATTCTGACACACCTGAATAATCATCAGTAGGGATCGGATTTTTATGTATTTAAAAATGCCAAATATGTGACATATATGTCTATATATATATAAGGGAAAAGCACCAATAGCGGACATGACAACAGTAGTGGACACTTGGGTTAAAAATCGATAAAATAAGAGTTTGAGACAACTTGCGGGGGTTCTTCTTTGTTGTGCCTAATCTTGAATAGTTGTGGCACAAAAAAAAAGAACCCCCCCAAGTTGTCTCAAACCCTTATTTTATCGATTTTTAACCCAAGTGTCCACTACTGTTGTCATGTCCGCTATTGGTGCTTTTCCCTTATGTATTCATTTTCATAAAATATGTGGAAAATATGTAAAAAGGTTGAAATATTTGCAAAAAATATGTGGAAAATATATAAAAAGGTTTAAATATTTTCAAAAAAGTATGTGGAAAATATGTAAAACGGTTTAAATATTTTCAAAAAAATGTTTAAACCCAAATGAACATCAAGATTTTGTTAAATTATTTCCAGAAATAATGTAGGTACCTATGTAATCGGTCGGGTTTTTTTTCATCGCCCCCTGAAAATTTTTCATTTACGTTTCAGAGTGTCTAGATAAAAATCTGCAATAATTTTTTCCCGTACGCCGTACGCCGTCTGAAGCAAAACGCATAAAAAGAGTTGTCCAATTGAAAAAAAAAAAAATTAGCAAAATTTGCTAAATTTTTTTAAAATTTCATTCATTATAGTTGTGAACCTCGGGAAAACTACTCAAAATTAGCAAATATGTGTTTTTGTGGACCAAATATTTGAAAAATATGGATTTATAGTGGAATATGTCAAAATATGTGAAATGAAAGTGGGCTTTAACGGTTCAGAAAATGTCAATATGAACACGCCTACTTGAAAAACATCAGTACATTGCCTAGAAAAAAATATGTGAACACATACGGATCCGATCCCTAATCATCAGGACCAAGGCGTACCTTAGCATAACACTGGGTCTGTTCCAGGAGCGTGAGTGTGGGCTTGAGGTAAACAAGTTTTTTAGGCGACGCTCCAGCCACGACACTTTGGGTCTGTTCGATGAGTCCTGGGCAGTCCTGGACGAGTAGCTACTGACGCAGAATTAGCGTAGTTAGAAACTAGCCCAGGACTGCCCAGGAGTGGCCTCATCAAACAGACTCTTGCACGACACATTGGGCTTTGCCTGCCAAACCTGTTTACCTTATGCCTACATTCACGCTCCTGGAACAAACCCATTATCACCTCAAGGCAGGCGCGTACACTGACAGGTCTTGACACCCCAGGAATTGAAGGGAGAGATTCGCGAGGAAAATAAGATTTTTCCTAGGTTCAATAGATAAGATAAGATCCAATGATTCTTAACACTTGTGTGCCAAAAGAAAGAAAGCAAGTATTTTTTCGGCCGTAAACGATTTTATTGCCAAAATTTTAATCGCCCAGTACAAGTTGCAATCCCGGGACCCCTCGAACCGAAAGCGGATGTCTAACCTCTAGACTACCGGGCGACCGTCTAGCAAATTTTTAATTTCCCGAGGGTTTGAATTGGAGGGTCAGTGTTGGGTTTTCTGCCGATTCAACTTTTCATGATGTCACACTTGCAATTGTTTGGAAAACCTCCCCTGGATTTATTGATTATCAGGTCCACCCTTGATAGCGTTGTTGAAACACCTGATTCCAGGGCCCTCGGTCTTGGAATGTTGGTGAGGGGGGAGCAGTGCGGAGAAACTACCAATATCCAAAGATCACAAATTACTCTATAACTGCTGGCTCAATTTATCTCAACTCAAGTGACTAGTCCACGAAGGCGTAAGATAATAACGAAAAATTATCGTGATATCGCAATCGCTTAAGTAATAATAATAAATAACATTCTAAATTGAATGATCAAAAAAACAGTATTTACACGATGAGGTTCTGCTTTGAAAAGTTAACACCTTTTAGTATAAAACTTGGCAATTATAAACGTTGAAATTAAACAGATGTTTTGTTAGAAATATTATAATTACTTATTTCCTATAGGATGGTTAGTGTTGCTTAAGTTAGTAGTGATTGCATCGGCTAAACTTTGATCGGCCAGATGTACGTAGATCTGTGGGCTACTCTGTAGGAACGAGGGGAAATTCGTCAAATTCGATTGCCCGGATCGATAAAGAAGGGAATAGGTGGAAACGAGGGGAGCTATTCTGCGTTGGGGAGGGGCAGATGAAAAAATGTCGGCTATCCGGTCATCTTGAGGGCAAATTGGAAAAATGGGTCGGAAACCAAAAAAACTGGCACAATAGGACCAATAATTGCAATCTAGACTGAACCCCTGTGTCGGCAGGTTGGCACTCCAAGATGAGAGGAACGTGAATGAGGTAATCGTTTTCTCGGAATCGACAAAAGATACAAAATCACTCGCATGGAAATTGTGGAATCCCATAATTTGAATAAAAACACAAAAATGATGGTACTATTGTACCTTAATCCCTGGAATAGACTCATTTCTCTAATTTGTTGAGTTTTCATTCTAATCGACAGAAGGGTATATAATGGATAGTTTCGTCCTGTGACCTCGAGTAACAATAGTCGCAGGATTCGATTTACCAGGGCTTACCGTAATCAGGAGGATACGTGAAGAAGCGAGGGCGGAAAAGGATCAATAAACAAAGTACCATCGAAAGTTGGACATCTCCCTCCCTGGCTTTATGGCCTCAATTTAAAGGATTAGAGTCCAGAAACAGAGAGACTAGAAGATTCAGAGCTGATTGAATCGTCTGAATGCCTTAAGGCTCATCACACGTCAGACCTTTCCCCTCCCCATCCCACAGACCGTCTGGACAGACCGATTCTTTGGTGATTTTGAACTTGAGAGTTCTTTAGTAATTTTTACGAGAAACAAAGTTCCATAGATAATAAATGACAGACGTTGATGTGCGTGCACCAAAGTCAACAACATATTTATGGGTCTGTGCAATGAGGACAGTCCCAGGACTGCCCAGGCCTCATCGAACAGACCCTAAACGATCAGACAATCCGAGAATAGGGTCTGTGTGCCTGTACGTGGGATAAGGAGGGGAATACGGATGATACGAACTGCATCAATCACTGCCATGCCGTAAAAAATGAGTTATCCATACCGTTAAAAAGCTCTCTTCAGCGTAAATCCAATAAAATTGGAAGTTCCAGCTCAATTCCAATAGATTGCGTTAAATCCACATATCAGATAACAGCCCCTATTGTCATTGTGTCAACAACAAACCCAAAATGTCAACGGTTTGACGTCGTTTACCGATTTGGAGGATAGGGGCTCGCATTTGGCTCTAAGTTTACCCTCAAGGGTGATTTATTGAACTGTTTTTATTGTACTTTTTCATAATTGAGAACCAGGGTTTTTGCCTGTCCTGAAAAGTGACCAAAATGACAATAAAGGGTGTTGCTCTGACGCTAAATACTGACGAGAGGAAACTCTGCGCTGTAAATAATGATTGTCGCAAGGATCTGGCCAAGAAGCTTAGGAATGGCGGGATGGGATAAATTCGTAAGACTTGGTACGAACATTCCCGTAAGCGGGAATCATTGGGACTAACGCGCATGCCCACGAGGGCTGCTCTTTTCAGCTCAATTTTCAAAAATCCTACATTGGGATCTTAAAAAATGCGAGAGTTCATACTAGCAGATGGGTAGACAACGCTACCCCACGGTTCATGCGCTGGGACCGACCAAAAAACAGTTTTTTAATTTTTTTTCATACGAAAAATATTTGAAGCGACCCATAGCCGACACAACCATCGAGGAGCAATAAGTTCAGAATAAATAAGCGACTCCTGGCAAACGATTAACAACCCTAATAATGTGAAAGAACCCTACAAATTAATCTAGCATGGGATCACAAATTCGCTTGCCCTACAGACTGCTTGAATGCTACACGCAGAATTTGGCGATTCGTCACAATAGTCGGCTTACCCCTAAAACCGCTTGATATAGTTAACATTTCAATGAAATCCGAGTCACACCAATGGACACTACATTGGGCAGTGGGAGACCAATACTGGAATATAAGGTACAATATTCTGCAACACAAATGTCCCGAAGATAATGAGCCGTCGCGTCAATGAGGAATTTTTGAGGTTATCCGTTCTCCCCTACGCTGCATAGGCGTATCACAGAAGAGCCCAAGCATCACCTGAAAACCGACGGGCGACCAACTGAACAACAAAATTTTATTTAACTTTCCTCGCAGGAGCACAGGCTCATCTGCACCCCCAAGTCAAAATGAAAGAGAAAAAAAGATTCAATATTCATTCTCATAAATATTACAGTTTTCAAAACAGCCACCAACCCGATAATAAATGTATAACTATCATACTATTCTCACACTTCTCCGTTAATCCTGTCTGGAAAACAAAGACAAAATCATCTTGGAACGAAGCCAAGGGGAAGAAATGAAAAGGGCATAGGAGAAAGACGGGAAAGTGGTGAGGGAGGGCCGCGGTGCAAGGTCAAATTCTGCTCAAAAATACGTAAGTGGTTCATCGTGAGGATAGCGTTTGTTTGGAAGTGGTGGTAAACCATCGGAATGCGGAAACTGCTATTCTTGGTGCACTCCACCTCAAAAAATGCAGTCGTACCCATACCGACCTTATCAGATGTATTAATCAATCTGTTCTTTATTCATCTGGAAATCTTGGATTGAGAAACAGGTAATGTTACCTTCCGTTTAACTGTTGTATCAGCTGTGTATATAATCTTCGGGTCTGGGCTTTGTCCTGAACCAGGACATTCGCCAGGTGACCGTATCCTTGAGCAATGTTTCCTCTTCATGACTGAGTTTCAGTAGAGTAGCGACAGCTTTCGTCAAATGCAGAGCCTAGAAGAAAAAGGTTTTTTACGTTCCCGGCTTGAGAAAAAAAAACTTACCAACATAGTACCTACCTACATTTCATGTGTGCTGGATCCAAATTTCAACTTTTCCTAAAAATCAAACCTTGAAAACATGCTGAAATATGAAGAAATCCCGATTTTTTCGCCATTTGTCGCGTTTTTAGGTGTGTTGAATCCGAATTTCAACAACCCTAAAACCTCAAAAACATAACAAAATTTGAAATGTTCGCAAATTTTGACAGTTCTTGGTTTTTCTCAGCACTCTACTAAACCGTAACTGTAACTCAAATTAAAATTTAGACTCAAAATCGGGCTAAAACTAAAAATGAAACTCAAACTTGAACTAAACATGGAACAAAAATTTGAAACTCGAGCTAAAACTAGAACTACAACTTAAATTTCAACTCAAACTCAACCTCGCACTGAAACAGAAATTGAAACTCGAATTCAGGTTCAGTTTGCCTTGGAATTTTAGTGCCAGTTTTAGTTTGAGCTTCAATTTCAGTTTTAGTTCAAGATTGAGTTCCGATTCCAGTTTCACTTTCACTTTGAGTTTAGGTTTCACTTTCAATTGCACAATCAGTTTCAGTTTGAGTATCACTTGCGCTGATTGAGGGGTGTGGTTTCAAAACTCAATCCGAATTTGAAAATTTTCAAGGAAACACAAAAAACGTTTTTCCGTGGAACACACTGTTTCGGAAGCGTTTTTCCATCGGATTGAGTCGGATTTGGTTTGAATTTTAGTTTGAATTTCAATTTCACTTGCACTTTCGCTTTCAGTTATAGTTCGAGTTGAAAATTTCGTTTGAGTTAGAGTTTTGAGGGGCGAAAGCGCAAGGATGAACATAGAAAATGAGAGTACCATGGTATACCACCCCCTCCCTGTGCCTCCACACTCAACCTCCACCATCAACTAATGACAAACAAAGATTAACGTTTTGACAGTTTTCCAAAAGTACGTCAAGAAAACTGCAGGAGACTGACCACTTCGTATTCACGGCTGGTTAAAAACTTCATAATGACGTTCTTCATGTACAAATGGCTGACTTCCGAATCGGGGTTCGAACTTGGCTTGACAATGGACACGTTATTGACATGGTTGGCCGTATGGTTTGGGATTATTTCGGCCGTCCCGTTGTCGGACGTCTTGAACTCTCTTTGTAACGTTTTCTTCACGTCCGATAACTTCTGTTGAAGGACTCGTATGGTCTGCAATTCAAAGGAGTAAACAATAACAAAATAATTCCTAATTTGGAGAAAAGAGGTCGTTAGCCGTCGTTATTTACAGTGGGATCAGGAACCAGAAGACTCCACATACCGCTCATCCGGGTTTTGGACCGGTTCCTCGGGTTGCATCCATCTGCATGAGGGCTTTGTGCCTTACCGACAAGGACAGGGGTTAATGATCACCCGTCCCCCTAGAGCTAGCTCGAGAAGACACCTAACTCCCAATCCCAAATCTGGTAGATAACTACCTTGTCCTTGCCATCCTGCCACAGTAAGAGCATTACTTTAGAATAACTGTAGAGTACGATTTCGGGTCTTTCGACACCTTCTACGCTTCTACTGGGCGGGAGTTAGGTGTCTTCTCGAGCTAGCTCTAGAATGATGGGTGATCATAAACCCATGTCGTTGTGGGTAAGGCACAAAGCCCATGCGCATATAGATGCAACCCAAGGAACCGGTCCAAAACCCGGATGAGCGGTATGTAGAGGTTCCTGGTTCCTGATCTCACCGTAAATAACGACGGCTAACAACCTCTATCCTCCAAATTAGGAATAAATTCTGCTCTGTGCAGCGGTGGTTGAACGACCAGAATTTGTGCTATACTGTAATATAGCAAAATTAGTTTGGAGGAGGTTTTTTTGAAACATGCAATGCCGGTTATCAAGGGCTAAAAGTGAACAAAAAAATCACGACCGAGTGCTAACCTTATTTTTTTCCGTCGTTTGTTCTTCAAGATCCGCTATTTTGGCTCTTAACCCTCTCTCCACCTCTTCGTTGGCTTTTTTCGACTCGAGCTCGTCCTGGACGCGATTCAATTTATCCTGAAGCTCTTTCGTTGCAGCGGCAGTTCTCGTCTCCGACTGCGACAATGCCTTAATCAAAACAGCATTGAATAAGCTTCTCAATTTACAAGTCGACTCAACTTATTCAAATAATGCTGCTTCGCATTAAAATTTTATCTGATCTTAAAATGGACTGCTTCCGCGTATTTTGGTGAGGGGAACTCGAAATCAACAACGGGGATCCTCTAGTTTTTGAAATACTTCACGCCGAAAAGGGGGAAATCTTTGATTTTCGCGTTGGCAACACTGATTTTTGCCAGTGCACCACGGATAAGAGAATCCGTTCAATTCACTCTTAAGTACTCAAAAACGTTCAAATTCTGATCCGATTTTGATGAAACTCGTTCTAAAAGTTGTGGTACGGCTGGTGAGGTGCAGGTAGATCCTGAGTGCGGATGGGGAGGGGCGGGTGCTGTAAGGGGTGGTTGGGAGGGGTGCCGGGCGGTGGTAAGGGTTAAATCTCGGGAGGGGTGGAGAGCACGCGTATTTTCTTTTTATACCTATTTATTCATCATTGTGAAAACGTACCATTTAAGCACCATTGAGCTCACCATGGAACATTACTCTACAAATCATATGATGATAAACCGACCTACTCTAACTATTTGAACTTTATTTTCTTAGATACCCAGACGAATAATGTAGGTACCCATGTCACTAATCTACTTAGCAGGGTTTTTGGTTACAAAACTGCCTAATTGTCATTGTGTGAAGTTCCACAGGTCACCCAAGCTGACAATTAGGCAGTATTGTAACAAAAAAAAGTTCATTAATTACTGGCCCTGATGAAGGTGGCATAGTTTCCACCAAAACGTTGGCAAAGGAGTGAAGTCGTCATCTGTATGACCCTAAACCCAATACTCAACTAACCAAGCAAAGAAACGTTCCAAATGAATTTCGTCAACATTTAAATGCAATTAAGGCCCGGTTTATTGACAAAATTTATCCATCCGATATCCAAGGAAGCTTTAGATAAACATTTCCAACGAGATTTTTACTTTCAAATTTGATACAGATACCACCGTGGTGAATTTTATCTAAAGCTTCCTTGGATATCGGATTGATAAATTTTGTCAATAAACCGGGTCTAAATGAGTTAAGACACGATCCTGTCGATTAAAAAAATTATGATGCAAAAAAGTGTACATTTCACCCCCTATAACGTAGTTTCCTGAAATCTGATGGTACTTATGTATTTCCAGAACCATAGCTAATAGAGGGTTTCCGATGGAAATTTCGGGTTCCTCATATTAAAATTAGTTAAACGAAACCGTTCACATCCAAGATACACGCCAAATTTTTTTTAATTTTGTGGTGCAATTCTAATTTGCTGTAACCAACCTCTTCTTTCAGGACCATGTCCTGTTCCAGGAGGGAGACCTTCTTCAGCAGCTCGTCCAGTTCCGTCTGCTGCTGGCGCAAATTCTGCTGCGCCATGTTCACTTCCTGCGATATCTGCGCGTTCCTGAGGAGCGACTCGTCTTTGGCCGATCGCTCTCTCGCCAATTCGTCGTCCGTCGCTTTCCACTTTTCCTTTTCGATCCTCAGTTCATTTTCGAGCCTCAGCTTGTCCTCGCTCAAAGCTCCGATGCCGTTGCTCAAATTTTCGATTTCCTCCTCCAGTTTCCGCGCTTTTTCCATCTCATCGTCGCATCTCATTTGGAGGTCGCGTTTTTTACTTCGAAGAACCTCGCAGACGGCTTCGAGGTCGTGGATTTTCTTCGAAAGTTCTGATATGTCTTCGTCTTTTGAGGCCTGCATGGAAACAGAGGGACATCCAAACCTCGATCATGAATTTTTCAAGTTCTGCTAGAGTGAAACCTTTCCTAATGCTAGCCGAAACCAGCGAGGTTAACAGTGGGTTTATCAATTATTGCCGTAAATCTGGTATAAAAGTACCAGCAACTACTGCTGACAACATTTGCATGGACGCGCATACCAAAAATGCTAGGTGAAAATAAATTTACTATGAAAGTATTGATAAACTGGCCGTCAAAATAGCTTTTAATAACACATTCCATGTAATTTATGACTACGACATTGAGAAGATCCTTCATTTGGTAAGTTAGTGTAACCAGTTGTTGCAAGCGGTTATCTAAATGTACCTTCAAGCACAAAGAAATGCCAAAACAATTTCGGACCAGAAAGAAAAATTTATAAAAATAATTAAAATATAAATATTTTATAATAATACAATCTCAAAAAAATATTTTGACACGTTAATTGTCGAACGGAAGCAATTTGATTTTGACTAATTTGGTGGCTAAAATCATCAAAAACGTTAAAAAATATACCCAATATGCAAATTTTAAATTCAAAACCCGCCTAGAATCAAAATATGTCCAGTTACCGGAATAAAAAAAAATCCACGCATTTTGCAAGGTAAAACAAAGATTTTAAGACCAAGAACGCTCCCATTGGTTCATTTTTGTGGCTGGAAAAAAATAGAATAGAAAAACCTAAAAGGTCCAATACATCGGAAGTCTTGTGAGTAATTCACATTCCGGTGAAACAGGGTCTTGCCAAGCCGAACGGAATGTTAAAATTTGAAAAAAGGTTAGGTATCTATTGAGGGAGCTATAGTCATTTTTGTAAATCACCACTGACGGACACACAGACACAGTTCTCCAAGTAAAAGTATATCAGTTGAAGTATTTTCTAAAGCTCTGATCCGATTTTCGATTTTCTAACGATTGCAATACTTCCATTTACTTCGTAAACGTGAACGTACCTAATAACTCAAACCCGGAATTTGAAAAAAATCCATTTTTGTAGTGTATGCGTCAGGTGACTACTTTATACGAACAAGTAACTTGGTATCACGAAGTGGCAAGGGGTACGAATTTTCCAAAAAACTCTAATAACAGCCCTTAAATGCTAAAACTGGGCCTAAAAAAATACATTTACAAGCTTCTCTAGGGACGAAGAACAGGTGAGAGAAATAATACGACACTAATAACGAAACAGAAAACAAAATATAATACCTAAATAGAGCAATCAAAATTAATTGTGCACATCCCAATTAGGTAAATATTAGCCTTTTGTATTTTGGCAAACAAACGAGTTTCAATACAATGTAGGTATATAGTTTTCGTCCAGGTTTGAAATACTGAAGGGTTGATTTTCAGGCCAATCTTTGAAAATCACCCCCACAGGATATTCCCTAAGGGTGGGTTCATGAATTCAGTTTATTCATCGAATATCCATTATTCCCCGAACAAAATTTTCCATGGATACGTTGACAAGGAAATTCATAGTCTACATTTCCAAGAAACTACTTATTCGGAGAATAATGTTTATTTGACGAATAAACTGAATTGATGAACCTACCTAAATTTTCAGGCAAACCAGGTCCAGGATAAACTCAAAGCTTAGGGTAGTGTACAACAATATTCTAAAAGATAACCTAAATTTTTCTCTCAAATCGAAATAACGGTAGTTCGCACAAAAATTTTGAGCAAAAAAGAAAGTAATCCGCTAAAAATATAAAAAACCTGATTGTTAGGACGAAGTAAAAGCAATGAGTGCAAACTTGCGCATTGCGCAAACTCATTAAATGTTCACTGTGTTTTAAAATATGGCCCATAGGTATGTGTTATCTATCTACTAGCACTAGAAAGCTTGCACTGCTATTTAACACTTCATACATGCAGATATTCTAAAAACATGGTAAAGTTTCTAACTAAAGCTCAGTGGACCTAGATTACAATTTAAAATATTTCCGAAGCTGCTCTTCGTCCAATAATGTAAGTTCGGAAATTTCCTCTTCAGCCTTCAAACGTTCCCTGAGTGAATCCTGTCCCAGGAACATGCAAATTGTACTTAAAATCCAAAAATTTCATGCAAAAACCAGGAAAGGGAAAATGAAACGTGAAAACCATGCGAGTTGTAATGCATGCTGCGTAAATTTCCGCTAATTTGAAAATCGCTGGATAATCACGGGTGGAAAATTTGTGAAAACTTCATTGACAGCCTCGAAGATTTATCAACCGTAACCGTAGTTTATTTATTTCTTTAGTTTATTTATGAACCATAACCACACCCGCTAAGATGCAGTCTACGACTATAATGATTAGCCAAAGCAATTAAAAATGCATACAGATTAATACCGGTAATAAAGTAAGTATTACGCTAACTTCCATCCCAACTTCTATCACAAGCATGGAAATGGTTACCATGTCCATTGGATGCCCTTCACAGCTTAATGTTCAAGTATAGCAGGAAAAATTATAAAAATTTGAAAAATGAAATTAAATTTCAACTTACGACAAGGTTATTCGCTGCTTTCAAATCGTTGGACAAAGTGGCGCACTCTTCGCTCAGTTTCGTAACGCGGCCACTTAACACTTCGCGCTCCTTAACTTCTTCTTCGAGTTTGGCCTCCAGTTCGGACACTTTGGCTTCGGCAGATCGCCTTTCAGCACCTTCTTCGCCGGCCTGGCGGCTGAGTCTTCCGACCTGCAGGTTTTAGTTATCAGGAATTCATGATTGGAATACAATTTCATGGATCAGACATCCCTGTTTGGTCCTGTACCAAAACATATCTCTCTAAAGGTGGAATTTCCCTGGCGCGTCTGCGGCCGGCGACTACATGGTGTAGAAAACCGCTACATGACAGACGCAGCGTCTGGTGGCTCGACTTCAAGGTCCTACAGATATTTCAAGGTAGGCTCAGGCAAGGCAGGTGATCCTTGTTGTGCGTGGGTGCCTTGAGCGCTACAGCCCATATCAGACGTCAGTATCGAGTATCGTCAGTAACAGTTTGTTTGAGTAACAGTAACTGTTTGCCCTTTCCGGTACTTCCAAATGATAGGATAGTACTATCCATTATTGGTGATTCAGTAATGAAGTGAACCAAAATAAACCACCGTTCCAGACGTTGACTTTTCGCCTGATAACCTAAACAGTTAGAAACCTCCATCAGAGGATCGTGCCCTCACGTACCTCAAACATGGTCGATAGGCATACACAATACAAAGTTTTTAGCTTTCAATCAATAAACTATAACGTGCACAATCATTCGGAGTTAGTTATAAACAAAAGATCAAAACTTGTCATATTTTTCCTGGCAATCTTCTCCACACCAATCGCAAATTGTTGCCAATCATGAAACTGCAACAGTACCCAAACCTTTCCCAAGAATAACATGCTGCGCCGAAGATAAATATGATCAAGAAAGTGGACGGTTTTCTATAGAAACATTGTTGCTTTGCTTTGGGGTGTAACAGCGTATTCAGAGTGAGCGTAGTCGAACATCAGAATATTATTGCAGTCAGTGTAGCCAGTGGAATGCTGACCTGAGTTTCGAGGGAAGCAATTTGAGCACTCCACGAAGCCTTGATGTCGGTCAAGTGAACATGGGCTTCTTCGAGTCTCCTTTCGAGAAGTGCCCGCTCGCCAAGAAGGGCTAGAAATAGCGCAAGAGATAGAAATCAAGAAGCCGAAAAACAGCGCTCGCCAATTAGTAGCAAAGGTGATAATTAATTAGTCACAAACAAAGCGAGAAATCATTACAGCTCGTTTTTGATGAAATCGAAATCTTTCTATTTTTGTCATTAGTTCATGGTGCAGGTTAAGAGAGGAGGTGAGGCAGAGAAGGTTAGCCAATCGTACTCTTTTTTCTATCACTATATTACCCTGAGCGCTTTCCCCTCGCTGTGCCTTTTTTTGGCAGGAGTCGGGGACTCTTTGACGCTGCACCGAGAGCCGCAAGGCCAGGGCGCTAGAGTGACGTGAGAGCCAATCAAAATGCGACGCAGGATGGGAGCGCACACAGTGACGCTTTGGACCCCGGAGACGCCCGGTACTTCAGTACAAAATCATCACATTTCTCGATCCATGTTGGAGTCCAACTGGCAGAAAAGGCGCCTCGTGTGTGCGCAAGTTAAAAAGACGCTGACTCCGGAGTTCGCGTCTTTGGCGTCCCCGCGTGTTCCAACCGAAACGGGTGAAACCGACAGACCAATCGGCCCTTGTTCAGGGAAGAACGGCCGAGAAAAATGCCAATCCCTGACGATGTCCGGTGGGGCGAAAGCGTTCGGAGTAATAAAGTAGAAGGAAATTCAATTACGATGGGCCACCTCTCTCTCCATCACCTCCACGCTAAACCTTTTTATGGTCGGACCAAAATCACATGGAAGAAAGAGAAGACGGTGCAACGCAGTTTGTACCTTGCACTCTGTCGTCAGCAGGCAGGGCTGCAGCAAGGCCAGCGTCCGATTCGCTCCTCCTCGTCAGGACAGCAACCCTGTCAGTAAGGTGGCGCACCTGCTCCTCGCTCTGGGCAAGTTTGCTACTCAGATGCCACCGTTCTTTCTCCGACGTGTGGCGGAGCAGCTCCAACTCGTCCTGATTTTATCATTTTACCGTACAGATACCCGAATATCGAGTAGAATTTGCGTCAAAGATGAATTCTAAGATCAATTTAGCAACAATCGTTTTTGCCGCAAGATGTGAATCAGACGTTTACGACCGAAACAACACGTGAAGGCACGAACAATAAGCAATAAATAACCATCAATTGCAAGCTAGCTAAGTGCGTTGCAAGTTTCACCGGCACACTGGTAAAAGGAACGTGAGCATAACATTTATGGAGTCTCGGGATTCTGGTAAAGCCCGGTTAATTGACATAATTCATCCACCTGACATCCGAGGAAGTTTCAGATTAATCTTACCTTGGTGTTATTTTTATCAAATTCAAATCTCAATGTAAAAATCTCATTGGACATGTTTAAAAAGCTTCCTCGGATATCGGATGGATAAATTTTGTCAATAAACTGGCCCTAAGTGCAGTAGCTAAACGACAACATTGAAAAATGACACTACTTGATAAGCGAATCAATACGTGGGCGAACATGAATTTAAAAAAAGCAAAGCGATGAAAAGCCGATTAGAAAGTGAACACGTTCATCCGATGCTTTCTAAATTTTGTTTGCTTTCTACGTTTCGCTATTTTCCAAGTTTTGTTTGCCGTCAAAATATTTAATGAAAAATTTACTAGGTTTATGCCATTTTAAAATCTACGAACCAACTCACGATTTATGGTCTACCCTTTGTTAAGTATTATAGACCTACTTGGAGCCCTTCCTAGTTCTGAACCTCATCAAGACTCAAATTTTCAACATCATCAGTAGGGATCGGATCCGTATGTGTTCACATATTTTTTTCTAGGCAATGTACTGATGTTTTTCAAGTAGGCGTGTTCATATTGACATTTTCTGAACCGTTTAAGCCCACTTTCATTTCACATATTTTGACATATTCCACTATAAATCCATATTTTTCAAATATTTGGTCCACAAAAACACATATTTGCTAATTTTGGGTAGTTTTCCCGAGGTTCACAGCTAGAATGAATTAAAATTAAAAAAAATTTAGCAAATTTTGCTAAATTTTTTTTTTTTAATTGGACAACTCTTTTTATGCGTTTTGCTTCAGACGGCGTACGGGAAAAAATTATTGCAGATTTTTATCTAGAGAATCTGAAACGTAAAGGAAAAATTTTCAGGGGGCGATGAAAAAAAAAACCCGACCGATTACATAGGTACATTATTTCTGGAAATAATTCAACAAAATCTTGTTGTTCATTTGGGCTTAAACATTTTTTTTGAAAATATTTGAACCTTTTTACATATTTTCCACATATTTTTTGAAAATATTTAAACCTTTTTACAAATTTTCCACATATTTTTTGCAAATATTTCAACCTTTTTACATATTTTCCACATATTTTATGAAAATTAATACATATATATGTCACATATTTGGCATTTTTAAATACATAAAAATCCGATCCCTAATCATCAGTATCTGCTATTTTCCTGGTATCCGACCATAAATCTCACACCTATATTGAAATTCGACAAAACGCACCGTGAAGTTATATACCTAAATAGTAATCGAACATCAACAGCAACTCAGAATTAGTTGTCAGCTGATTGAAGCGTCTGATAGTTTACAAATCATTATGTTGAATCTGAGGCCCTAATCACCGAGTCAATTGTTCGAAAAAACTGTATGGAGCTCCGACTGATGATTGAGGTTCGCAGTTGACGGTTAAATCACAAACAGCAACTCAAGAAAATTCTTGGAATTACCAACAGTTAAGCTCGATTTAGATAGGACAGAATTTCGATATCCATCGAATCGGCGGGCAGGAACTAATTTGATTAATAATGTTACACAGCTAGATCAATAATCTGTCTGGATCAGTTAATAATGTCTAGATCAATCATTGACATACCCCCATGTAGAGCTTCTCTTCAGAAACTAAAACATAATGACACAAAGTGGCAAAAGTCTGAACAACCTATTGGGAAAGCGACAAAAAATGAACTGAAAATAAACATCACTCGAGGCAAGGGAGGAAAGCAACAATGTTTCATACCAAATCAAATTTCCAAATTAAACTAAAAAATTATCAATCTCGGAAATTCAGATATCTACAAACGGCTAACAGTATTGGGGCATCCCCATACGATATGCTAAGTAAATCAAGCAGTTACGGATGCGAACAGCGTGCATTCTATTAGCTGAAGTAGAGGTTTGTTCTAAAAGCGCGATCCCCCATGACCAAACGGTTCTGCGCATGCGCAATCTGTCATTCTTCGCAACACGCCCCAACCAGAGATGAATTTATTTTTTTCAAGACCTTGGAGGCCATGCAGATTGCAACACCGGATTAGGCAGCTGCTGCCCTATGGAACTTAAACGCAGATGTATCCGGATAGAATAATTTTGTTAACAAGGTGTGATTTTCCGGCATTCTTGGAGAATACGAACTATCACAAAATCCGAAGTATTTGTAGGTGCAATCCAAATGATTTGAGACCAGAATGGAATTTTATTGTTTTGAAAACGCTAATTAATTTGGAGGTTGTTTTGGATTGGGCATTAAATCGTTGGACATTTTTTAAAATTAAACAAATGATACTGTGGACACCGCTATATGTTCATGGTACTCAGAGCTGAATATTATAGATTCATTATCCACTGGTGCGCCGTTAAGGATAATACGATTAATATAAAAATCCCCTAATCTCATGCCATGCTGTAAACGCTGACATTACTTTCAGCAGAGAACTGACCTCGTGCCAGCTTGATTGATCATTGAGGGGTCAAATCGAATTGCGAAAAATCAAATCTGCAAACACTAACGTCATCCCTCCACCAATCGAGGAGCAGACGGGCACGCGACGGATCAAGACAAGTCCATGCATAGAAATAAAACGTTCACTGACCTGGAAATTGCTCACTTGCTCTTCAAAGGGCCTCAACCTACCGACTTCCGATTTTAACGACTCGACCAGCGAAGCTGTCTCTTTCAAGTTTGAAGACAATTCGGAGCATTCCTTCTCCTTGGCTAAAAGCTGAAAACCGACTCAAATTCAATCGGACAGTCGAATGAAGAATTTGAAAGGGAACATTGGTAGGATGAATAACAGAACGCTTTCGGCTCGTCAGTTACCCTCGGGAGCTGTATCTCCTTGTGGCAACTGAGGAGGGCCGTACGGTCGAAAGCGCTCGAGATAAAAATCGAGAACTCAAACTGTCTCGACTGAAAATGACGTTATTTTTTGTTTTTCGACCTGATGAAGGCGAATATTACAAATCGGCCACCCCAAAAGCACTTGGATATATATTAAAAAACATTGTATTTTCATAACAATTTTTCTACTAACCAAGTGTTTGATTTTAGAAATTTCCTGGGTCTGGAAACCTTCCAACGTATCTCGTTCTTCCTGGTACTGGGCTACCTTGCGTTTGAAATCTGTAAAGGAAAAATCAGATTTATGAACGTAAATATAAGCGGAGTTAGTTTTCTGTAATCCCTCACTTCTCGATGGCTCTCTCGGTGTACAACGAACAGAATCTTTAAAAAAAACCAGAATCAAGCCCAGCATCAAAGAGTCACAACATATTTCGAGAAAATGTCCAACCCTCGGCAGTTTTCAGCGCATCCTTCAGCTCGTTCGTTTGCTTCAGCAAATCCTCCGTCAAGTTTTGCTCGGTTTTCTTCCAAGCTTCTTCTTTCGACGCCCATTCGTTGTGAATTTCAGCCTCTCTCTTTTCCAGTTTTTTTGCCCACTCGGTTTCCTTTTTCTCGAAACGTTGCCTCCATTCTTCTTCCTTTTTCGCAAGCAAATTCACATCCTTGTTCGTGAGGACCTGGAGTCAGTTGCATACATAGTGAGCACTTGATACGGAAAATTCAGCTATGCTAATTTCTCAATGGTTCTCTACATCGATTTAACCTTAAATTCAATACGAAATTACCTTGCCGTCCGGCAGTTTCAACTGGTGCAAGTCTTGCACCATGGGCGACGGGGACGGCTGCTGCGTGTCAAGGACTAGACTGCAAACGCTACTTTCGGACCCCTGCCTGGACTGCCTTGACAAGCCACCTTTCTGAGGAGTGAATTTCGGCACTTCTTTTCCGGTTTTTTCGCGAAACTGATTTTTCATACTGTTGAACATCGCGCTGGTTTTGACTCACTCGGCGTTCTAGGGCGAATCTGTCAGTTTCCCTCTACACACCGCACATCAGAGGGCAGCGTTTTGAACGGAGAAGAAATCGTACGCGGTCTCAGCTTTGGACCAGAACATAGACAATGCGGAATCTGGAGAATTGCAAGACGCGTTTCTTCAACATAAGTACGACCGCGAGTCTTGCATCTGGGACAGCTGGGGACGGCGGAATAACGGAATCGGACACCCTACGTTAACAAAATTACCGGTTTACAGTACCAAACGAGTGAACGCACATTAAACAACATAAAAAAACTTTACCGATGAAACAACTTGATTACTACGAGCGTTGAAAGTCACAAGAAAATCGGAGGAAACTATACAATTTCAGCAATCCCAGTCATGACGTCTGTGACGTTGGAAGATAAGAGAAGATCTTATCAGATCGATTTGACAAGTACCAAGGAAAAAGTGTTCAAGCGAATTTCTTCTCCAAGGTGCCGTCACAGAGCATTTTTCAGTTAGCTGCCGCAATTTAGTACCGCACCTGCCGCTAGGCTCACCCAAAAGCAGCTGTCACTCAAGGCATTCAAATAGCAACTCAAGTAAAGTGGGATGAACATAGGAACTTGGCTTGGAAACGCCCATGAAATTTATTGGGTTCAACGCCGAAGCCACCACGACCAATCACACGCACAATGCATTTTCATACCACTTCCGCCAGCAATCGGATAGTGAATCACACGTCACACCGACCCCCTCCCCATCACACGAAGGTACATCAAATTTACTAATTGTGAATTCGAGTAAAAACCTCTGACTTCCAAAAAGTTGTGTTCTAAACTCAAACATTAAAAAATAAAATTATAAAATGATAAAAGTCAACTTCGAGATCGAACTCAACTTCGAGTTCAAACTCAACTTTGAGATCAAAGTCAACATCGAGTTCAAACTCAACTTCGAGATCAAAGTCAACTTTGAGATCAAAGTCAACTTCGAGATCAAAGTCAACTTCGAGATCAAAGTCGAATTCGAGATCAAACTCAACTTCGAGATCAAAGTCAACTTCGAGATCAAAGTCAACTTCGAGATCAAAGTCAACTTCGGGATCAAAGTCAACTTCGAGATCAAAGTCAACTTCGAGATCAAAGTCAACTTCGAGATCAAAGTCAACTTCGAGATCAAAGTCAACTTCGAGATCAAAATCAACTTCGAGATCAAATTTAACTTTGAGATCAAAGTCAACATCGAGTTCAAACTCAACTTCGAGATCAAAGTCGACTTCGAGTACAAACTCAACTTCGAGTTCAAAGTCAACTTCGAGATCAAAGTCAACTTCGAGATCAAAGACAACTTCGAGTTCAAACTCATCTTCAATTCAAATTCAACTTCGAGATTAAAGTCAACTTCGAGTTCAAACTCATCTTCAATTCAAATTCAACTTCGAGATCAAAGTCAACTTCGAGATCAAAGACAACTTCGAGTTCAAAGTCAACTTCGAGATGAAACTCAACTTTGAGATCAAATTCAACTTCGAGATCAAAGTCAACTTCGAGATCAAAGTCAACTTCGAGATCAAAGTCAACTTCGAGATCAAAGTCAACTTCGAGATCAAAGTCAACTTCGAGATCAAAATCAACTTCGAGATCAAATTTAACTTTGAGATCAAAGTCAACATCGAGTTCAAACTCAACTTCGAGATCAAAGTCGACTTCGAGTACAAACTCAACTTCGAGTTCAAACTTAACTTCAAGATCAAACTCAACTTCGAGTTCAAACTCAACTTCGAGATCAAACTCAACTTCGAGATCAAAGTCAACTTCGAGATCAAAGTCAACTTCGAGATCAAAATCAACTTCGAGATCAAATTTAACTTCCAATTCAAACTCAACTTCGAGATCAAAGACAATTTCGAGTTCAAACTCATCTTCAATTCAAATTCAACTTCGAGATCAAAGTCAACTTCGAGATCAAAGACAACTTCGAGTTCAAAGTCAACTTCGAGATGAAACTCAACTTTGAGATCAAATTCAACTTCGAGATCAAAGTCAACTTCGAGATCAAAGTCAACTTCGAGATCAAAGTCAACTTCGAGATCAAAGTCAACTTCGAGATCAAAGTCAACTTCGAGATCAAAATCAACTTCGAGATCAAATTTAACTTTGAGATCAAAGTCAACATCGAGTTCAAACTCAACTTCGAGATCAAAGTCGACTTCGAGTACAAACTCAACTTCGAGTTCAAACTTAACTTCAAGATCAAACTCAACTTCGAGTTCAAACTCAACTTCGAGATCAAACTCAACTTCGAGATCAAAGTCAACTTCGAGATCAAAGTCAACTTCGAGATCAAAATCAACTTCGAGATCAAATTTAACTTCCAATTCAAACTCAACTTCGAGATCAAAGTCAACTTCGAGATCAAAGTCAACTTCGAGATCAAAGACAATTTCGAGTTCAAACTCATCTTCAATTCAAATTCAACTTCGAGATTAAAGTCAACTTCGAGATCAAAGTCAACTTCGAGATGAAACTCAACTTTGAGATCAAATTCAACTTCGAGATCAAAGTCAACTTCGAGATCAAAGTCAACTTCGAGATGAAACTCAACTTTGAGATCAAATTCAACTTCGAGATCAAAGTCAACTTCGAGATCAAAGTCAACTTCGAGATGAAACTCAACTTCGAGATCAAATTCAACTTCGAGATTAAAGTCAACTTCGAGATCAAAATCAACTTTGAGATCAAATTCAACTTCGAGATCAAAGTCAACTTCGAGATCAAAGTCAACTTCGAGATCAAAGTCAACTTCGAGATCAAAGTCAACTTCGAGTTCAAACTCATCTTCAAGTTCAAACTCAACTTCGAGTTAAAGTCAACTTTGACATCAAAATCAACCTCGAGTTCAAAGTCAACTTCGAGTTCAAACTCAACTTCGAGATCAAAGTCAACTTCGAGATCAAAGTCAACTTCGAGATCAAAGTCAACTTCGAGATGAAACTCAACTTTGAGATCAAATTCAACTTCGAGATCAAAGTCAACTTCGAGATCAAAGTCAACTTCGAGATGAAACTCAACTTTGAGATCAAATTCAACTTCGAGATCAAAGTCAACTTCGAGTTCAAAGTCAACTTTCAAAGACTTTCTTGCCATTAAAAAAAAACCTCTGAAATCCTTCTGAAAGTCTCATTAAAACCTCTAGAACAGAGGGATCCCTCAACTAGGCTTATTTTCCTTCTGTTAGGCACCTCGAAACCTCTACGAACGGAGGGAAAACCTGCAACACTGGTTAGAGGGCAGCAGTCGGGACACACGTCTCATGAAATTCCCATCCAAGTCCCCCTTGGCTGTCTACAATCTGTCCATTTTCATTTGGCAGCTGAAAGACAAGGATGTTGAAGCATAAATTTATGCTAGGTATTAGGTATTTAATACCTAAATACCCAAATTTGACATTCATCATGAATGATTCATGGCAATTCTGCCTGTGGCCCTTGGATAGTTCTGGCATCTCTGGATAGAATGCTCTGCACTTTACAGTCTTTCTGCACGGCTACCTACTCCGTGGCTGTACTCCTCCCTTCTCCTTCCATTAATTTTATTATCCTTTTCTTTCGATCTTCGAAGTTGGTGAGATGAGTCAGATTAGAGGAGGTCATTTGTAGAGATAGAGAATTTTCGTCGACTTCTTGGAATAGTTCGAATCTAGTGCCAATCGAATTACGGCATTTTCAACAAACGCAGTATCTTCTCAGTCGGCTCCTTGAACTACGTTCTACCAGCAGAAAGGTTAGTAGGCGCCAATTGAAACAACAGGTTAACCGCGTGCTTTTGAGACGATTGGTGAAAGTACCCAGCAACCTAAATAGCTAGAACCGTTTTTCAAGAATTGCCTCTTCAAGGGAAAGCGTGTCTCCGTTGATCGATGAATTCCGAATAAATCTAGAAGTTTGGTTACGGTACGGACATGATTGTAACAAGTTAAGGTTCAGATTTCTTACTCGTTCGAGCTCAATCAAACATGCTTAGACTTCAATCATAATACAGCTTATCTTTTCAACAGCTAAGGACCTTTGTCCTGAAGCTGAGGCTTAAGTTTTGTTCAAACAGTCCCGGACTGGTTACCAACGACGCCAAGCAAATTCACCCTATCTCATGGCTTGCATTTTCGTTTGGCGTCAGTACCTACCTACCTACTATAGTCCGTATCACACGTCAGACCGATCTCCTCCCCATCCCACAGACCGTCTGGACAGACCGATTCTTTGGTGATTTTTACGTGCAAATTAATTGAAAATTTTTCTTAGAAATAAGGTTCCATAGATGAATAAAAACAAACATTGATGCAGGTGCGCCAAAGTGAACATATCCATAGGATCGGCCAATCAGAGAATAGGGTCTGTGTGTCTGTCCGTGGGATGGGGAGGAGATCGGTCTGACGTGTGATACGGGCTTATGTGACTCGGTAGTTGCAGGTTCAAGACTGTCTGGCCTGTCAAGACAGAATCTATACTATAATCGTGTTTGACCTGTTTCAGTTGAATCGAGCACAATGTCTGTGCATTCGACACAGAAGAAGAGGAGAAGAGGCGACAGCAGCAGAATGCGATTCAATGTGAGTATGGTAGGGTAACGTATCGGGGGTTATTGAAACTGGCGTAAATGAGGAAAAAGGGGCGCATTTTGTCGGTTCCGTCAAATAGAGAAGTCAAAAATAATTTTTTGAAACATGCAGCCGCCAATTTGGCATCATTTTGGATTTTTTTGTATCAAGTATTTCGTCTGTTTTGTGTGCTTATTGTTGGTATTTTCGTTCTGCGCCAGATGTTGAGTAATCACGACCAATTCGTCGGCCGGATCGTCAAAACTTTGCACTACGGAGAAAAAATGCCTTCGTTGGAGAGATTGAGCTTACCAGTCACAGGTCGGTGTATTATTTTATCCACGGAATCGTTTTGTTGGTTGATGGCGACGTTTGAGTGTGGAGGTTGGGACTCACAGTTTCTGGCAGGATTCGAACCTGGCATTTCCTGCTCTCTTGGCAGGCAAGTTGAACCTTTGTCGACGAAGAGCCTGACTCAATTGTTAAATTCCCTTTAAGATCTGATGATGCCTACCATTGAATGGTCGAACCACCAATATGTTGTTATCAAAACATCGGAAAATATGGATAGCTAGGTTGTTTCAAGGCAATCTGTCACTTGAGTGAAACCATCATTTTGCCCATACGAGCTGATAACTCAGGAGTCATGTCCGTGCAGAAGAGACAGTCACTTAGCTTTGGGGCCGGTTTATCAATGCACTTGAAGCCACTTTCATAGTCGATTTATTTTCACGTAGCAATTTTTCCTATGCGCGTCCATGCAAATGTTGTTAAGAGTAGTTGCAATTTGATACTAGGTTTATGGCAACTGATTAACCGACCCTTTATGGGCCCGAGTTGAATTTGGACGAGTTGTGGGTGTCAATAGGCGTTTGCTGTCAATATTACAGAATTGGCCGTCGAGCTCTACTCTGAGGCAGCAACTCGGAAAACTCTGGAAAGACTACGCCTGGACGAAGCTTCAGAAATCAACCGGAACGCGTGCATGTCGCCCTGCTCTTTCGTACTGGCCCTGATCTACCTTGAACGGCTGAAATCCCTCAATCCTGCTTACGTTGAGAAAGTCTCGCCTTCTGAACTCTTTCTGATCTCTATGGTTCGTTCTACTCCAAGTCCATGGTCCTGGTTTCTTTCATTCAGTTCGAGTTTTTTGACTTGCGTGTTCCGTTTCAGATGATAGCCACGAAATTTTTGAACGACAGTGGCGAGGAAGATGATGTGCTGAATAGCGAGTGGGCCAACTCCAGTGGCCTCACTTTGAAAGACGTGAACAATTTGGAGAAAGAATTCCTGAACGCAATAGTAAATATCTTTCAATTTTCGTCTTTTCAAGTTTATGTTTAGATAGAGGCATTATCAATTTTGGAACTGGTGGCCTCCGTGTCAAAATCGATGGAATATGTCATTATAATGAAAGCTTCTCTTTGCATCATTTCGGCCATGTCCATCTTCAGGACTGAAATATTATTTTCGATGCTCAATTTTCAAATCCTGCTTGCTGATCTGCATAAATACTGACTCTACTCCACTTCTGTTCCAATTGCGCTCATGTGCCTCACTATTTTGCCTGTTCCAGGACTGGAATGTGTACATCGACAGTTCAAATTTCTGGACAAAGTTCGGCCAATTGGAGCGGACAGTTGCTTATCGCGAGGGCAAGAAAAATGGTTGGTTCTCGTACACGGATCTTGAAGTGCTGTTGGACAACGAATACGTCAATTGCCTCATGGTTGCTCAGTCTCTCGTAACGGTAAATCTGCTTTCTCTTTCCCGTCAAATACGTCTTTATTCATTGCGATTGCTTTCTGCAATATTTACGTAAAAATATTCTTCCCTTTGTATTCGCAGGTATCAGCTGTTTGTCTGGCTAGCTACATGGCGGGAATGTTGGCTGTGATAGGGTCGACAATGGTTGCAACACAAGTTGCCACGGCCTGCACCAACCTGTTGAAACATCCTTTATCTTCGTCCGCCATCTTGAATGTCAATACCACCCCGGCCGGATGTATCGACCCCTTAGCAACCAATGGTTGGTTCATTGACATTGCCAACTCAGCACAAATGATAGTAGTTATTCCGAATCTGACTCGAAAAACATTCAACATTTTTCCAGGTACGCTAGATTGCTGCAACCTGGACGAAATTATTGAAGTGGACTCCAATACTTTCGACATAGACGTGATAACCGAACTACAGGAGAACTCATCTAATACAAATTATTACCTGAATGACTTCATTCTTGCTAAATGCGCTATAGGGAGTACATGTTCCAGTTACGAATACGCAAGATGGCCTCTCATTCGGCAGTTCAATGTTTTTTCTCTGAGCGCGATGGTGCCCAACCGGTGACACCTGACATGATAACACTGAAAATTGGGAATTTTCACGCTCTACCGCACTTGGTGGGATCTGACATCATTCTAACAAAATCCAGATTTTCTATTTATATCATTCTATTATAATAAATTGCTAATTCATTGGCAAGAAGTTGAGGATTCCTTACTTCCCTTATCCGCCTATTCCTGGGACCTCGAAAATTGTGGTTGTGATTGACAGAATCCAAGTTGCAGTGATCGTCTCAATACCATACGGATTTTTACCATATGGGAATGGAATTTTCTCTCTTTTCCAAATTGACCAATAAAATGTGCAAAATTCATCGAACGGCTCCTATGCAAAGGAACTGCAGTGTATACGGCCCTACACCACTGATTTGGGCTGATGAACCTAAGCAGCAGACACGCCTGTCCCAGTCTTCTACTCTCCACGATACAATAGAGGCTTGGGACTGCAGAGAGTGACATGGAAAGCATCGATCGAACAACTACCTTACTCAAAAATTGTCTTTGGTGAATGATAGCCACTTAGCTGCTGCCCCTGTCCATAAAAGGGGAGGAGAGGATGCAGGGAGAACCTGGGAAACGCATTTTGCCCCTAACACTCGGGGAGTCCCATTAAAGGGCTGCATTTCCACGAAGGGATTGGGATCCTGTGGCACTAGTCTGGCCCACGAGCAAGTGGCTGGGTTTCCAAGCAGGTAGACCTTTCTAGTAGAGAATGAACAAGGATGCTATTCGTCAATGAACTCTTAGTCAAATCTTCTGATAGACTGAAAAGTATAAGGCGCCATTACAGATTAGCAGTGTGCTGATGCACCAGCTTCCTGGTTCCGCCTCAACTCTGATGAACCCTACAATAAGTAAGTGGCAAGTATATTCATGCCTGGCTGAGGGCCGAGGCAGATAATCCGAATCTCGGATGTGGGACTAGGAAAAAAGAACTTTCTCTAACTAGGTTTGGAGGAATGGTAGTCATTAACCTCTGTCTATGGTGCAGGCTCAAAAGCCGATGGTCATTATGCGTATGGTCGCAACCCAATTAACTGGTCCAATATCCGGATGGGCAGTGAAGGGTTACCCCTGGTTCCACTACCAACTCTGAAGGTCTATTCTATGTCTGCAACTCGTCCGGTGAGGAATTTTGCGACAACGCAATCGCCAGGCAGGGAACGATGCAATTGGTGAGGTATGCAGGCGAGAAATTTAACGCCCGGCGAGTTTCCAACATAGAATAGACCCCCAGAGGACGCGTCGGCCTCGGTCCTCAAAAAAAGGTAAAATTGCTACTTATTCCGCTACTACTTACTACATGCTGATGCTTTTCTTTGCAGGTGAGGTGCTCTGTTTAGCCTCCAAGCTCAAAGGACGTATGCATTTCACCTTTGACCGGGTGTACGCGTCTACGCGGCACAGCAGCTGCTGCCCTTTGACCAGCAAGGTACCACTGCTCACGTACCTGCTCACATACTGCAGTTCCGAGCGCTGTCTTGAACGGTTTCGCTCCGGCTGTTCTAGTGTTCATCTCCGCTCCACCTCGTCCGCTTCTCTTCCAAATCTCCAATCCAACTCCATCGCCGTTGTTGAGTTTCGTGGATTTGTGCATTATTGGATCCCGTCTGCATCAATTTTCAATTTGCTTTCGATTTCTCCGCGTTAAAATGAGGCTTTGCGCACTTCAAGGTTACTAGCGGTTCGTTGGTTTTGGTTTCTTCGACTTTTCCCGCTGGTGTTCGCTCAATTTCCCCGGACAGAATGAAGCTCGTCGACCATGTCGTTCGGAGCTTCAAAGTTGCCAAAGTTTTCAAAGAGAACACCGATAAAATCAAAAGTATTGACTTTTCGCCGGCTGGAGACGCTTTAATTTCGTGCAGCGATGACGATCAAATTGTTCTGTACGATTGTGAAAAAGGTACGATGACCAAGACTGTCAACAGTAAGAAATACGGTGTCGACCTTATACACTTCACTCACGCGAAAAACACAGCTATCCATAGTTCTACCAAAGTGGACGACACGATCCGATACCTCAGCCTTCACGACAACAAATACATTCGATATTTCCCTGGTCACTCGAAAAAAGTCGTCTCCTTGTGTATATCGCCGGTCGAAGACTCGTTCATCTCCGGATCCTTGGACAAGACGCTCAGGCTCTGGGACCTGCGATCTCCGAACTGCCAAGGTAAATAGGCATCGGTACACCTTTTTTTTCGTATTTTAACTCGATCATTTTGCGACAGAAGTGCCTGCCGGTTATTTGAGCTTTTTTCGCCGGCTCCTATGAAAAAAAGTCACAAATTTTATCCACCATTTCAGGTTTGATGAACTTGACGGGACGTCCGATAATCGCTTACGACCCCGAAGGCCTCATCTTCGCCGTCGGTATAAATTCGGAAAGCATAAAACTCTACGACCTAAGGTCCTTCGACAAAGGACCCTTCGTGACCTTCGACCAGATCCAGGAGAAAGAATGCGACTGGACGGGACTCAAGTTCTCGTGCGACGGGAAAACGGTGCTCATTTCGACGAACGGCTCAACGATTCGGCTCATAGATTCGTTCAATGGACAGCCTCTGCAAACTTTCACTGGACATTTGAACAACAAGGGTATCCCGGTCGAAGCGTCGTTTAGTCCGGACTCGCAGTTCATCTTTAGCGGGTCCACCGATGGACGGGTCAGTTCGATTGTTTTAATCTTGTGCTCTTTCCAACGTATGTTTCGTGTCTATATCCCAGGGTCCCATGGGCAATGCTCGGTTGGTCGCATAAAGCTAGGTCTACACAGAGAGAGCTAGAGCGACACTGATTGCGTAGAGCAGTGCCAGCCGCGTCTACGCCACGAGCCCTGAGAGCGCTAGAGTGAGTTTCTGAGACCGCTCTCGCTCGTGGTTGCGAGAGCAGTTGCGTGTGTGTCTACACTACCCCTCTTTCTTCCGAATCCTTCCCCACCGTCGACCCGAATTCGCCATCGCTCTCGCAACTTGTTTCCCGCAGGTGAAACTTCTCGAGACTGATTCCGAGATCGGTTGCAGTGCCGACCACACGTCGAGAGGGAAAGGGGAACGCGAGAACCCGAGAGCACCACGAGACTGCTCTCGCAAGTACTCTACGGGCCGTCCACACTTCTCTCGAGAGCTCTAGCTCTCGCTCTACAGCAATAAGTGTCCCCGTGTAGGCCGGCCGTAATATCATGGAGTAATCGAGGGGAGCTGGGGAGAACAGCGATTTACCGTGGGATAAAGGTGTCTTTCTGGAGTTGTGGGCGACTTGTGGCCCTCAGAACGGTCCAATCTCTTGATCGCGGTTTCCTTGCTGTAGTTTCTTCCCAATGAAGGATACCCATGGGTCGGAATGTTGCAAATCGACAGTGAACCTGCAAAACCTCATAAGTTGAGTTTTTGGGAAAGAAATGCTTTGAGTTCTACTGGTAAAACAACTCTTTGCGCATCTTCTCGAATCAAGAAAATGGACTCAAGCTGCTGTTGTGGAGCTCTTTCACTATACAAAAGCTGGTCGTGGGGTCGGGACAATTGGGACAATGGGTCCACTTTTGGGACAACTACCTGGGACCGGCTGATATCTAAGAAGGGTCATCCTAGGAAAGGGCTAGAAGCCGCCTTTCTTCGGTTAAGCTCCGCCCCATTAACATAAGCTGACTAGTCCGAAAACATTCACTCTCTTATGGCCGAATCGCAGTTTTGCAGTTCTGAGCCAATAAACGGACGTCCTTGAGTAAAAAGGCCCGACATTTTCTTTTCCATCACGTTTTTGCCTTGAACCGATTTGAACTTGAGCCGTACATCCAAGAAAACTGCAAAATACTGCCATTTCGGCAGTGTCACTGCCCCCAAAGTTGACCCTGTCGACCAAAATCTCAAAAAAAGCCAAATTTCATGTTTTTTATTGTTATTTTTATGTTTAAACAGTTTTCAGGTTTTACAAATGCGTTGTTTGTTCAGCCCTGTATTTCAGACGGCACCTTGGCAAATTCCACCTAATTTATTTCGATGTAAATGTATTCCATTCCAGGTCCACGTATGGAACGCCGTTACTGGATACAAAGTCTGCGTCCTGAATGCCGAACATACTGGGCCCGTGCAATGTGTACAGTTCAACCCAAAACTGATGATGCTGGCCTCAGCTTGCACAAATATGGCGTTCTGGCTCCCCACCACGGCGGAGGAGCCCAACTGAATCAGAGCTGCTCCTATTCGACGGTTTCTTTTTAAAGTTGGCTATTTCACAATAGTTGTGTCAGCCACACATTTCGATATAGTTCTTCCCTCTTTTATTCTATGTTTTTTTTTTCTATGCATAAAAATAATTTTTTTTCTATTTCCTCAACAATGCATGTGTATTAGAAGGTTCCAAATTAGTCGTATTCGGAGGTCTTTTATGTTCCGAAGTTCGAGCTTTTCTAGTTATTAGTTATTTTTAATTTACGCGATTTTTCAAATTTCCTAAACATTATGATAGCTTTTGATTTTTTTCCTGGACAATCTACGATTTGTCCCTAGGTACCTATGATAGTGTATCTAAAGGAAAATCGGACTGATGTCAAATCGGACCCTCCTCTCGATAATTTGCTGAAAATTCCGCTCATGGGCTCTGCATCAGGATAGTCAACTTCGTCTGCAAAAGTCAACTAACCCTTCGAAGGTTTTCAAGAATTTCACTCGTCCACCATTGGAAAATGAGAGATGTTTGTGATTTGACTAGTCATTCGTGTGAGTATTGATTCTCTTTCTCTTTCCGCCGATGGAAATTCATTTACACAACTCAACACATACACAATTGTAGGGGCTATCGGAAATCAATCTCTTGGCCACCAATTTCTCGAAAACAGCCTAGAGCATACAGCCAAAAATCACTCTGAAATTAGTGGCCTCGTGTTTGGTCATCGATTTTCGGATAATCGACTATCAACAAAGCGGCCCTCAGTCAGGGAAAATTATTTTCAACAAAAATCCAAGTTATTGGGGGAAAACTGATGCAAACTGAGTCGCAATATTTTTGGGTCTATTCAAAGGAATTGGAACCAGTTTTAACTCGGTTGATTAATGGGCCACCCAAGTGCTACTCTGCCAGGCGATCGTCATCTTCCTCACTGGCAACTGCCACCCGTCAGTTGACTGTGACGTCAGGGGAGGGGGTTTGGGTGACAGCTGTCAACAGGCTCGTTGAGGTTCGGGTGGCAGTTGCCAACGAGGCTAGTAGGGTTTCGGGTGGCAGTTGTCCACTGACTGGCATGGGTCCGGGTAGCAGTTGTCAACAGGCTGGTTGAGGTTCGGGTGGCAGTTGCCAATGAGGCTGTTATTTGTTTGGGTGGCAGTTGCCAACGAGGCTAGTAGGGTTTCGGGTGGCAGTTGCCCACTGGCCGGTAGTGGTCCGGGTGGCAGTTGTCCACAGGCTGGTTGAGGTTTGGGTGGCAGTTGTCTACGGCGGAGCATTACCCTGGGCGAAAAAACGGGAATGGGGTGGCAGTTGGGAACCGCACCCATTAATATCAATATACTTTCCTTTTCTTACTCCCTCATAGAAAGTAATCAGATTCGAAATTGATTTATTTTTCGTAGGATCGATTTAATCTTGAATTGTAACGTTTTCAACCGTGCCTAAGAGGTAGGCAGGATTATATTCGTAAAACTGTGTGATATGTTGATTTACTACTTCCTGCTTTGTAGTTGTAATTTTGTTGAGACTTGCATTCCTTAAACGTTACATTTGTCCTTAGAGAAACGTTTCAATAGCCAGTTCTACCGTCTGCATTCGAATCGGCTACCTAAATAATGTAGTATTAGGTATTACTATGCATAAGTATTCAATGACTGTTTTCGGGGAGAATTTTTCTCCCGGCGATGAATGACTTCAATTTGATATTTCCTTTGGAAAAAATCGATTCGGTTCTGAAAATATGCTCATCACTAACGTGAATGATAATAACCGTGTCTTCGTATTAGGATGGATTTGCCACTTATCATTAGTTTGAAGCGATTTAAGGACTTGCGTAGCGTACCTTGGTAGTATCCCCATGTTTTCTATGCGTATATTCAATGTAAGGTGTTTATTTCTTATGAATGAACTTGGAAATAGTATGAAGCAGTCTATAGAGTAGTATTACTTTACGTTAAACTGGAATATTAGGCTCGTCAACTTGGATTTAGGTTAATCGTACGTGTTAATTTGGTTTAGTTGCTTTTCATCTTCGAATTTTCAGCTTTTTTTAATTTGATCGTTCCTCTTCGTATTTCAACGTGTTCAACCGGGTGTACGCCTTGTTTCTCTCCTGTAAATAAATGAGGTTTACGTTCGACCAATCATTGATTGCTCGCGTATTTTATGTACATAATAGGAATTAATGGTACGGATTTGCACCTTTCATGGGGGGTTGACATGGCCTTTTTTAGCACTGGGAAGGCGGTCATGCGTGGTATTTCCCACCGAGAAAAATTCGAACGTTTAATTTTAGTTTCTCTTCTATGTAAATTCACCAAATTCAGTTGGAACTTCAATGTACACACTGCCGAATACATGAATACAAATTGTACTGTACGTTTGAGATTATTGCACCCGATTATTCAATGGGAGAAGTTGGTGAGGTCGGAGGGGGTGGTGTGGGGTGGGGGTAGGATCAGAAAATTGTCCGATTACGATTTCTTGTTTTTTTATTACTCAGCAAACATCAAATATAACTGCCAAAACGTACAACTTCCAATCGACGAATAGGTACATCATATCATACAGCATGAAATGTACATAATGGATCCAGCAGAATAATGTCTACGTAAAGTTCTCGGTGAATTTCATGCTTTGCCACTGACGAGGAATATAATTGTAATCGTTTATTGCATCTAGTGAAATGTACACACAACACATTATTACACTGTTCATCTACGAGATTACTTTTACTACACCAGGCCGCAGTCGCCCATTGGAATGTTTGTCCTTTACATACGGAGATTCCCAATACGAATAACAATTTTTTAAAAAATAGAACGAAATATACAATTAAATTAGGGTACCTACGTTCATCAATTCATGTTTCACCAGCGGGAAAGTATCAGCAGACGCTCTGCTAAAAAAAAATCGATAAACAATTTCCTTCTTCGGAAGCATTTAGCTATAGGTACTTACAGAGGTGAAAAAATTAATTGATAAACGGGGCCTCCATTCGAGAAGAGGAAGAAACTTAACCGAGGAAGGGAAGGATGAGCAAAATTGGTAGGTCCGCTAAAATAAAACGACTCGAGACTGGAAAGACGTCTTAGATCAAGTCTTAGGTCTCATTTAAAACTAAACCAATAAATAAATATACGATGGAAGGGAAAGGATGAGGATAGCAGCCGTACGAACGCTATTTAATGTTGTGTATGATGGGCGAATCCGAGTCGAAGCCGACGTCCAACTGGGGAACTAAACGTTTCCTACCTAAATTTCAAGGTAAATTTTCCGATGAAATATCACGAGTTTTTCCCGGTATGGCGGGAACTGGAAAACCGACGAGCCCCGGATATGATAGCTCGGTTATCACGATATGTCTGTCGTAACAGTCGAATTGAACAAAATTCGTACCAATACGGGCTCAGGTGAGACAGATTTTCACGATTTCGGATGAACGGATTCAACGATAATTTTCCCCTCAGTTCATTACCAATACAACGGGGCTTTAGGGGGGGGGGGAGGAACTTAAACGGGGGGTATGGTCGAGGACATTGGTGAGGCATTAGGCACTAAATAGGAGCTCAGGGAGGACGAGGTTTGGGGCTTCGACTCATGTGCAACGGCCGCTTTCATATCTTCGATAGAACCCCTGGAAAAATAAACAAATAAACGATAACTCGAATGAAGATAGTTAACCATAAGGTATAACCAAATTCGGGGAAAATGCTATTTTTCAACAGTCTTCGAATTTTTCTAGCAAAAACTAATGTGGTACTAGTGGCATTGGGGTAGGTATAGTGCATGCAATAATGCAACGAAAAGAATCCTCAAAAATATTGGAGAACGGATGGTATAGCAAACATTGACAAACTTAAGTCATTAGCCGATTCTTCGATTCCATATTTTCACTTCCATATTTTGATACGTACATTTTTGACACAATGTGATATTATATTTTGACTATGTAGGAGGCTGTGTAGATCAAAAACGTCAATAAACTCTAGGCCGGTGGTGCGTAGATGACGCTCCCATATTTTGATACACACATTTTTGAACCAAAGCAATTGGATTTTGACTATTTGGCGGCTACAGAAACAAAAAATGTCGAAGAACGCTAGGCAAAACCGGAATAAAATCAAAATACGTCGAGTTAGAAAGAATTAAAAAATTATCCACTTATTCTGCAAGGTAAAACAACGATTTTAAGACCACGAACGCTCATATCGGTTGATTTTGGAGCCACAAAAAATGTATGCATACGTATTGTAAGTACTGTGCGTAATTGGAATTCCAATTTTCAATTTCAGGGCGATTACAATGCTTTCAGTTAATAAATATGGAAGTAAAAAAAAACTTGAAATGGAAGATAGAGTTACCTAATCAAGGATGGACTCCCCCCCCAGTGTACTCTGCCGTACTATAAGTGTAATCCCAGCGTAACGAAATCAGCCTGTACTCACCTTTCGCCAACAAAAGTTTGGCCTTTCCCCCATGTTATCTGCCCTCAAGGGCCAAAACGAATTATCTTTATCTACCTGCATAACCAACGTGCATAAATCGAAATCGAACAACACAAAATGCACACTACGCACGTGAATTACCGGGTGGACGAACTAGTCATGCAAGGGATCAAAAGCAGCAGAAATGAAATGGAAGCAGGCGTAGGTGAATGATTCAGGCGAAAAATTGAACGACCGTTTTCCGAGTATTCCCCACGATGACGTATTCCTCGGAGGTCTCGTAACTAAGGTTAGTCAAATTTTGCTTTTTTCACTCTTAGAGATTGGCTTCCTGCCATAGGTTAGCTAGACAAGAATGGGCTCCAAGAAGGGTCCAGGAAATCCATGTTTCCAAGCACACATTCATACAAGGGTCCATAAAAACCTCGTTGTTGATTTTCCAAGTGATTTTGACTACACTATTGAGGGTTCGTCAGATTTCATATTATCCTGGTTCAGATATTAAACAATGAGTTTAGCCAGTTATCAGATCATGGATTGCCTGGCAGTCAGAGACAGACTCGAACCTTGGGGAAGGGCTGTCGCGTGGTGTCATTTTGTCAAGCCCCACCGGTGATCGCACCACATTTTTCACTCAAAACCGCCTCAAAAACCACATTTTTCACTCAAAACTCGTCTATTCTTTCATTTCACAACTACGGCTACGTTTAGGGGGCGCACAACTGCAGCAATTGAGTAGATGTGTGGGGGCGAACCTTTGGAAAACGTAAACGAAAAGCACGCATATTCAATTACCAAAGAATTCTCGTACCCCCAGCCGCAGCGACGCCACCCTGGCCGCGGTTCCCCACCCAAGCGACGGCTTTGCCTTGGGGAATGGTTTTGAATCCCTCCAGTGGCATAATATGCCAGATATTATCTGGGATGGCATTATTGACGATTGTTGAAGAACCGATAGTATGGGCTAAGAGGATTGAGCATCCCTCAATCCAGATCGTTACTTCGACAATGGGTTTTATCGAGTTTCACTCTTCGGGGGCGCAAAATAGTGCATATTGTGTGGAAAGCCCTCGCCGTGCTTAATCATTCGAAGAAATGAAACAATTCCGATTATATTGCGAAATATCCATTACGAAACATTACGATTGCTCGAGACACAAATCGCAAAAATGAAGATTCAGGGTGGCAGTCTCGTTAAGGCTTCGAGGAGGAAGAAAGCGACTTCGCAGCATCATAGAGATGGAAGATGTGAGCCCTCTACCCCTACCCCTACACTGAGGACGGACGTCGAATTTTGTGACTGAAGAATGCCCACGCTAATAGCCAAGCCACGCGGACGTGTCACCACATTCTTCAAAAACTGTTTTTCAATCCCAGATTCAGGGTGGCGTCATAGTTATCGCATCCTCCCGAATAAGAGCGAATGTGCAAGAGATAGCTGAGCAAGGCATAGAGTGTGCGAGGTGGTAGTTACGCTTTTTGCGCATTTTCACTAAATTCTACACATCGGACTCAAACTAATGCACCTTTTTGGAAAGCCTGCAGCACGACCTAGGATCGAAACAATAAAAAATTACATAGGTACATTATGTCTGGAAATAATGTACCAAAATCGACTGGAGGAGTCCATTCCGAATGCGATAAACTACAGATACGAAAGTTCGAGCAAGAGATGCGTTCGGGATGAAAAGGTGATAAGGGGCATTTTGGGAACGAATACTGTACAATGTTTGAGAATTAGGTGGGTCTCCAGATGTCTGGATCTTCCATGAGTGTCTGGTCGGATTGGACGTTGCCAGGATGCGATACGGTGACTCCAGTAGGTGAGGCCATGGCAGCCATATCCTCTCGAGAGCCCCTTCAACGACAACCATGACCAAAACACATCCATAAAACAGGTACGCATTGATCCAGGCAGGAACTTTGCTTATCACACTGGTTATCAAAAGACGGTGTTTCGGCTGCACTGGAGGGTGTCCTACTCGTAACTAAGTTGTTCATTAGGGCTGGTCTAGTCGCTAAGTCTTCGGAAGATTATGTACAAAGGTCCACAGCCGATCAAAAGTTCCCAGGAATCGACTTTTTGACGCAAATATTAATATTACTAGGATTATTTTTACCTCCGCGCAAAAGGAAAAGGGTACTGATAAGAAGGTATTCACGGTGGTTCGAGGAATAAAACTCATTCGGGTATCATGACCACTCTGCTGATTCGAAAATTGCTGAGAAACCGACGGACACCATGGTTGGTATGGTAGCACCTCAATTATAGCAACCACGTCGATGGTTGGTCTAAAAACTTCTGTCCCCATAGCTACTCAAGTTGCAAACCCAACACCTCAACCCATAAACTACGCTGTCCCAAAAACAGCTTACAAACTCAAAAAATCAACTTGCGAACTCAACCAACAAACTCAGCCCACAAACTCAATTCATAAACTCTCGTTGGTAAGTTGAGTTTGTGAATTTAACTTTAGAGTTGAGTTTGAAAGTTTAGTTTGTGGGTTCAGTTGGTGAGTTAAGTTTGAGAAATGAATCTGAAAGTTGAGATTGTAAGTTGAGTTTGATTGTTGAGAAAGTATGTTGAGTTTGAGAGTTCAGTTAGTAAGTCGAGTTTGTGGATTCAGTGGGGAGTCAAGTTTGAGATGTGAATCTGATAGTTGAGATTGTAAGTTGAGTTTGTGAGTTCATTTTGCAGGTTGAGTTTGAGAGTTGAGTTTGTAAGTCGAGTTTGTTGGTTCAGTTGGTGAGTTAAGTTTGAGATGTGAATCTGATAGTTGAGATTGTAAGTTGAGTTTGTGAGTTCATTTTGCAGGTTGAGTTTGAGAGTTGAGTTTGTAAGTCGAGTTTGTTGGTTCAGTTGGTGAGTTAAGTTTGAGAAGTGAATCTGAAAGTTGAGATTGTGAGTTGAGTTTGCAGGTTGAGTTTGTAAGTCGAGTTTGTGGGTTCAGTTGGAGAGTTAACTTTGATAAGTGAATCTGAAAGTTGAGATTGTAAGTTGAGTTTGAAGGTTGCGTTTGTATGGTCAGTTTGAGAGTTGAGTTGGAAGGTCCCAAATCATATTTCAGTGATTAAAAACGTCTTTATGATTTGCGTGAAACGGACATATTATTATGTAGGTATCTTACTATTTTCATTGAATAATCGTATTCTGAAGTACCGACTTTTTAAATGTGCTTTAAATTCACTACCCGCCCCTTCAATGGACGACTCGCAATGGCAAACTACACCACCCAAAAAGTCCAGAATAGGTACAGAACTTGATACAAATCGACCATAGCTGCTGGCATTACCTGAGAAATTGACCTTCCGGAAGACCAATAAATCAAAACGTGGATGATGGTTAGTGGCACATTTGGCATTAGTACTAAATATGTGGGTATGAGGAAAATCATGTATACTATGAGGGCTGTTAAACTATAGCAAGCTGTTAGGCAGTTGAGTTGTTAGTAGAATTATCGTAGTGTTACAAACAGCTCTAGTTGAGTTCACGCGGGAGTTTTCAATAACCGGGATATTTATTCATAAAAAATATCTTTGCTATAAATTAAAAAATATTTATAGCAAAAAAACCCTTCACATATTATGCACAGGGTTTTTTTGATTTTTTCCAATTTCGCTATAGCTCGCGTGGCTTGCGCGTGAACTCAGCTCGAAGTATTTGGCAATCGAATCCAGTGAGACAAACAAAGTTATTCAAAACCTGGACAAGAAACTCGGGTCAGAAAAAAATTCGCATGAGAAAGTACGCTCTTGAGTACGTCTTAACCTTGATTTGATACCCGGTTAATGTTACGGGGAGAACCCGAATAAAAATCGAGGCTCACTATCCGAATAAATTAGATTCCGGCCGAACGTTAAAACATACTTTTTGCCGAGGGACATCATCCCGTAGACAACTCCAGTGCCGAAAATCAAACCGCTCCCGAAAACGCTACCGAGTCCGGGGCAGAAGAGGATGGCAGGGATGGCGATGCTGAAACGATAATGCGAGTCGGTTTATGGAAATTTGCAAAAATGATAAGAAGTATATAATTATGATAAGAAATAAGTAACCAGTCGAATTATTGGCTACTCAGAGCGTAGATTTTCGTATTGGGAAACTGAAGAGCGGACAAACCAGGTTATCTTTAGGAGTTTATTATTTATTATAGCGCACGAATATAGTGAATTATTCACTTTCCTAGAAAACATCTCTCACTGGGATGTTTGTCTGGACAAATCTTATAATTTTGATCAATCAGAAGTTTGATAGCACACAGTACTTCCGAATCATTGAGTGTCTGTTTTGTACTAGCCACAAAAATGAACAAATCTTTGATTTCAAGGTCTAAAAATTCTTCTTTCGATTGGGCAACCGGCACGTGAGTATTTTATTGAAGTTCCAGAACAGCCTAGACGATTTTCAATTCGATGGTCATTCATTGCTGACCAGAAATTCAAGTTCATCTATTCTAACAAATAGGTTCAACGCATTGGATCCAGACCCTCTCCACTGAAGGGGGTGAGGCAATGAGTAGACGTTGCTCATAAGTGCTGTGAGACTAGAGCGACGTGTCCTGACTAGTTCTGACCTTCCCCTTGAGAGCGGCAGGGCACGCCCGGGACAACCTCGGTTATCGGGCGAAAAGGCAACGCCTGGAACGGCGGTTTACTTGACTTTAATTCAAGTTCAATACGTTCAAAAGTTGATAATTTGCCACTCACCCACAGTATAAAGCTGCCCTGTTCCAGTAGGGCCGCTTGTCGACGAAATCGCTAAGCGATTGCACAAAATCTATGAACATACAGCAGCATGGCGCTTCGATGACTATAACTGTAAAACCAGCTACCCTGGAAAGAAATCGATGAGGAAAGTGTAAGTTTCCACTGGTAACGCAGCATACAATAACAATGCAATCAGTAGAATCCTAAAATTTAGTACATTTAATGGTACAATGGTAAAAGAGAATGTAAAACAGCTGATCTCACTGTTCAAACTTGTCAAAGTGGAAAGCAACACCTGACGACTAGCCTCGAAATTGTCAATTAGATACCATTTTACCTGGGGGCCTATCCTGCATCCAAATGAATGATGACGAAAATTTGCAAATAGGCCCCTTGATTTTGTTTCAAATATTTAAAGATAACCTATTCTACTCACATTTGCCACATTCCACTGATAAGGCAACCAACGTCAGCTAGAAGTATTCCAATACAATTCCACAACCCCAGAAATATGGCAACTGTAAAAACAAAAATAAAATCATCAACTGCAAGTGAGGAGTGATCACCAGGGAGGGAGGAGGTTGCAGTAAAAAGCGGTTACCCTCAGTAAAATCTCACACAACGAATCAACACCTGCAAAACCTCGCAAGTTGAGTTTTTGGGAAAATGACGTTTTGAGTTCTACTGGTAAAACAATTCCTTGCGCATCTTTTCGAATCAAGAAAATGGACTCACTCTGCTTTTTTGGTGCTCTTCCACTACCCAAAAGCTGGTCGTGGGGCCGGGACAATTCGTTAATTTAATTGGTTGAAGTTGAAACCATCAAAGCCATTGAAGCCAGCAAAGGGAAATTTTTTCACCTTCTCTGGAATTTTGGATTTTGAACACACGAGGTTTTGCAGGTTTACTGTCGAAATGCCAGTAATTACCCATTGTTCGAGGAAGACTGATCCTCCCCCACCCTTCTCTGATTTATTGTTAGTTTTCCCTTCATTGTGTGATTTAATGAGTCACTTGTTCAATGTATTATTTTGTTACGGAGGCTGTTGTTGAATTCGTTGCCCATAAGTTAACGAATTTTTCTTTTTAGACCTTTTTCCAATTTAAAACTAGGCCAAAACAAATTTGACAGTTGAAAAAAATCCATCATTGGGCCAATAAGGGCAACATGTTTGGCTGACATTTTCTACAGGTTCAGATTGGCAGGCAATAGTTAGGCTTGGTTTATTGCCACAATTTATCAATCCGATATCAAGGAAGGCTTAAGATAAAATTCACCGCGGTTATATTTATGACAAATTTGATCGTAAAAATCTTATTGGAGATGTTAATCTAAAGCTTCCATCAATTGATAAATTGGGTCAATAATCCCGCCCTCGGGAAGATATTTTTTCTGAAAGTTTTTGGGTATCCATTAGGTACCTTCAATTCATCTCAATTTTTTAATACGATGTTGATGGTGCGATTTAAGGCAGGCCCGTACCCCGGGGGCCATGCCCCCCTCAAAATTTTCTGGACTTCGTCCACATAAGTACTACGGACATGATATATTTTTCATTATCAATATGATAGGTACCTATATCCTACCTATAAATAGGTTGTTTCCTAATGCTGATAACCTAATGTTGATTGTTAAAAGTGATTTAATTTTTTGGGAGCCCCCCTCATATTAAAATTCTGGGTACGTGCCTGATTTAAGGATGGAGTTCTTAGGACCTATTTTTACGATCTTTTTTCGAAACGTAAAACATAACATTTTCAGGGGGAAGAGGGGGTAATTTATAATCGAATAATCAACAAAAAGGAGCCCAAAACGTTACTTGTACCAAATACTAAGCAAACACCCAGGCAAGATCTACTTATGTAAGTACTAATCAAATTTCACGAATTAATTTATTATGATAAAATTCAAATTACCAATAGGGTAATTATTAGTGCAATATTAAAGGCTCTTGGGGTTCAAATAATGGGATTGATAATTTCAGATCGATAAGTGGTTAAATTAAATTGAAATAAGTAGATTGATATAATGATACCAACTAAAACCGGTCGAACATGCATCTCGGAACTGAATCTCATGGATAAAAGGTAGGTAATAAAATTCGCAAGAGCAACAGCTTTCATCCAATGCACAGCGAGTGCTGCACGCCCACTACCCAATGGGTCATGCGTAGGCACCAACAGTGAATCGATCCAGCGGCTGAGGACTGAGGTTTTGACCCGAGGTAGCCCGATATTTTAATTAAGGCGAAGCTGTTCCCTCCGTTCTACCAACAATTCAAATTGAAATTCTTCAGATGGAAAAGCAGGCGGTAACGTGAAACTTACTGCCGCCACCGACAGTTCCCAGGCCGCGGCCCAAATATTTCATCCACCAAGGAACCTCATCTTTGGGTACGGCGTCCTCACCCGGGCGCATCATCATCGAACCAACTTTGTCCATGAAAGACTGAAAAGCCGGAGAAAATGACGAGATTGGTAATTACCGTGAGGGTACACAGTCGTATAACATTCAGTAATACAACATTCGTAGGTAATCTTGAATGTATTGACGTACCATGGCTGAGCAGCTGAGTTACACTGGGAACTTGCCACACACGCGAACTACGAATAGCTAAAATTTAGATAAGTTAGGTAATGTATAAAATAGTCTGCAGATAGGTCGGGGCGAGTAGAACTGAGTTTAACAATAACTAGCAACTACGCTTGGTACTTTCTATACGAAAAAATACTTCCAGACGAGAGAGATAGTTCACCCACCAGCGACCAGCTACACCCTACTTACCCACAGAGCACAGTTCACTTGAACATTGAGGCTACACTATCCTGAGTTCACTACAGTGTTGCCATATCCACAAAATATAAGACCCATCTCCCAGATTACCGATTCTAAAGAGGGCTGTTTTTACTGACACCCAATTAGGCGTAGATAACGCTCAATACTTCCATGAAATTCATTAACTACGCTGAAATTATGCTAATTTTTTCACACATTATTTGCATAACTAATGTTTATACTAACATAATTTAATCTTACTCCAACATTTTTTATACTTTACTCTAGTGGTACTAGATTACGTCGATTTCTACGGAATTGGATCACTTGTACGGAAAATTGGTACCGAATTTTTAAACGAGTTCCATGGGATATTGTTCCTGATCGGTTGGCTAAATTGTCGCTTCGTCGTAGTCGTAGTTGTGTGCTCGTGTGGTGTGCGCCAATCGGTGGTAGTAGGATTGGGCCATGTTCGGCGTTGTGGTATGGTGAAGGAAGAGGAAAGGGAAGAGAGGAAATACTGCCATGGCTATGATGAATTTTTGTAAATTTTTCAGCTAAGTTTGACGATTATGGTGCGGATGTACCATGGATTTTTGCGTGAGGAAGTGATCGTGATCGTGTTGTAAGCTATTTAACTGAAACCTTTTACGGTTTCAGGTTAATTCTAGCGACGCTCTCTGAAGATCCAGTGTTCTCTCATTTGTCCTCCAATCGTCGAATGTGAGTTCAACGACTCGGATTATTCTGCCTTTGCCTAATTTATTTTTTATTTTTTCTTGCCATGGAAATGTTTATTGCTTGATGAAAAATACCCGGATATAATCTGAGACCTCTAGAGTTGCTCTCAATGGGTACTTGAATCAAAATCAGTTCGAGCAAAATTGACACCGACGTCACGTCTGCTTCTATAGATTTTATCCGCTCCGGCGTCTAAATTGGTCCTGATGACCACGGTAGTGTTAGCATTAATTGCTTTGATATATAATAGGATATTGATAGTTACCCAGGTTTTTCCGATTATTAGGATAGTGGAAAAGTTCGTGGGCATGCCTCATGTCTACTTGCAAAACGCCTAGCCTAGCTATTAGCCATCCGCAACCACATCGTTCATCAGTGCTAGTTCATTGTTAGGTAGAGTTCTAGGTAGATTTCCGTAAAATTGAAGAGATACGGTAGTGAGCTGCAATACAATTTTTGCTTACAATAGAATTGGATGAGGCTTTCGGGTGGCGCTTCATTTGGACTAACTTGCTGATTACCTTCTGCTCTTCAAGGTTTCGGTGCTGATACTGCTAACCTAACTCGATATTTTAATCCCGATTGGCGACTCAGATTACCGATGAGTGCGCTGCGGTCGCCTCTACAATGGCGGCTATTGGTTGGACAGTCTCTCATCCATTTACTAATATGACCGTAACTCCCTCAATTCTCAACCTTTTTTCAAATTTCTTGAACTGAAATGTTTGTCTCGGCAAGACCTAACACCCTGTTTAATCGGAATTTGAATAACTCACAGTACTTCCGACATATTTGCATTTTTAGTGTTTTCTATTTTATTTTTTTCCGGCCACAAAAATGGACTGATTTGACCGTTCTTGGTCTCAAAATCTTCGTTTTACCTTGCAGAATATGTGGATATTTTTTGTATTCCAAAAATGGAACGATTTTTTTTGTTGCGAATTTTAAAATTTGCATAGTGAACTTTTTGATATTTTTGACCTAAACACCCTTGAAAACAGTCAAAATATGATCGAATTTTGTCAAATATGTACGTTTCAAGATATGGAAGCATTGTGTGTTAAGCACCACTGGTTGTAAATGACCACAGACGGGCACACAGACACTTGTTCGGGAAGTGATTCTGAGTAAATGTGTACCTATAAGTGATCGTTTTTTATGAAGCTTCGTTCCGATTTTCGATTTTAGGACGATTCCAATACTTCCATTCCCTCCGTAAATATGGAAGTAAAAATTTCGTAGCAAACCTGCGATTAACATTTTGATCAATAGATAGATGCTTTTATTTGCCTCAAAAGCAGTCAAAACATAATTCAATTGCGTCAGAAATGTAGGTAGGTACATACGTATCAAAATATGGAAGTATTGTGTGTTATCTACGCACCACTGGTTTTATACTCTTGTATGATTAGTCTAATGAATGGCAACGTGCGAGAAAATTGAAAATTTTCGTCACCAAAATAAACAAAACCAGCGTGATGACATGATCTGAGACCTATTGAGACCCAGATATCCTACTTAGACTTCTTATAACAATGTTTTAGTATAAGTCAGTGGGCCTATTTCATTTTTCTTTCGCGTTAACAATACCAATATCCATACGGAAAAGTACAAAATCACTCGAGCTAGAACATTCTGGAGTTATCAAAGAAAATTCATCAAAAAACTGGTCAATGGCTATGCTTTCCAAGGGACTGGAGCCGGGGTTGTCCAACCAATACTAGTTCCGCCGCTCGGCCGCTAGAGCGCTCATCGTTAATCTGAGTCGCCAATTGTGGCTCGTGAATTTCTACCTAGTTGATGCTCAGTTGAAAAAGCATACCTACCTTTGTAGGTGTCTACTGATATTCGTTAATTATTTGAAGGAAATTTAAGTAGGCATTGGTGTATTGGTTAGGATTTTAATGCGCGTTCATGGTTAACCGGCGTGTTTTTGAATTTGTCGTTAGCTCAGAAATGATATATGGGCATGCGTCTCGGTTACTACTTCTTGAAAACAACTTCATTGTTGGGATCATTGTGAGGGTGAGAGAGGAACACGGCATTCTCTAGGATGCTTCATAGTGCTGTCGGGTACCCTCGGCCATCATCAGGAGCCATCAACGATACAACAGTGGTAGATCGCTCCTGGAGATGGCCGCCATAGTTGAATGGCGGATGGTACGCGAATAGTGTATGCCTCGTGTATGAATATAGCAGTCCTAAAAGTTCATTGGATTAGTGTGGCAATCTTGTTACTCGGTTTTTTCAGTCAACTTTGACCAAATTCCAGCGCCTCGTTGGTCACATTTCTATTAGGTATTAAAGTTACCCTGACCACGACTTAAGTGAACGAGTCGTTGGAAGATAGTTGGGATTTACACTGGCTAATCTAAAATTAAAACAATTATCTTTGGTAGTCGCTATCTTAGTTGCCTTGACAAATTTAACGTCGCCCTGACAAGCGGAATTCTACCGACACCAGAGAAGAAACCGCGCTTTTACATTCGTGAACTTTACAATGTCCGAGGGACGTACGACTATTTGGTCAAATATTTGTACGAGTGCCTTCTCTGTTATTCAGGTTCTAGCTGAATCATGGCAAAGAAGAAGAAGCAGCAATCAAAAGTGGCTGCCGTCAAACCGAAATTGGCTGAAAAGCTGAAAAGCAAATCAGTATCTGGATCTGTGACGGGCAGCGGGTTGAAAAAACAAGGGAAACGCCTCTCGGCAGCTTCAGATGGCGGGTTTGCTCCTCGGAACAAATCGAAATCTCGCGAAGCTGAAGAGATGATTATCCCGTCCAGAAGTGGAGATACGATTGTTGTATTTTCAATCGATCCTAGTGTCGATTCCAGTTCACCTGAAAAATCACCAAGCACGTCTCCTCTCCCGGTCGGCAAAAAGCTGACGTCAAGATCACGAGATTACTCAAACAATGTCGTCCTGGAAGTGTTCGGAAGTGGTTCGACCACCAACGATGAAGACCCGAATGAATCTGATCGAACCAAAATTGACAGTCCTACCAGGTGAGATGCTGGAGAGTTTTTGCTCTGTACGTCGTGAGCTTGGCAAACCTTCCTTTGTGTGACTTACGATGACTGTAGTTGAATTTTCATCAAATTCGTTCTTGGCTAGCAGAGTTTAGTTTTTGGCTAGCCATTAGTTTTTGGCTCGAGCGTTTAGCTAGTTAGAACGAATCGAAAGAACGTCAAGGTTTGTTTGGGCGGGTTCATCAATTCTGCTTATTTATTGAATAACCATAAACGCTCAGAATAAGTGATTTCTTGTGAATGTAGACGCAGGATTTGTTCCAGGAGCGTGAGTGTGGGGATGAAGTCAACAAGCGTACACAAGTACACAAGTGTTGGGTCGTTGTCTACCTGACCTGTTTACCTTATGCCCACACTCACGCTCCTGCAACAAGCCTATGAATTTCCCTGTATGTTTCCATGGGAAAATGCTATCTGGAGTGTTGATGGATTTTTTTGATGAATAAGCTGAATTGATCAACCCACCCCAACTGACATAAGGTAGATGAAAAAGTCCAAGTGCTCCTGTTGGATAGGATCTCTCTTCGGGTCTGGACGGGTTTTAGTTTCCATACGTCCCTCAGTTTCACAAGGGCCCCCAACAGAAGAATCCTGGTGGACGCTTAGGAGCTGCAGCGGTTGCTTCCAGTCGTTCCAACTTGCTGAGTTTGGAGACACAGTTAAAGGGGTAGCGCGCTATCAGGGGCCTGTGGATTGTTCCAGGAGCGTGAGCGTACCCATTTTTAGGTGCATGCGCAGTGGAAGGGTTTGATTTTTGTAAGTTTTGGGGCCAAACCGTTACCCGCCAAAACCTTCCACCACGCATGCGCAGGGAACCTACAAAAGCCTACCTTCACGCTCCTGGAACGAACCCATCATTAGTTGAAACATTAGACCTACTGTGGAAGGGTGCGGTAGATTAACACAAACTAATCAATAAATGGCGCTTCGCTTGCATGAAACGTTGCTCTTTCCATTCGGGAAGGATGTGAGTTAGATTTTGGCATTTAAGCTTCAAAAGCAATTTCAGCGCGTTAAAAAACCTTGATCTTCTAAATTTTGGCGAAAAATCCTGTGCTAGACACAAATTCTTTATTAAGCAGCTGCAGTGATATTTGGCTCGCTACAGACTTGATTTAATTTGGCACAAGGGTTTCTTGAAAAACCAACATTTCTTGTTAGTGAAGACTTGGTTTTTGTTTCAAGAATCTGTCAATTCCTCATCAATATTAGTGTATTTTACTGAACTGGTACCTATGTTATTGTTTAGTACCGACTACAAAATGGACAGCGACAGCTCTGAGGAATGCTACGATTCGTATGCGGCCAGTTCGGAGCCCATCAATATCCAGGATGTGATCATGGGCGACGGTGACTTCACTCCGCTTTATTTGCGATACGATTCGGTCATCAACAACGCTCTTAAAAGCGACGAAAGTGCGAGCGCCAAGCCTGGTAACGTCAAGCCGAGTGGCGTCAAAGAGGTTGTCAAGGAGGCTGAGTCTTCTGCGGCACCAACTTCTCCAAGCGCGGTAAGTGTAATTTACAGTCCTTGATCAATATGATGTGTGGAGGGGCGTCTGTATCACCAGCTGGCAGCTTTCGTTAGATGAAGTCGTTCGGACTACACCTTAGGTGCTAAGGGAAGATTTGTTCATATCTAACTCCATGTCGCCCTAATTATCAGGCTTTAAATCGGACGTGGTATCTGATCTGTTGCAGGTCGTTTTTGAACCAGAACCATACGTCGTCACAAAGCGAAAAGGGGACTCATTCTATTCGGCTAAAAACCTTAGTATATCGTCTGATCAGCTTTCCGATGATGAAGAGTTGACTGTTAGTGTTGAATCCTGTCCAACACAGGCCAGTGATGCCCAAACAGAAACGCCTAGTTCTGCACAAGAAACCATGACACCAGGGCAGGGCAAGGAATGGAATACGGTGAGGATGTCTGATTGCTTTGTAAAGGTCGAAAAAATACAGGTCCAGCGGGATGAAAATGACCCTACAAAGGTGTCGGGCAGCCCGATGGAACAAACGGCTCCAAACGTCTCATCGTTTGAGGACCAGCATAATAAGCTGAGCCAGGAATCTAGCGTGACTCATCCATCGTCAGGCCCGTCTTCCTCAGCAAAGCCTGGACCGCGGGGCCCTGTTCGCCGGCGAGCTGCTCCTGCCCAGAATTCGGGCAAAAAGATGACATCAGTCAGCAAAACTGAAGAAAATCCAGGGAATATAGAACTTGCCGATGATGAGCGGGGAGAAAAATCCAAATTTACTGATCGCAATGTTGAAATTGAGCCTGAAAAGACATCTGAACGAAGACTTAGTGCAGAAATGGTACAAGCACGTTTATCTAAGGAAATCTCCGTGTCCCAGGTTCAATCTGTCGTTCATGGTGCGTCTGTAGTTTCTAGCGGCCAAATCGCTGATAAACGCGCAGGCGGTGGAGAGATGCGGTCCTATAACGTTTCCATTACTCCTGTAATTAAGAAAATGGATACTTCTAGTCCTCGATCATGCGAACTGTCAGCTGATCAATCTACCGTAGATGAAATCCAGTCTGAAATTCTTGAAGCGATGAAAGTAGACCCCCATGGTGAAGATAAATCTGCCCATTTGCCAGAATCTGTTGATACAGTTGCGGAAAAATGCGTTGCCCTTTCTCGACCTCGGCGTCAAACTAGGGCCCCTAAGCGAATAGCTGACGCCATAAAGCCCAAAGTGAATTCAAGGAACAGTCCAGCTTCCAAGGCTCCTCCTTCAGCCAAGGCTAACCTGTCCACTTTGATAGAAGGTAAAACTGCTGGGCAATCCAAAGTTCCAGCAAGGACAGGAGAGGACAGAAAGAAGATGAAGAAATTGTTGTCTTCGGAAGAACATCAAAGTGCCGAAACGCCAATTGCCGAGCCTAAATTTTTGCCCTCAACATCTTCTGAAGCTTCTTCGGTCGGTCCTGCTGTTAATGTTCCTACCGGTTCTGCTGTAGCCGAGACTGCTGTATCTCCAGCACCATTGGCTCATCCACAATTGCCTCCTCCAGTTGAAATTCCAGCAAAGTTAGGATCCACCGAGCCTGATGTGAGCAAATCCGCTCCAAGTTCAGCCATTTCTACAATTACACCGGCAGAAGGCAGCATGATTACAATTTCCTCCAAGCCTATCAAAGCCACTTTGCCCGCCAAACTTGATGATGTCGCAGACAACTCCAAACCATCCGATGTCTTATTGGTGGAGGCTGGCTCAAATGATAGACTGGTCGAGATACCCCCTGAATCTCTGAAAAGTGGGATTGAACCGAGTAATATTGCAGCTGGATGTGCGCAAGAGACGTTGGGCCCAACGTTTAGTCATCCTGCAGAACCGCCGGATTCAACTCGGCAGTCAGATGCCATTGAAAAGCCTCCCGTGGATAATCAAATTCCTGATTTGGGCGCCAATACTCCACAAGTTTGCGATGCTTCCTCTATCCGTTCTGCCGAATCAGTTACAACACTAGCTGCCTCCGCTTTATCATCATGTTCGGCCCCAATTATTGACGACTCTTCTTGTAAGAAAGATACTGATTTGAAGACACTGGTACCTAAAGCAAACATTTCTGAAAATGTGAAGTCATCTGCTGCCCATTCCGGTTCCTTCAAAGACAACCCTTTGGAATGTCTAGATCTCAAAAATACTGATTCCCAAAAACCAGGTTTGGAGCCCTCCGGAGTCGGAGGTAATATTACATCTGGAAGCATTGCGGCCACTGAGGTCCCTGAAAGTACGATAGTCAAAGGAACTTTTCAAGAAATCCCTCAAACGGTTGTCGCCCCCGATAACATGGAGGCAGTGACAAAGACCCAAGCCGCCCTCAAAGAGAAAAGTTCGGAGTCTTCTAATTCACCAGCTGCTACCATCAAAGAACAAGGTCAGGAGCCTCCGATGCCTCAACTTCCAGCTATCAAAGAGAAACGTTCAGCCACACCCCAAACTGGAATTCCAAAAGACAAGAAGAAATCAGTGCCATTGGCTTCTCCGCCTGTGTTACCCAAGGAAAAAAGTTTGGAGTCTACGACAATTTCAGCTATTAAAGAAAACAAATTGGGAACACAATTAGCTCAAACTGTATCCGCCAAGGAGAAAAGTGTACCGCACAAACAGGGCATTGGGTCGACAGCTGTAGTTGATGCTCAAGGCAAATCAGATCTCCTACCGAAATCAGCACCAAAAACATCGGGGCCAGAAGCCATCGCATCAGCCAAAAGCCAGCCTGTAAAACCAGCACCATCGTTAAAAGATCCTAGGTCCTTGACTCCGAAACCTTCAATCTGCAAAAATCCTGGTACCCCTGATGCGCCGGCCCTGGGGAAAGTGTTGGTGAGCTCTCCTCAAACAATTGCCAAACTTAAAGACAATACACCTCAGCAGCCTGATCCAGCCTCTGCTCAGAGCCAGCCCTCAGCTCAGAAGCCTGCATCGGACTTGGTTCAGAAAATATCTACCAATTTACCGAAACTGACCGAGGTTGATATCTTCAACGTGGCAACCTCTCCAGTAAAGCCGCTCGCTGCACACGCCAAAAAAGGTTTAGGTAGTGCCAAAACGGCCGCAACTCCCAAGTCTAATGATCCGCCTTCAAAATCATTCCCTGCAAAGCCAGCAGAGGCGTCAGCCAATCCTGACACCCCGGCCTTTAAAACTCACCCCTCTATCCCGAAATCACCTCAAACTTTGCCCAAATCGCCTGTGACTCCAAGACCATCCCCCACCCCTTCAAAATCATCTGGTGCACAACCAGAATCAGATTTACCTTCCTCGTTAGCTGCAGAGGCCACTCCCGCTACTGCAGGGGTTGACGCTGGTGTACCAGTCAAAGTGCAAACGGCTTCGTTGTCACTTGAAGTACCTGCATCCCCAAAAACAGAACATCCTGCTGCTCCGAAACCTGTTGAATCTCCCAAGACATCGCCCTCCAAAGCGCATAGTTCAACTAAAGTCGTTTCCGCATCAAAAGCAAGTTCACCGAAAGTTTCCTCTGCACCGAAGTCGACCGGTCCTCGAGTTGCTACCAAAGCAGCGCTGAAAAGTTTTGCCGCTCCTAAAGCGCAGCAGTCCACTAAAGCAGCGGCTAAACCACCGCCACAAAAATCGACGAAATCCGCCAAGGCTGCCACTCCGAAAGGTGCAAAGGGCATTGCCAAAGCTACCGCCAAATTAGCTATGGCCCAAGAAGTTTCATCAAAAGTCGATCAAGGGTCTGCCCTTGCAGACAGCAAGAGTGAACCAGACGTCAAGTCTCCGGCTGCCGAATTCGAGGCCGTAAGATCTGCAGCAAAAGTTGGAGCCACCAAGGAGGAACCAGCCAAAGCGACTAAAACTTCGAAAGTTGAAACGAAGAAAGAAAAGGAGGCTGCAAAGAAAGTCGAAGGTTTGTTCGCTTGTTTATTTATTATATTTATTGAGATGGTTGAGGCTGGTTACGCCATAAAATCGTTTACCTACCATACCACTTCCTTGGCTTGTAGAGCGCCATACTTGCAAGGTAGTGAAGATTTAGTTTGTAATCAATTCGTGAACAAATTATTGCCTTTTGGCTTATTTGAGTAGCGGCAATCGACTTTGAAAGCATACCTCCATTTTATGCTCACCGATTTTTCAGGTTCGACTAGAAGAAGGAGTAATCGGATAAGGGTCAACCGATGGGACGAAGGGCCCAATATTGCTGCTGCAGCTGCTGCCTCAGCTGCAGCTGCGATCAATTCCGGACAAGCAGAAACGGCCAGTGTTAACAATCCAGCTGCTCCGAGCTCGATGACTGCTGCATCTCAGGTATCGTCAAAGAGTGTGGATTCCTCAGCGAATCTTCTTCCCCCTCCGCCACCTCCAGCCAGCGGTTTTGAGGCAGATAAGCCAGTCAAGGTAGGCAGAAATACGTCGATTTAACGAAGATCTTTTTCCAAAAATGTCTGAAACCAGCCATAAGTTTGTCTGTTGAATAGGTTTCAAGCTGGTTGAAAATATTTTCAATGGCTTCGTTGGTTTCAGATGCTACTACGGTTATCTTGGTATTTTCCAGGTCAAGTCTCGCTGGAGAAGGACGTCCGAGCTGGAGATGGGAAGTCGCACATCCGCTCACGACCCTGGAGCTGCCATACCCACGTCGCCAGCTCCAGCCGGGATGTCCCCTTCTTCGCCATCTCCAGCACCACCACCACCTCCTCCATCCGAACCTCCTCCAGCCAGCTCGGCGAACTCGCCTACGAGGCCTTCAATCGCAGACCTGCCGCTCTCCGCAGCCGCTGATCAGGTTCCATTCAAGGCGCCTCTGCCCGTCTACGATTTTGACCATCCGGAGATTGCGGAGCGGATGAAACAGTTTGATGTGATCCGAGAAAGTATCTACTTGACCGAAAGGTAAGTGCCAGTAGTGTTTTGAAATATTTTTTGGTATATGGGAAGGTCGATCGGCAGGTACGATCAAACCAGTGGCGGCTCCCGACCTTAGACCGAGGGGTGCACTTAAGATAACATAATAATATTATGGAACAATTGCGAAGGGAATATGGTCAATTTATCGGACTTTTGAAGCTCCCCTCTTCTAATATCAATTTAGTAAGATTTTTCAACCCCCCCCTCCCCTAAATGAATGGGAGAGTTGTGCACACTTTCACGTCTCATTAACATAAAATGATCACGGAAAATTCTAAAAACTTGGTTTGAATTTTTCACTTCATTCAGTTTTGATATTTTACAAAAAAAAATTGCTCTACCGAAACGTGGAACGACGTACAACTGATAAAATTGAATACCTTAAATGTAATACATCCTGTAATTTTCACTTACCCAAATCCAAAACAAAAGTCAGTATTTGAACTGATAAGGTTACCTCTAAGTTTATCGCATTCTACCGGCACGACAAGATGTTTGCTCCTGTACAGTAAGGTCAGGCATTAACTGGCTCACTAATGCTTCAAAAAACACACTACCACTGACACCGTAGTCTTCCACAAGCGCCAATCATTCCTGTGCATTGTGACTCTTGTGCACCCGTCGTTAATGCGCCAGGGCCCCTATTCTGTTTTCTGCAGCGAGCCTCATGTCCTCTCTCTCTTCACCCTCAACACTCTCTCTTTGTTCTCCCACCTCCCCCTTTCCATTAGTAATCCTGAGGCTTCGCCATTGACGATTTTGTAGTTGTTTTTCAGATAGAAATTAATGGTAAAGAGTTGGGAATAGTGTGACAGGTATAAACGTATTATTTAGGTATTTATTATTATGTGGGTAGGTCGATGTTTTTCTCTCTCTCTCATGTCGGCCAGGGGGTGCAGATTCTCCTGCCGGTAGCCGCTCTGTATCAAACAAAACTTCACTTTCATTTCCAGGCACCAAAGTAAGGAGACCAAACGAATGGTTTGCGAATGTACCCTCTCCGATGACGAAGTTGCTCGTGGCGAGCTGGGCTGTGGCGAAGATTGCCTCAATCGCCTTCTCTTCATCGAATGGTGAGTCTACAATAGGCTAATCAAATAAGGAGTTAATAATCTATTTTGATTTATAATCTTGAAATTGAAGTAGATTTTCAAAATTATTTTCCTTAATATTTTTGCAGTTCAAAAAGATGTACTCTGGGTCCCCTATGTTCTAATAAGCGATTTCAAAACTATGAGAATGCAAAATGTACCGTCATACGTACACAGGATAAGGGCTTGGGATTGATCGCATCATCACAAATCCCAGGGTAAGTATTTTCTTATTTTCGCAAAGAGGTGATTTTAGAATTTCATCAATGCTCAAGCGTTGTACTTTATCTCAATTCTGATTACAATCGTATGCTGTTTATGTATGCTGTCGCACAGCTATAAGACTGATGTCTACCACTGATTGTGTTAAAACATGTTTGGACTTGTTGCCAAATGGCCGTTGGAGTTTTTGTGGGCTTTGTCCATTTTACTTCCATATTTACAGAGTAAATGGAAGTATTGTGATCGTCCTAAAATCGAGAATCGGAACGGAGATTCAGAAAAAACTTTTTCTTATACACATTTACTCAGAATCACTTCCTGAACAAGTGTCCGTGTGTCCGTCTGTCCGTCTGTCCGTCTGTGGTCATTTACAAAAATGGCCGTAACTCCCTCATTTCTCAACCTTTTTTCAAATTTCTTGAACTGAAATGTTTGTCTCGGCAAGACCTAACACCCTGTTTAATCGGAATTTGGATAACGCACAGTACTTCCGAGATATTTGCATTTTTAGTGTTTTCTATTTTATTTTTTTCCGGCCGCAAAAATGAACCGATTTGAGCGTTCTTGGTCTTAAAATCTTTGTTTTACCTTGCAGAATATGTGGATATTTTTTACATTCCGAAAATGTGGCGTTTTTTCATTTTGGGCGAATTTTTAAATTTTAATACTGAATTTTTTGATATTTTTGACCTAAACACATTCAAAAGCAGTCAAAATATGATCAAATTGTGTCACAATTTTACGTTTCAAAATATGGAAGTATTGTGTGTTATCTACGCACCACTGGTTTTTGTATTACAATTCCGTTCGAAGTATTTCGAGAATTGTTTTATTGACTTACAATAGCACTGATATTCCTTTATGATTATCTTGATCTTCTGAATTTCCTCAATCGCAGCGGCGAATTCCTTATGGAGTACGTCGGTGAGGTAATCGACCCGAAAGAGTTCCGCCGACGCGCCAAGGACTACTCCAAGGAGAAGAATCGCCATTTCTACTTCATGTCTCTCAAGTCGGACTCGATAATCGACGCTACGCTCAAAGGGAGTATATCTCGATTCATCAATCACAGTTGCGATCCAAACGCTGAAACGCAAAAGGTACGTGAAACTTCCGATTTACTCGGTTAATCGTAAAATTACTTCAATTTATTGAATAATTGGTGTTCATTGGTTTTCAGTGGACGGTCAATGGAGAACTGAGGATCGGATTTTTCAGCAAACGCCAGATACACGAGAACGAAGAGATCACATTTGACTACCAGTTCCAGCGTTATGGGTGATTACCATGATTCTCGTTATTGCATAAGCTACCGAGAGCAAACCCTGAAAATTTCAACTTATTTTAAATTATATTAGTATTTGGCCCTTTTTTGGACTGGATTTTTAGTGGACTCACATTTCTTCGAGGCCCTTTTTATAACGTTAACTTTGCTTACATACCGTTTTCAACGCATTGCAGCAAGGAGGCTATTCGGTGCTTTTGCGGAAGTGCCAATTGTCGTGGATGGATCGGCGAAGATCCCGACAACGAGGAAAAGGAGGAGGAAAAAGACCAGAAATGGGAAAAACGAGAGAAGCGAGAAAAGAAGAAGAGTCGAGAAGAAGTGCTGGAAGAGGTTTGTCGAATTCTCTTCAGATTCAGTCAATCTTGACTTCCTAGGAAGCGGAGCGATGCTACATTTCTTGTTTTTCTTCTACAGCTCGAAGAGGAGATCGAGAAATTGCGGTTGAGTGGAATCAAAAACCGTGCGCATACTTTGATGCTGAACCGACTGATGGTTCGGGCGGAAGATCATTCGTCCCGATCGCAACTGCTAGCGATCACTCAGGCCGGAGTGGACCAGCGCTGTCTTCGACTGTTCCTCGACTACCATGGACTCAATCTCCTGTGGTCGTGGATGGTTGACCACAGCGCTCCGACTTCGGTCAAAATCCAGGTACGTCATAATTATGTCATTAATAAATTGTTTGATGATTATCGGCTTGTTCCGGGGATGGGCATCAGGTGAACAGGTTTGTTAGGCAACTACCCAGATACGACACTCAAACGACACTTATGTACGAGGGTTGTCCCAAAATTAAGGTTCCTAGAGATTTTCCTCCAATGGGGAATTTTCGTTTTTCAAATTTGGCACCACTGGCGTGTCTATTGGATCCTAACAGACACGACAGTGGTGCCAAATATGAAATACGAAAATTCCATACCGGAGAAAAATCTCTGGGAACCTTAGTTTTGGGACAAACCTCGTAAGTGTCGTAGCTGGGGATTTACAAACCTGTTCATCTCATGCCTACACTTGCGCTTCTGAAACAAACCCTATAATGTCGTTGTCGCGCGTCTTCTTCAACGATTTTTATTTATCTACAGATATTGGACACACTCTCGGTACTTCCTATCACCAATAAAACCATACTCCAAGACAGCAAAGTCCTTGGCGTCGTCGAGCGGTGGTCCAACTCAGGAGATTCAACGGCTGAACCTAAAACTCGGTATAAACTATTGCATAGGCGCCAAAAAATTATTTTAAAATTATTATTTGGATTGTATCCTGTTCTTTAGAGCTCTGGGGCGATCTAAAAGTAGTTTGGTGCTTTTTGTCTTAATACCATCGGTTCCCCAGGCCTGAAGACGAAAAAGAAGGTTCCTCTCCGGATTCTGAAGAAACGACAAACGACGGATCGGCCACTCCTTCGACCGAGAAGAAGAAATGCGACGTCTTAGATCCTGACGATCCTGAGCGGCAGACGCTGGTTGCCAAGGCGACCGCCCTTTTCCAAGGATGGAGTGTCCTCAAGGAGGAATTCAGGATACCGAAGAAGCAAAAAATCGAGCAGATGAAAGAGCACGAACGTGATGCCGGCAAGTACTCGAATTTTCCATATTGTGGGTTCGGGAGGGAATGTTAACCGAAGTTAATGACGGTAGGGTAATTTTTCAGATCTAAAATTTCAAATTCTCAATTTTTAATTGTTCGGATGTAAAATTTTATTTCTCACTTCAAACTTGATATTAAAAATTTTTTTTTCTAAACTAACATTTTTTTTGACAAAAAATTTAACTCTTCACGTCAGAAATCCTTTCTTTTATAAGTCAAACATTTTTATTTCATTTTTCCTAATATCTGTTTGTAACATTGTAATTTCTGAAGTACTAACGCCACTTTTGGTTTCTATTTAAGACCGAGGATACGTTGACCACGAGAAGGCGGTGAAGACTGAGAACTCCTACGATAGGTAAGTGAGCTCGGAGTATTATAAACTACAGTACCTAGGTACAGAACGTTAAAACCCCTTCCTCATTATCTGATCTCCTTTTGTAAATTGTTTTCAAGGCATTGGAGTTTCGACAAGGACAGATCGAAAAGGCGCGGCAGAGAATCTCCCGACAGCGTCGAGTGGAAAGCGAAATCCTCCCGTTCTGATGAAAAGTAGTTACAACTTACAATTTCATCCACAAAATAATGACACAATAGTTGATTTAGTATCATCCTCTGGGCTTAGAGACCGTTAGGTTCAAATTTGGCTGTCGGACTGTGACTGGGAGGGCCAAATTTGGTTTTTTAACTTAGGGCCGGTTTATCGACAAAATGTATCCATCCCATGTCCAAAAAAGGTTTGGATGAGCTTCACGACTGTAGTATTTACACGGAATTTTAATTTAATAATCTCATTGATAATCGGTATTGGGTGCTTCTTTTGATATTGGATAGATACATTTTGTCAATAAACCGGGTCTTAATGATTTAAGATTTTGAATCGTTGACTATTTGTTAATTAATTGCTACCGATTCCTGTTGCACTGTTGAAATTTCTGGGTGCTAAGCAATAAAAAGATATCTTTTTCATCGTATGACAATAGTTTAAGGTTCCTGAATGACTCCTGGCGGTGTTGTTCACACCTAACGGTCTCTAAGGCCTGAGGATGGTTGTAATTGAAAGAGGCCTCTGTTCCTGGTTGACCCTTATCCAGTTCAGCTATGATTTTGTCCGATTTCAAATGCAACCAACACAAAACGTTGGCCAAATTTCATCTTCGGATCCTAATATTTCGGCGATCTCCCCAATTCAGGAACACGGGGCCGAGACTTTCCAAATCCCAGCGGCGCCAGCTGTTCGCTATGAAAGTGGAAGAGGAAGAACGCCAGAAACGTATGGAGGAAGAATGCTGGGCCAATCATCAGGAGCAGTGCTACGCTCTTGGGGTGAACCCGAACATGACGTATCCGCCGCAGGCCAACGGTGGCTACTATCACCACCCTCTAGGTACGGCAGAGTCTGCCAGTTTGAAAAAACGTAGACAATTCAAGTCCCTTGAAGTCCCCTTCGCGACGCAATGTAAGTGCTCGAACTGGTGTTCGCCAGTCCGTCATTCATTTTGGGAAGTTGGTCACCTACTGTAGCTGTTGTTGTGGTAGTTCAACTCTTTGTTTTGATTAATGAATAATGTACCAAAAAATGCCTTGTAGTAGAAACCATAAATTTGGATGACTTGAGCGAAGCTTGAAACTCTGCCCTGGGTTAGCAGAGTAGATGCATCTAGGATTGTGGATGTGCTCACCAATAGTATTATTTTATTACCTACCAAAGATAAACTATTATATTAAGGGCCGCTTTATCAATTGTCGGTTATCCAAAAACTCATTGCTAATCACCAGGCCACTAATTTCAGGGTGATTTTTGGGTGGATGCGCATAGGCTGTGTTTCCGAGAAATTTGTAGCCAAGAGATTAGCTATCAGTTTTTGGATAACTGACAATTGATAAAGCGGCCCTAAATATTATAACAAGTATTATAACAAAGTCTGTTGTTATACAGTGGCCCTTAGTGATGCATTTTTGAGATCACGTATCTATGCCGTCAATTTACGCTCCCATCGGTGGCAGCTTATTAATAATAATTGGTGCGTTGCTTTCGGTTCAGATGGGGCAGATGTTCCTCCAGACGTCTACGGACCCGGGGACCCGAGGGGCCCTCCTATGTACCCGCCACCCCCTCCCAGCCCGTTCATGGGTGGCCCCCCGCCACAGCAAGATCCATCGTATCCCCCAATGTCACCATTTCAGCAGGTTTGTTGTCACCTAGCTGTACAATACTTAGTGTTTACTTTTTCTTGGAGACACAAATGAGCCAATTTGGGCGTTCTTGGTCTCGAAATCTTTGTTTTACCTTGAAAAATACGAGGATATTTTTTATATTCCGATAACTTGACGTATTTTGATTTTAGGCATGTACTCATATTTGTATAGTGAGTTTTTAGATATTTTTTGCCTAAACAGCATTTTGTTGATCAAAATATGGAAGTATTGTGTGTTATCTAAGCACCAATTGTTGTTGGTTTACAGATGAACATGGGTCCCTCCGGCCCATCACCGCCTGGCATGGGTCCGCCTCCAGGAATGGGCGGTCCGCCTCCAGGAATGGGCGGCCCTCCTCCAGGAATGTCCTCGATGGGCCCACCACCGCCAGGCATGGTGCCTCATCCCTCAGGCATGGTGCCGCCCGGCATGCCTCCTGGGATGCAAATGATGGGGATGGGTCCGTTCGGCGGGCCTCCGTCGATGCCACCTTTCCCTCCGAACGGGATGCCGCCCATGCCTGTACCATACAGCAACCCACCCATGCCTCCTCAGCCGAACTATGCAGCATCGCCGGTGAGCAACAGTTTCGACTATATTATACCAATTGAACTGTAATCGTTATAAATATACGATGTTAAATACCGAATTTAATACCAAATTTACAGAGTAATTGCAATCGTCCTAAAATTGGCATTTGGAGTGGAGCTTCAGAAAACGTTTACTTATGCACTTTTACTCAGAATCACTTCCTAATCAAGTGTCTGTGTGTCGCTCTTTCTGTGTGTCCGTCTGTGGTCATTTCCAACAATGGGAATCCCTCAATTCTTAACCTCTCTTCAAATTCCTTCAGAGCTGGGATGTTTGTTTTAGTAAGACCATCACCCTGTTTAACCGGGATCCAAATTACTCACAGTACTATTAGGGCCGCTTTATCAATTCACTTAAACCACTGATTATCCAAGGACGCACCGACTAACTGATTCCGTGGAAACGTGACGTATGATTTTTCAGCATGAAGTCACCTGGAAAATAGTTAGTCGGTGCGTCCTTGGATAATCTGTTGATTAAGTGAATTGATAAAGCGGCCCTTAATATATTAGCATTTTTTGGTTTTTTCCATTTATTTTTTTCCTTCCTCCAAAATTATCCCAATTAAGCGTTTTTGGTCTTGAAATGTTTGTTTCACCTTGCAGAATACATGGATATTTTCTATATTTTGATAACTTGACGTATTTCAATTTTGGGCGAGTTTTGAAAATTGTTAACAATTTTTTTTTATATTTTTGACCTAAACAGCCTCAAAAGTAGTCGGAATATGATCGAATCTTGTCAAAAAATTTACCTATCAAAATATGGAAGTATTGTGTGTTTACGCACCGTTTTTTTGTTTCAGTTCGCACCCAGCATGGTACAGGCTCTGGAGCCGCCTCCCAACGGAGCGATACCTCTGAACAGCGGCGGCTCGATGAACAAGCCGGCCTACATAATCAAACTTCCGGAGAACTGGGCCATCGCTTTGGACAAGGAGCGCAATGCAATTTATTATTATCATCGAAAGACGAAACACGTACAGTGGCATTTTCCCACTGTCAAAGACGTAAGTTTTGTTTTAGAGTACCGTGAAATGAGATAATTTTAGTACCTAGACACTATGCTAATGTTCGTGTGTTTGTTCTACCGAAGGATAAGACTGAAGAAGCCAAATTGGAGAAATCTGGTCTCAAAACTGCGCATGCTGACGATTCGGACGACTCTGAAGAGGAAGAAGAAGAATCCGAGAGCGAAGAGGATGAGAGTTCCTCCGACGAATTTGAAAAAGTAAGCGTACAAGTCAAAGTTACCTGCCGTTTTCAGGTATTTTCGAGTGAAACGATTATTGGTGATGAGGAACATGCCTCGACGGCGATTAAAGAATATCTGGTGATTACAGAATCTTCAGGAGGAGCTTCAATTTTTTGTCTTCCCCTTGTTTTCGTTTCTCCCCCCCCCCAATTTGTGCTTTAGCGAAATATGCACAGCTGTCAGTAGACCAGTCATCATTCAATGGGCCTCGTATCTTTGCAAAACTCAATCGGTGATGCATATAAACTGTGCAGGAAGAGGAAGAAGATGACGATGAGTACGATGACAACCAGCTTCTGGCCGACGCCAAGCGTAAAGCCGAAGAGGAGATGATGATTCAAAACGTCGTCACCGAACCGAGCATCCTGATCGGCGAAGATGCAGGAGTCGCTGACGTGAAGATGAGCGATATTTCAATTGGCAGCATTGCAGCTGACACTAGTCAACCGACAGTAACCGTACCAGAGACGGGGGAGCCACCTCCCAAAAAGAAACGAGAAGGCCTCGTCACCGTTAATATTATCAGCGTATGTATCGCCATCACTTGTAGCTTACAGTTTGGTTCATTTTTCAAGAAAACTTTTTCTTAAAAAATGAACCTATGTTAGATAATTACAGTAATTGGTCAGGAGAAAAATCCCTGGAAATTTGTTGGTTTATGTTTCAAGGGGTGCAGAATTAAAATCTGCAATAAAAATATATTTTTTAATCAAAATATTTATTTGGTTTTTCAGGAGGGAAAAGTTTTTGTAGATTTTCAAAATTTTTGCCAAAAATCAGGTTTTATTTACCCCTGGAAATTCGTTGGTCTACGTTTCATAGGGTGTAGAATTCGAATAATTTTTTTTTTGTTTTTTTTTTCAAAATATTTATTTGGTTTTTCAGGAGGAAGGATTTTTTGTAGATTTTCAAAATTTTCACCAAAAATTAGGTTTCATAATATGAAATAATCACGATATTACGTGATATTATCACGTCTTGACAGATCCCTACCTATTTTTATTTGCTAAAAATGGCGTCCTCCTCATTTTCACTCCTTGCTGTTTACTTGAACTTGACTTAAACAAGCACAGAGAGTTGGTAAAAACTTAAACGCCTTGTCAGCTGCACTTTATCACCCCCGTCAAAGTTAATGACTCGTCAAATGAGTTGGTGGAAGTGTTAAAGTTCAAATTCATTTGCCATCAATCACAAACATACAATGAGAACCCAACCGATTATATAACCGATTATATTATGTATTATTCTTAGAACGTTTGTGTAAACAATTTTGATGGAAACACAGCATTGACATGGCTTGAACGAGTGAGTAGCTTTTTTGTGGTACTAAACTTCTTATCACTTTATCGTACCTCTCTTGCAGCCCAGGGACGAAGCAGATGATTACAGGAAGGGTATCAAGAAATCCAAAATCAGAGAAACGAAGATGAAATTGGCGCGGCAGAAAGCGAAAGCAAAAGCAAAGGCTCGTGCCGCCGCCGCTGGGCATTCAGGTAAAAACATATGGCCGCTGAAATTTGAAATTGCTGAACATGTGCAATTGTCTTTTTGGCATTTTTTACGCCTTTGTTTTGGCAGATAAACAACAACTATCCTGACCATGGAGAAACTTGAATAAAAACTCAAAAATGAGAGAAAATAAATAGTTTATTTCACTATTGAGTAGACAATTGATCAGTGAATTGTGGAATCGACTATTTTCTTTTCTCTCATTTTTTGAGTTTTTATTCAAATTATGGGATTCGACAATTTTTCTGCAACTGATTTAGAATCCATGGGGAACTTCATTGCCTGGAGTGGATTGCATTAAGTCGTTAACGAATAGTCCCGTGATTACTCTGATCGGGTGGCTAATTAAAATTTGTTTACTACTTGTAACATTTTCGTAAATATACGTTTCAGGCAAAGTGAAAGTGAAAAGGACGAAGATGTGCGAGGCGGACACGTCGACCGGCCAATCGCGCAAAATCAAAAAGTTCAGGTCAGAAATGGCCAATGTTATTGTTGCGTTGCTCAATCCGTACATGCGACCCGACTGTAAAATGGGTCGTATTACAACAAATGAAGATTTCAAGCACCTGGCTCGAAAGGTAAATCCAGTTTCATGTTAGTCATTTTCTAGACAGAAATTATCGACTGGAAGTAGTTCATTGACGCATTGAAATCCAGGGTATCAAAACGGTTGATCTTGAAACATTAAAAAAAAAGTTTGATTAGTGGCATGGGTACATTATGTTTCTGGGTTTCACATAAAATAAGGTTTAAAAATAATATAAGGTACAATATTAGGCATTTCACACTATAGGCGTGAAAATTTGTGTGCATAAATTGCGAAAATCCATCGGAACCATCTGCTCAAAAATTTGATCAGTTCTATCCTACCCGCCATACCTCCCAATGACCTTGTGTCTACCCAATTCTACTGGCTGTATCCCAAAACGTCCACTGTCTAGAAGCCGAATTCTCAGTTTTGCAGTTCCCAGCCAAAAAGCGGACCCACTCGCTTAAATAGTCCGTACCATGGGTCTTGTAGGGAATGCATCTGATATGAAATTCAACGCCCGACATTTTCTTCTCAATCAAGTTTTTTTGCTAAAACCCATACTTTGGCCGTAAAACTGCGATTTAGGCCGCAACAGTACTCCTCAAATTGACCGCGTTGAATAAAATTTCGAAATACTTCAAACATCGTGTCTTTTGCTCAATACCTTCAAAAAGCTACAATAGATTTTTGGAATTTCGCCTTGGATTTTTTATGAGAAATCGGGTTTTCCATTTTTCTCAGTCCTGCAGAGTCGTAGGAATTCGCCAATTTTTCCTGGTATGTACCTATCCAAAAGCTACCCATACTTTGGGACCGAGAAAACTGCCGAAAAATGCGATTTTGGCCGCAACAGTCCCCCACAAATTGACCATGTTGACCGAAATATTGACAAAACGTCAAATTTATGTTTTTAAGCCCCCGAAGTCAAATCCATAATTTTTCTGACATTTTTTCTTAGGCCTTCGATTTTTCATGAGAAGTGAGTCTTTGCATTTTTATTGGTCCTGCAGAGCCGTAGACAATTCGAGGAATCCAACAAGCTTGAAAAATTCAATCGTGAATCAAAAATCGTTTCAAAATACAATAAAATTGTGTCTTTTACAAAAATGGTCATAGCTTCCTCAATTTTTTACCTTATTTAACCAGAATTTAAATTACTCGCAATTCTTCCAATATATTAGCATTTTTTGTTTTTTCTATTTTATTTTCTGCTGCCCACAAAAATGGACCGATTATGGCTTTCTTGGTTTTTATTTTACCTTGCAGAATACGCAGATACTTTTTATATTCCGGTAACTTGGCAAATTTTGATTTTAGCATGGTTGTAAAATTTGCATGTGAGGTTTTTCAACATTTTTTCTCATTGTAACCGCAAAATTGGTCAAAATAAAATGAATTTTGTTTAGAAGTTACGTATCGAGATATGGAAGAATTGTGCGGTATCTACGAACCGCTGCCTTTTATGATGGACCGGGATTTCACGTTGAGGTTTTTATGTTGTTATCGTTTTCTAGCTCACTCATTTCGTGATGGTGAAAGAATTGAAGCACCTGCCGGCGATAGAAAATCTCCAGTGCAACGACAACGTCCGCCACAAAGCCAAGGACTTCATTCGAAAGTACATGTCCAAATTCGGGGAAGTGTACAGCCGATTACCGGACGACTAAGACGATCTCGCTTTTTTAGGTTATCAATTCTGGTTTTTAAATCGAACGAATATAATGGTTTTGTACAAAATGTTCCTTGTAAATTTCGTGTATAAAGTAAACTATTTTACGATTGTGAAACGTTTTTAACAAATTTTAGGTTATTACACTGTACAGGAGTGGTTTTCGTGTTTCATGTTGCAGAAGTGTTCATTTTTATTAGTACGTCAGCCTTGGTTCGTTGGATTCGCATTTCTTTCATAGTTCACTGTGTTCGTTACAGCAATCGGTACTGACAGGGCATGAGCACTTTTTTAATTGAAATGTTCAAGTTTTATTTTTGCTGATCTTGTATGTAACAAAACAAATATTAACATGTTGACGCTGCAATAGCCGACAAAAACATGGACAACATTCCTCAATAGGTCGATTCATTTCAAAACTTTCTATCCTCTATTGTACCTATGCAGTTTGCTAAATAATGTACGCCAGGAGTTGAATAAAGATTAATTTTTTTCCTCTGTAAACTTTGATGAATTGTGTGATAACCTGATTTACTGTTATTTGATGAAATCGCGCGATTCAAGATGGCCATTGGCAGATGGATATATCCAATTGTAGACTGCCAAAGCGGACATTTGCGAGGGGGCGCTGTTATCCAGTTTTGGAACGAAAAAATGGGGTAATCAACATAACCAGCGGCGCATAGCTTTCAATTTTTTTGACTGAAATAATTCACTCCACACAGTCAGGTACTGTCAAAATTACCATTATCACAGACTGAACAATGACTAAATTTTCAATGTTTTTCAAAATCTAACAGCTTTCAATATATCTTTCTATCGTAAAACAGTCTTTGCCTTCACTGAGTACAAGGCTGAGTTGTAGGTAGTGACTATAAATTGCACTCACAATAAACCGCATGTCAAACTCATAATAGAACTCGAAGTCAAACTCCCGATGTAACACAAACGCGAACTCATATTCAAACTCGAAGTCAAACTCACAATGGAACAGAAACTCAAACTCATATGCAAACTCGAAGTCAAACTCACAATGGAACAGAAACTCAAATTCATAATCGAACTCGAAGTCAAACTCACAATGGAACAGAAACTCAAATTCATAATCGAACTTGAAGTCAAACTCACAATGAAACAGAAACTCAAACTCATAATCGAACTTGAAGTCAAACTCACAATGGAACAGAAACTCAAACTCATAATCGAACTTGAAGTCAAACTCACAATGAAACAGAAACTCAAACTCATAATCGAACTTGAAGTCAAACTCACAATGGAACAGAAACTCAAACTCATAATCGAACTCAAAGTTAAACTCACAATGGAACAGAAACTCAAATTCATAATCGAACTTGAAGTCAAACTCACAATGAAACAGAAACTCAAACTCATAATCGAACTTGAAGTCAAACTCACAATGGAACAGAAACTCAAACTCATAATCGAACTCGAAGTCAAACTCACAATGGAACAGAAACTCAAACTCATAATCGAACTCAAAGTCAAACTCACAATGAAACAGAAACTCAAACTCATAATCGAACTCGAAGTCAAACTCACAATGAAACAGAAACTCAAACTCATAATCGAACTTGAAGTCAAACTCACAATGGAACAGAAACTCAAACTCATAATCGAACTCGAAGTCAAACTCGCAATGAAACAGAAGCTCAAAATCATAACCAAAAATCGAAGTGAAACTCACAATGAAACACAAAACATGATCAAACTCATAATCAATCTCGAAGTCAAAATCGCAATGAAACAAAAACTCATAATCGAACTAAAAGTCAAACTCACAATGGAACAGAAACTCAAACTCATAATCGAACTCAAAGTCAAACTCACAATGGAACAGAAACTCAAACTCATAATCGAATAAGGAAGAAGAAGAAGAAGAAGACAGTTGACGTCGACGTTAACGTCGCTCCAGTGCTCAGATCTACATTGGGTTCTTCAGCCAGTAAAAATTAGTTTCTCGTTTTTTCATTTCGTTTTTTAGCATGATATGCGAAACAAAGCTGGCATTGTCATTTACTACAAGTGTTTATCGTTTCCTATCGGCCTACCGAATGCCTGCATTTCCAATCTGGAATGAGCGAAAATAAGCACTTCCATCTGTCGCACCAAACTCCTCGAGTCGAGTGGAACAATATCTTCCTAATAAAATCCTCTTAAGGTGAGAACCAATTGCTCAATGCTGCTACGACTACTACTACAAATTGTAGTCTACTATTAATAGGAACTGCTAGAATACTAAATACGATTAATAGAATAAGTATTATGCTCGCAGGTACCTACATGAGTTACCTACATGAGAGTTCATCCGTGATATGGTCCAACTCAACCTCGATTCAAGATTAATTATTCAGTTACCTAGAGTATGAAATAGAGAAGAATAAAATACGCAAATCGCAAAATTACGACCGGCAACTGTTTTACGGGAGCCGAGAGCACAACAGTCGCCGGCTGTAACGCGAGCTCTTTTTCATATTCGTTCTATTGCAGTCTTTGTTGGCGAGCTGCTTTTACCTATCTCTCATGTTCCCTCACCTATCACATTGTTAAAAATTTCTTGTCTCTTCCAGATTGAACGCTAAAACCAACTTGATCTGCAATGAGTGTTGTACTAGGAGGAGGAATCGGCGGTCTTGCCGCCGCCTACTATCTTGCCAAGGGTGGCAGCAAGGTGGCACTGATCGAGGCGACCAATCGCCTTGGTGGCTGGATCAGGACAATTAAGGATCCGGAGACGGGTGTTAGGTTCGACAAAGGGCCGCGAACCCTTCGAGTGAGAGGTGACCCGGCGGCGAACACCCTGTCGTTGATCGAGGAACTCGGACTCGAAGAACGACTGTACCCGATCACGATGGATCAGCCATCAGCAAAAAATAGGATGATTTACGTCAAGGGAGCCCTGCATCTGTTGCCGTCAAGCGTATCGTCCGTTTTCAAGATTATGCCGCCATTTTCCAAGCCCCTATTGTTAGCCATGCTCAAAGATCTCGTGGCCCCTGCTAAAAAAGGCAAAGACGACAACATTTACGACTTCGTTCAACGCCGCTTCGGATTCGAAGTAGCCGATTACCTGGTTTCAGCTATGATTTGCGGCATCTGCGCCGGCAATGCGAAGGACATCAGCGTGAAATTTCTGATGCCTCAGCTGTTCGAATGGGAGCAAAACGACAGGTCTGTTCTTGTGGGCTTTTTGAAGAACATCGTGAAATCTAAGCCCGGTGCAAAAGTTGCCGGAGGGGCCTTGATTGAAAAAGCCTTGAAAGACAGATGGAGCATTTTCGGATTCAAGGGTGGAATGGAAGCGTTTCCTGAAGCTTTGACTGATAGAATCGTCACCCAGGGGGTGGATATCAATTTGGGAAAAGAAGTGTCCAGGATAAGTTTTCAAAACGGAGAAGTTTCATGTCTAGTCAATGGAAAGATGCTTAATGCTGAGCACATCATCAGTTCGTTACCTGCTAACAAGTTGTCTCCTCTCTTGAAGGAGGAACATCCAATTTTGAGTAGCGAACTAGCTGCCATTCCATTTGTCGATGTTGCCGTCGTGAATTTGGCCTACAAAGGAAAACGACTCAGCAAGGAAGCGTTCGGTTTCCTGATACCACCCTCGCAACAGGTGCCTATTTTGGGTGTTATCTTCGACAGTTGCAACTTCGACGCCGGCGATTGGACAGTCCTGACAGTGATGATGGGAGGCGCCTGGTTCGACAAATATTTCGGCTCGAACGTCAAAGATGACCAACTTTTGGAACTTGCTGTATCCAAAACAAAAGAAATCCTCCACGTCGAAGGCAGTCCTGCAGCTTACCATGTGTCCGTCATGCGGAACTGCATTCCCCAGTACGTAGTCGGCCATTTCGACAGGATCGACCGGATTAAATCTTACATCAAAGACAAGAACCTTCCGCTCGAGCTCGTCGGTTCCTCGTACACGGGCGTCGGTGTGAACGACGTCATCTTGTCAGCTCGGAGAGCAGCTGAAACGCGACTCGTACGGAAAGCAGCCGCGTAAGTAAGGCGCCTCGTAAGCATTCCCGCACAATTAAAGCGTACTTTTATTATATTTAGGTAAAGTATGACTGCTGCTAGGGCTTCCAAGTCAACAGGTGTGCAATTCGGGCTTCATTCCTTGGCTATAAAAAATTGCATCTTCACAAACCGAGGGTGAAGTAACTTAGTATACCTTCTGAGCTCTGGCGCTTTAGGCTAATTTGCCTCTCCGAGGAGCTATTCTGGGCAATCGGATCTCGTCGAATGAGAGTGAACGGGCATCAACGGCACTCTCCCTTCCGACGCTGAAGCGTGCCGCTGGTGATCGCCAAGTGAGTCGTCATTTCGTGACCCTGCTGCTTTTTAAACCTAACCCTAAGTCAACGTTCGCAGGCCACCTGCGGCAAGCCTCAGCTTTGTAAAAGAGTGCCGTTGATCTTCCTTCAATCTTCAGACGAGATTCAGTACGTTAGAAATAGCTCCTGAATATGGCAGATTAGCTGACAGCCCTGACCCCACAAACATAATATGTTCTCAATGCGAGTTCCCACAGTTCAGAACTCATGGCAAACCACTAACAAACTATCAAAAAAACCCGGTCTGGTCATGCGCAGAACCGTTTTGAGAGCAAACCTGATATTATCAAGTTTACGTCAACGTTTAGGTCAAAACGGTTCTGCGCATGCGCAGTCTAGGTTTTTGATAGTTTCTTAGTGGTTAGCCATGCGTTCCAAACTGTAGGGACTCGCATTGAGAACAAACCGTTAGACTTTGGTCCATGAACCGAATTCTTTGTTGATGTTGGTTCCATGATGATCAGTTGCGTAGGGAATATCTTGACTCTAATAGACCATTTTCATGAGGTTGTTGATAGACCAGGGGGCCTATTCTGTAAAATTGAAGCAATATGTCTTGGCAGTCGCCATCGACTCATTACCCAAATTGTCATACTTTGTCATTAGATTTGCCATGGCAAATCGATATTGATTTCCAAAGACATATTGCTTTCAGGTTACAGAATAGGCCCCCAGGTTATCAGTCCTATACCCTTGAAATTTCCTCAAGGCCCAACCCTAATTTTAGGAACGGCATGTTCGTTTTTTGAAATTGACCGATAAAATGTGCAAAATTTATTTGGCGCATCCTGTGGAAAGGTTTATATTACCTGAAATACCCTCATGAAAATGTTCTATTATGTAACTCGAACCAAAATCGCTCCTCTGATGGACGGGGTATGTTGACAATGTAGAATCAACACTGCCCAATCCTTTAGCCATGCAATCTATGGACGCGTGATACGCCATTTGCCACTAATCCAAATTTTGAGAAGTACAAAACCCATACGCCCCAAAAGACACGATTCTTTGAATTGGGCAGTGTTGCAGTTTCACCATTGGTGTGCTAACAATCGATTCTGTTTATAAAAATATAATCAGCTCGTTACAGCGTTTTCAAAAATTTGTTAAATACGATTATCGACGTTTTGGCTACATTACGGCAAAATTCGGCATCGGTGCCAGACAAAAGAGCATTGGTAGACACGAATAGCGGCTGCGTCGGGTCGTACTGAGCTCTCCCGATCGACTTCAGAAACTGGTGACGCTCCTTGATCCGCTTTTCCCGGTAGGTCAGAATCGTCGGCTGGGATAGGATTAAATCGTGCGAGAGGCCCATCTCGTTGTGCACATAGTTGAACCTTGCCACAGCAATTTCTCTATCTGTGTACACGACAATCGAAAAAAATCATTTCAATCGAAAAAAAAATCGATATATCGCGTCTCTGTGTTGAACAAGTTTAATTCACTATCGATAAGAACATAAGTCGTCATTACTTTAATCGATAGACAAGCTGTCCCAAATGTACTTTTCTACGAAATGACTCGAAACAGGTTTTCTACACTGTGCCGCAAAAGTAATTTTTGACGGAATGACGCGGAAGAATTTTTCTACCCAGTGCCGCGCATACGCTATGATGTACACCCGCCCCGGCCAACCTATTTGTTATAAATATGTCCCCACTTTCGGAATAGTTCTAGAGAGACGTATACACGTTTTGAATTTGTGTTTAAACTGTATTTTGGGTTATTAAAAATTAAAGTTTATTTTTTGTAAGATTCCTTCCGTTGGACTAAATTGATTTTTCCCTTCATGTGAAAGCTTGTATTGATGGTATTGATCACTATTCACTTACTTATCGTGTAAATCTTCGGCTTTTCCATGAGCAGAGTTTTGGATTCAGTCGCGTTGAATCCCATCTGTTCGATTACACCAAATCTTGCTTCCTACAAACATGTACAAACGGTAGGTACACGTTTAGACATTGTGTGCCACACATCATGAAAATATGAAGAAAATAAAAATACTGTTTTGGTGGAAACCATGATAGTGTGCTCGTTCCAGGAGCGTGAGTGTAGGCGTTTGTAGGCGCCTAATGATGCGCAGTTAGGTAGGCAACGGCACTTACAAAAATCGAAAAACTTCAAACTGCGCATGCGCACGTCACTTACACATGCATACACTCACAGTCCGAGAACAAGTGCAAAAGAAATGGTATTCATAGTATCAGGGCCAAAGGACCAAAATGTAAATTGGCCTACACAAATGAGGAAACATTTTCTGCTCAAAATATTAATGAGCGAAATTTCACCTCTATCTGGAATTTCTGGCGCGTTACTAGCTTGGGCATTCTGACCGTCACATGGCGGACTTCCTGGCCGGACAGTTTGAACAATGACTGCAAGAATCCCAGGCGACTGTCGATTTCTTTCGTACTGCGAAACACCGGATTTTCAAAATGAGTCGTGGTTCAAAAGGAGTTGCATCGCTAATGAATTAAAGTGAATCGATCCATCATTGAGTAGTTAGCCAACTCCTTGGTAGTCATTCAAACAAGATAAATCTGAGACTGTCGAAAATTCAGATGAGGGAATTCCAAAATCAGGAAAAATCCAGCTTCAGGTACCTGCGAGATAACCACGATGCGTTTTTTGTGATTATTCTTAGTATCGCGTCGCGTTGGAACAATTTGGCTTGAAGATAGTTCACCCTTATCTGCAGATTCTCCAAATCCTCATTCAGTATGTAGGGATTCCTCGTTATAAAAGATCCAAGTTCTTCAGCGGGTACGCCTTGGTCGAGCAGGAATCTGAAAATGAATTGTACGCGGCGTAAATGAAACTGGACCAGATAGCTCAAGACTGATGCTGCTTGTTACAGCTCAGGGTCGGTTTATTGACAAAATGTACCCATCCTATATCCAAGGAAGCTTCAGATAAAGTCCACCACGGTGGTTCACATCAAATCTCAATGTAAACACACGCTGCTAAGTAGATTAGTGGCATGAGTACATTATTTTTCTAGGTATCGTAGAAAATTGAGTCAAAATAATAGAAGTAGGCTTATCATACGTATTGTAGGTGTCAAAATTTGATCAGAAATTTCAATGTACCTAATAACCCGATTGGAAATTTGAACAGTTCTACCCCAGTAACTAATGACTTTCTGTTTTTCCAATTACCCGAGCTAAATTACTGTCTAAAAGCAAATTCCAATTCGCCGGTTAGCATTTTCGGGCCAAAAAGCGGACCCACTTGCGAGAAAAGTTCATAACAAGGATTTCGCAGGGAAATCAGATCATCGGATAAGAAATCCTCCTGAAGGATAAGAAAATAAGATAAGAAAATAAGAATGTCTGTATGGATAAGAAAATCTCCTGGCATTTCCATCTCCATCAAGTTTTCGCCTGAAACGCATACTTTGGCTGTAAAACCATGAAAACTGAGAAAAAACTTGATTTTGGCCGTATCACTACCCCTTAAACTGACCGTGTTTCTCAAAATCTTGAAAAAATGTAAGATTAAATGTTTTTTGCTCAATGCCTAGTTTTATGCCGAAAACATGAAGTCAGATTCATAATTCTTTCGAAATTTGACCTTGGATTTTTCATCAGAAATCAAGTTTTTCCATTTTTTCAGTCCTGGAGAGTCTTAGGAAATCGCTAATTTCTCCTGGTGATAAACACCCTATCCTATGGTTATTCAAGTGAGAAACCAAAAAAAATTCTAAACCCTCCGCATCACCTTCAAAATTGACTTTTTGTCCATTCTGTACCAAAATTTCATTGTTAATGGGTATTTGGTGCTTCTTTGGACATCGGATGGATAAATTTTTTCAATAAACCGACCCTCGATCAATAGACCTCAGTCCGATAAACTTACTGAAGGTACGGTTTGACGTTTCTTTCAAAATCGAGTCTCAGTATCAGCTCACCGGCGCCTCTTTGCTCAATCGTGCTCAAGTTGACACCCAAATCAATCAGTTTTTGAAGCAGTGGCGACTTGTCGGCATACGCTGCCAAATTGAACGACGGTCGGTGTTCGATCGTATAGTCTGAAACGTCGTCTTTGCAATCGTCGAGTACCGAAGGCCGGGCGAGTAAAGATTCCAATTTCGAAGATGGAGGTAGGATTAGCTCGGTTGTATCCACAGTTTTTCCCTCATTTTGGACAAGGTGGGCACTGTTAGCCGAAGCGGACACCGACCGGTAGAGACCGTAGAACGGACAGGATCGAGAGCGCACCATACAGAACGCACGCTTCATGATTTTTCCGAAATCGAGAGAATTCCTCCCTTCTTCAGACCCTTGGGATGGAACTATGGACAATCAATATTGTTTTACTTCCATATTTACGGAGTAAATGGAAGTATTGTGATCGTCCTAAAATGGAGAATCGGAACGGAGCTTCAGAAAAAACTTTTTCTTATACACATTTACTCAGAATCACTTCCCGAACAAGTGTCTGTGTGTCCGTGTGTCCGTCTGTCCGTGTGTCCGTCTGTCCGTCTGTGGTAATTTACAAAAATGGCCATAACTCCCTCATTTCTCAACCTTTTTTCAAATTTCTTGAAATGAAATGTTTGTCTCGGCAAGACCTAACACCCTGTTTAATCGGAATTTGGATAACGCACAGTACTTCCGATATATTTGCATTTTTAGTGTTTTCTATTTTATTTTTTTCCGGCCACAAAAATGAACCGATTTGAGCGTTCTTGGTCTCAAAATCTTTGTTTTACCTTGCAAAATATGTGGATATTTTTTACATTCCGAAAATGTAGCGTTTTTTCATTTTGGGCGAATTTTAAAATTTTAATAGTGAATTTTTCGATATTTTTGGCCTAAACACCCTTAAAAGCAGTCAAAATATGATCAAATTGTGTCACAATTTTACGTTTCAAAATATGGAAGTAATGTGTGTTATCTACGCACCACTGGTTTTTTTGTCACTTGGTCCTGAACTTCTTCTTCCTCAGAGGTACTATCCGGTAGGCACTTAGGAACTGAAGCATGTGAAACTTCAAAGAGGAACTACTCGCTTTAGTAGACAACAGGTATGTCTAGAAGTGGTACGGTTAACATTCTTCATAGCTCCTGTAAGCACACGGTTCTTTGTGAAAGACTAATAGTAATCATTTTTCAGTGAAACGACTGAAGAACTTATTGAAATCTCAACACACAAAACTTATCAGGATTATTATAAAGGTGCCCACTCACTATCCGATTGCAAGATGCTGTCGGGGGGTTGAAAATAGGAAAGTGGACTCAAATGAAATTTAGTTGAGCTGTTTATCGAGTCATCTTGGCCAATTGAAGCAATGCATTATCTTGACCCTACGACCGGATAGTAACTGGGCATCTTTATAATAATCCTGATAGGTGTTTTGTATTGAGATTTAAATAAGTTCTGAGTTATGACCCTCAACTATGCAGCAGCTGTAGCTTAGCAGGGCACTATCGCCACTTCTAAATCATTGGTTAATTACACTCATATCATAGATGACTTACTATTGATCGTAAGATCTCCCTATATCAATCATACTATATCAATCGTGTCCAAAAAATAACATTATTTACTTAGAACAACTCGTAATAATTACAATTATTGTGGTTTATGTTTGATTTTCGTTAAATCTTTGTTATTATTTGTTATCACTAATTTAAACCTAAAATAGCCTACTCAAATGTAATCTTGCCTTTCTTCTTCCTAATGTTTTGGCAGTAAGCGTCGGTTGTGGCAGACAAAATTTTGTCTTGAAATACCAGCATATTAGGGCGAGAGCGATACAAGAAAATTCGTCGAGTAGGTACCAACTTACTGACAAAAATAGTGTAAACGGTCGATAACGAATACCAAGGGCAAGTTACAAAATATAGCCCCCAGAAGTTAGGACCCCAACCCCTCCCTCCACGTGGGACCTACCCACCTTACTGCTACTAATGGAAATCCGAATAAACAGTAAGTACCTACCTAGCAGGGTACCTACTGGACAGCCCGAGCAGTAAAAATAAAAGATACACCCATGGCAGGTACATAATACTTATATTGTGTAGATGTGTGAATAGTGCAGGTGTTCACCTACTAATTGAGGTAATAGGTACCCAAAACTTCCATATTTTGACAGGGTAATTTCTGACACAATTTGATTATATTTTGACTATTTTGGAGGCTGTGTGGATCAAAAATGTCAATAAACTCACTGACTATGGAAATTTTAAAACCTGCCCAAAATAATAATTCGTCAAGTTACCGGAATTTAAAGCAGTGGTGCGTAGGTAGCACACAATTCCATATTTTGATACATACGTACATTTTTGAACCGAAGCAATTTGATTTTGACTCATTTGACGGCTACTATGATGAAAAATGTCAAAAAACACTGCAAAATGGAAAACCCGCCTGAAATAAAATTTTTAAAAAATATTATTTCGTTAACTTGACGCATCAAAATTTTTTATATCAGGCGGGTTTTCCATTTTGCAGTGTTTTTTTCATATTATTATCATCATATTATTATTTTTCATATTATGAAAAAATATCAACGTATAATGCATAGTAATACGTCATTTTAAGACCAAGAGTGCTCAAATCGGTTCATTTTTGTGGCCAGAAAAAAAATAGAAAACACTAGGATTGCTAATATATCGGAAGTGCTGTGAGTAATTTAAATTCCAATTAAACAGGGTGATAGGTCATGCCGAGACAAACATTCCAGTTAGTTCAAGAAATTTGAAAAAATGTCAAGAATTGAGGGAGTTACGCCTATTTTCGTAAATGACCACAGACGGACGACTTTTGCCAGGAATAAAGTCTGAGTGAAATTGTAAAAGTAAAATTTTTTCTGAAGCTCCGATCCGATTTTCGATTTTGGGACGATTTCAACACCTCCATTTACTTACTTCGTAGATATGGAAGTAAAAATTGGTCTGGATTTACAGTAAGTAAACATTCTTGAGCTTTCATTTACTGGTCTAGTATAGGGATAAATCCAATGTTAGGCTGCTTGTAAATGATTCTGTCAGGGACGAACGGGCCAGGTTCTCAGTAATCTCAGCGGCGAGACTTCCTGCCTATTGCCAGTTCAGCGTCGCTTCGCCTGCCCGTCTGTCTGTCTGTCCGTTGTTCTGGTCTGCGGGTGGGGAACGTATAAAACTCCCGGCAATTCCTAGGAGCTCGCTCCGTTTTTGATCTGTGCTCTCGCCGCTGCGTGATCGGACCTGTCAACATTCGTAAAGTTTCTTTTGTTCATTTTCGCGTTTCAACATCGCTGATGTGAAGTCGAACCTCAAAAAACGTGCTCCTTTGGATTATTATTATTTTTTTTAAATAAAAAATACTTCTATCGATTTTAATAATAATTTATAAACTATAAAAATATGGATGATGAGCTTCGAGTGGTTCAAATGGGCAGCTATAAGCTGCGGTTTGAAAACGACGATGATATCGGCGAATGGTTCGAGGAGAAGGCGCGCGTTGAACTTCGCGAAACGCCCGAATTGCGGGAAGAATCGTTGAACAAGTTGAAGGATATGATCGCCGGTATGTACAATTATAGTATATTTTTTAAATTATATCGTGGGTTCAATGCTATAAGTGGCTAACCCGAAATTCATAGTTTTGAGATAATCGAGGAAAACAGATGAGACGCCCGGTTGACATCACTCTGGGAGCTGCATAGTGTTTGTTTGGCTATGTTGGTGGCCTAAAAATAATTATTTTCTTGATCTAGTTGTAGCATTTGAAAGCCCGCACCTGGAATAATGTTATGGAGTAGATAACTGAAAATCGAGAAAATTCGAGTTAGCCACTTTTAGCACTGAGCCCACGATATTATCCTATCTTTAATGAAACTAGCAGTTTTCACTTTTTCCCCAACGTACAAAATTTTATTGGCGATTTCGTCGTTTCCCATGAATTTCAAAAATTCGAAAATTTTATTTTTTACGAATTTATCAAGTACAGCATATTTTCCTTTTGGAATCATCAGCTCATGAAATATTTTACGGTCTGCAATTTTTACTCCATTAAATGCTTTAAAAGCTTTGAGGCTCCAATAAAGCCCACAGAATGTTTGTTCTTTAAAACATAAAATTTCACCCCTTGGAATTGGTACACAACTAAATTTCGCCCCATAGAATGTTTCGCCCTTCGAATTTTCATCCCTCAAAATATTTTCCCATATATTTTTCCCCTTGGTTTGGGCTTCAAAGGGGGGGGTCTTGCTAAGCCTAGTGTGAAATTCGTTCTCTTGGGACTGCTACCTTTCAGAAGGAAGGACAACTGAAAGGTGTCCAGATTTTTCAATTTACTCGAACCATGTAGAACCATGAGTTAGTGGGGTAGGGGGGCTATGGTTTTGTGTATTAAACAAAAATTTTTAAGATTTGAGTTTCTTAATATAGTATTGCCAATATATATCCATTCCTATCTACGATAATTTAGTATTTCGTTAAATATCGCGGATATCCATTAAAATAATTATTATTTAGTTTTGACCCTTACCTAATAGAAATTGTTAAAAACCAATGCGAAAAATTTGGAACTATGTACCTATTACCCGAAAATTTCGTTTTCGATTTACAAAAAAATGACGAAATACAAAATCGGATTTCCGGTATCCTGAGTAGGACCATATTCAATGGTGCTGAGAAACAGTGAGGTTTTGTTCTGATTCGATCAAATTGAATACTGGTTTACGTGGTGAAAATGACCGAGTGGATTGGAAAGCCGGATCATTTATCCTACCCTATTTATTGAACAATGAAACCAATCTGGAGGATTGAGGGTTAGATCAGAGTACCATCATTGCTCATCGACTGCCTATATTATCCAAATTAACACGATCAATATTCATACCGATTCAATCAAAGCTGAGTTGAACGTTTTAATACTGATGTTATATGCATAATACACAATAGATATCTACTAATGTATGCACATTCTAAATCTGGCACGACGAGGCGAAAGAGAACCAGGCGACTTTTTATGAGTGTAAAACAAGAACCCAACGTGTCAAAAACTGCCAAAAAACGCACAGCCATTCCAAAAACGCATTCATCCTAAAATTTTTGGAAAAAAATTCTTATGGGCTAAATAGGAATTCATAATTTGGGTTTAGTAATGGTGCGTTATTATGTCAACTTGAGATGCCGACAACAAAATCAGCATATCTCCAGAATCGGTGGCCCCTGACAGAGAGCAAGATGCAAAATGTAGATATATCTATATTTTGCATGCTGACCGAAAGAAACTGCGAGGCGTAACCCATTCGTGATTGGCAAAGGTATACGCTGCCTATCTACCGTAACTAGACTCGGGCCTAGTTGGACAAAGCAATGCCTCGCATACCAATTATTAGGGTAAGTAGTGATACTCTTACGCAGGCCATAGGCACCTAACATAATCTCAGCATCAAACATTGCATAATGTTATATTTCCAAAAGGAAATTCCTCTAGTATAAAATGGAAATTACCAACCGATATAAATTTGATCCTTTTGAGTTGGATTATCCGACGACCTATTCATCAAATCTGCCTACTTAATCCTAGGATGTAATACTGGGCTTCATTGGTATTCCAATATTTGACCCAACGCAAAAAAGTATTTTTCGAAAAGGGATATTTTGTAAAACAAAGTATATTTTCCAACTGTCTACATAATTTATTAGGTTAATTCCTCAAGTATACCTTAATTGATTTTTGATTAATTTTGTAAGGGACATATTTTGAAATATGTACCTGCCTAAGTTTAAAAAAAAAAAAAAAAATTCATTTAATTGTGTTAAACCATAGGGTATCACTAGGAGTATGGGATTAGTTCTCCAACTTTGATAATTTCCAGAAACCCCGAATACCAGGTATGACATGGATTATGAGGCTTTGGGTAAAAAATATCTCATGGGAAAAATATCCCCTATGGGGATCGATCCTATAACTCCTGCAGCTAATCAGTAAAAAGCCCTTAAATAAAATAGCATATTTTACGATTTTGGTTTTTTTTAACGTTCAGGCATTGAACGGTTACAAATATAAAACCAAATTTATTCCGTTTCATTGTATATTTTTCTACCACAAGGCCCCCCATAAATTTGTTGAATAAAAAAATTAATTTGAATTTTATTGCTGAAATTTGATTTGAACTTAATTCTTCAGTATGAATTTCCGGTGGAGTTTAAACCATGGGGTCAGGATGGACCCCACTTTGGCATTCATGTACCTATCGATGTCGAAAATAGGTGCCCCATCCTGATAGGGTTAACTTTTTATGTTCCCAAAAGATGTGTTTCATAACCGAAAATTTTTTCGCAAAAAGTTGAAAAATATTTTCAATGGGCTGATGTGTATGCCGAATCGTGCTTCGATACCTACCTATCCAGTGCACAAGGGGAGAATTATCGCACGATTGGTGCGTAGATAACACACAATACTTCCATATTTTGATGAAAACTTGTTCAGGAAGTATTTCTGATTGTCAGCGTATAAGTAAAATTTTTTTCTGAAACCCCGTTCCGATTCTCGATTTTAGAACGATTCCAATATTTCCATTTACTTCGTAGGTATGGAAGTTAAAATAATAAATTACTACTAATGATAATTATAATAATAAGTGATTTACTAGAGGTAGTAGGTAAAGTATCTAATCTAGAGCATGATTGCAGACAATTTTTTTAATGCTTGAGTGGCCTATCAGCATAAAGCAGTAAGAATATAAAATATACGACGTATGGACAATTATTACGAAGCAATGTGAAAGTTGATCAGTCTCTTTTCCTATCTCAGTCCATTAGTTGCTAAATCGCTCAGATAGAGGTCGATTTTCATTGCGGTTCGCGGTTTTCAGTTTCCACTCTTCATGCACTACTTCATACCTATCTACTGTCCGTGAAGGGTAATATTACCTTCAAAATAGAAGAATGACTTTCAATTATGATGATACAATGTTATAACAGCCTGTGAATAATCTATGGCATTCATGGTATGGTAGAATAATGAACTAATGGAGAGTGGATATAGTATAATCCGATTGGACGAAAGAGAGTTTAATGCAGCCCGAAAAAAGTGGTCAGTTGTTTCCCATTGTGAGGAAAATGATAATTTGATCAATAATGATGGGAGGGCTATAATAAAAGACCGTTAGGTACTCCTGGTTTTCGTCAAATTACCTACTTACAAAGAAAGAATTTATACGAAAATGTTTCCCAAGTGAAAAATTGTTGGCCATCGTGGCAAGGTAAGATTGGGGGAATGCCAAGCTACCGTGGGAATCCGTTAATAGATCTGCAGTTATCTGAAAAATTGATATAATGTGCAGCTAATATTTGGAAGATTCGGAAACATGCCATCGTTATTATGACCTATTCACCCTACACGCGGGAACACCACTTACTTCTTAATAAGGACCTGCTTAACCTATTTTTAATTCGAGTAATAGGTAGGTTAGAATCAGTTTTCCTCTCCTTAAGTACCTGCTGAAGAACCTTAAGAAGCTGATGAACGACGAAGTAAATACACATTTTGATTTTATCCCACGTAGGTATACCATACGTTTCTTAGAATAGTCCAGTAAATAGGTGGTTTGGTAGAGGAAAAAATACTGAAGTAAAGTTCTCAACGGTTTTATATGAGGTGCTGAATTCAAAAATTTCAGTTTGCCAACTAAAAATCAAATAAATATTGCCAAAAAACCTAAAAATTTTAAGGCTTTTTTTACTTATCTGCTTGTAACTCTGAAACTATTTGTATTTGAGGAAAAGGTATGATTAGCATTGTTTAAGATGATTAAATTTTTGACAATTCAAGCTCAACCGTAGCTGTCTAGCTCAAATAGCCCCAGAATTATGGCTTGCCAAAAAATGGTCAATTTGCCCCCCTTTGCACTTTTGAGCATGGCTTGTTTTACGAATTGAATATCAATATCGAAATGTAAAAAACATGGTACCTACTGCCATACAAATTTTGACAAATCTTATCGGCTTTGATTTAAGACCAAAAGGAGGCCTGCAGCTTCAAATACAGTATGTTTTTTACAAAAAAAAAAAAAAAAAAAAAAAATGGAAAAGTGGGAAAACAAAATTCGGGCATTTTGGCAGTCTTGATGACGTTCCATTAATTTGTATAGGTTGGAAACACCGTACAGGTTGGGAACACCGTATAGGAACACGTACAGAAACGGGTTTTAAAATGTTTAAGGATAAGCAGATGACTTAGAAAAAGTCCTGATATCTCGAAGTTTTGGCGATTTTTGTTTTGACGTGGCGCGATTTCGAGGTGGGAAACCAAATATTCAGCTCTTTGAAGAACATTCATTAAACCCATGAAAAACCCACTCCACTATTTTTTTCTCCAAATCGCCCCTTTTGAGCACACATTTATTGGATAAAAAAGACCGCCATGATAAGTCTATTTATGCCCTGCCATACCAATGAGATACTAATGCTATACCCAATGCCAATGAGGATTGGTGAAATCGCCCCTTCAGACCTTGAGGAGTGTCAGTCTCGAAGTACGTGGGTACACATCACTAATTGCACAAACAAAATACCTAACTGCGAGCCGTTACATCCATACATACCTTGGCAAATATGTACAACAACAAGGTACCTATCCACTTAAGAATTTGGAAAATCAGAGCTCAATTTTTCAATGATTTGTTCTCGAATAATGAAAGACGGTAATTAATCGGTTTTTTTTTAAGGCGTGTCAAAGTGAACTTAATTGCAGCAGCGGCTGGAAATGGCAGATTTTTTGCATTAATTCGTTTTCTGAAGCGTTAAAGGCTTGAGACCCAAGGAACCGCAGTAGTAAAATTCACATAAAAATCAATATTCTCTTGAAATACCTTGGTACATGAATCAATTGAGAATCTGTTTTCCAATTCTCATTCCAATGAAAAACCTTGAGGATTTATAGTCACGGGTCGTGACTCACGACTGACCATCTATTCCATAACTCGATTATTTGCACACAATTTTTAATGATATTTCGGAATCGATTCTTCAAAATAGAATCCCTATCTAGCTTCTAGAAGACAATTTGTAAAATTGGATTGAGATATTCACTTCCATATTATTTACAGAATAAATAGAAGTAGGTGTTGTAATCGTCCTAAAATCCAAAATTGGATAGGAGTTTCGCACAAAAATTTAATTATACACTTTCACCATAGATAACTAGGTTTTTATGTTTCAGAAACCCCCCTCCATGCTTTTACTCAGAATCAATTCCAGAACAAGTGCCCCTCTATCTGTTCGCCTATGGTCGTTTACAGAAATGGCCATAGCCCCCTCAATTCTTAACATTTTTTCAAATTTCTTGAACTGAAATGTTCTTTCCGGCAAGACCTATCACCCTGTTTAACCCGAATTTGAATTACTCACAGTACTTCCGTTATATTAGCAATTTTATTGTTATCTAATTTTTTTGCCACTAAAATGAACCGATTGGTGCTTTTTTGGTCTTAAAATCTTTGTTTTACCTTGCAAAATACAATTATACAATTTCATATTCTGGTAACTGGAGGTATTTTGAAATTTCATAGTGAATTGTTTTGTGGCACAATATGCGTGCCTTATAGCATCCCCAGTCCAGTCAAAATAGAATAAATTTGGTTCAAAATGACATTAAATATCATAGTAATTTAAAATAGTAGGTAAATTTTGCTAAAATATGGAAGCATTGTGTGCTATCTATTCACTACTGGTCTAGAAGTAGGCGGCTAGTTTACCTACCAGGTAAGTCAGCTTACCTTCTAGATGGTCACCTAGGTAATTCCATGTAAGTACCCTAAGCGCTTAACGGCGATCACCTGACTACACTATTTTACTGCTCTACGTCAGCTAATGTTCTGGGCTGTCTCGGTCCCGATATTTATTACGTCTCTTTTGTCCATTTACCTTCGGAGTCAGTCACATTCCCGTTCCTTAGCGGGTAATGTGTTCATTTAGGATACGAGTTCGTCCAAGATCAAGCTCGGTTGTGAGATCCAGCGGATTGGCCGAGGTCAGCTAAGCGTCTGAACCAACACAATTGCCAAACATTTGAAATGTCCCTCGGTCATTTACGCCTCAAAACACCTGATAATCTCGAAGGTTTTCGGTCCCAGGGGTCTTTAGTGTGGAAACTCACTTTTGCTTCTGTTCCAAGGTAGGTACCCTTATTTATTATCTGCTCAGAGAATTTCAGAGACTGAGCTACCCGTACCTCAACTTCAACTTTGGAATCATAGATTGCTTCTCCTCAAAACATTCCAATAACCGTCAATATTTCAAGGAGGGGTTGAGAAATTTTTATTTATAGAGTAAACCATTGCATTGGTTTCAAATGAGTGAAAAAAGGACAAACAAACAAATAAACAAATGAGCAAACGAACAAATGGACGAACGCGCAAATGGACGAATGGACGAAAGAACGAATAAATAAAAGAATAAACCAACAAACGGACGAACGAACGAATGGCTGAATGGACGAATGAACAAATTACTGAATGAACTAAGGAACAAAATTAATTTCATTTAAATGACAAAATGCCAAATTAATTTTGTTCCTTAGTTCATTCAGTCATTTGTTCATTCGTCCGTTCAGCCATTCGTTCGTTCAGCCATTCGTTCGTTCGTCCGTTTGTTGGTTTATTCTTTTATTTATTCGTTCTTTCGTCCATTCGTCCATTTGCGCGAAATTATTTCATTTGTTGAGCGAACTCGAACAAATGAACGAATCAACAAGTTCAAAGGAACGAAAGAATAAACAAATTAATGGTTTTTTTCCTCATAAAAGAATAATAATGAAAATTTCATTACCTACCTATTCATTATGTCATTCATTCATTTTTCATTTAAAAATTTTATTTTCAAAATTTCATTTATTCATTCTTATATAATAAAATCTAAAATTCTTCAGTTCAAGGAATTTGAAAAAGGCAGATTTAATTTGAGGCAGGCACGGCCATTTTTTCTATAATTGGTAGCAGACGGCCACACAGACACTTGTTCAGATCGAGACTTTGTTGACATAATAATAATTATTATGGAATGGAATCTGTAAGATGGAAGTAAAAATCGGAATTGGTAGCAAGTTTACATAAAACATTGAAAGGTTTTAGTTTCAAATAGGGATTTAATTGATTAATGTGCTAGCTGGATTTACCAACTCTGCATAACCGACATAAGTACCTAATTGTAAGTAGTTAATTAATTGTGTCAAATAGTGAAACTGATTAACTTTAATTCGGCTTCTCGTATAGCATTGGCCTTCGGCTCATTCTCTCCGTTTTTTGGCCTTCAATGACCAGCCGGTGGGCGTTCCTTGTTTACCATGATGTCACGGACCGACGGCCGATTTTGACTTCAAACGTTCCGATGTTTACGCTTTTCATTAGTCGTTGTTGAATTATTCTTCCTTGTTGACTGTTTGGAAGAAATCTCCGCAAACTTGAAGAGCCTATTTTGCAAACTTGAAGAGGCGATAAAGCGGCGTGGATTTTGAAAGCAGGCGAGTTAGGCAGAAAAAAAGCCAATATTGGGGCTTTTGACGACTTTTTGGAACCATTGCCTAATTTTTTGCTGGGTTTAGGATATTCAAATAAATATTTATTATAGCAATATAGGTAAACAAATCATGTAGACGTATACCTGAATGTGTACCTATCTCTAGTTCTGGTACTTTAGGCAGATATTTATCAGTATAATTATGTTATTCGTTATAGTAAACTGAAAATTCACTGTTTTTCGCTCATATTTGGCAAAATGAATTCCAATAAAACATGAACTGTTATGTATAAAAATAGAGCTACAATTTCGTGCCTATCTTACCTACCTTTTTTGTTAGAACGTATCCATTCTTCTTGATGAAATTCAAATTTTGATCTTTTTGTACCAACCGCAGTAAATTTAGAAATCATAAAATTTTTGTTTTGAAAATGAAGGTTTTGACAAAACAAGGTGTACTTTGGAGAAAATGAATTCAATAAATTATACCTACAAGCAGATTTAGAAAACGGTCAATTTTCAGGACTGCTAACCTTATGGAGAAGTAAATGTTCTTGCCTAAACTCAGTTCCAATCTTTTGGCATTTGGGAATTTCGGCGATTAGCGTTTGAAATCAAGCTGACTCGTTGGGCATTCTAATGACTTTCTAATTGATATGTCAGCCGATTTATCCAAAAGATGACCAAGCTGAGCCGGATATCTCCAGCCGAAGAAATACTTCGAAGATGAATGCGACTCAAGCCGGACACCGATAAACTGTATCATCAATGATGATTCATCAGCACTTCTGATTTAGTAGCTATCGTTGTAAATTTTCCAGAATCCATTAACCAACCGACCGAAAAAATTGAGCATTTGACTCGAATCAGAAGTGCCTAAGTGGTATCTATCTACGGTTATTTAAAAAATATCAGTTAACTGTGCTCTAGCACAGTATGGAATATATCAAGTACCTAGGAACCTACCTCATGATTGCAGACCATTTTTGAAATGTTCATTTTGACCAGAGTTTGGTAATAATCGGCCGTAGTGTTGCTCTCAATTACGCATAAAGGGAGTTAGTTCAAGATAACACATAATACTTCCATATTTTGATACGTAAATTTCTGAACCAAATTATTTTTATTTCGTCTAATTTAGTTTAGACACAAAATTAGTCAAAATAAAAATAATTTGGTTCAGAAATTTACGCATCAAAATATGGAAGTTTTGCGTGAATTTTTTTGTCAAAATTTGTCAACATTTAATGTTGACAAATTTTGACAAAAATTCTTAACAAATTATTCTTGACAAACTTTGTCAAGTTACCAGAGTGTAAAAAAAAAATCCTCGTATTCTGCAAGGTTAACAAAGATTTTAAGACCAAGGACGCCTTAATCGGTCAATTTTGGTACATTATTTCCAGAAATAATGTACCTATGTAATTGTTCAAGAAAATTTTTTTTACAACACCCCCTGAAAATTTGTTCTTTCACGTTTCAGAGGTTCTAGAACAAGAATCTGCAATAAAAATTTTTTGTCCGTCCGCCGTACGCCGTACGCCGTACGCCGTACGCCGTCAGCAGCAAAACGCATAGAAGGAGTGGTCCGATTTCAAAAAAAAAAAAACGAGCGTTTAGCAAATTTTCCTGTGACGTGCACCTCCTATAAGGGAATCCTCTGAATCAACTCTAGACTACTCAAAAACGATCAAATGTAAAAAAAGTCATGATCTCAAAAACAGTTTTTTGGGGTTTTCGACCCCTTAAAATTTTTTGATCGGATTCCCCTGACAATATGCCTCAAGTTGGAGCAAAACACAACTTTTAGGACCAACCGCACCAAAATCGGATCAGCGGTTCGATACGAAGTGGACGGACGAAATTTTGGCCAAAAATTTCGTCCAGCCACTTCGTATTGACATACTGATCCGATTTTGACTAAATTAGTCTTGAAAGTTGTGGTTTGCTCCAACTTGAGGCATATTGTCCGGGCAATCCGATCGGAGAAGGTTAACGGGTCCAATTCGGCATAATTAGGGTATATTTTTGAAAAAACACAAAATCTCAATTTTGAAGGTGATGCCGTGGGTTTAGAATTTTTTGAGTATTTTTCCCGTGTTTCTCGCTTGATTTACCATAAGATAGGGTGGTTTTTCCGAAAAAAATCGAAAATTTGGTTTTTGAATCGGTTTGGCTTGAATTTCTTAATGCGATTTCTGCGTTTTCGCGTTTTTGGCAATTTGAGGGAGTCCTACTGAACCGATTTTGAATTTTTTGAGCTCGTTGGATTCCTTGAAGGTTTTTACACATTTTTCACTCCCTATAAGTCAAAATCGATTGGGGTTTAGTAATCAAAAACTGGTTTAAAGACTAATTTTTGACCTAAACAAAAAATATTTTTTGACCCTTTAAAAAAAATGTTAAAATTCCAAAAAAAATATTTTTGAGTAGGTTTTGGGCAGGTACATGACACAAAAAATTTGCAATTTTCTACAACTCTCCAGGACTAAGAAAAATGAAAAAAACCGATTTCAGCTGGAAAATCCGAGGTCCTAGCCTAGGAAAAATTTCAAAAAAATGATGGATTTGACTTCGGGGTTTTTTGGCGGGAATCTTTAGATATTGACTATGAAACATGAAATTTGGCATTTTTTCGAGATTTTGGTCAACAGGGTCAATTTTGGGGGCAGTGACACTGCTGAAATTGCGGTTTTGCAGTTTTCTTGGGTTCACGGCACATGTTCCAATCGGTTCAAGGCGTGAGGAATACGAAATGGCGGCTGTAACATTCCCACCCTTGATCTTGGTAGGGTGGGGAAGTAGGGGACTTCCCCTACCCCTACCGGCTCTTTCGTCGTCTATTGGCTCAGATTTATTAGAAACTGAAAGTGTGAAGCTGGGATTGGACAGCTTATGTTAATGGGGCGGATCTTGATAACAGTTGTCACCTGTTAACGCGGTTAACAAAATGGCTGCCTTCTTGACGCCAGGCCTCAGGAAATATTTCTTTGAAAGCAGCCGCCAGGTATTTTCTTTTTATACCTACCTATTTATTATCATTGTGAAAACGTACCTTTTCGGCATAATTGAATTCACGATTGACCATTACTCCACAAATGATATGATGATAAACCGACCTACTCCAACTATTTGAACTTTATTTTCTGAGGTACCCAGACAAATAATGTACCCATGTCACTAATCTACTTAGCAGCGTTTTTGTAGCTAGAAAAAAAGTGGGAATATATCGGAAGTAGGTATTGTGAGAAATTCAAATTCTAGTTAAACAGGGTGACATTTTTCGCCATGAACAATCCAGTTCAAGAAGTTTGAAAAAAGGTAAAGAATTGAGGGAGCTAAGACCATTTTTGTTAACGACCACAGACAGACACACAGGCAGACGGACACGCGGACCCCCAAACAGGAAAAAAAAGGTAAAACTGCATGAGTAAAAGTTTTTCCTAAACCGCCGATCCAAAATTCGATTTTAGAACGATTACAATACTTCCATTTATTTTGTAAATATGAAGAATATATATCTATTATATACATAGAATATGAAGAATAATATAGTATTATTACTTGAGTATAATAAAGTATAATATACTCGTTTAGTGCAGTGTAGAATCGATTAACTGAAGAGGGCATCGGCTGTCGACTGAGAAGATTCGATTTCTTGCTTCTTATTCATTCAACCCCTTCACGTTCACGACTCGAACCCGCAGCGACGCAGGTCACACGTGTCCCAACTCAACAATGAACCTTGCGTCATCTCAGTCGTGGTCAAGCCTGCGCATAATTTGTACATGATACTGAGATTTATGTTCGTTTTGACCCGAATCGGTATACCCTGATCAGCACAGTTCGGGTCGATATGCCAAAAATAGCCGAAATATGCGACGTGTGCTCCAAATCACTTTAATTCGGACAAGTATGGCTCCTTCTGGTGCAAAACCTTATATGGGTCATTCTAAAATTATGGGACTATTTCAGGTGTCGGAAAAAAAAGCTTTGTGACATGAATAGTCCCATAATTTTAGAATGACCCATATGCAGAATATGAAAAATGCTTACTCTTCTTTCAACATACGTGCCTACCAAATTCTCTCAAGCCTGGATCAAGTCGGGAAAACGTAAAATAGTAACAAATAAATATTGACGCAATATTACTAATCATTTTACACTTTTCGGTCCCGATCTCGTTCCCATAATCAGCGGACCGGCTGCGGAAGTTCCTCTCTTTTATCGCTCGAAGATTGCGCGAGCAAGCGAATGACACCGCAAGGTCTTTTCGACCGAGAGCGCACGCGCAAAGGCTTCTGGTATCAATTGTCTAGAGGAGCGAAAGTTGCCTTGGTCCTTCGAGATCTTGCAACTTTGGAAGGCCGTGTATCTTGGCCATTAAACCTTGACGCCGGATTGCCGGCTCGTCTTGTCATTGACAAAAAACCAATGTTTACTGTCCCAAAATGTTTCGGGAATCTCTTAGAAGAGATATATCCGACGAACAAAGGCTGGTTTCTGATTTAATCGATGATTTAAATTTCAAATGAAAATTCAAGCGGAAGAGGCCTTATGGATATACGTTTCGGCCGTCGAGAGATGAATATCCTACTGAAAAAAGTAATAATATTTTTCTGAGTCATGGAAGCGTTGGATTGTGTTAGGGGTCAAGGCTGCAGCAGCAGGGCCTCTAGTAGTACGGGAGCCGTGCCTGAAAAACTTCTCATTTTTGGTTTAGGTTTGTCCGAGGATTATGAAAATCAAGTCCTTTCTGAGGACGAAAATGTGAGTCTGCCATTTCAAAGCGGTTGCCTTCTTCAAATCGCGGCCCTGTTAGTCCTGTCAATTAATAAATAGTGTTAAAACTACTGGATCTAACCTACAAGAATTGTTGAAGTCCTGTATTTTGGCTATGTTGTTTGAGTCAGTTGTAAGTTGATTAATCCAAATTTTCGTGTTCCTATCGTTCTTGCTTCCTCCGCAATCATCGAAAAACCACGCCATTTTCGCACTCTTTTTAGTTTTTCACCTGTAGTTGCTTCCCATTGCATTTTTCCTTGTTCAAATCATACATAAACTTGTAGAAAAATAAATTTCCAACAAAATTGATCCTATGACTTTTGATCGTAAGCTCAATAGTTTCGGAGCTACGGGCCGGGAAAAACGGGCAAAAATTTCAATTTTGACTTTCTGTCCCCTTCTCAAGGCAATAGAGAGTTTTTGCAGCCAACGGGTGACGGGGTGACGTTTCTCACGGGTGACGTTTCGCGTGCGACGTTAACTATGACTAGGGGCAACAACGCCAGCGGTTGCTATGTTGTTTGCCATGTTAACCGTATTACCATTATTAGTTAGGGTTTTTATTGGTCAGGCATTCAACGGGCCCGTCTCTTCGGCTCAACGGGCGACGCTGAATAGACCATTTTACCGGCACCCGTGGCTAACGTCATGTCGAGTTACCGTCTCCCGGCTCTTACGGGCTCTGTCGCGAGGTTCTACGTTGCCCGTTATTAGAGAGTTTTTGCAAGCCACTAACGGGCAACGTAGAACCTCGCGACAGAGCCCGTAAGAGCCGGGAGACGGTAACTCGACATGACGTTAGCCACGGGTGCCGGTAAAATGGTCCATTCAGCGTCGCCCGTTGAGCCGAAGAGACGGGCCCGTTGAATGCCTAACCAATAAAAACCCTAACTAATAGTGGTAATACGGTTAACATGGCAACCAACATAGCAACCGCTGGCGTTGTTGCCCCTAGTCATAGTTAACGTCGCACGCGAAACGTCACCCGTGAGAAACGTCACCCCGTCACCCGTTGGCTGCAAAAACTCTCTATTGGCTTGCAAAAACTCTCTAATAACTCGGGGAAACCGTCGTTTCAGCGAAAACTGTAGAGGGAGAAAGTTTTACAGAATTTAATCAGCTTTCTAGCCGATTTTTTAAAATTTTGTTAGGGCATACCAGCAAGAAGGAGGGGGATGGGAAGGAAATACAGTTATTCTGAGATGCCGAGTAGGGGACTCTTTTGGACTATGATTTAGCAATCCATGGTTAAATAGCTTAAACGAAATTTAAAAAAACGGCTGGAAAGCTGATAAAATTCTTCAGACCATTGGTTTTTGACAAATTATGTCGACGATGTAAAATCAAGGTGACACTTAAAATCGAGAGTCAGGGCGTTTTGAGCTCAGGCAAATTTTTTGACAAGATAATTGAAGTCCCATGACGTCTCCATCATAATTTTTGACTAGAAAACTTCAAAAGTACATGCCTAATAATTTACTTACATACCTAGTGAAATATTGTGTCATTTTCCTCAACCAAATTTCGAGGGGATTAAAAATTCCTTCAGCAATTTCAAGGAGCGAGGACAACGTAGCCTCAGAGTTGTGAATAAATAATAATTTCTCTTTTCCATTCATTTTCAGGCCGAGACGATATGACCATGGAATTTTTGTCTGACGAGTACCTCCTTGGCTTTTTGAGAGTCTGCAAATTTTACCCAGAAAGCGCATTCGACCGGGTAAGTGGGCACATGTGGGTTAGGTACTGCAATTCGTCACGGGAAAGTAAAGGAAATGATTGATTTGTATAACATAAATGATAAATCAACGACAAACAGTCGACCCACTGACATAATTCATCGCCATGCAGTTAACATTGACTCACCGATAACCGCAGTATCTTCTTTCTATCAAACCTTGAGAAATTCATTTGAATGAGCTCATGGACTAAACAACAGAATCGGTTAATCAACAGGGTCAATACAAGCGGTCAGCAATTAGTAGAAAGCTGTTATTATTACTTCCCTTGATTACAGATTTGTTGACAGTCTATTTTGGGTATGTTTATGCTATTTTATCACCCACAAGATTTTCCTATTTATTTTTGTTTCATAGGAAGAGTTACATTTAATTCATTATTCTAATATTATACTATTCTGGGATATTATACTATTCTGGGATATTATACTATTATACTACAAAGTTTGTAGTACAAACTACATACTATCTTATACCTTCATCCATACTTACATTATTACCTACCTTGCCCAGTCTTGAAAAGTATCGTATCAGGAAACCAGTGGTGCCTAGATGACACACAATACTTCCTTATTATGATGAGTGAATTTTTGAAACCATTTGATTATAATCAAATAAAAGTATAATTATACTTTGAAGACTTGAGAGACTATTTAAGCCAAAAATATAAAAAGGTCGCGAGAAAATAAAATAAAATTCAATAGAAGTCCTAATGTAACGAAAGTACTAAGGGTAATTTGAATTACGGACGAATTTTATTAGCTGAAAAAAGTGATTTACACGCACATTGCCACTTTTCAGTCATTATTCTTTTCAAAAATCACTTTTCAAAAGAACCAATAAAATCATGATTTTTTCCGTCGATGTCAAGCCTTGAACAATTTACATATTTTGCAGCTGTATCGTTCTCTTGTCTTCAAGAAGAAGTACCCGAAATATTATGACAACTTGAACCCGTTGGACGAAAGAAACGTTTTCGTCAACAACATTTTCACCGTTCTACCCAGCAGGGACCAACACGGGCGAAGATTGTTCCTCATTGAAGCTGGACGTGAGTTGGCCTCCCAGTTTTCCTTGGTTTGGAGCTAATTGAATAAATTAATGTGCTTTATTACCTCATAAAAATTGGTAAATGCGCATCATTGAGGGTGTGGAGATTACCCCACCACCTAGATAAAGAGCCTAAAGCCGGGTCTACACGCTCCGTTTTGAACCACGTTTTAGGTTTGCGCAGTTTTAGGACGGAATGAAAACGGAGCGACTGTGAGCGTCCACACGGCACAGTCTTTTTCGTTCAGTTTTGTACTGCTGTGGGCAATTTTTGCATTTTGTGCGGTAAAAAAAAGAAGATCGGAACGTTACCGAAGAATCGGGCGTTTATAGTCACGGAAATGGCTTTTGAAAAGGGGGGAGTTTTCCCATATCCGTTTATTGCGGGAACTACGTGATGAACCTGACGATTGGCGGAACTACTTGAGGATGGATGTGGACTCACTTAAAAATCATTCAAATAATTTAAAATATTAAAAAATCACTTAAAAATTCGCGGGAACAGCTGCGGAGATCCGACATCGTTGGGTAATTAGGGCGAAGTGGGGAACAAAACTGAACGGAAAACGGAGCGACCGTCTACACGCAGCGACATGTCTGTGCAGGTCACGGTTTTCAAAGGTCGGGAGATCAGAAGTCGCTGCAACTGTGCAGTTTTCCTGACGGCCCCAAAACTGCGCAGTTTTCCGGTCCATACGCAACGTTTTGTCTGCAACGTCTTGAACTGCGCAAGCAAATCGTGGTACAAAACGGAGCGTGTAGACCCGGCTTAATGGGGTGGTGGAATTATCATGTACATCCAATTTTGTATTACTTGTATTGTATTATTACAGCCTTTTGATTTACGTTGCTCATCTTCTGAAATCGCGGTTTTAGTACTTTACACTAATCCAGAATTACAGAAAATAATGTTTCTGTAAAATATGTTTAATAGTATAAGGAACAATAATTCGGAGCATGCGTCTACAGCAAAGCTTGGAATAATATCCGACGCCTGGCTAATTTGCTTAGGCGACCCGCATTACTTTTATGTAATGCGGGTTTTGCATGTGTTTAGGAGCTCGTGCGTAGCGTTAAGGAGCGCGCGTTTTCATGTGTTTTTTTTCGGAGAATCATGACTGATCATGGTATCCTACCCTTCTGCGCAGGCTCGAACAATTTTTTTTGGAACGACTTTTTTTTTTGTATAAATTTTTTTCCCTGAACGGAATGAGCAAAAAAAATCTATACAAAAAAGTCTTTCAAAAAAAGAAAAAAAAAATAGGTCAAGCCTGCGCATAGGGGTAGGACACCATGATTAGTCATAATTTTCCGAAAAAAATACACGAAAACGCGCGATTGTGAATCCGCCCTTGAGGCGGCCTTACGTCTCAACACTGCGCACAAGCTCCTAAAAACAAACAAAGAGGTCTGCTGAAAACATAAAACATACATAGAGTCTCTTTTCTCTTGAGTTCACAAAAAAAATATAGAGCAGAAATTTATACATAAATAAATATAATATAATAATATACGAATATGAACCAGATTTTGACATAAAAATCGTCGAAAGCGGTTTATTTTTCTGGAAATGCAATATTGCAATAATGTTTGTGCACCGTTAAGCTGACTTAAAGAACTGGCATCTTAATTCTTTATTGGCCCTTCATTATCGTAGCCATCTTATCTATATTCTTTTCGTAGAGCGTTGGAACCCGAAGCATGTAAGTCTGCGGGAAATAGTCCGAGGTGTGTTCATGATCGTCGAGGCCGCCCTGCTCGAGCCGAGGACCCAAATTTGCGGAGGTTCAATTATCATAGACGTGGACGGCCTTCCGATGTCGCACGTTCTCCAATTTTCTCCAGCCTTCGCCAAATTCCTCCTCGATTGGGTTCAGGTGAGCGGGAGATGAATTAATTTTTTTTACGAATATCGATACCAAAAAGCACAAAGGGCATATGTCCCAAAATATCAATTTTGCGATTTCGGTACTGAAAGAATCTACTCATCAGGACCTATCGATCGCTCCAAGAATCATGATCCTTTTATCTATTTTTGGGGCCAAAACCCGATATAATAGAAAAACTACAAATATTCAAAGAGCGTTTATCTCGGAAGTGTTGAGTGCTACCAAAGTTCTGGTTAAATTTTCTTAAAATTGGGCGAATTTTTTTATGGAATTGAAAACTATGGGAGAAATCTTTAGTTTTGTAAATTGATCAAAAACTTATTTTGCATTTTTCTCATTATGCCATTTTTGGACATACCTATTAGGGTGGAGCGAAAATCAAAATGAATTTTTTTCTTCTTCCAACGGGGCTAATTTGCTGCAATATGATCTCAATGAGACGTGTGCAAAACAATTTTTCAAAAACTCAATCCCTTCAGTTCCCACATGTGTCTATAAAGCCGGGTCGACACGCTCCGTTTTGTACCGCGATTTGCTTGCGCAGTTCAAGACGTTGCAGACAAAACGTTGCGTATGGACCGGAAAACTGCGCAGTTTTGGGGCCGTCAGGAAAACTGCACAGTTGCAGCGACTTCTGATCTCCCGACCTTTGAAAACCGTGACCTGCACAGACATGTCGCTGCGTGTAGACGGTCGCTCCGTTTTCCGTTCAGTTTTGTTCCTCACTTCGCCCTAATTACCCAACGATGTCGGATCTCCGCAGCTGTTCCCGCGAATTTTCAAGTGATTTTATTGCGCCTCCTTGAGTATACGTGTCCACATCCATCCAAAAGTAGTTCCGCCAATCGTCAGGTTCATCACGTAATTCCCGCAATAAACGGATATGGGAAAACTCCCGCCTTTTCAAAAGCCATTCCCGTGACCATAAACGCCCGATTCTTCGGTAACGTTCCGATCTTCTTTTTTTTACCTCACAAAATGCAAAAATTGCTCACAGCAGTACCTCCTCCATGGCGATATCTTACAAAACTGAACGAAAAAGACTGTGCCGTGTGGACGCTCACAGTGGCTCCGTTTTCATTCCGTCCTAAAACTGCGCAAACCTAAAACGTGGTTCAAAACGGAGCGTGTAGACCCGGCTTAAGATTCGGGGTTTTGTGTTTTTTTCTTAAGTGAATAACGCACATTCTACTCTTCATTCAAATCAATTTTTCAAGAAAGTATGCTTTATGGGGTCTTTTAAGATGGCCAGCTTGAAAACAGGTCCCAAGCAATGCTGAAGAAGGTCAACAAACTTGAAACCAAGAAGAATTTGAGGGAATGTCCGGTTTTGCTTGTTTTACTCCTGTATGGTGTTTTGACGTTCTCGCTTCGAATTATTAGTATTTTTTGTGGCTTTAATGAGCCTTCAAACATTTTCTAGACAGTTGTAAAACAAAGAAGATAACTGTTATATGGTTCAAAATACATTTCAGTTAGTTTCATAATTTTTGTTAAAATTTAATTCCTCAAACTTTCAAATTTGCCCCTCCTTGTACTTCAAGTCGGTTGTGGGAACTGAAGGAATTTTTTATTGTGCCCAAAGTTTTTTGATTCTTCATCAGGAAGGCAAAACGCAACAAAAGCGCCCTGTTGGAACGTGAAAAATGAAAAAAAAATTATTTTCTCGATTCTCGCTCCACCCGAATACCTATGCCCTTTGTGCTTAAGGTATCGATATGCTCTGACGAATTTGACTTTACTGTCACCGATATTGTTGGAAATTCCAACTTGGAATATTGCCATCTCTATTTTCATTGGAATCTAGAAATTTCTTATGTTCATACCGGGATAAGTATATTTTTTTTAATAAATAAAAAATTTTCATCTATGCTACAATATTATGTTGATGGGATCTTCATTACAGTGTGCATAAAATCAAAGAAATAGCTTTTACCCCAGTAACTACAGTACATGATCGCTTTCTATGATCAAAATCGAGGCATTTACTGCAGTTGCTGCATTTTCTTCGATTTTATGGCTACTAGCCAATGTTTTTCGTTCACCACGACCATTTTTTTCCAGACTGTTGTCCCTGCTCGAATAAAATCCGTGCATATTGTCAACCAACCTTACATATTCAATATGGTCTACAATATTTTCAAGCCTTTCATCGCAGAAAAACTTCGGAATAGAGTAAGTTGCATTTTCTAGATTCAAAAGTTGAGAAATGGGTCCAGCTTGTAGAAAAGCTATCACAAGCTGGATCATCACAGCCCCAATCTGCTTACGCCGCGTTCGTCAAGTCCACTCAGTTCCGATGGCAATTTGTTCAAAGAATAGCCCGAGGGAATGAAAACACCTATACAGCCCTGCGAAATGCCATTAGATCATCTTTCATACCGGCACTGATGAAAGGAGAAGTTACACCCGAAGAATGCGACCTATTTTCTCTGCCAGTCAAAAAAGGTGGATTGGCCTTGAGCGATCCGGTAGCTACTGCTCATCCTTTTTACACTACATCACCAGTGTCGACGGTATCTAGATATTGTATCTAAATTGTATCTAAAATAGATATAGATACCGAACATTTTGTATCTGTATCTGTATCTAGATAAAATTGCGTCCCACGTATCTGTATCCTATCTAGATATAAAAAATGGGTATCTGTATCTAATTTTTATCTAACTTAGATAAAATTTTCTATACTTCGCTTCTTCAGTTAAGCTCAGCACAGGGGTTCATTTTTCGATTGCAAAGACAAACCTTACGATATATCGGTAATCCTTAAACACAGAATTTAGTTGAAATTCTATAATTTCAGTATAAATTTGTATTTTAGATGGGGATTTAGAAAAACATTTTTTCAACCAGGCAAAAAATGATCATTCTTCTCGCTTGATGAATACCTACCTATCCATCTTTTCAACGCAGCAGATCGTTTAATTCCGTTAAATTCACTTAAATATATTCTTAATCACCTTCATAATTAACAGAATAATAATAATTATTAAATTCTCTGAATGATGAAATTAAAAATGCCTCAGAACCTTCGTTGAAGCTTGTCTCGGTCTCATGTTGCCAAGCGCAACTGGTCGTAGCGTGAGTGCGTCACCTTGTTGGTGTAATAGGCTAGTGGTCGTAAGTAGATCTATCAACCGTATCTAAGAGCCGAGGCCAAATTCTCAAGTTTTTTCCAATTTTTGTTTTGCTGATTTATGTAATGCGACTAAATTCTTTAAATTGAAGAAATCGGGGGGCAGAAGTTTTTGTGGGGATTCAAACGAGTGGAAAACGAATTTTGTGGCTCGAGTAGTTTTCGAGTTATTAGGATTTGGGGAAATTTTGGAAAACTCAAAAATGCCTCACTAAAACTGCAATAACTCCTAAACGGTTGAAGCTACCGGCGTGGCGATGGTCTCATTCGATTCAGCATAGAAAAATCTATGTGAAATGATGCCTCACATGCCTATGTTGCTTCTTTCCTGAAATGCACGAATTTTTTCTCACTTCAACAGCTGTTTTACTGGCCTTAAAATTAAGGTAGGGTTCTGCCGAGACGTTAGGACCAACTAGATACGGAACTTGATTTTTGGTAAAAATTTCAAAATTTTCCGATAACTCCTTCCCCCTGAAAAACCCCGGCCGGCGGACGGCGTACGGCGGACGGCCAAAAAATTTTTATTGCAGATTCGGATTCTACACCCCTTGAAACGTAAACCAACAAATTTTCAGGGGGTGTTAAAAAAAAATTTTTCCCGAAGCCTCATAGATTGATAAAATTAAGCAATTAAGGGAAAATTCATTTTTGTTTTGATTATAAACCGAATAATACCCCTTTTTTGAATAGCCACTACTCGCACAACGTAATTTAGATAGAAAATATACATCCAAAATTTATCGGTATCTATATCTAAATTAGATATATTCTTAGTATCTGTATCTCAGATAAAGATACTATGTAGGTATCTGTATCCGATCTAGATATTTTTATAGCAAAATATCCTATCTATATCTAGATAAAAAAAACTGGTATCTTCGTCGACACTGTACATCACGATCGGGAACTTCAGTGCTGGCCCATTCAATCCAAATAGATGGACCCGATCTAGTCATTGGACACCATCTGTCGGCATTGAAAGCAGAAAAGAAATCAGCTATGCAGATGAAAGATGAAGAAACAGAGGCAATGCTCCAACAATGCCTTGCTTATTTTCCAGCTAGTCGAAGACGAGCAATAGAACGTGCAGTCCAAAGCACCTCCCACAGCAAGTCAACAGGATGGCTTTCAGTTGCCCCCATAAAGAAACAGCACTTCGACATGTCACCCACCCAATTTAGAGACGCTCTTACACTCAGATACATGCGACCTCCCACCGATATACCTCCCAATTGTGATGGCTGCGGAGCTCGATTTTCCATTGAGCACGCACTAAACTGCAAAACCGGAGGGCTAGTAACCCGGCGGCATAATGAAGTCCGAGACGTATTGGGCCAGCTTATGGAAAAGGCGTGGGGCAACTGCATAAAGGAGCCACTCATACAGGAAGCCTCTGAAATTCATCCAGCCCTTAGAGGGGATCTCGCGTGTCGTGGTGTATGGGAGGTACAGAGGGAGGCATTGTTTGATATTCGTGTCACAGACACTGATGCTCCCTCTTACCTCTCACGCACAGTATCCACAGTCTTCAAGACAGCTGAAGAAGAAAAGAAAAGAAAATATGTATCAGCTTGCGAGGCACGACACGCGACTTTTACCCCACTTGTGGCATCAGTTGACGGACATTTCGCACCTCAAATGTCAGCTTTTGTGAAAGTCCTAGCAGAGCGTCTAGCCGACAAATGGGGACAGCCTCAACAAATTACTCGATCGTGGATCCGCACGAGATTAGCATTTGCGATACTGCGAGCGTCCAGCTTATGCATCCACTCGTCTCGCAAAAGATGGCGTTGCGCAGAGGATCTCCTAGGTGGAGCAGATGGAGCTGCCCTTCGCGCATGATTTACACGTTTTTATCCAGACATGATGTTGGCCATTGGACTGTCTTTATCGCTTTGCAATAAATGTTGAGTTTCTTGTTAAAAAAAAAAAAAAAATATCTTGATAATCCTAATAGGTTTGGTTATTTGGTCAGTGCAGAATACCCCTAACCTTATTGTTAGTATCCGAGGATTGTACTTCAGAGTCAGCAGCGATCAAAATCAAAAGTACCAGATGGTATCCTTCAGATACAGGCTTGTAGGTGTCTAATGTGAGCTGGTTATTGAGGTAGACGTTGAGATATCAATAATCACAGCTAAATGTACATTTTTTACATCTACATTAAATATCTTTTTTCAGATTTTTTTTTGCCCTTCAAAATTTTCAAAAAAATTCCAAATTTTAAATAAATTAAAATAAATTTTATTGCCCTTATTGCCATTATTTGTGAACAATACTAGGTTTGGTGTTAGATTCCAAGCATAGGAAAATTCTGGAAAAACATTAATCAACATATTACTGCTGTATTTCGTGTGTCATCTACGAACCCCTGCTTTTTTTCAGATTTTCTTCCACGGAGCGGATCGAGAGTCTCTGATTTCCCACATTGACGCAAAATTCCTACCATCTCAATACGGAGGCGATATGGAATTGGAGACGGTCTATGGCGAAAATTTGTACAACGTTCTCTGCCTTTATGCTGATAGATTTCAAGGTAAAAACAATCATAGGAATATTCCGAGTTACAAACATTGTTTCACAAGCGTTTCCTATTTTACTGGAATGTGAATATAACTCGTGGTAGGTAATTAATAATTTTAAATGAATATAAAGGGTGTGTACACTATTTTAGGTAAAAAATGGAGCAAATCTCTTTCTCTGCTTATTTTCTTAGTCCGCAAGAAAACCAGGCATTTTAGTGCTTTCGCCTTTATTCACTAAAACGGCTGTAGTTTCCTCAATTTTTGGGTAACCTCAAATCTGACGGTACCGTTGGAAAGCTCGTAAATTTTGCTATGGGAAAAGTTACCATATCCGATTTTTTCTCTTGAGCAATACCAAAAAAAAGAGGCCAAAGAGAAAACTGGCAAAACATTAATTTTTCAATTGGCTTGGAAAAATTGGGTTGTTTGGGGACTATGAAAAAAGTCAGGGATTTGTTCGAAATGACTTTTAGAACATTTTCCATCATTTTTGACCAAAAAAGTGTATACCTACCTCGTATGGACTTAATACTCGTAGTTGGGACAACTTCTAAGAATTGGCTACCTACTAAAATTATTCGGTTTTGATGGTTAATGGTTTTTAAGTGATTTATTCCGTGCCATTTTCGATCCTAGTGCAAGCGTTCCGAAATCCAACGATGTTAAAAACTCGTAAAATCACTAATTTATCATTATTTTTCTTTTCTCATCTTGCAGAGGTCAACGGAAGAAAGCTGGTTGAAGTGAAGAAGAAGGGGAAAAAATAAGGCTGAAGAATCGCATTCTATTATTTAATAACAGTTTTTAATTCAACCCAAATTATAGATAGGTTTGCATACGGTTTTCGTTATTTTATCAGAATCACTTGGTTGGACTGGATAAGTCCATGAACATAACAATATTAAGTTATGAACATATTGTGTTCATTGAGATTCCCGATTGACTTGCTCCAATTATTGTTATCCGTCTTAATTTACGCTAATCGAGAGACTAATGCAAAAAATAGAAAATCCGCTCAAGTTTTTGTATTATGTTTATGGTAGATATGTGGTGAACTGTAAATTTCGTTGTGCAATGACACAATTGTGCTCTACGAGTGGTAGAAACTTGTGTACGTACATGATTTTCTGTAGTTTTTTTTTTTAAATCAAACTGCCCCTTTTGAGTGTTAAATTTTTTTGGTATAACTAGTTTTGAGAGCAGTTGAGTGTCTGTGTTTGCTATAATTTCTTAAAATGGAAACTCTAGAAATAGTTAACGGGCATTTTTGTATTCTCAAGAAAATTGAGAGGGTGAGAGGAATAAATAGAATAGAAATTTCAAGATAATGTACACGTTAAACTATCTATTCATGTTCTAGAGGTCAGGAAATATTGAATAGATTCAACTAGAGATCCCTAGTCCTATCTTTTTAGTCTGTAGGTGTGAGACAAACGATAACATTACCAACCAGTGGTGCGTAGATAACACACAATACTTCCATATTTTGAAACGTAAAATTGTGACACAATTCGATCATATTTTGACTGCTTTTAAGGGTGTTTAGGTCAAAAATATCAAAAAATTCACTATTCAAATTTCAAAATTCGCCCAAAATAAAAATACAATACATTTTTGGAATATAAAAAATATCCACATATTCTGCAAGGTAAAACAAAGATTTTAAGACCAAGAACGCTCAAATCGGTTCATTTTTGTGGCCGGAAAAAAATAAAATAGAAAACACTAAAAATGCAAATATATCGGAAGTACTGTGCGTTATCCAAATTCCGATTAAACAGGGTGTTAGGTCTTGCCGAGACAAACATTTCAGTTCAAGAAATTTGAAAAAAGGTTGAGAAATGAGGGAGTTATGGCCATTTTTGTAAAAGACCACAGACGGACAGACGGACAGACGGACAGACGGACACACGGACAGACGGACACACAGACACTTGTTCAGGAAGTGATTCTGAGTAAATGTGTATAAGAAAAAGTTTTTTCTGAAGCTCCGTTCCGATTCTCGATTTTAGGACGATCACAATACTTCCATTTACTCTGTAAATATGGAAGTAAAAACGAACCAAACAGCGAGCTAGTGAAAAAATGTTCATTCTTGAAGTCAGTAATACTAACCACCAGTTTTTAGTGTTTCATGCCCAATTGCATGGTGAGTTATTGGAGTTTTCATCACATCACTTTTTATTGTTTCATAAATTAGGTACCTAATATATAATTCGATGACATTACAAATAGACGTATGAATCCAGGATAATTAGGTCAGATGGCATACAACTATGCCAAAACATGCCAGGGAAAGTGGCCATTTTAGATAGTAATGGATTCATAAACTCAACTATCATTGATAAATCGGAGTTTTATCATTATTGAAGAATATTGTAATCAGTGGCGGCTCCTGCCCTTAAACCCAGGGGGTGCACTTAGGCCATAAGATAATAATATTATCTAGATCTATAATATAGATAGTAATATAATATATTAGGGAACAATCGCGAAGGGAATATGTTATCATAAACAGTCAGTTGGTCTCAGCCAAATATCAATTTCAACTAAGTAAATGCAAATTAATAGGAAAGTTTTGCACACTTTCACGTCTCATTATTATAAAATGAACACCAAAAAACGTTCACTAGTGATAACAGAGGAATTTTAAGATGATTACCATCTATCAATTTTCAGAAACCCTATTTTGTAAAAGTTGAAATCGAAGTACTTAAGTATTGTCGGTTGCATTTCCGAGTCGTGGAGCGATTTTTAGCTTTTACCTTCAGTAAAAGTCCTTCCAGTTCAGGTGAGTAGCGGCCGGGTTCCCGGATTGCTATTTTCTCCTCCAAAGTAAACTTGTAAAAATTCAATTGAACTACCTTCACATCACTCATTTTTATTGAACCACAGAAGAAAACACCGCGATTTTTACTAAATCATATCAGTTTTCGAACTGATAAGATAAGATTACCTCGATTAGACCGCATTCGACCGCAGATTCGATCGCATTCGACCGGCGGAGCAGACAGAAAATGTGCACCTGGACGGTACGGTGAGGCATTGGCTGGCTCACTCATACACTTCCAGAAATACACGACCACTAAGACCGATCTAGTGCATTACTAGTTCGTGCACGAGCCGCCATACAATATAGCGCTAGTCCTATCCGTCGGTGATCCTGAGGCTTTGCCAATGACGTTGTTGTTGTTTTTCAGAGAGGATTAATAGTGAAGAGTTGTGTGGCAGTAATAATGTTATTATTAAGGTAGGTCACTGTTTTTTCTTTCTCATTTTGGCCAGGGGGTGCACATGCTCCTCTGCTCCTGCCAGGAGCCGCCCCTGATTGTAATGATGATGCATCAATAATGCCAATGTATCCATAATTAAATCAAAGAAAAGGCTGCTGTACAAAAAAAAAATTTCAATTGAACTGATATACCCGATCCGCAGAATAATAGCAAGACAATTCCAGCACTCTTCGTGAAGATTGAGCGCTTTCGGCATCTCTGACATCTTCTGGCTCTACTTCTGTTTAATAATTTCTCAAGAGATTGAAGTGTCTCAAGCTCACAAGAAGTTACGATTTAGAGCATGCCGCAGGTGCTGTCGATCCCGGACAGCCAAAACAATGCCAAGAGGAAGTAAAAAACAAACTCTTGCCCTCGCCTCAAAAAAAAAAAAAATAAAAAAAAAAAATAAATAATAATAAAAAAAATAAAAAAATAAATCGATTAAGTACTTACCTAGTCGTACAAGATATCTGAAGGTACCAGGTTCGACTCCCGGCTAAAACGTAATTTTTGTGCCAGATTTTCCATTTTGATTTTCTACTTATATGACTGATATAACTCATACTTGTAGAGATACAGTTTTTGCTCCCTTATTATATATCTATAAATATATAGTGCAAATTTGCACTTTTACTTAAAATCTTTTGTTACCTTGTAGACTACGTGGATATTTTTCGTACTCCGGTAACTTGATTTTAAAAAATCTTGATTTTCCGCGAGTTTTAAAATTTGCAGTGTGTTTTTGTTATTTTTGATCATTGTCTACAACCTTCAGGTTAAACAAGGTGATAGGTCTCGCTGACCCGAACATTCCAGTTCAAAAAGTTTGGAAAAAAGGTTTGTTTTTGAGGGAGCTTTCTAAATGATTACAGTTGGACATACAAACTTGTTCGGGTAGTGATTTTGAGTTGAAGGGTATGTGTGAAATAGTTTCTGAGGCTCAGATCCGATTTTCGGTTTCAGGAATTACTTCGTAAATGTGGAAGTAGGTAGATGTGGGGTAATTTAAACATCGTAATGAACAGATTTACACAACCAGTGGTGCGTACATAACACACAATACTTCCATATTTTGAAACGTAAAATTGTGACACGATTTGATCATATTTTGACTGCTTTTAAGGGTGTTTAGGCCAAAAATATCGAAAAATTCACTATCGAAATTTTAAAATTCGCTCAAAATGAAAAAAACGCCACATTTTCGGAATATAAAAAATATCCACATATTCTACAAGGTAAAACAAAGATTTTAAGACCAAGAACGCTCAAATCGGTTCAGTTTTGTGGACGGGAAAAAATAAAATAGAAAACACTAAAAATGCAAACATATCGGAAGTACTGTGCGTTATCCAAATTCCGATTAAACAGGGTGTTAGGTCTTGCCGAGACAAACATTTCAGTTCAAGAAATTTGAAAAAGGTTGAGAAATGAGGGAGTTATGGTCATTTTTGTAAATGACCACAGACGGACAGACGGACGTAACGGAAACACAGACACTTGTTCAGGAAGTGATTCTGAGTAAATGTGTATAAGAAAAAGTTTTTTCTGAAGCTCCGTTCCGATTCTCGATTTTAGGACGATTCCAATACTTACAGCTAGTAATGAATAGAATTACGCCCAAAACAGTTCCATGCCTCTTGATCACGATGACGTTTCGAGATGCGACGCCGGCTTCTGTAGATGAGGACGAAATCGGCCGTGTTTACGCGACTGTCAGTAGTGGTAGTAGGGGGGTGTGAAATAGCGGTCAGCAAGTGAGTCAGCCGCACCCACCCCTATCCATCAGAGGCCCCGTTGGAGCAGTGATTACATTATCTCTCACCCCCTTCGCTTGACCGCCTCACGAATTCGAACTGCCGTTTGAAGCCGCCTCCGCTCAACGGCAGTGTCTTCGCTGTTCAGTCCACCCCTCAGTCCTGGCGCTCTCCTTTGCATGGAATCAGGTTAGTGACCTACTAGTTCACTTCATCCGAAAATGATGAGATTTTTGATAACTAAATGGCATAGTGAATATTGAAAACCTAAAAACAGAAATCGAGTTAAAACCGTAGCGATTGTCTAAAAGATGATGATCCGTTTGATAGAGTTTGAGAAAAATATCGCTTCGATACCTTAAAGCACTAAGTCCATATGTCCCAAAATATCAATTTTGTGATTTCGGTAGGTACTGAAAGAATCTACTCATCAGGACCTATCGATCGCTCCAAGAATCATGATCCTTTTATCTATTTTTGGGGCCAAAACCCGATATAATAGAAAAACGACAAATATTTAAAGAGCGTTTATCCTAGAAGTGTTAAGTGCTACCAAAGTTCTGGTTGAACAAGGTTGTAGATCTTGGCCAGACCAACATTTTTTATTCAGCGAATTTTTTTATGGAATAGAAAACTATGGGAGAAATCTTTATTTTTGTAAATTGATCAAAATTTATTTTGCCAATATGCCATTTTTGGACATCAGCACTTTGTGCTTTGATGTATCGACTTATTTATGAGCTTTTACTAGAAATTGCTTTTTTCGTGAATTCGATTAATTCACCTGTGATCGTAATTTAGATGAATGGTTAAACCGCATTCCCCTCTCAACCTTTTCCAAACTTTTCTACACTATGGTATAGAAGAACAAACAACCAACAACCACAATCCTGTATAACTGGGATTCAAATTCCGTATACCTAACTCTTCTTTTACTCTTTTATCTCTATCTGTTGTTTTTTTCCAATAGGCTTCTCAAGCACTATAATAGTGCTTGATAATTGGCCTCAGCAGTCATAAAAGTAGCCCCAACATCATGAATTTGGCCCAAAATTATGTCAAAATTAAATTTAATTTGTTATCAAAGCAACACTCGTTTGAAGGTAAACCGTTGTAAACATTAAATGTTAAAAATTAAACATAAATTTTATCGTAATGTTTGAAAAATGATTAAATGAGAATTTCATTTTATGAAATGAAATGAAATTTCTTTTAATGAAAAAAGATTTTATAGATCTACGAAGACTTTTATTTTTACTTGTTCCGATGTGAAAAAAATATTATCTTTGCACTTATTTTGCAGGCTGAGACCAACATCATGTATTCGCAGTTTTAGAGTTTTCTTCTTTTCTGTCCACAAAAATTACCCGATTTCAGAGTTCTTGGTCCTAAAATTGTTGGTTTACCATGTAGAATACGTGAGTTTTCCTTCATATCCCGGTAACTTGACGTATTTTAGTTTAGGCGGGTTTTGAAGTTCAAAATTTGAACTCGGTGCACTGGTTTGGTGGATAAAAAGGATAAAAAATGCCTCAAAACTCACTGTGCAAATTTAAAAACCCGCCTGAAATAAAAATACGGTGAGTTACCGGAATATAAAAAATATCCGCGTATTCTGCGAAGTAAAACAAAGATTTTAAGACCAAAAACGCTCAAATCGGGTCATTTTTTTAACAAAAAAAAAAAAATAAATAATAATAATAAATAAGATAAATAAATAAAAAATAAATTGCATAATATGCAATGCATATGTATTATACTGGAAGTAATGTGAGTAATTCAAATTCCAGTCAAGAACTCTCAAATCAGGTCATTTTTTTGGCAAAAAAAAAAAAACAGAAATTACTTATATTGGAAGTAATGTGAGTAATTCGAATTCCGGTTTAAAAGGGTGGTAGGGTGGTACAAAAACAAACATTCCAATTCAAAAAATTTGAAAAAAAAAAATTTTTTTTCTTGTTAATGACCACAGGAGGATTGACACATTGTATCGGCAACTTTTAGGGCCGGTTTATCAATTCACTTGAAGATACATTCATAGTAGATTCATTGTTCACTTATCATTGTTTTTATATGCGCGCCCATGCAAATGTTTTCAACAGTCGTTGCAGGTACTTTGATGCTGGAATGATAACAATTGATAAACTGACCCTTAATGTTATCTATTTTATTGTTTCCTGGCCACAAAAATGAACCGAATTGAACGTTCTTCGTTTTATGATCATTGTTTTACCTTGCAGAATACGTAGATATTCTTTATGTTCCAACTTGACGTATTTTGATTTTAGGCGATTTTTAAAATTTGCAAAGGGAGTTTTTGATATTTTGACGTGAACAGCCACAAAAGTAGTCAAACTAAATCAAATTGTGTTGAAAATTCGCCAATCAAAATATGGAAGTATTTTGTGTTATCTTCGAATCACTGGTCTGCTATGGTATGCTATTGAACATATGAGATCCACAGGGTTGCTCTGTTGAGCTTAGGAGCTACAAACTAATGCCGAAGTATCTAAATAATCCAAAAAATATGGAAGTACTATGCTTAATACAAGGACCAAGAGAGTGCGAAAATTCTGTCTCTTTCACTTGAAACTCTGGATGAAAATATCATAAATTTGGCAATCGAATGCAGCAACCCTCTCAAAGAAATTATCGTTTACCTAATTCATGCAAATATCTTCGAATATGCAAAATACTCAGAATACAGAGCTCTTCATGTAAATGCAATGAGACTCAACCTTGGACGGTTTGTGTTTCTTACTCATGTTAATACCATTTCCTTATTCATGCCTCCAAAGTTACCTATATGTAGTTGGTTCGAGATGAACGAGGCAGGGAAAAGAAATGCATCGATCTGTAATACTGACGTGGTTTGAACGATATTTAAAATTCAGATGTCCCTTACATACCTAATTACTGGTTACAAGGGAAGAGAAAATTGGCTATACATAGTAGTCGCATGTCTCATCTGATTTTGCATTTTATACTGTAAGGCTTACCTGGACGTTCCAAATAAAACAAGTCGCGTGGTGATTAATCACGGAAAAAAATCCCCCTATTTTTCCCCCGTAAGGAATTTTTCCGCCTAATTTGAATTTTCATTACATCTGTACGACAATCTCTCGGCTACAGAAAACGTCGTGCAGATTATAACCCAATTCTCGAAGTTAAAACGCTTCGTTCATATTTTTAGAGCTATTTTGGCGACCTTGTGCGTGGTGGCCTCTGGGGTTGGAAAAATTGACCTATTTACCGGCATCGAGGTCACCCCCACCCCTAGTCTGACCACTGACCCCTTAGGCTCCAGGTAAGGACAACTCACCAAGGGTAGGGGAACCGCCGAAGGAAACCTCGCCTAGATCAGCTATCTAAGATAACATCGATCTGGAATAATAATTAGTTGGACCCTACACGGCAGCAACAGCAACATTCGAAGACGAATGGGCCCGATTGTAACCGAACTATGCCGAAGAAAACGATACGAGACGCTTAGTCATGGATAATCCTCCCCCTCCCCCCTCCCGGTTTTCCTTTCATTGGTCGGTGGATTTTCATTCTGAAATCGTAGACGCCCCTTCAGCCCGGCAGCCTTCGAGATTTACCAACCGGTTCAACTGAAAACGAAATACGACTTCTATTTGGTCGATTACATGAAAAAACATGATTAGACACGATAAGTTTTCTGGAGCCTTAAAATGATGAATTTTTGCGATTTATTGCGATTTATTTATTATTGTGTTCGAATGCCATATCGATGCATTAAAGCACAGATGGACTATTTTCCAAATCATTGATTTTGAGATTTTCAGCTTTGAACATAAAAAGGAAAACATTATTTATCTATGGAATACATTTTATTTTGATTTGAAATAATACGTATTAATTTTTTTCTCCAAAAACCAGATAATTTCGGCTCTAATTCACGATGGTTGAGCCATGAATCGAAAATGAAGATTTCAGAGGGTCTGTTATTTTATATTAAGTAACACTCCGAGATGTCCTCATTCCTATGAAGAATCGTCACATGAAACTTTTCGCACATGAAAAATTAGACCAAATGTCGCCCTGAATCGTTTTTTAATCGAAGTCATAGTTTGCCTATTGCCAGCATGGACAAAATCACGGATAAAATTTATGCAATGACCGATTATACAGTACCCGCAAAACACAACTGCTTTGAGGGCGAAGTAGACGCATGCGATTCTTTCAATCGGGGGATCTACCTATTCTTTTCTATGTCCTCCAACAGATTTTTATGAATATTTAGACATTAGAAAGGCATATTAGAGGCATAAGAAAAATTTGGAAATACTGACAGTGATTGTTTTCTTCAGTCTTTCAGAAACATACCCACAGACACCTCTTTGTGTGTCCTACATTGGACACAAAATTACAATAGTAAATTACAAATTATTACAGTAAATCAATTTCGAGTAAAATGTACATGCAAAATTTTTTCTGAGGTTCCAGTCCGATTTGTTAATTTAGGACGATTAAATTAATTTCATTAAATGGAAGTAAATTTTACATCGTAAACGTGGAAGTAAAAAATCGAACGCTTCTGCTTTTGCCTTCAAAGCCTATGTGTTTTGCGGGTACTGTATAACCTGCGATGTCATATTTTCTGTCTGAGATGCTCGCAACAGGTAAACAATGATTCCGATTTGGAAAAGATTCAGGGTGTTCTCTGGTGTAATTATTCATGAATGAAAAGAGGACATTACGATCTGTACCTACTGGCAGCTTAAATTCCGAACAACCGAGTATCTTCCGTGGATGGTTAATTGGAAATATGCATAAGAAATTCTTATTAAGAATCGACTGGTAGGAGGTTGATGCCTTTTTCCAGTGACTCCAGAATTTCATTTCCACAATTCCATTCAAACGACTGCTCAGTTTATGTCAAAGATTCCAAGGTAGGCAGGTAATTAGGCAGGTCCTTAAATATGAAACTGTTCCCATTGAATGGATTTCAATGTAGATTTCACCACATTGGCTCAATCGGCGAGAATATTAGTTGAATTACTTTATTGGTAGATTAAGTCAGTGGCAGAAGCTAAAAGATCCACATCGAGATGTGGTGAAATTCCTCATTAGTTAATCATTGGTATCATGCCCTGATGAAAAAATCGAACGCTTCTGTTTTTGCCCTCAAAGCCGATGTGTTTTGCGGGTACTGTATAATCTCTCGCGATTTCATATTTTCTATTAAATACAAAATCGAATTTTGAGATGACTCATGGTGTTCTTTGGTCTAATTTTCCATGAATGAAAAGTTTCATGTGACGAGGACTCATGTTATGACCTTGAACAGCAGCCAGCATAAACTAGTGTTATGCATGTGTAACCCCAATATGAAAGTAGGGTGTCAAAAACTACTTGGTCAAAGGGTCTGTATAATGTTGGATATACGCACACCACATCGGCTTAATCGGCGGATATTATTACTTTATTGGTAGATGAAGTTACTGACAGTAGCTAAAAGCTCTTCACTGAGCTGAAAATTCCCCATTAGTCAATAATTGGCATCCGCAAGACTCATGGCCACAATAAGGTTGGCCATTTCTCGAATTTCCAAGTAGAACATGCCATGTGCGTGATTATAACTCACCTTTGCCCTCCCTTCTAAGGCGACGAAATTGCTCCTTTTTAGCTCGATTTTTTTTCGAGCTAAGCGTCACCCTTGCGCGACATTAAGTGACGTAGGGCCCCTAGCTTTCTTGTATTAGCAAATGCCCAGCTATTGAACCTAACTGGACCTGGCAGGGGTATGGGGTCTAGCGTCTCTAGCACGGGTTATGTTGTTCGATGTTGTTGTGGTCCGCTCGCGTGTCAGATGGGCCTTAGAGTCGGCCAAGGCCACGAGAGCGCAGCACATTGATGTTCGGTCGCCTTTGGCCCCCACGTCGTCCGGCTTTGACCAGAAATCTCCCCCGCGACAAGTTCGGTTGACTTGGCCATGCCTACAAGTCCTCACCGATGTACAATCCGAACAACACCTATGATGGTAAGCCGATCGCTTTTTTTCTCGCTTCTTCGCTATAAGCCCGTTACAACTAAATGTAAGCAACCCATTAATTTCGGGTTTGGAATACTGCTTCTAGTCAAGATCTATGACCACAGCCTGGCCTGACGAGTGAAGAAGGAGCTTTGCTGATAAAGTTAATAGGCACTACAAAATGAGTCACGAAAATTCCAGTACTGCCATTCACCAAGTGCTGATTAAACGACTTTCTTCTTCATCGATAAAACGGCTGCAATGAAAAAAGCCTCCGGTCTCTCGTCTCTAAAAATGAAAATTTAAATTCTTTTCAGTAACTGTAGAGTACGGATTCTGGTCTTTCGACCACCGCTACTCTACGGAGAGGAGTATATTCCTAATGAATATATCCTAAGAATAGAATGCTAAGGAATAGATTCCGCAACACTAATGTACTCTAATGTACTAATGTACTTACTCTACAGCAACTGTAATGTAATACTCTTGCTGTGGCAGGATGGTAAGGACGAGGTAGTTATCTTCCGGATGTGAGATTGGGACTTAGGTGCCTTCTCGAGCTAACTCTAGGGGACACCTCATTAACCCCTGTTCTTGTGGGTAAGAATCATATGGATACAACCCGAAGAACTGGTCCATAATCCAAATGGGCGGTGAGGTTCCTGGTTCCTAATAACGGAGGCTAACGACCTCTATCCTCCAAATTAGGAAAATATTAATTTTCATAATATGGTTTTCCAGGGACGTTTGAACATTGTATAGGTACATAACTGAAAACAAGAGAGCTAAGGCGGCTTCCTCTTGTCGTTATTCGCTGAAGCGCTTTCGGCCATGCGGTCTTCTTCAGGAGTTATCTACAATTTGAATTAGATATTCGTTCCTTAAGAGAGCCGTACGGCCGAAAGCGCTCAAACTCCAATGAATACCGTCTAGAGGAAGTAGTCACAAGTGACCTCAAGTCATACAAAACGCTGCTGAAACCACGATTATTCCAAATAACTGAAAATATTTCCTTGCATTCTGCAAATTTACGGGAGAAGCTTTGCTTCTTTCCACACATGCCTTCTCGGTGAAAAGCGAAAGTATCACTGAAATCACTGAGCACTGCATATAATATGATACAATAATAGTATTGTGCATATTATTTTTGTAGTGAATTTCTAGAGAGAAGCCTGACGCATTTAGGCATATATAGGGCATTCTTACCCTACCATAGATCAGAGAATTCCTCGTCGGTCTCAAACAAATCGGTCAATCAAAATCCGAAAACCGGAGGGTCAAAAACTGCTTAAGCCTGACCGAACAGACCTTCAAATTGGTTATGCCTGCTCATAACTGAGGATTTATTCCAACCCCTTATCGTTGCATTCAAGCAAATGAACCCCTTATTAGGTTGTGATTAAAAATGATGCTTCCTGTTAAAATAATCTACCTCCCAAGGTACCAGACTAAAAATTTAAAATTTTCATTTCCAGATGACGCCCTCTGGCGGGGAGAAATCAAAGCTGTTTTATACAAAGTGGAAGTTGACGGACACCAGCCTCTTCCGCCACCAGTAAGTAGATCATGACTGGTCATAGTTCATAATTCATAGATCGTCATGATAACTGAACATTACTCATAGCTCTTTTTAAATTCTGGTTGATTTCTATGCGAGTTTCACTATCTATTCAGCCCTGAGATTGTTATTCTCATCAATGGATTGTCGTGTACTGGGCCTCGAAAGACTCAATTACCATTTTCTCAATAGTTGAATTGCTGTCGATTATCTGATTATGTTTTTACTTTTACTCGCCCGATTTACACGTTTTAGCTGCCGTTCGGCCTTGAAGACAGGCCAAAAACCTCTTTCGGGCAGAGGGAGAGGGAAGCACCCCAAGAATCAGGGGAATCTGAGGAAACTTTGGAAGAGGAAGAGGAGCAGACTCCTCCCGCTGTCATGCCTGACACGAAACCAACAGGTATATTTGTATTGATTATAAGTTGGTTCGTACTATTAAAATTCGTGAAATTAATATTGGTTTATCAATATAAAGCATTTTAAGATCGAATTGATAATTTTCCATACCAAATTGAAAATCAAGTGAAATAATCATACTAAATTGTGAACATTGCATCTATTGCTTATACACAAGCTGCGTTTTGGCAAATAAAAGCACTATTCTTCTTCTTCTTCTTCTTCTTCTTCTTCTTCTTCTTCTTCTTCTTCTTCTTCTTCTTCTTCTTCTTCTTCTTCTTCTTCTTCTTCCTCCTCCTCCTCCTCCTCCTCCTCCTCCTCCTCCTCCTCCTCCTCCTCCTCCTCCTCCTCCTCCTCCTCCTCCTCCTCCTCCTCCTCCTCCTCATTCTCCTTCTCCTTCTCCTTCTCCTTCTCCTTCTCCTTCTCCTTCTTCTTCTTCTTCTTCTTCTTCTTCTTCTTCTTCTTCTTCTTCTTCTTCTTCTTCTTCTTCTTCTTCTTCTTCTTCGTCTTCGTCTTCTTCTTCGCCTTCTTCTTCATCGTCTTCTTCTTCTTCTTCTTCTTTTTCTTCTTCTTCTTCTTCTTCTTCTTCGTCTTCGTCTTCTTCTTCGCCTTCTTCTTCATCGTCTTCTTCGTCTTCTTCTTCGCCTTCTTCTTCATCGTCTTCTTCTTCTTCTTCTTCTTCTTCTTCTTCTTCTTCTTCTTCTTCTTCTTCTTCTTCTTCTTCTTCTTCTTCTTCTTCTTCTTCTTCTTCTTCTTCTTCTTCTTCTTCTTCTTCTTCTTCTTCTTCTTCTTCTTCGTCTTCGTCTTCGTCTTCGTCTTCGTCTTCTTCTTCTTCGTCTTCTTCTTCTTCTCATTATTCTTCTCCTCCTCCTTCTTCTTCTTCTCCTTCTCCTTCTTCTTCTCCTTCTTCTTCTTCTACTACTCCTCCTTCAACTCTTCCTCCTCCTCCTCTCTCTTCTTTTTCTTTTTCTTCTTCTTCTCCTTATTCTACTCCTCCTCCTCCATCTCCTCCCCCTCCTCCTCCTTCTTTTCTTCATATTATACTTCTCCCCTCCACCTCCTCCTCTTCCTTCTTCTTCTTCTTCGTCTTCTTCTTCTATAATTTGAACATTATCATCCTTCCCGCTAAAAGTGTATTTTCATGGTCATCCAGCATACTATGTCCGTAGAACGGCTGTCACGTTGATATTTAGGTACCTAAAAATATTAAAATTTCCCGTTATAAAAATAAATGAAATTTTCCAGCAACCCCGAGAGCATTGGAAGGGCCACCGCCGAGAAGTTCGAGCCGCCCGAGAACGACACTTCCTCCTCCGGGGCCTCCAAAGCCAAAAACCGCAAGGGCCAGAGCCGGCAGCAGCTACCAGACCCAGCAAACCGAAGCCATGCATGACAGCCTCAATTTTTGGAAGGCAAGAAAGGTACAATAGTATAATTTAGGTATAAGTACGACCCGTTCGACGAGGATGCGGCGGCCTGTAGTTCAAAGCTGAAAAAGCTGCGCCCCTGAAGTTACCATGATCAATAATAACCATCTCGTTAGCATAATAGAGGCGGTAAAACTGAAACTCCAGCTTAATGTTATTAAGGCCCCACTTCTACAAAAAGTCAGGTGCAAAAAACACCTCTTTACTTTAGCATTAAATCACTAAATTACCTCATCTCACAAACTCAACCCACATACTAAACTTACTAACCTCAGAAAATCAACCCCCAAACTCAACTTTTAAACTTAATCCTAAAATTAATCCACCAAACGAAACTATCAAACTTAGCTCTCAAACTCAATCCACTAACTCAACAAAAAACTCGACTCCCAAACTCAACCCACGAACTCAACTTACAAACGAATCCATCAAACTAAACTATTAATCTTGCCTCTCAAACTCAACCTTCAAACTGAACTCTCAAACTCAACTGGCAAAATCGAACTCCACCCACAAACTTTCAAACCAAAATCTCAAACTCATCCCACAGAATCAACTCTCAAATTCTTCTATCAAACTGAACTTTCAAACTTGACTCTCAAACACAACCCATGAACTCAACTCTCAAACTCTACTCACAAACTGAACTCTTAAAGTTAACTCTCAAACTCAACCAACAAACTCAAGACAACAAATCGACTCCCTAACTCAACCCACGAAGTCAACCCACAAACTAATCCATCAAACTAAACTATCAAACTTACTCTCAAACTCAACCCACAAACTGAACTCTCAAACTCAACTGGCAAAATCGAACTCCACCCACAAACTTTCAAACCAAACTCTCAAACTCATCCCACAAAATCAACTCTCGAACATTTTCTCAAATTCTTCTATCAAACTAAACTTTTAAACTAGACTCTCAAACGCAACCCATGAACTCAACTCTCAAACTCTACTCACAAACTGAACTCTTGACGTTCACTCTCTAACTCAACCAACAAACTGAACTCTCAAAATCACTCACAAATTCGAGAGTAGTTTGTGGATGGAGTTTGAGAGTTGAGTTTAACAGTTCAGTTTGTGGGATGAGTTTTAGAAGTAAGTTTGATAGCTTAGTTTGATGAATGAATTTTCAAATTAAGTTTGATAGTTGAGTTTGACTGTTGAGTTTAAAAGTCAATGTTGAGAGTTGTGGGTTGATTTTGTGAGTTGAGTTTGTAAGTTTAGTTTGTGGGTTAAGTTTGGGAGTTGAGTTTATTAGTTGAGGTTGATAGTTGGGATTGAGGATTGAGTTCGTGGGTTGAGTTAGGGAGTCGAGTTTGTGAGTTGAGTTTGTGAGTTGAGTTTGAGAGTTGAGTTTGTGAGTTCAGTTTGTGGGTTTTGTTTGAGAGCCAAGTTTGAAAGTTTAGTTTGATAGATGAATTTGAGAATAAGATATGAATAAGTTCGAGAGTTGAGAGTCAAGTTTGAAAGTTGAGTTGTGAGTCGATTCTGTGAGTTCAGATTGAGAGTTGAGTTTGATGGTTGCGTTATAGAGTTAAGTTTGAATGATGTGTTTTTGGGTTTGTGGGTTGAGTTTGAGAGTTGAGTTTTTGGGTTGAGTACGTGGTTTGAGTTTGAGAGTTGGGTTTGAAAGTTCAGTTTGATAGATGGATTTGTGGGTTGAGTTTGAGACTTATGGTTCGAGAGTCAAGTTTGGTAGTTGCGGTTGTGGGTTGAGTTAGGGAGTTCAGTGTGATCGATGAGTTTGTGGGTTGAGTTTGGGAGTTTGGTTCCAGAGTTGACTTTGTGGGTTGAGTTTGAGAATCGTGTTAGTGAGTTGAGTTTGTGGGTCAAGTTTTTGAGCTAAGATTGAAAATTCAGTTTGAATGATGGGTTTTTGAGTTAAGTTGGTGGGTTGAGGTAGTGGTTTGGGTATGATAGTCGAGTTAAGGAGTTCAGTTTGAGAGTTAGGTTTGGAAGTTTATTTTGGTAGATGAGTTTTTGGGTTGGGTATGAGACTTGAGTTTCAGGATTGAATTAGGGAGTTTAAAATACATGTGGGTTGAGTTTGAAAGTTCAGGTTGATAGTTGAGTTTGAGAGTTGAGTTAGTGGGTTGAGTTTGAGGATTGAAATAGGGAGTTTATTTTGACAGAGGAGTTTGTGGGTAGAGTTTGGAAGGTGATTTTGAGAGTTGAGTGTATTTGTTGAGTTTGAGAGTGTGCCCTTTCTTTGTAATTGCTGACTGCGTTGTGAATCGTCGGACACTCAGACGGAAAGCCACTTGACAAAGAAGTGATTCTGAGTGATCAAAAGTTTTCTCTAAAGCTCTGTACCGATTTTCGATTTTTGGACTATTACAATACTTCCATTAACTTCGTAGTTGTCTAGACGAAGAAATAATCCAAATCGTGTTCCTCAAGTATGGTGGGTCGGTCATTTGGCTGAGTAGATCAATTGTTCAAGAAACTATAGACTCATTTTTTTCAATCATTTTATTTTTAACCGCTTCTGGGTGTGCTGGAGCACAATTCCTTTTTTTCCCGATCACAACAGGTAATTCCAATTGTAATCGAACGTCATCAGGGTGGAGTCATTTTTCTCCGAGAAAAATCAATCAATAAGTTTTGCCAGGAGTGTGACTGAGATAATCAATCGCACGTGAGACAAGGAATGGCCCAAAGCCGCGGCCAGCTAACAGGCCTCACCTTCTCTCGCCTTATCGCTCTCTTGCTGGCCTAGAAGGTCCGTGTTTCACCCTTGCACACAATCTTTCTCCTCCCCCGACCACGACTCGACAGTCATAACCTAACTTTTTACCTTTCCATCACGATTGACCTCAATACGACAATTTATAGGGTCAAAGAACGGGGAAATGTAGCGCAATTTCTTTCGTCTGACTCACGCGGCTTCATGACGGAGGAACGATTTTTACTCAGAACTGAGGGAAAATGAATGAAATGACGTGTAGTCAAGAGTTTTGAAGACCGTAGACTGTGGTTTTAGACAATTTATCAAAATTGCGGTAAAAATAATAGAAATTTGAAATAATTTCAAAAATTCAACATTTTATTTATTCAATCTATGAAAACGTTACACATTGTTGCTACAATACGGAAAAGATCTCAAGGATTTAACCAAAACATACACACAGATTAACCAATCGAGTTTCGGTCTTTTTTTCATGCATTACCTGCGGCAACCCAATTGCAAAACTGTTTTTTTTTGATAACGCAAAAATGTTTATTAATTCTTGGGGATTGGGGGTTATGTTCGGAAGAGAGTATGTATCTTCTTCTGACGTGTGCCCAGCCCTGGACTGCAAAAAACAAGGTTTAAAAAAGAAGAAGGAGAAACCAGCAGCTCCTGCAGGCTCATGCCGTTGGCGGCTACCCTGGAAAGTTACAAAAATATGCAGTAAAATGCATAAAATTATCAATTTATTTTAAAGATGAGTGTAAAAAATATTTAAGTATTGCGTGCTATCACAAATGGTTTAGAAAAGTAACCATATTTATGAACACTGTTATTTTCCCCAAACTAGGGTTCAACTGCCTTTGGAAATTACACCCAGTGGTATAAGTAGGTACTATAAGTATAAGTGCCTAACACGCAGCTGTTTTCAACAAGCATCAGGTCGCGGGAAAGATATTTATGTTAAATGGGATCACGCGTGGTTGCAAATGTTAAGAAAGTCACGCCTGCTGACCCCTGTTTTGTAGTTATCCTAACTGGGCCACAGAGATATATTTCGATGAGAGATAAAAGAAGCAACAAAAATGAAAGCCCTACACTTCTGGCAGATTTTTCCGCTCGATACCGTGGAAAAAGACGCAAGTGACAGAGCTATCGTGCTTTTTAAGAATCACGCCGTCGAAAAGTCGTTATACTTTGCTGTTGACCCGAATAAGAAAAAAACGAAATTATTATGTATTTAGGGAAAGGACCCGGGGTTTTGAGCGGCTGGTGTGATTTCATTAGAGTTCCTCCTTTGAATTAAATCTGCATACATTATGGGTGGAAACCCGAAATGAGATGAGGTTTGGTTAGTTTATTTTTGAATTGAAAGCAAAATAACTGGTTTACTAGACATGACATGCGTCAGGTATGATGAATGATTCACTCCCATTCAAATTCAAAAAATTCGTGTCTATCTGAGCGAATTAAAAAAAAAAAAAAAAAAAAATGACCGCTGGAATGACTGTATGAATGTTTTGAGAAAAACTTGGGTCGAAATCGTTTTTCCCTTCGTGCTTCTTCTTAGAAACGCAAGCCATTTCCTCTTGGAAACCTTAGGTTTGACTGGGCAGACGATTTTTTAACGGCCCCGTAGTTGGGTGGAAAGAATAAGGTAGAAGAAGAACAGGTAACTCCACGAAGAGTCAAATCTCACCTACCGATGTCACCGGTTTGCGCAACGCACTCCTTGTGAATGAATCACGTTAGCTCTGGATAGGCTCGAGGAATCGAACGGTAACCACCTGTTATGGTACACGCCACACAATAGCATAGAGAATTTCTTATCACTATCAATATCTCCCGCTACCGATAAGAAGGGTCATCGAGGCAAGGATTTTCCTCGCATTCACTAATGACTTTGACTTTGGCGAGATGCCCCTCGCAGAAAACCAATTAATTTGTCTGAGTCACTTTTCATTTCTCAGACTTGACTTACAACTAGCCCCTTTGTCTTGAGGCATTGATTGCCTTGACCACCTGCAGGTTGATCACGCGAGCTCACCCCTTTTCGCCAACACAAACTGACCACCCCACCCACGTCCTTACGTGCTCGATGGCCCTAACCCTTCGTTCCCTTCGACCCTTAGCTCCGCAAAGTCTGCCCAACCACCGCCACCTCTACCGTTTCATAGTCTTAGTCGTAGTCAGGGCGCCCGCTAGATGCCAGCAACTGACCAGCTTCACTTCGCGCACGCTGTAATTATTCAGAGACCTTCGAACTCCTCACAACAACAAGGACGCCCGATATTTTCTCTCCGGCGCAAACCAGTGGTCGTTGGAGCTTCTTGAAGTGCTATACCAAAGTTTGAGGAGTTGCCTTTGAAAATTCATCGAGACGATGTCGGAAGCGGCCAAACCAGACGACAATGCGGAAGCTGGTGCTGAAGCTCCACCTATGCCACCAGAGGCGCCGAAAGATGAGGCTGCGCCACAGCCGGAGCAACAGCCCAAGGAGCAGCAGCCACAACAAACACCGCAGCAACCACAACAAACGCCACAACCGCCACAACGAACGCCGCAACTTCCACCCAGCGAGCAGCCGCAACCAGAAAAGAAGCAACCAGAACAGCCGACCAAAGATGACAACGGCAATGGTAATTACGATGATGTGCCCAGCACTCCCGAGACGGAACGTCCCAACAGACCTCAACGGGTCTACAGAGAAATCGTCGAAGACACCAGAGCCAAGTCACCGTCTCCGTGGACTAACCGGTCCAGGATGGTGTCTCCAGTGAGGAGGAACGGTCCAGACAGCCCGTACAGGTTCGCCATCTCTGCCAGATCCAGGCCCAGCTCCAGGGAACGGATCGTTCGACCGCCGGATAGATAGCAATTAATGAACACCAGCTGGGGAAATGTCAACAAGGTAAGAGATCACTTGATATCCTGCATTGGATTGCATTATTGATGAATTATCTCGTTTTCCGGTGAGTTGTAATATTACTGTTTTATCGGATTTATGGTTTTTTGTTGGGAAAACACGAAAATGGCAGACATCGGCTGTGATTGGTGGCTTTTGAATTCATCATATCGATACCAGAGAGCAAGAAGGGCGAATCTGCTATTTAGGAAAGAAGCAGATTCGACCTTCTTGCTCTCTGCTATCGATATGAGTATTTTTAGGTAAACCAAAGGAGTATCCTAAGCCTTGATGGGAATGATAATATCGATACCTTAAAGCACAAAGGGCATATGACCAAAAATGGCATTATGAGAAAAATGCAAAACAAGTTTTTGATCAATTTACAAAAATAAAGATTTCTCCCATAGTTTTCAATTCCATAAAAAAATTCGCTAAATAAAAAATGTTTGACTGGCCAAGATCTACAACCTTGTTTAACCAGAACTTGGTTAGCACTCAACACTTCCTAGGTAAACGCTCTTTAAATATTTGTCGTTTTTCTATTATATCGTTTTTTGGCCCCAAAAATAGATCAAAGGATCATGATTCTTGGAGAGATCGATAGGTCCTGATGAGTAGATTCTTTCAGTACCGAAATCTCAAAATTGATATTTTGGGACATATGCCCTTAGTGCTTTAAGGTATCGATATGAAATAATAATGCAACCCTTGGCCTACAATAAGGCTTTTCCAGGAGGGTGAGTGTAGGCATGAGGTCAACAGTTTTGGTAGGCAACGCTCAAGCAACTTCTCTTACATAAGTGCCAACAAAAATTGTTTACCCCTGCCTATACTCACGCTTCTGTAACAAATCCATAGACGTCTCAATTAACGATCCTTTTGCTGACAAGTACGAAGACTAAATACAGGCAATTTTACTTTTCAACCGACTTCAAAAAAAGGAGGTTACTCAAGTTGTGAGGATTTTTTTGTTCAAGACAAGATACATAGCCGTCTGGTGACACAAAGTTATTTGAATGGATAATATTAGTCTTATAATATATTAGATAATATAATATATAATATTATATAATATATAAATAATAATATTAGATCTTCACATTTGGGTACCTATTCAAAATTTCTTAATTCATTATTAAATCAACGATCGTTGTACATTAATAAATAATGCATAATAATAATGGTACTATCTAGTAGATAGTATCTACCTAATAATGAATTAAGAAATTTTGAATAGGTACCCAAAAGATCGATCTTGCCAAGGGGGCTAGAACGCCATGCTAACGTCCAAGCAACAATTAGTATAATCCTTGATGGGTAGTTTGGACAAGACTTGAACATACCTTAAACTGTGAATATACCTTAAACTGGGAATATACCTTAATTGGCTCAGTATAGACGCGATCCGATGAAAACCGAAATAGGTATAGATTTCCCTCAAATTTTGTCTGCCCCTGGACCGATTTTGACCATTCGAGACATTTTTTCTTCGAGCCAAAACTTCTCAATATCAATAGCCTAGAAAACCACACTTATTATTAATGTTAGAGTGGGGATGGACATGGGAACATGGCTTGGAAAACCCATTCAAATTTATTGGGTCCAACGCCGACGCCACCTCGACCAATCTTGCGGGTTGCTGTTGGTGACATGGGTTAAACAGTTATCCCATTATAAATGAATCGCCATGCTCTCAAAACAGGTTTATACAGGTCTGTATTGTCTCTTAATACAGGTCTGTATTGTTGTGTGGCAAATCCTTCGTTTTGATATGTTATTTGCCTCCTTATTGTCTAATGCTGTAGGTTCTAATAAGGCAGGATTCGAACCTGGCACCTTCTGCAGGCAGACGCAGGCAACTACGATGTTTGTCGGTCACAAAACGACTCAATCGGTTCCAGGTTTTGAAACACTTCCAACTTATACCTACACCTATCGGCCACAAAATGTTTTACACGGAACCAAACGAAAAAAGTTGAAAAAAAAAAAAAAACAATGGCCCCGTTTCTAACCTGATCGCGTGTGAGCGTGATTGACACTCCGCAAAGACCGTGCCAAAGAGCAATGATTTATTTAGGTTAATGCCAACAATCAAACGTTTATTATTAGCGTTGAAGTGCTATATCCACGTTTATTATCAACGAGGCGTAATTTCATACGTTATATGTGCTGTTTAAGGAGTTGAATGGTTATGTTAGATAATGACTTTTTTGTGTTGGTTAAATATATTGATATCTATCAAGGCGTGCAAAAACACTCCATTCCTAGGCGTGCTATAACACCCTCTCTCTATTGCTCAATTATCCATTTTCTAAGACATCTAATCGTGACACCATAAAATATTGAATATTAAAAACACTAACTAACAAAGCTAAAAAATAAATTTAACTTATATTAAATAGTGCAAGACGTAGAACCTACTACCTACCTAATTGTACAAAAGTAGATTTTTAGAAGAAAAAATAGTTTTTTTGACAATCAAACTTATTTTTTCCATCTATACTAATAGTGGATTAAACGAAAAATGGCACAATCGGGCTAAAGAAACATCGGATGAAAGAAAATTCTGAAATGGCTTCATAAGCTTCAATAGCTTCAAAGCTTCATAAGCTCAACTTTAGCCTAATTTAAGCTTTGAGAGTAAGGCGGACTACAGCTATCTCCCTCACCCCAGCACTAATTTCCCTTCATTTTTGACCATCAAAGTGGTAGACATCCTGTATAATATACATATTATGCCTATACCTGAATCAATCAGTTTAGTGTCTATGGTTTCATTGAGGACTGGGGAAATGAAGAAATCGAATATCTCGGCAAGGTGAATTGTACCTTGTCCGAGGTAAAGTCCTTGACTCGAGGAGTAGCAAAAAAATTCGATGGTAAAGAACCTTGTGCGGATTGATCTCATAAATATGGAAATCTGGTTAATCCGACAGAATCAAGAGGTAGGAAGGGCTTGGAAAAGGAAGCTATCAGTATAGCAGTCACGGCCAACGTTCCTCATAAACACGCCTGCTTTTCACAATTCCGACGATCTTAGGCCAAACGAACCTTAAAAATACACACTGGCTGTTTTTATTGTTTATGTTTAACGAAATTATTGTTTTTTTGAGTTTTACGCGGTTTTTGTTAAATTTTTAGCATATTTCTTAAAAAGTTGGCCAGAAGCATTTTTTCTGCCGTGCATTGATGCTGTAATATTTAACTATTCTCATCAAAATTTTACAATAGAACCAGAATCGTGGACATCACTACCCAAAAATCAGATTGTGTGTGACTGAAAAGACCTATCTTCAAGCCCTGATGGAGAAAATATACATTTTCGAAAGCTCGGCGAAGGAGGCAGAGTTTTTTTGAAGACCCTACCCCTGATATTTGACTACAAAATTGAATAACGGGTCGATATTCAACAATTTTCTCAAAAATACATTCGCAGATTGTAATACCTCTCTTTGATTTTTATGGCAACGCCCATTGAAATGCCCATGAACTTCAACCGGAAGCAGGTAGGAATTACTGTCAAACAGAAACTTGGTTTAATAGATACCAATTATTTATTTCCCTTATTGGGCATCGCTTGTACAACTCACAGCAGGAATGGATGGAGTATATTCTAGTAGGTTTTGGGCCGGTTTATCAATGCACTTAGAGCTACTTTCATAGTAGATTCATTTTTGCCTAGCATTTTTTATATGCGCGTCCATGCAAATGTTATCAATTGCAGTAGCAGGTACTTTGATACTAGATTAATGGCAATCGATAAACCGACCCTAAACCTACGTAGTATTCCTCTACCTTGATCAGAAATGCTACTACACCACTTTTGTTTGACGCCTTTTTGAGCCACCCTGTTCAATACACTCCTATATATATAATATATATATAGGAGTGTATATTATACCGAAATATCATTGCCACGGCCTTGTGCCATTGTCATGCCCTAGGCAGGGGCCACGACAATGACAGAGTCAAAGAGCCACGACAATGATTATTTGGACGTTCGACAGGATATCTTTGGCATCACTAGTGAAGTTTTTGAAAAAGCGTTGCGAACTGTATTATTGATAGAATAAGAGAGTGCATATCAGCTTTTGAAATTAAATTCAATGGGCGATCAATTCATGCCACGACAATGACTTATAATAAACATACGCACCCGACTCACAGGATCTGCCGCAAGGGACAGGAATTTCCCTAAGCCACCTACGCGAGAAGTTTGTGTTGCCATGGCAGCCTCAACTTCTTCAAACATCCCCGTTTCGTTCGCTCAGGGGGTACTTTCTTTTTGGGCCATGACAATGACCAAAAATTTGGTTGCACATACCAAGTGTGGTGCAGCGATTTCATAAGCTTGATGGGAGGTAGAAAAAGTCCTGTAAACGAATCTTCAGATGTTGCTGAGCATCTAAGAATTTTAAGGGAACTTGATATCTCCACTTGAAGAATTTAAAATCCACCTTGAAGTAGCGAACTCAACTCAGTTGCAGGCCACGACAATGACAATTTGGGGTAAAACGAGCGTGTTTTAACTGGTCGATGCAATACTCAAGTTAAGTTGGTAATGAAGCGAAATAATGGGAAATTCAGACGTTTTTATGCGATACAGTGAGTCATTGACATGTTTTTGCCCCTAGTTTGAGAATCACCCATATCCTCAACCAACGGTGGGATAGTAAAAAAAATTAACAAAAAATAAAACTGACTCCAAAAAGGAACTTGTAAAAATAAAACATGAAGATGCAGATGGAAAAGAAAAGATTTTGGCAGCCATTTCTGGGATGATAAGGACACTTTAAATATCGTAGGATTCTTTATACTGTACAGCTCAATACCAAGAAAATTCATTTAATTCGAGCTCTTCGATGAAAATCCCTTTGGTTCTATCGCGAACGCCAGTCGAAATGAATTTCCCTTCTCGCTCTGTTTTCCAATCCGGTCTTGCGCCAATTAAATACCGTCCCAAGCCACTAAGCTAATACGCGCGATAACTCGAATCGTACCAATCGAAAAGATGAGCTCGTAACTCGTGTTTTAAGTGCTGAAAGGTTAGCCGCAGCCGCTTATTTAAGCATCGTCAGCACGGAATATTCCGTGAGCTGGAAAAACTCGAATCTCGTACTAACGGAGTGTAATACCTATCCATTATTTGATTTGGCAATCTGTCTAAAAGCCTTTTCGTAGCTCTCCGGATCCTCGCAGTTTGTACAGAGATGAAAATTGCCTCGAACGGTTGACACGCTGCAAGTTTTACTCGCTTAAAGTGACAAATGGATCTGGCCTTCTTAGTCTAACTTGGCGCTATAACTTCCTGCCGTTGTTCTACCCTTCTCAACTACCGACTGAACCTCCCCCTAAATTCTATGAGACTCGTTCAGCGGTGTCAGGGAAGCCCCACCCTTCAAGGGCCACGCCCATCCAATGCGATCCCTATATTTGTACTTCCGCCCCCTCCCGTTAATGGTGATAGTTTTGATTAAAGGGCCTTACCAGAGTATAGTACCCACCTACCAAATGTGCATTTTTATCCGTAAGCGAATTAATTCCTAAGAAAGTATAGGTTACTTACAGGCTTCTAGATACTAAATCACCCTCGGAGAAATTGTGGAATCCCATAATTTGAATAAAAACTCAAAAAAGGAGAGAAAAAATATGGTCTATTCCATTTGATACAGTTGTAACAACTGTATCTCAAAAGTGGAATACACTGTTTTTTTCTTTTTTCAAATTTTTATTCAAAATACAGGCTTAAGGATAAGATTAAGGAAAAGAAGTATTAAAGGAGTTTGGTGAAAATTGATGAAAAAAGTAAGTATTCGCGCGATAGATGCCATTAAATTTTTAAACCATTTCCAATAATTTCGATTGCCGATAATTGGCAGGAGTTTTGTGTCTGTGTGTCCATATGTCCGTCTATGTTCATTTACAAAAATGACCTTACCTTCTTCAATTGTTAGCCTTTTTTCAAATTTCTTGAACTGAAATGTTTGTCTTGGCAAGACCTAACACCCTGTTTAATCTGAATTTGGATAACTTACAGTACTCCCGATATATATTAACATTTTTAGTGTTTTTTATTTTATTTTTTTCGGCCACTGTTAGGTTTTGATGTTTTAGGAAAATGACCTTCGAAGGACCACCTAGGTTTTACTTTAGGTTAACCTTAGGAAACCTTGTTTTGTGATATTATTCAGATAAGGGAAGTAAAAACACCTCAGGGATCAAGTTGCAGGCAGATCAGCACCGATTTATTCAAACAAAGTGGTAACACGGCAGATATTGGTCGAATGGAAAGACTACCTAGAGTGGCCACTAGAAGTCTATCACTAGGAATTGATGGGTAACCGACAATTTCAACTTTAACGAAAGTCCATAATTTAACGGAGAAAGACGGTCGGATCTTGGTGTCGTCGACGACGTACGTGAAGTGGCCACAAGCAAGACGATTGGAGAAATTACTCTGGGTTCAGCTTACCCTCAAAACGTTGCTGACTTATCTGCAAGATGGTGGTTCACCACGTGAGCGTTTGGTGGTTGCTCACTCCAATTTCCACTTCTCACCTTGGGGACGTCCCATTAAATGTTTCATCGCTGGTCGACCATTGTGCGAATAATGTCCAATGCACAAACTTGATGGTGATGTTGGTTCCGCAAATTGGAAGTATAATAATATGATGAAACAGAAATTACGGTGGTAAATTAGCAAAGGTGGGTGGAGTTAAAACTTTTCGACCAATTGATATGAGATCCAAGACTCGAAAACTAGACTGAAAATCCAATAGATCACTCCCAATCGAAGCGGGTTGGAAGGAGGTGGGTGGGCGGCTCATCAGCTGATTATCGAGGTGAGTGGCCTTCCAGATGGGAGGTGATTAAATATTACGCTCTGGACAGGAGGAGATGATGATGACGTCATAGTCGAGGTATTCATGGCTGGGACAGATTTGCACTGGCGATCCAATCATACTCCCCCCCAAATCTGGGATCAGCCATGGATGTCCTTCAGATGAAGGGGTATCAGCTTGACGGCAGGCCGCTTGAAGACACCTCGAGCCATGCGAAGAGTGACGACGCGGACGACACCGTCCTGTCCAGGGTGGACCTCGATGACGCGTCCGAGAGGCCAGTGCGTGGGTGAAGAGTCGACGTCTCTCAGCAACACCAGGTCGTTGACTCGGATGTTGGGTACCTGACGATCCCACTTTGGCCGAGTCTGCAGGCTGTTGAGGTACTCGGTTTTCCATCGACCCCAAAAATGCTGAACACGTTCCCTGATCTGTTGCCATTGGTTCAATCGGCCTTGAGGGATGATCTGGAGATCTGGCTCGGGTAGAGCGGTGATCGGCTGTCCTATGAGGAAGTGCCCAGGAGTCAAGGGCTCGAGGTCCTCTGGGTCGCTGGAAAGCGCCTGCAGAGGTCGGGAGTTGAGGATTCCCTCAACCTTGGTGAAGGCTGTCATGAGCTCGAGGATGGTGAACGATGTGGTGCCGAAGGTCTTGAAGATCAGGTCCTTGACCATTCTGATGGAAACCTCCCATCCTCCTCCAAAATGAGGTGACGACGGCGGGTTGAAGTTCCACTTGATGCCCTGAGGAGCAGTGTACCGGATTAGCTGGGATTTGGTGTCTTCGCTGGAGAAGAGTTCAATGACCTCGCGCAAGTAACGGTCGGATCCACGGAAATTAGTACCTCCGTCTGATAGCATTTCGGCTGGCTTGCCGCGACGCATGATGAAGCGTTCGAATGTGTCCATGAAGGCCTCTACCGAGAGTCCAACAGCGACCTCGAGGTGCACGGCACGAGTGGACATGCAGAGGAAAAGGCAGAGGTAGGCCTTTTGCACCGAAGCCTTCCTCAGATGGGAAGCACGATAGAGGAACGGTCCCGCAAAATCAACGCCTGTAACAAGAAAGGCACGAGTATTAGAAAACCGGGATTTCGGTAGCGGGCCCATAAGTGGGATGACATTTGACCGTGAAAAGCGCGAGCAGATTATGCATTTGTGTCGAATCCGTCGAATTTCCGATTTTGCTCCTGGGATCCAATATCTGCCGCGGATGGTGGCAAGCAGAGCCGCAGGACCAATGTGGTGATTCAGAAGGTGGTAATGGTGGATTATCAGGTTGGTGTAGAAAGATCGACGGGGAAGAAGGATCTGGTGCTTCTGGTCGTAGGTCACAGGGGCGTTGGTAAGTCGGCCTCCTACGCGGGCGAGGCCAGTGTCGTCGACGAAGACGTTGAGACGTCGCAGATCCACAGGCAGCTGGTTGAAGGGCTTCAAGAAGATGTCGGCGTAGAAATGATGCTGGAGCCGCCTGATAAAGTGGTGGTTAGCTTCCTCAAATTCAACCGAGGAGATTGGACCACTGGCTCGTAGATGCGCACGATCGGAGGGGACACGCGTGTTGTGAAGGAAACGTTTCACGTAGGCGATCGATCTGACAAAACGCGGGAAGCTGGAGTGTCGGCGGGCGCAGTCAAGAAATTGCGCGGATACAGGTGGTGCGAGTGCGAGGAGTGCCTGGGCCGATCTCTTGATTTCCGGCAGGTCCTCCGTGGGAAACGCAGTTGGTCGAGGCCACTGGTCGATGGCATGCAGACACCACTCTGGACCTGTCCACCAGAGGCTGTGGTTCTTCAAAGCTGCAGGCGATATCCCTCTCGAACCAACGTCAGCTGGATTATCGGAGCCACGAACATGAGACCACCATGCAGGTTGAGTGATGGATAGGATCTGCTGGATTCGGTTGCTCACGAAAACCTGGAGCTGGTACGGAGGTAGGTTCAGCCAGGCTAGGACGGTGGATGAGTCTGTGAAACAGAAGATCGGGCCAAAATTCAGATTGTGCTGCAGAGGAAGAAGAGACTTCACCAGGCGGCTCACGAGGACGGCCGCGCACAACTCAAGCCTTGGTATGGTGAGGGTCTTCAATGGTGCCAGCTTCGTTTTCGCTTTCAACAAAGTCATGGTGGTTTGGCCGCGTTTCTGCCCGCGAAGGTAGGCAACTGCGCAGTACCCAGCGGCTGAAGCGTCGCCGAAGACGAGCAGCTCCCGCTGACTCGGAGATGGAGGTAGGGGTCGCGCGATGGAGATGTCGGACAGCACAGGTAGTTCCGTGACGAATTGTCGCCACGCAGACTGTATAGTGTCGGGCAGCTGGTCGTCCCATCCGAGATCTGCAGTCCAGGTGAGTTGCAGGAGACGTTTGGCCTGGAATACGACAGGGCCGATGTAACCCAGGGGGTCGTAGAGTCGAGCCACCGATGACAGTAGGATTCGACGGGTGAAACCGAGAGGGCGGCGACCGGACGTCATAAGAGAAACTGTCGACGGCCGGGTTCCAATGCATGCCCAAAATCTTGGTGGTATCCTCAGAGTCTTGACACAGACGGACCATACGCTCTCCAGAAGAGGTAGCCTCTAGCAGAGCAGGATGGTTGGATGTCCATTTCCCAAGCTCAAAGCCACCGAGGCGCAACATCTCGATCAACTGAGCTTTGACGGCGATGAGGTGGGATAGCGAGTCGTTGCCGGCAGTTGCGTCATCAATGTACGTGTTATTCAACACAATATGGGCTGCTTCTGGATACATCTGCTGGTGATTCAAGGCGTGTTGACGGAGGACGCGCTGCGCCAGGAATGGTGAGCAGGATAGTCCGAAAGTGACGGTGTTCAATTCGAAGAATTGCATCGGTTCGGTTGGAGCACTGCGCCAGATAATCTGGAGATAACGCCGATCGTCCTGACTCAGCCATATCTGTCGGAACATTTTCACAACGTCACAGCTAAACACATACCGGTGAAGGCGAAAGTTCAGCAGGATGTCGGAGATGTCTGCTTGTAACTTAGGGCCGGTGAGCAGGTGATCGTTGAGACTGCCGGTGGCCGTTCGAAAACTGGCGTCGAACACCACGCGCAGCTTCTTGGTGTCGCCAACTTCTTTATAAACGGCGTGATGAGGGATGATGTAGGCGGGCGGCCCCTTGGCAGGACTCATATGGCCCAGCTCCACGTATTCGGCCATTTGCGCACAATATTGCGCTCGTAGATCAGGGTTCTTCATCAGACGTGACTCCAAAGACAGGAAGTAGTTGGTGGCGCGAGGTAGGTTGGGTACAATCTTCGGCGGACTGGTTTTGAAGGGTAGTGAAACCACATAACGTCCGTCTTCTGCGCGGTGATGTGTTTCAAGGAAGTGTTTCTCGCAGATCTCCTCTTCAGGCGACGGCTGAGGTGAGAATGAGGGTTCCTCAACCGCCCAGAACCTTTCCATGATCGGAGCCAAATTGCGGTGGGTGAAGAGAGCGACAGCTTCCTGAGGCTCGGTGTCTTGATATCGACCGATGACGGTAAGGCCGAAGATGGTGGGCAGCAATCGTGGGCCCTCATCAAGCAGCACGATGGGACTGCCGGTGACAACGTCCGGAAAGAGGTCGGCTCCGATGAGGAACGACACCGGTCCGGGCTGCATGAAGGTGGTGTCGCTCAGCGGGTAGGTGAGGTAAATTCCCCAACGAGAGGCGTTCAATGGTGATTGAGGTAATGGTGGTGTGATGGTGGGGACGACCACCGCTTCGGTATGCAGCGGTGAACCGCCACCGTCGGTCCGGAAGGTGATTGCGGCCAGACCGCGGACGTTTTCGAGTGGTGCCCCATTTACGCCGGAGATGTGAAGTCGCCGAGACTTGGTGGTGAGGCCCAATTTGCGCACACAATCCTCCGTGACAAAAGAGAACTGGGAACCAGGATCTAAAATACCACGGAACGTGTGCGGTTGGCCAATGGTGGTGAGGAGGTCAGCGGTAACTGTGCCCAGTAAGACCCCGGCTCGCTCCGTGGTGGAGCTCCCTGCGAAGCCTGATGTGCCAGGTAGGGTTCTTGGTGGTGAGGAAGGTCGTTGCGTTCTGGTGGTAGACGTTGTTTCTCCCGTCGCAGGTGGGCCGATGTGGAGGTCGGTATGGTGACGCTTTCCGCAATGTCGGCACGAGTAGGTAGATGTGCACTCCAAGGTGGGGTGATGCACACTCAAGCAGTTCCTGCACCCACGGAACTGACGTAGGAGATCCAGACGTGCTTGAGGCGTTGCTTCCCTGAAACGAGGACACAACGATATAGTGTGGTTCTGTTGGCAGAGGTAGCACGATTTAGGTTTAGGTGGTGGAGCGGCCTGAGCCATTAGTGCCTGCCTTGGACGAGGCATAAATTGGTTGGGGGATTTGGTGGTAAATGGTGGTGAAGGTTTGGCATTGGTTGCCTTGGTGATAGGTGGTACATCAGAAGAGGTTATGCGGAGAACATGACACCTATTCTGCACGAACGTTTGTAGGTCGGTGAAACGAGGGAATGTAGTTCCGATAATCGAAGTTTCAAAGGCCTCCCTGGTATAAGGATCAAGAGACCGAAGGGCTAATTCGCACAAAAGATATTCTGATAAGTCAGCGATCGCTAAATTTCGAAGCGAGGCTATACTTTCACTTACATTTGAAATATAAGTCTGGAGAGACTCGGCTGTAGGTTTGCCTGGTTGTGAACGATAATTCAGGAACTTGTTCAGGTAAGTTGAGGCTAGTTTCCTAGGATCATCGTACGTTTTTAGAAGTACAGCCCATGCCTGTTCAAAATTTTCCGAAACGACTGCAATGTGCTTTATAGAATCGTATGCCTGCCCTCGCAAATGTCCAACCAGATAATGAAATCTTTCAGCGTCGGTAAGGGATAGATCTTCCTTGAAAAGCGATGTGAAGAGCTGCTTAAATGTAGGCCATTTAACGAGGTCCCCACCAAAAGGCGGTATGGTGATCGTAGGGAGTGTTGCCCGAGAAGTGTTGTGAGGATTCGCAATGGTATCTAGCATAGTGCTATTATGAGTCGAGGGTCTAGGATGAACTTGGGTGATTTGCTGGTGATAATTATGACACTCGTAATAACAATTTTTCACTTCCTTCAAAAGGTTTTCATCCTCAGGTGTAGGAAAAGGTGGTTCAATAGGTACATCATTATAATCATACAATTCCTCCCATTTGCTCATAAAATTATGATAAAGATCAGGTAAGGTGGCAAACATACCGCGAAACATGCCTCTGTCGGCTGCTGACGAAATTGCAGCAAAGCCCTTTACTCGAATATCATTAATGTCACTCGCTAAATTCTTCAACTGACGCTTAGTTTTGGCAAATCCGCGCTTGGTGAGCAGAGCGGCGTCACTGCTACCCCCAGATGCCATTGTGACAAAATATCAAAAAATGGTACACACAAAAAATAGAACGCCAAAACAATACAAATTTGTGGGTATAAAATCCGAAAAAAACTCGGTTGAGATCTTGAGATCAGAAATAAATATGGTAAGGAAAGTAGTGTACTTTCGTATTAATAAACCAAATTGCCGAATAAATGGTGGTCATCAATAGCTAATGATCCCTGGGTTTTGTAGAAAATGACTTTTAGACTAGGTTTAGACTTTAGGTGGTTTCGAAAATTAATTAATTAATTTTGAGAAGCATTATATCACAATCCAATAGGTGCTAGTTCTGAATCCGGGCCGACATGGACCAAAAATGTTAGGTTTTGATGTTTTAGGAAAATGACCTTCGAAGGACCACCTAGGTTTTACTTTAGGTTAACCTTAGGAAACCTTGTTTTGTGATATTATTCAGATAAGGGAAGTAAAAACACCTCAGGGATCAAGTTGCAGGCAGATCAGCACCGATTTATTCAAACAAAGTGGTAACACGGCAGATATTGGTCGAATGGAAAGACTACCTAGAGTGGCCACTAGAAGTCTATCACTAGGAATTGATGGGTAACCGACAATTTCAACTTTAACGAAAGTCCATAATTTAACGGAGAAAGACGGTCGGATCTTGGTGTCGTCGACGACGTACGTGAAGTGGCCACAAGCAAGACGATTGGAGAAATTACTCTGGGTTCAGCTTACCCTCAAAACGTTGCTGACTTATCTGCAAGATGGTGGTTCACCACGTGAGCGTTTGGTGGTTGCTCACTCCAATTTCCACTTCTCACCTTGGGGACGTCCCATTAAATGTTTCATCGCTGGTCGACCATTGTGCGAATAATGTCCAATGCACAAACTTGATGGTGATGTTGGTTCCGCAAATTGGAAGTATAATAATATGATGAAACAGAAATTACGGTGGTAAATTAGCAAAGGTGGGTGGAGTTAAAACTTTTCGACCAATTGATATGAGATCCAAGACTCGAAAACTAGACTGAAAATCCAATAGATCACTCCCAATCGAAGCGGGTTGGAAGGAGGTGGGTGGGCGGCTCATCAGCTGATTATCGAGGTGAGTGGCCTTCCAGATGGGAGGTGATTAAATATTACGCTCTGGACAGGAGGAGATGATGATGACGTCATAGTCGAGGTATTCATGGCTGGGACAGATTTGCACTGGCGATCCAATCAGCCACAAAAATGAAGCAATTTGAACGTTCTTGGTCTCAAAATCTTTGTTTTTCCTTGCAGAATAAGTGGATATATTTCATATTCCGATAATTTAGCGTATTTTTATTTTGGGCGAATTTTAAAAATTGCATAATGAGTTTTCGGCCTAAACACCCTTAAAAGCAGTCAAAATATGATCGAATCGTGTCACAATTTTACGTTTCCAAATATGGAAGTATTGTGTGTTATCTACTCACCACTGGTTTTGAGAAAAAAATTGAAAAAGAAATTCTGCAAGGCACTGAGCCTATGTGCATATGGATGCAACCTAAGGAACCGGCCCCGATTCCGGAAGAGTTGTATAGGGAGGCTCCTGATACCACCGTTAATAGCAGGAAATATCGACCTCAACCCTTAAGATTATGGAAAATTTTTGGTTGCAAACCTAATCGTATTTTTCTTTTGCAGGTGACGTTTTTCAAAAATGGCGACCCCTACTTCCCCGGACTGGAGTTCCGCTTTCGCCCTGGCCGGGATGTGATGTCCCTCGAAGGCTTGCTTGACAAGCTATCCGTCCGAATGGACTTGCCTCGGTGAGTCGGGGTTGAATAGGCAAATTTTGGTTTCCAATAATCCGAGGGTAATCCGAGTTTTTAACCTACTCCAAGAAACCGGCTACTCAAGTTGACTGGATGTTGGATTTTTTTATAGTGCAAGTTGATTCAAGGCAGATCAATAACTCCGCGAGAGCGATATTTTGATATCCTGGACAAATGCACATGAACTGTTTTGTTCAAAATGATATATTTCGCCTTCGGGGGCAGTAGAAATATTCCATCGCTTGACGTCATGGTGGAATTAAAATTGGGCCCTGCACCAAATTGAAAAAGAATATTAAAATAGTGTGAATATACCTCTTAAAATAGGATATTTCATATTGAAGTAGGATCTAAATAATTACATTACCATCAGGATCAAGGAAAACTAGGTTTTAATTGTTGGTAGAATTGAAGAGTTTTCCTTCAAAACTGCATTCATCCACTTTCGAGTTTTGTCGATATCGATTTGGTTTTTTTTATTTTCGATTCATAGCAGTTTTGGTACCTATAAGCATTCGAAAATCGAAAAAAACGAAATCGATATCGACAAAACTCGAAAGTGGATGAATACAGTTTTGAAGGAAAACTCTTCAATTGGACCTTTCAATTGCCATAAATCTAGTATCAAAGTACCTGCAACAACTATTAAATAGCAAATTTTGCATCTATAGAAGCGCATTTAAAAAAATGCTAAATGAAAATAAATCCAGGGTGAAACGGGGTAAGTGCATCGGTAAACTGACCCTTGGAGCCACTTTATGAATAATTTTCCAAGGATTATAATTTGTTTTCGATCAATTGATAAGTCCTTGGATAAATCGAGGTTACCGACATGAATTGATAAACCGGCCCTCGATGTTTGCGTTCCGATAAGTCCAAAACTATTCAACTCCTTGGCTGGAGGGGAAAGTCAAGTTGTCCACACTCCTTAGGTATTTTTTAGCAATAGCCCGATTAAATTATGATGGAGAAACGTGCAAAAAGTAATTTCTGGAGACTGGAGCGATGCACGAACAGTTCCCATTAGGCACAGGGTTATGGAAATAGCGCCATTCCTCAATTTCACGAGTAATTTAGAAATGTAATTGTCCCATTTGGACAAGGTTAAACGTGCCGTGAGTTCTAGTTTGGATTTCATTTACAAGCGAAATTTCTCCCTTGCATAATATCCTTGGAGTGTCTTATACTTGCATCTGCGTACCAAATTCAAGCCAAAGTAGTTGCGTGATGATCCCTATTCGGGTTGTTCTTACGTGAAGAAGAAATGAAAAGTTCTTACTTCATTATCATAGTGTACGGATCGTCAAGTATTTTCTATATCCTTCCAGTTGAAATTACGTGTACTGCTAATCTGGATCAGACACGATAAGCGAAATTTCCAGTTCAGCGTGGATAGGAGGGGGAGGGGAGGGGTGAGTTAAATAGCACAGAGAACATGACAGTAGGTACCTGGGGGGTCACACATATTCAAGTAGCTTTTTTCAACCTGCCTACGCCAGTTCGACACTATCAATGTTTACGGGTGATTCTCAAAAAAAAAAAAAAAAAAAAAAAAAAAAAGCAAACGTAGCGTACCCGGAGATTATTCCTGAACGGAGTGCACTATTTCGACTTTTTTGTTTATTTTAGGGTCTGCCCTCCTCTGCGTACATGAGAAACTCAGAAAAAGCAATTTTCCCCCGAAATTTAATTGCTGAGTGGGCCTCAAAACAGTCAATTCTCATAACCGCCTGCGCTTCTCATTACCACCACCGTATCAATTTTATAAATTCTAGTTTGAAGGGCTAAGATTGAAATTGAGTTGCGTCTTGAGTTGATAACTCTTTTTTACGATCCCACGAAGCTCCGTGAATTTTTTGAAATTTTTTGGAGAAGGTTCACTTTTTCAGAATTCAGACCTTGGGAATTGCGTTTTTTAGAGAATCGCCCTTACCCCAACTAGCAACATTCAAGTACAACATGGTAGGCATCTAATTTCTTCCTTTGATCGGGGATTTGCCCGATAATGCAGTTGATGATAAATGAGAAAAGATTTCCTCTCCGGCAGGAATCGAACCTGCACCTCCTGCTCTCTAGGCAGGACTCTAGGACGATTGCTCTCAGGTTGAGAATTGAGTTAGCAATGGCAATTTTCGTAAAAAAATAATATAGAGACCAGGCGCAGCGATTATACCTGACCGGCACGACTTGCGTGTCTTGAAGTGGGGAATCTAACCTGCAAATGCCGAAAGGCGCTCCGGAGGTTGATTCATTCAATTTTTATCGTTTCTAATTTTAAATTGTGATGCGGAATTTCAACCTGCGGTGTGTGGATAACCCTCAATACTTCCATATTTCGATACGTAAATTTTTGACACTATTTTTGACAGGTTTTGAGGCCGTATAGATCATAAATATCAAAAACACTAACTACGCAAATTTTAAAACTCGCCTAAAATCAAAATACGTCAAGTTAATCTGATATAAAAAATATCCACATATTCTGCAAAGTAAAACAAAGATTTTAAGACCAAGAACGCTCAAATCGGTTCATTTTTGTGGCCAGGAAAAAATAAAATAAAAAACACTGAAAATGCTAATATATCGGAAGTACTGTGAGTAATTCGGATTCCGGTTAAACAGGGTGTTACATCTTGCCAAGACAAGCATTCCAGTTCAAGAAATTTGAAAAAAGGTTGAGAATTGAGGGAGCTATGGCAATTTTCGTACAAAAATGATTATACCAGGCGCAGTGATTATACCTGACCGGCACGACTTCCGTGTCGTGAAGTGGGGAATCTAACCCGCAAATGAGGAGGTTGATTCGTTCAATTTTTATCGTTTCTAATTTTAAATTGTGCAGCGGAATTTCGGTTTTGGCCGAACGGGTTGAGGCGTCTTCATAGAGAGCAAGAGGTGCAGGTTCGAATCCTGCATGAGAGGAAATCTTTTCCATTCCCCACATGATCTAATTTATGCTCAAATGATGAACTAACGTGATGAAATTACTTTTTGCAGAGGAGCTCGATACGTGTTCACGATGCTGGGCCACCGGATTCACGTACTGGAAGAACTTGAAGATGGCGCCAACTATGTCGTCTCTTCGTACAAAACTTTCAAGGTGAAGACTTTCTCATTTACTTGAAATCTTAAATTAATAAGCTCAAGATATTGGGTGGGTTTTGGAAACTGAACTCAAACTCAAACTGGAAGCGAAACTAAAACTGAAATTTAAACTCAAATTGAACTTGAGTTTGAGTTTACAATGTAGACAAACACACTGAATCTGAAACAGAAACAAAAGCCAAAACTTAAAGTACAACTAAAACTGAAACTGAAAATTAAACTAAGACCTCAAACTGAAAGTGAAAGTGAAACTGAAACTAAAACTAAAGTTGAAACTGGAACTAAAGATGAAACTGAAATTTAAACTCAAACTGAATTTGAGTTTGAGTTTAAAATTAAGACAAACTGAGGCTGAAACTGGATCAGAAACTGAAACTGAAAATAAGACTAAAACTGAAATTGGAAATGAAACTGAAACTCAAACCCAAACTGAAACTAAAAGTGAAATTGAAAATGTAAATGAGAGATTGAGTTTCATTTTCAATTTCAGTTTCAGTTTTAGTTTTAGTTCAAGTTTCTATTTCAGTTTCAATTGTTCAGTGAAACAAACTGACACTTATACCAAAACTGAAACTCAAACTGACACTGAGACTCAAACTGAAACAGAAAATGAACCTAAACTGAAACTGAAACTTAAACTAAAACTCAATACTGAAACCGAAAATGAAAATGAAATTTAAACTTAAACTGAACTTGAGTTTGAGTTTAAAATTAAGTTTGAGTTTTAGTTTCTGCTTCTATTTCAGTTTCAGTTGTTGCTCTAATTTTAGTTCTACTTTTGTCTTTCAAAATGAATGGATGTTGGTCTCATCAACAGCCATTATTTTGACAAAGAAGTCGGAGTGAATACACAGTAGTTTTGTCCCTCAATAAGCTGACATACTGACTACAAACATTGTAATCTGAAACTGAATGGAAGCGTCAGTGAACAATTTAATTGTAAATTTTGCGTTTAATTATCAAATCAAAGACGTGTTTGTGTGAGTGAGTGACAAAATTAATTTGCATCGAAATTCGACGGTTTTATTTAATTTTTAAGAAACGCATTCTTTATGACACAGAAATGAACCGAATAGGCCCGACATTTAAAATTGTAAAAATATGAGCCAAAAACCTCAAACGCAATGCAAGGAAGTGCATCAAGACTGCACTGCAAGTGCAGCTAGACTACACGTCGTAAGTTTGATGGAGTTGGGCATGATTAGCAAAAAAATAATGTATTTGACTGATTAAACAGGTTTGAGGTATTCTTTCACCAGACTTTTGAGGATTGCGATTGGCTTAGCGTGGAGTTGATCGGCGAGATCATGATAATGATAACTGTGTTGATAGGTGTGACACCCAGATGATTTATGTTCAGTGAAATTACTCCCAGGACGCCGAATTACTTATAGGGTGACGTCGGAGTCAAAAACACAATTGCCAATTGAGGATGGTTATAACATCGAATTTGTGTCATCGATAGCAGCAAAACCACAAAAACTATTAAAAAACAACTACGATTTATGAAAAAGTGAAGGCAGAGCTTGGTGTATATTGTGGATATAGTATTTTCGGTTTGAAACGACCATCGCGAAGACTGTTTCATACAGGATAAAGTACTTTTTGAAATGAACAGGATGTAGCAGCCCCAAAGGCCTGGATGTAGTACATTTTGGAATGAAAATGAGATTTCACTCCCCATTTTAATGAGGACAAAGTGATTTTATCTTGGGAATGAATTTATTTTTGCGTAAAACTCGCCCCCAAAATCCCAAGAAAAGTCTCATCTCGATTTCGAAAAAAAAGGCGTTTAGTACCTTTTGGAATTAACATCCTCAATTTCAGATTTCTTTCAGAAATGAGTTCAGTATTCCCTGACCGAATGACCATTTCGTTCGCATGAAAAGTTGGGTCAAACGTGATAGAAACCTATTCGACCTTCGAGAACCGAATGAATAATTTCCAATAGTTGGAGAATGAGGCCGAGCTTTAGAATATTGAGAATCTTACAGATTGAAAAGCTGTTCGACCAGGGCCGAACATTTCCGTTCGAGGTATTTCCCTCAACCTATATTATGCAATTTGGACAATAACAAGTGACCACGCCCTTGCTCTCACGCACGTTCTTAGGGTGGGGGGTGGGGGTGAAGGGCACCGCTGGAAGGGCACGCGAGAATAAAAACGCCCTTGGAAAACGACCCGGCTAAGGGTAAATGAAAAACGCGATGGCGAAAGAGAGGAAGGAAAGAAAATCATTGTAACTCCGGATAGGAGGGTTGGTTCTACGCTAAAACACTTGCACCCCCTTTGGAACTTGAGGCGTCACACAACCGACTTCGACTGCTGGGGAAAATGAAAGTGTTTTTTTGAAACGGTCAGGACTCTAGCGCCTGGTTCAGCACCCAACTTCTTTCGATAATAATCCAACTTAACTCAACGATGTTTTGACAGTTTTGGAGACGGATTACGCAAAACGATGTCTGGATTTTTTCTCGACCATGATTCTTGGCAGCGAAAACACGAAAATGGCAGACATTGGCTGTGATTGGTGGCTTTTGAATTTATCATGAGTATTTTTAGCTAAATCGAAGGAGTATCCTAAGACTTGATGAGAATGATAATATCGATACCTTAAAGCACAAAGGGCATATGACCAAAAATCGCATGATGAGAAAAATGCAAAATAAGTTTTTGATCAATTTTCTAAAATAAAGATTTCTTCCATAGTTTTCAATTTCATAAAAAAATTTGCTAAATGAAAAATGCTTGTCTAGCCAAGATCTACAACTTCGTTTAACCAGAACTTGGGTAGCACTTAACACTTCCAAGATAAACGCTCTTTAAATATTTGTCGTTTTTCTATTTTACCGATGTTTTGGAGACAGATTACTCGAATCGATGTCTGAATTTTTCTCGACCATGATTCTTGGAGCGATCGATAGGTCGTGAAGAGTAGATTCTTTTGGTACCGAAATCTCAAAATCGATATTTTGGGACATAATATGATATTATCATCTTTGTGCTTTAAGGTATCGATGTTTCGTAGGTTTGGCCGGAAGTGTGTAGACGATTTTCAAATGGCTAAAGTTTCACTAAAATTATTCCGCATCTTCAGGGTGTTCGATTTGATTTTCACAGCAAAACTGTAAAATTTTGAAGAACAGAGGAGAAGGGGCACATTCTGTCATTGACCCTTGCCGCTGTGCCCCTCTTGCCCTGTCTCCTCTGTCCTTCAAAATACTACTGTCAAAAGTTTGCTGTTTTTCCTCTTCTCCTCCAATATTAAGTTGATTTTCCTCCAAAAAATGTCTGAGTAAAATATAAAAGCAAGTCCTTATTCCTGAAAAGTGTAAAAGTTTCATTTTGACATTTTACTTGGAAAATTTTCGGAATTTTAAAACTGACTTGTCATGATAGTTTTTGTGGGCCCTGGGGAGGAAAATATATTTTTCGAACGACGACTATTGACGATCAAGACGAAAAACGGGTCGATCATCAAAAATCCACCAAAAGACTGATGGTTTTTCCTGGGGGCGTGAAAAAGGACCTCTTTTTCCAAGAAGATTTTTCTTCAAAATTGCGTAATCTGTACGTTTTGTGGGGGTTTCGAGGGTTGGTCAGAAGTGTGTGGGCATTTTTAAAAGGCCAACGTATCACTGAATTTATTAAGCATCTTGAACTTATGTTTGGAGTACTAGATATTAATTAGCCCTGAAGATGCTTAATAAATAAATAGATAAAACGTTCAGATTACGCAGTTTTGAAGAAAAATCTTCTTGGAAAAAGAGGTCCTTTTTCACGCTTCCTGGAAAAACCTCCTGTCTTTTGGTAGATTTTTGATGATCGACCCGTTTTTCGTCTTGATCGTCAATAGTCATCGTTCGAAAAATATATTTTCTTCTCCAGTGCCCACAAAAACTATTATGAAAAGTCAGTTTTGAAATCCTATCATTCAAAATTGTTTCTCCTTATACCTAGTTGACACAACTCTTTTCAAATCCTTTTCTTACCTACAAACAGAACCTGTCCGTATCTCCCTCAATTTCTGATCTTTTTCCAAATTTCTTGAGCCAGAATGTTCGACTCGGCATGAACTATCATCCTGTTTACATACAACTAATACTGCCAGAACTTTTAGTATCCAGAACGTGAAGTATGTATGAGCGCCAAAATCGTCGTTTTCATAAAATAATGTTTAAATTGAATTAAAAGTATTCAAATAATTTTCAAAATTGAATGTCGATATTCAAATAATTTTAAAAGTCAATATAAATAATAAAAATAAATAATATTATTCAAACAGGAAATGGTCTGAAAAGACGTCGTCCGCAGTTGGGGACCTGTCGTCTGAATGGGCTTTATCGAATTTCAACCGCAGTCTGAGAAAGGTTTGGTTTTTAAATAAAAAGGCCGACAAACATAACAATGCCAGCGGGCGGGAAGGGGAAATGAATATTAAAGGGATTGACCGGTGCCGAGGGTGTCGGACTTATAGGAAGGGTGTATACCCTTGGAAGGGATAACCTTGGAGGCGGTTAGCCTTGAAAGCTCGAGGAACGCCCGCCCTGGGAGGGTCGTCCAGTTCTGGGAGCTACCCCTCGCCCTAGGTACGATGAACCTTGAGGGTAGAGGGTGGTCCGCACCCCTCGAACTTGAAGGGCACAAGAACAGTCGGTACCCAAGGGGCGCAGGCGGCAGTGGCGCAGCTCAGTCGTGAAATGGGCGAGGATCCAGCATTCACGCTCATTTCTCGTCCGGTCATCTTCGTCAACGCCGATTTTGACTATTACCAAGTAAGAGAGAGAGAGAGGTTTGACTGAGAAATGAGATAGAGAGTAGACATGGACCTAGAAGGAGCAGCCCTTGACACACAGTCACAGGTCGTACGCATTCTAGATTCTCGGACTCTGACACACTCGCACAAGTATCGTGTCACTTCACTCGGCTCACTATATAGGTCACGGTCGAATCACTAGACTCTCACTTTGAACACATGAAATTGGTACCAATTCTAAGCTAACGTGCGATTAGGTAATCTACATTACATACATACCTACCAGCTAAAGCAAATCTACCTAATAACAACAATAGTTTGACGATTTTTAAAAAATAATTTGAAAAATGCAAACAGAACCAGAGGTGCGTAGATAACGCACAATACATTCATATTTTGATACGTAAATTTTTAACATAATTTGAATATATTTTGACTTCGATTTGAGAGGCTTTGTGGATTAAAAACTAAAAAACTCACTATGCATATTTTTTAAATACATTTCAAATTAAAATACGTCCATTGTAAAAATGTTCGCCAGAAGAGGAAACTTGATCAAAATTGTATCCAAACCCACTCCAGAAAATTTGCCGAAATAAAATTTTTTGCTTTTGCAAAAGAAAAAACGTCCAGTTACTCGAATATGAAAAATGTCTACATATTCTGCAAGGTAAAAAAAGATTAACACCAAGAACGCTTGGCCACATAATGAACCATTAACACTTAATTTGGTTCATTATTGTGGCCAGAAGAAAATACAATAGAAAACACTAATTGCTTACACTAAAAGTGCTCATATATAGGAAGTACTGTGAGTAATTTGAATTCCGGCTGAACAGGGTGATAGGTCTTGTCAAGACAAATATTCCATATTCCAGTTCAAGAAATTTGGGAAACAATTAAGAATTTTTTAAATTTTTTTAAATGACGGACACACAGACGCAAATTAAGAAACGATTTTGACAAAAAGTGTGTGAGTAAAAATACCCACGTATTTTGCAGGGAAAAGGAAGTAAAAATTTTGAGTCATTTGGCCAGGCAAAATGGACATTAAATGTTGCAAAATTTTGCAACTTTTGCTTGACAAAACGTCATTGTTCATGCCTCTGATTATTGATTGATTATCAAATAATAAACCATTGTAATCGCCAAGCAAAGAATTCACCGAACCCCCGAAATTTTTACTTTCTTATTAACAGAATAAATGCAAGTATTGTAGTCGTCCTAAAATTGAAATCCGAACGGAGCCTAAAGAAACTGTTAAATGAGCTGAAAATTAAGCTGAAGACGCCGAGTTCGAACTTAATTTTCAACTGATTTGATCTACCTTGGACACATACACCTTGGTACATACTGAAAGAAACAACCACAACATGATTTGTATCTGGGTTAAAGAAACCTTTTACTCAAAATCGCTTTCTTTAAGAAAGTTTCTTAACAGGAGTCTTGTTCCCCTGTGACCGTCTACAAAATTTACAAAATCGGCAGTATCTTCCTCAATTCTCAGCCTTTTTTCAAATTTCTTGAACTGGAATGTCCGTCTCGGCAAGATCCATCTTCCTGTTCAACCGGAATTCAAATAACGCACAGTACTTCCGACATATAGGAATTTTTACGTTCGTGCTCTGTGAACGATTATCCAATATCTAGTCAAATCTCCAAATATCGGATTTGACTTAACTTTCATTGCCTTTAACATTGTGTGATGGCTGAGAGGCAAGACAAAACCTTAGGACGTGATGTTCGGAGCGCACGAGCTTTTGAAATCTCGTGAGCCACGCAATCTCAACATAATTATATGATTTGACCATTATGCACTTGGCATTGACATGAATGTCAAGTTTACTCACATGGTGAAATCTCGATTAATGAAAATGGTTCGAGTGAAACCGAGTTTCTTTTCATTCAAGTCATTTTCAGTCCCAATTCACGTCAGATGGACGACGGAGCTGTTTAATTTTCCAATTTTTGACTCGATTTGAATTCAGAAATGGGTAATGATGAAAATTTTGTTGCATTCTAGTGCAGTGTGTTGGGAAGGGATCAAATTTCTGTTCTGGGAGGAGTTCAGTAGGATTACAGGATACGTATACTAAAACTCCCCCTGGTGAGCAAAAATGTAGGGAGAGGGGGGAAAGGTCCATATATGGCCTAGGAAATATATTCTGTTATTTGCACTCAAGTCGAAAAAGGGATCCTAGATAGAAGTGTGATGACTTTTTCCTTCAAATGATATTTCTTCCCCCGCTATCCTATCTCCAACAATACACGAAGAAAAAAATGATGATTTTTGGAAAAAGTTCAATAACGTTTTTTGTGCCTATTCCGCTGTGTCGTCTAAACATTATCGATCTAAGCTCAAATGTAGTAGTAAAAAGTGTAGCAGTGTCAAAAATCGACATTAATTTATCCAGGAACCAATCCAATTACACAGCAATAACAATAAAAAATTCATTCTTTGCCGAAGAATCTTTGGGATCATGTGAAGCTGAAACGTCTCTGTACAAGTTAGATCTTCTACAATGGCTACCTACTCCCATTATTATTAACCAGTGGACTCTGGAAGTGCGGTAGAAGATCAGATATGTAACCCATCGCTGAATCGAGAAGCCATAGATCTGTTCATGTCAAGAATTAATGAATACCTACACTACATCGACTCCGGTCGAAATTAGTAAAATTGATTTTTAGACTATGGCCCCAGATAAGTGGTTAAGGAAAATAGCCAAGAAGTCATGGACCTACAGATGAATCTCGAAAAACGTTGAGGAGTCGAAAAAGTTTTAAGGATCCAAAAGATATTCGTAAAAAAGGTTTTTATAAAAATCCTTGACAGCCGCTAAGAGATTAATATAGACAGCCATATTCTTAGAGGATTTTTAATTCTCTACAACTTTTTCCATTACATGTTTTAGGTTAAGACCAATAGTTTTGACGATACAGGGGGGAACTTGGCACCGAAAACGCCTTTTTTTTTAAATCTTCCTTTCCGGCTCGATTTTCCTACAATGCAGATTGACCCGCTCTTATCAATATGCAAATCGATAGGGGTATAATGTCAATTTTACATTTGGGCACGCAGAACGCGAGTTACGGTATCAAGAAAAACGGCTCTTGGTACTCGGGGCAGACGGCCGGCTGGAAAACGCCGACGCACGCGTCTCGAAAACAAAGCCTGGTCGACGGCGAAGGTCCCAACGCAGCCGGGCTCAATTCGAAACCCAATTCGGGCCGAGTGATCCGAATCATCAATAATCTCGACCACACGATCCAAGTAAGACGGAAATTTCGATAAGGGTTGCTGAAAATTTGAGTTAGCTTCCTCGTGACATACCATATTGATACCTTAAAGCACAAAAGGGATATGTCCCAAAATATCGATTTTGAGATTTCGGTACCGAAAGAATCTATTCTCAGAAATCTTTATTTTTTTAAATTGATCAAAAACTTATTTTGCATTTTTCTCATTATGCCATTTTTGGACATAAGCCCTTGGTGCTTTTTTAAAAATATCGATATACCCTTTTTACCCTGGAGGCTTGTTTGAATATAGAATTGTACTGCCACCAAAAACAGGATTTACGACAGCCTAAAAATATACAAGGTCTAATCATTCTTCGCCTTGTTTTTGTTGAGTGCACCACATAAATTTAGCACTTTTGAATGGTAACACTGTTGATCACAGCACACTCCAGATCTAAAACTTTCAACAAAAGTTGAAATCATAAGTGATACTTGGGAAGTATTTTGATTTCTGTCTTATGGGAATCTGAAAATGTTTAATGCGATTTTCAGTGCCGAGTTCTATTAAACCTTAGGACGACCCAGCCATTCGAAGAGGTCGTCGAAGACCTTGGCCAGGTTTTGAAGATGAACGGGGCTCGGAGAATGTACACCGTCGCTGGTCAAGAGGCGAGTAGAATTTTTTTTACTATATCCATTTTCAAAATTAATTTTCAATTTAACCACAAATGAAGAGTTTTCCTTCAAAACTGCATTCATCCACTTTCGAGTTTTGTCGATATCGATTTCGTTTTTTCGATTTTCGATTGCTTATAGGTACCAAACCTGCTTTGAATCGAAATCGAAAAAACAATATCCATATCGACAAAACTCGAAAGTGGATGAATGCAGTTTTGAATGAAAACTCTTCAAATGTCCTTCAACCATCAGTTTTGTTCAACTACTTCAACCACCGATTTTGTTCAACCACCATTTTTTCCAAATACTTCAATTTGGTTCAACCACTTGAACAACTTATTTTGTTCAACCTCTTCAACCACCTATTTGGTTCGACATCTTTAATCACCAATCTTGTTCAACACTTTCAACCATAAAATTTTTTCGCACTTATGTTGCTCAACCACGCCAACCACAAATTCAGTTCCATCACCAATTTCCAATTTTTCTTAACCAGACCAACGGAATCAGTCATTGAACTGAAGCACCTAGGACCTAGGTCCTAGGTGTTAGGACCTGATGGAGGACCTTGGCATCAGGCAGACGATACTTAACGTTTACGATGGACCATAATCGATAGAAGAATGGTTTATTTAGTTAATCAACGCCATCCCAGGTTGAACTTGGGTTCATCAAGGCCCAACGAACCGAGTGTTATGCGGGTTTCCGGCAGCCACGGCCATCGGCACGATACAACCGCCTTTCTGACGCGCCGACCGTGAAATTCAAAGTTATTGGCGCAGAGATCTTCGACGCGCTAACTGTGACGTCATCGCACCGGCGAGAGATACATACCTTTAGCACGATACCGAAGGCACATCATCCCCTTGAAACCTAGAATCAAAATTATCGACTCAAAACTTGACCGATCCTCAGGCGGATTGTGCGACTCCAAGTCCATGTACTACGGAAAACTCATTCTGCATTCATGAGATACACCGGGCCAACTAATTAAAGTTCGGTCGGTTCTGTCGGCTTTCCCTCTCTCGTTCTCTCCGCGTGAATCTCTCGCTCTTCCTCTCTTCCTGCCGACAAAATGGCGAATATCGAGAGACCTTGAGGGAACTGGGGTTCATCTCAATTTGAATAGCTAACCCACACGTAGGATTTCGTGAAAGAAGGCCCGACCTATGCGGATAGTGGGAAAAGCCACGCGAATATTCTCTTTGAAAACTCCAGGTGCTATTGCCCTTTGAAGAGGTAGACGTTCGTCATCGACCTGTCAAAATCCGCAAAGCGGAAAGTATGACTTTTGCGTGATGGCGGAGTACTAAGTACCTCTACTTATCCTATGCCATGTTCAGGGTGTCCCGAACGTGGTGTAACAGAAAAAATGGGTGAACTAGACCATAAATTCGACAAAACGCCACCAACCGCCTTTGCCCGAAGTTGACTTTGATCTCGAAGTTGAGTTTGAACTCGAAGTTGACGTTGATCTCGGAGTTGACTTTGATGTCAAAGTTGTCGTTGATCTCGAAGTTGACTTTCATCTCGAAGTTGATTTTGAACTCGAAATTGAGTTTGAACTCGAAGTTGACTTTGATCACGAAATTGACTTTTATCTCGGAGTTGACTTTGATCTCGGAGTTGACTTTGATGTCAAAGTTGTCGTTGATCTTGAAGTTTACTTCGATCTCGAAGTTGACTTCGATCTCGAAGTTGAGTTTGAACTCGAAGTTGAGTTTGATCTCGAAGTTGACTTTGATCTCGGAGTTGACTTTGATGTCAAAGTTGTCGTTGATCTTGAAGTTTACTTCGATCTCGAAGTTGAGTTTGAACTCGAAGTTGAGTTTGATCTCGAAGTTGAGTTTGATCTCGAAGTTGACTTTGATCTCGAAGTTGACTTTGATCTCGAAGTTGACTTTGATCTCGAAGTTGACTTTACTCATTTTATGTTCGCATTTTTTAATGTTGGAGTTAAGAACACAACTTTTTGAAAGTCAAAGGTCGAATTCAGAGGTTTTTTCAACAGAGGGAAAGCAAGGCGACGAGTTGGCAACACTGGATCTAGCGGTCATCGAGTAGGTACCTCGTACTTACATAGGTAGGTATTTACCTCATTTTTTAGAGGATGCCTTCCCAAAGCGGGGTTTTTCCTTGATGCGGGACATTTGGCCGTCCCCTTTGAGATCGTGGGGACACCGTGACACAACCCTCCAAAGCGGGACGTCTGGTCACCCTTCCAGCCACAATATGGTAAAATGGCCTTATATCGCCATTTTACCATATTGTGGCTGGAAGGGTTAGCCGTATTAGAAGTTTTTATTCATAGATTGTGCGTTTTCGGTCGAAATATCACTGGATCGAGAAAAAATGAACTTTGAAATCGGAGTTTTGCGCTATTTTACCTTGAACCTACCTGTCCTTCGCTATTCACCATTAGAATAAAATTTCATCGATCAAGAGGCTAAATTCCACATCACGTGAGCCGTCAAGACCGCCGAGGACACTTTTCTTCAGTCTCCGTCACGCATGCGAGACCGTTTAAAGATAAAATACTATTCGCGAAAGAGATACTCGACACGATCCAGTTTACAAGCTAGAATTTCTTGTGGGGCGGAAAAATGTACGAGTTAAAAAAAGAAGTATGATGAGAGCAGAGGTAAGAGAGGGAAAATTGTTAAGCCTGACCGAAGCCACGCTTCTTTTTAGATCGATTAAGTTTTATTTCCATATTTACGAAGTTTACTTCCATATTTACGAAGTAAATGGTCCTAAAATCGTCCTAAAATCGAAAATCAAATCGGAGCTTAAGAAACATTTTAGAAATTTTTTTTCAAGAAACCGGCCCAATGTCACCATTCATCATTTACAAAAATGTCCATATCTCCCTCAATTCTTAACCTTTTTTCAAATTTCTTAGACTGGAATGGACGTCTCAGCAAGGCCTATCACCCTGTTTAACTGGAATTTGAATTACTCAAGGTAATTTCGATATATTAGCACTTTAGGCGTTTTTTTTGCCACAAAAATGAACCAATTTGAGCGTTCAGGTCTTCGAATCTTTGGTTATCCCGGAGATTGGATATTTTTTATATTCCGGTACTACTTCGTATCTTGACGTTAGGAGGGGTTTAACATGTGTTTTTTGATCGTTCAGCCCCCTACTAGTCAAAATTAAATTGCTTTGGCTCAAAAATTTAGATACCTATAAATGTATCGACGGTGTAGAATCAACTCTGCTCAGTCCTTTTTCCATGCAATCTATGGACGCGTGATATGCCATTTGCCACCAATCCAAATTTTGGGAAGTAGGTAACCCAGACGCCCCAAAAAGACACGACGATTTGAATGGGGCACCACTGGTTTGGTATTCTGTTAACAGTAACAACCAGTTTTGGAGAATGAATTGTTGATAAAAAATTAATTCAGCTCTCTTCCGGGAAGAAAATTCAATTTTATAGAATTCCGTATTACTTATCATCCAACCTGATGGTAAATGATGTTGATCTACTGTTTCAGGTTCGAAGCTTCTCTCAGTTGAGAAACGAATTCTCGGATGTGGACACGTTCTACCTTGGCACAGGAGGAGGCATCATGTCACCCCTCAGGCGTAGTCGATCCAGAGGGGCCATTGCAGGGCCAGTCGTCGTCGACGGAGTCGTCCCTACCAGACGAAGGGCTCGGTCCAAGTCTCGCCCAAGGGCCCTCTACCAGGAAGCCGAGGTCGTCCCTGCTGCTACAGGTTGGTTTCGAATAGCAGTTAAATTTTGCAAAATGTTCGTACTTTGGTTTGTATTTTTACTCCCATATTTACAGAGTAATCGTCCTAAAATCAAAAATCGTATCGGAGCTTCAAAAAAAAAAAAACTTTTAGATATCGAGGGTTTCAAAACCGCATGTCGTATTACCAAGAATTCGACTTTTTTTAAATTTTTGCAATTAATAGATTTTTCGATTTTGCATCGTTTAAAAACAGTGGTTTATCGATATCTCATGAATTTCTCGAAACATCATCAATTACGCTCAAATACAAAAAATACAATATTTCATCACCACCATGGTCAAAAATCAGTTCTTGGGCTCTCCGGAAAAGTTGGTGAAAACGTAGAAAACAGTAGAAGTGCTAATCGGAAGTAATAAAAGTTATTCAAATTCCGGTTAAGCAGTGATAGCCTATCACTGATAAGTCTTGCCAATACGAACGTCCCAGTTCAAGAAATTTGAAAAAAAGTTGAGAATTGAGGGAGCTATGGCCATTTTTCAAGGTCAAAGGCACTTTTAGTTTTTTCTAGTTTATTTTTTCCTGGCCGCAAAAATGAACCAATAAACTCTCTGTTACCTATACCTTGCAGAATATGTGGATGTTTTTATGTTCCGGCAACTTGAGGTTTTTTGATTTTTGGCGAGTTTCAAAATTAGCACACTGAGTTTTGTGATATTTTTGGCCTGAACAGCCTCAAGAGTAGTCATAATATAATCAAATTGTGTCAAAAATTTACGTACCAAAATATGGAAGAAACATGGAAGTATAGTGTGTTATCTACGCACTACTGGTGTTTAAAAAAGTTATTATATGCCTTGTAATGTCTTTATAGATAGGCATTGTCTTTATAGATGAAATGCGATTTTCATTGTAGACGTATCAGATTTCAAGGTACCTAAATTTTGATTGATAAACTGAAAATGTTCCCTCAGACTACACTCTTCTCGAAGTGCTGAAAGAGGAACCGATACGACTGATGATTAAAGGCCTCCGCAGAACTTTCTACCCTCCACTGCACCACGCACCTCAGGATAATACGCCACCTGAAAAACGACTAGTTCTCGATTGGGTGTATCCTTTGTTGTACTTCATTATTGATATAAAAATATTTTGAAAAAATTCGAATTGATAAAATAAAAATATAAATACAAATGAGCGTGGTGAGGGAGAGAGTGGTATTCCATCATGCTTTCATTTTCTTTATTAATCCGTATTATTCAAGTTATTAATCTGGATTAATAAAGAAAATTAGATAATGATGGGGTTACCACTCTCGCACACTTTCCCGCTCAACCTCCACAATCAACTGCTGACAAACAAAACCAAAATATATAAAATATAAAACATAAAATACAAACATTTTTTAAAATAAAAATAGTGAGCGTTTTACATGAAAAGGACTCGAGGGAAAGAGTTTTACATGAAAAGGAGCTCAAATTTTGAGCATACTAGGTACAGAGGATGATTTTGTTCGTGGAGCGTGGGTAGGTGCCCTTGCGACAACCCTACAACACAATACTATAGTATTGTATTGTTGTATTGTACTATACTATAGTATATACTATAGTATAGTTGTATTGTACTATACTATAGTATAGCATAATAATATCTATTATGTTGTATTATAGTCTATTATTACACTATATTATAGTCGGCACCAAACTCACCGATTGCTGGAGGAAGTGGTGAGCAAATGCATTGTCGTGATTGGTCGAGGTGCCGTCGGCGTAGAACCCAATAAATTTTATTGGCCTATCAAGCCAAGTTCCTATGTTCATCCACCTCCAACAGCCAGCATCGGATAGTACAGGCCGACTTTACCGACATTTTACACTGCGCATACGCAAGGCGCCTACTTACGCTTCTGGAATAAGCCCGATGGTACACCGAATTAAGCTTGGTAAGCTTCTGATTATTGGTGGAGCAATTTTCGGACGTTTTCCTCAATTCAGTTCTTTATCAGTTATGGGTACCGAGGAGTCGATTCCAAGAGAAATCTCTGGGTTTTACCGACAGGCGAATTATTGTATTTCGTAGCCGCCGTTGCGGTACTCTACGACCGAGACGAAGAATCCCAACGGCACTACACAGGTCACACGGAAGACATTCAATGGTAAACAACTGAAGCATTTTGCTCGGAAATAGAAAATTTTGCACTCATTGGAGTTATTTAACGATTCTTCATAAATCTTTCGTTCCAGCTTGTCGCGATCTAGTTCGATTCAAACCAGTTACAAAATCGTCAAATCTCTGACTCAATTACCCGAGTATGTAAAATTCGTATATCTTTTTTCAACTTGGTTCCCAGCATGGATTTACACCCGAGTAAAGAGTTGGTGGCGTCTGGCCAGCGGGCTGGACGCAGCAGAAAAACGCAAGCGCACATTCGAATATGGTCCACGGAAACTCTTCTCACGCTTTACGTTTTTGGCGTCGGCGAATTCGAAGTTGGTGTTTCAGCTGTGGCGTTTTCTCAATTGGTGAGTGAAATTGAGGACAGAATATTCGTTCATTAATTTGAGGAAATTATCAAGTTGTTGCTGTCATTGAGCGCTTCTCAGTTGGAACAGTTAGTTTTGGAATTTTCAAAGAAAAGTTTAACACAGTTTTACAGGGTCCGTCAGAAAGAACGGATAGATTTTGAAATAGCCATGCTCCAAAACGACTTGTGATGAGAATTTTGGTACATTATTTCCAGAAATAATGTACCTATGTAATTGATCAAGAAAAATTTTTTTACAACACCCCCTGAAAATTTTTTCTTTCACGTTTCAGAGGTTCATTTTCCTGTGACGTGCACCTCCTATAAGGGAATCCTCTGAATCAACTCTAGACTACTCAAAAACGATCAAATGTAAAAAAAGTCATGATCTCAAAAACAGTTTTTTTGGGTTTTCGACCCCTTACAATTTTTTAATCGGATTCCCCTGACAATATGCCTCAAGTTGGAGCAAAACACAACTTTTAGGACCAACCGCACCAAAATCGGATCAGCGGTTCGATACGAAGTGGACGGACGAAATTTTGGCCAAAAATTTCGTCCAGCCACTTCGTATTGAAATACAGATCCGATTTTGACTAAATTAGTCTTGAAAGTTGTGGTTTGCTCCAACTTGAGGCATATTGTCCGGGCAATCTGATCGGAGAAGGTTAACGGGTCCAATTCGGCATAATTAGGGTATATTTTTGAAAAAACACAAAATCTCAATTTTGAAGGTGATGCCGTGGGTTTAGAATTTTTTGAGTATTTTTCCCGGGTTTCTCGCTTGATTTACCATAAGATAGGGTGGTTTTTCCGAAAAAATGCGAAAATTTTGTTTTTGAATCGGTTTGGCTTGAATTTCTTAATGCGATTTCTGCGTTTCCGCGTTTTTGGCAATTTGAGGGAGTCCTACTGAACCGATTTCGAATTTTTTGAGCTCGTTGGATTCCTTGAAGGTTTTTACACATTTTTCACTCCCTATAAGTCAAAATTGATTGGGGTTTAGTAATCAAAAACTGGTTTAAAGACTAATTTTTGACCTAAACAAAAAATATTTTTTTGACCCTTTAAAAAAAATGTTAAAATTCCAAAAAAAAAAATTTTTGAGTAGGTTTTGGGCAGGTACATGACACAAAAAATTTGCAATTGTCTACAACTCTCCAGGACTAAGAAAAATGCAAAAAACCGATTCCAGCTGGTAAATCCAAGGTCCTAGCCTAGGAAAAATTTCAAAAAAAATGATGGATTTGACTTCGGGGTTTTTTGGCGGGAATCTTTAGATATTGACTATGAAACATGATATTTGGCATTTTCTCGAGATTTTGGTCACCAGGGTCAATTTTTTCGCAATTTTCTTGGTTTTACTGCCTAAGCACCAATGGGGTTAAGCAAAAACGTGATACAGGAGAAAACGTCGGGTGATTAAATTCCCTATCAGATGCATTCCCACCCTTGATAACGACTGTTTTATCCGAGGGCGTCGGTTTATAGGCTTGGAACTGCAAAACTGCGATTCGGCTATTAGAAAGTGAACGTTATTGGGATTAGCCAGTCTCGCATATTAATAGGGTGGACAGATTAATTAAGGGAATTTAAAGCGCTATGCGGTGAATAGATGCGATCCCGAGTCAGGCCTTTTCGGAAATCTCAGGTATCAATACCGTATATGAGGGACCCGCAGGGACCTGGTTTGCGTCCAGGTATAAGGGAAGGGATTGGGGATTGGCATTGTCCCCTCGTGATGAGACCTCGTCAACGGGTCTTGTTTAATCGCTCAGTGTTTTTTCTTCTTTTTATACCTATTTATTCATCATTGTGAAAAAGTACCATTTAAGCATCATTGAACTCACCATTGACCATTACTCCACAAATGATATGATGATAAACCTACCTACTCCAACTAGGTATTTGAACTTTATTTTCTGTGATACCCAGACAAATAATGTACCCATGTCACTAATCTACTTAGCAGCGTTTTTTTCATTCAAAATGTGCCTAGACGTGGAGAATTTCAGTATTATGAGGGACCCTGCAGTTTTCTTCAGAGTGCGTTAAAGTAATGATATTGGAATAATAATTTATTCGGCTACTTTTCCAGAATGGAGGAAGCTATGTACTGGCAGTGGACGGTGGAAGAGAAAGAATTCTATCAGTCTGGCAGTGGCAGTGGGGCCACCTTCTTGGGAAAGTAGCGGTAAGTGGCAACGAGACAATTTGACACTGAACTTTCGAAAATTTTAAATTTCATTTCTCTTCCATCACAACTAGAGCTATGATCTGAGATCCCCTGTCCCTTTCTCTTGGGGAAATTTTTAGTTTTACGATTTCGAGTGATGCTCCATTTTACCAAGATGGATTTTGGATAGGTACTAATTCTGGGTACCTATTCAAGGGTATTTAAGCGGGATGCTAAGTTTGGCTCGGAATCAGCATTTTTACGAGCTCCAGTTCCTACAAGTGCATTTCGATTTCAGACTCTTCAAGAAGAGCTTACGGGGGCATCGTTTCACCCTCTGGACGACAATCTCCTGATTACGCATGGCAAAGGCCACCTGACTTTCTGGACGAGAAGGAAAGACGGCTACTTCGAAAAAACCGATATTATCAAACCAGTGAGTCTTTGTTAACAGTCGAAACATTTATGAAGAAATTAGGCTGGCTCATTAAGTACTGCGAAACTAGAGCAACATGTCCTGACCAGCTCCGAACCTCTCCTAGAGGGCGGCGGGGCACGCCCGGGACAACTTCGGTTATCGGGAGAAATTTCCACGCCTAGAACCGTGTTGCACTTCACTTTTTGTCAACTACCGGTTATTTTTAACCTAGTTGACTTGTGTATCTACTGTTTGTGAATAACTCGACGCAGAAATGAGGCATTGCGGGTTCGTTGCAATCAATTTTGTTCAATTTTTCACTGCTCTTTCCAGCCATCTAGAACTCACGTGACGTGCCTCCAGTTCGAACAGGAAGGTGACGTCGTGACCGCAGACAGTGATGGATTCATCACAATTTACTCGGTCGACTCGGAAGGGGCGTATTTCGTTAGAATGGAGTTTGAAGTGAGTGGTTGAATCATGTTGAGGCATTTTCATTCTGCTTTCATTCATGAGCGATGAAAAGATACAATTTCTGACACTTTACCTACTATGTGAGAAATATTGTACCAAAATCGCTTTTCGACTCTTCCAGGCCCACAATAAAGGGATCGCCTCGCTGATGATGCTCTCCGAAGGTACACTGCTCTCAGGAGGAGACAAAGACAGGAAAATCGTTGCCTGGGATTCGCTGCAGAATTATAAGAAAATCACGGACACTAAAGTATATTTTTACCTTTTTGTACATTGGTTCATGAATACACTCTTTGAAGAGTTGGTTACAGAAAATATTCGGGATTATTGCGTTTATTATTGAAATATTTGCGTTATTAAGGAAATGTTTTACCTTTAGGGCCGCTTCATCAATAGACGATTATCCAAACAATCTAATAATCTCTTGGCTACAAATTTCTCGGACACAGCCAATCCGCATCCACCCAAAAATCACCCTGAAATTAGTGGCCTGGTGATTAGCTATGATTTTTGGGATAATCGACTATTGATAAAGCGGCCCTTAAAGTATTTACCTATATCGTACAGAATCTTGGTCATGTTAAGTCGCCCCAACCCCGTTTTTTCAGAAAAATATCTTTATTGTACGCATGATTCGTACATTGGGTGATTAACTAACCCCAAGTGACTTCCATGTCCAAAATATCGATCGTGGACTTCTGGCTTTTGCTTGAAAATCGAATAAACTTACTATAATTTCAATTCAGCTGCCTGAGACCTTCGGGGGAGTGAGAAGTATTTATCCGCAGCGGCCTGGAAGAAACGACGGCAATATATACGTCGGGACAACGAGAAATAATATTCTAGAAGGCTCTCTTCAGCGTCGATTCAACCAGGTAAATTGATATTTCCTGTTTTTGCTTGAGAAGATCGATTTGGAAAATACGTGAATTGTGTTTATTGTTTTAAGAGGTAAAGTAGAAAACAGAAAACGAATTAAGGTAGTGTTCTGTCGAGACGTTAGGGCCAACTAGGAACCTGAATTTTGGTGGAAATTTCAAAAGTCTACGACAGCTCCTTCCACCTGAAAACCTCGGACGATGGACGGCGGACGGCTGAAGGACAAAAAATGTTTATTGTAGGTTCGGATTCTACACCCCATGAAACGTAAACCAACACATTTTCAGGGGGTGTTAACAATTGTTTTTCTTGACCGCTTGCATAGGTTAATTTTTTTAAGAAAAATAATTCAAAATTTAAGGTTCACGGTTTTGAAGAGTAGTTGTAGGGAGCGTGATGACAGAGAAAATGACGTACGTTTTCAACGATGATAATGAAAGTTTTTCAAATGCTCATGAAATACGATCTGATTCTCAAAAATGGTGAATTGTTCCATGGAAAGGTGGTATTCGGCCACGGGAGGCAGCTCTGGGGCCTTGCCGTGCATCCTGACGATGAGCTGTTCGCTACCGCAGGACACGACAAAATTATCGCCCTTTGGAAAAAACACAAATTGATATGGACCAATCAGGTGAGCTGAGATTCATCAAGTGATTTTGGGCTAGATTCCATAAGGGCATCCTTCTAATGCCGACCATGTAGTTTCAGATTATGGATGGAACAAATGTTGCCTAATATAATGCCTATTATTAAGTTCTTCCGTTGTCTTTATAATAAAAAATTCGTTCTTACCACTGTTTTTCTTTTATTTTTTTTTTTAATTTTCTAGACAACCTACGAGTGCGTGTCGTTGAGTTTCCATCCCTTCGGAGTGGCTCTGGCCGCTGGATCGTCCGAAGGCCACCTGGTGGTGCTGAATGCTGAAAACGGCAATATCATCACGACAGTCAGGGTTTGCGGGTCTCCTCTGAATTGCTTGGGGTATAGTCCAGGTCAGTTTGCAAGTTCACAATAGTAAAAAGGTATCATGTAGGTAAAAACATTTATCGACTGCTTTGAAAAATGTAACGTCTTCATAGGGCCTCTCAAACGTAGTTTTGAAGCAGGAGACGTTTCATTCGTTTGAACTTTCAATTTTTTTCCCCTAGGATGCGTACAATTTTGTGGAAGTTGTGTAGGTACATAGCAATTTAATTTTTTGATACGTACCTTTGATTTGTGTTAGGTGGGGATACGCTGGCGCTTGGTTCACAAAATGGATCTGTCTACCTGTTCCGAGTGTCGAGAGACGGGTATTCATACAAGAAAATCAACAAAATTAGGTAAGCCCCACCTATGCCTCCGTTATATCGAGGGTTACAAAGCCACATGTCGTATCACGTTATCACAAACTTTTCAGGAGAACCCAAAAACTGATTTGTGACCATGGTGGTGATGAAATATTGTATTTTTTTATTTGAGCGTAATTTACGGTGTTTCGAGATTTATGGGATATCGATAAACCACTGGTTTTAAACGATGCAAAATCAAAAAATCTATTAATTGCAAAAATAATTTTTTTTCGAATTTTTGGTGATACGACATGTCGTTACCTCCAAGCACAAAGGGCATAATATGGACATATGTCCAAAAGTGGTATAGGTAATGAGAAAAATACAAAATAAGTTTTTGATCATTTTACAAAAAAAAAAAAAATATTTCTCCCATAGTTTTCAATTCCATAAAAAAATTCGCTGAATAAAAAATGTTTTTCCGGCCAAGATCTACAACCTCGTTTAACCAGAACTTCGGTAGCAGTTGACACTTCCAAGATAAACGCTCTTTAAATATTTGTCGTTTTTCTATTTTATCGTTTTTTGGCTCCAAATATAGATAAAAGGATCATGATTCTTGGAGCGATCGATAGGTCCTGATGAGTAGATTCTTTCGGTACCGAAATCTCAAAATCGATATTTTGGGACATATCGACGTCGAAGTGGTGAGACCTCGTATCTCCATTTTGTTAAGACCGCCACTGTTCCTATGGCACCCTATGTAACCACATTGAATTTCCATGGCATCTCCAATGTGCACGTGCAGGTACGAAATTGGAGATACGGGGTCTCACCACTTCGCCGTCGATATGCCCTTTGTGCTTTTAGGTATCGATGTGGCTTTGAAATCCTCGATGGGTTTCGAAACTATAGTCACGACTTGTATTCGTTAATCGGCTTCAACCGAGATGTCTAGGGAGTCGGCCATTTGGTACCACAATGTTTTCCGAATTTTTGAAGATTGGTACTACAGCCAAAAATGAAGCATACATTTCAAAAACATGGACAATTTTTTTTGAAAATGCGAAATTTTGAGCATGGCAGCTTTCTTATGTCTAATTGCTGTTTTGAGAAATCCATAGAACTATTGACACAAGCCAAAAGATGTTTTTACGTTATCTCCAGCCATTTTGAAATTCTAACTATTCTAGGGGAAGCCAACCTCTGACTCAGCTCGATTGGAGTACGGACGGATCTTTCCTTCAGACTGTGACTTCCGAGTACGACCTGACCTTCTGTAAGTATTATCATCAATGTAATATTGTATGGGCAAACCAGTCAAGTGAAAATGTGACTATTGAGTTGTTTTCAATTTCACTCTTAATTAGCTCCATAATTATTTCGAACATTTTTTCAGGGGACGTGAAAACACTAACAACAGAAAAGAGCCCAGTTGCCATGAAAGATGTCAAGTGGTACAGTCATAACTGCACGGTTGGCTTCCTAGTGGCAGGTTGGTTTATTGGAGTTTAAAAAAATCAGCATCGGGTACAGTTGCATGAATTGATGAATTGAATGAGTTGATCACTGCTTTCGCCATTAATGGCGAAATTAATTTTCATTAGCGTTTTTCACCAGGAAAAATGTTGTTTTTTTTGTTGTAGACCATTGCTACATCATTTTCGCATCCTAAACAGCATCATTCTGGCGGAAAAACAAAATCCAGTTTTTCCGCCAGAATGATGCTGTTTAGGATGCGAAAATGATGTAGCAATGGTCTACAACAAAAAAAAAACAACATTTTTCCTGGTGAAAAACGCTAATGAAAAATGCCCTTTTGAATGTGGCGGTTAACCGTATGACGTCACTGTGCGGACGTGACTGCACGTAGTTTCTTAACGTAACGGCAAAAAATCCGTTATCGCCGTCCTATCACAGCATACATACATGAACATGAACTCGGATGAGGTTGCACTGGTGTTCACGGGAAGATGACATCATTGTGTAACCTTGCGGCTGGCCATTTTCCCGCTCGACTTCAAATCTGCGATTTTCACTAAGCCTCCCTCCTCTTTTAATCACCTCTTTTCCGAACCGTCATCCACCATAACACCATTTTTGAAGCCTAACAAGGAATATTATGGAGAAAAAACAGTTTATTTTTTTTCATGCATGTTCCTCATTTTTAGATCAGCCAGTTTGAGCAGCCATACTGCCATCATGCCAGTGTGGTAGTATGAGGATCAGTAAACTGCTTGAAAAAATGAAGAATGATTTGTAATAATACTGCTGAGCAGGAGTTATTCATTATGCTATTACCGTTGTATTGGTATCATAATGAATTATCTTTTATCGTGAGTGTGCTGATCTTTCATGAAAGATGCTTTCTCGATTTCCCTCCCAAAGAGAAAGAAGATAATTTAATTGCTGAAGATACAGTTTCAAACTGGATTTGATGTTTATCTTTTCTAGGTATCTGGAATAACAGGTACTACCCTATGCAAGCCTTGATATCGACTGCCAGCCGATCAGCCGCTCACGATCTTTTGGTGGCTGGAGACACGGAAGGTTACCTTCGTCTGTTCAGGTATACTGTTTTAACTTTTCCTCAGTTTGAGGCCAGTGTTACCCAGATTCACAAATATTAAAATTATGTTGGTTTATTTCAGATATCCCTGCATATCGCCGAAGGCGGAGTACAACGAAGAGAAGGTAATTCAGTGACGCTACGTAGCGAATAGTAAATAAAATGGGGCTGGCAGTTTCAATGAGTCCAACATTCTTATCGTTTCCAATTTGGCAACAAAATTTGTTGTTCGGCATGCAACAGTGATTAACTCGATTTTTCAACTTTTCAGGAAATCTAAAAAACTGGTACCTATCCATGCAAATTTAATAATTTGAATTATCGCTTAGAAAATTGAGTAAAATTGTAAAAAAAAGTTGGATTCTATTCAAAAAGATGAGCTGCGCCCAACCAACGTGAGAGCTTTCGAATTGGAGCTAAAGATAACCGGTTTTACGGGCCCGAGAAAAGTTAAGTGTTGTTGCTCATATCGGTTTTCGGTAGCTTTTTCTCCCGAACTTGCGCAAACCAATGGTACCATCAGATTCCCAGTGGAAAGACCAATCCAGTGATACCAATAACTCATCACTGTTGCATGCCTGTCTCCATCTACCTACTTCAAAGACATACCTGAAGAAAAAAGACATCCGTCTTGATTTTTCTAGCCTAGACCCTTTTCTGAGCGTTCATTGACAGGACTAAGGGACTTTAAACGTCGTTGTTTGCAAAATCGTTATCAAATTTCCCTTCGCATCTGGTGGAAACCCCACCCCCTAAATCCACTACTGACTCCGTAATATCTTAACCCGATTCCTCTGTTCAGGTGTACTCGCTTGCGATCGCATCGGCACGCTTCCTCCACAACGATCGCAAGGTCGTCACCGTCGGAGGTACCGACGCTTCCCTCATGCTATGGGAGGTGGTGGACGAGTGATCTTCGTACACCTGGAGGATGATCATACAACCCGAAGATGAAACCGCAGCCAGCGTCGACGACGATTATGTCGGATTCCGCGACGGCGGAGAACTCAGAAATGGCTACGTTTCAGCGCCTGCCTATTTGGACGACTATTCCGACGAGATATCCGACGATTAAGGCTGAGGTTATGTTCGAACGATTTCCTGCGATGGCTAACAAGACACCGATATAACAGCTTATGGTGGATTTCACCTACCTCGGATTAAAGTTAATCCGGAGAAGGTTGCCCTTAATAACTTGTTTAAACGTATCAATAGTAAAAGTGTGAAGCCTCGTGAGTCACAATTTTTGATAAAATAAGGATTCGAGCTCTATGGGTAGTATTTGAGCCGCAGATCCATCAAGTGAAGCCGGATTCCTCCGTTTTCGTCTCATTTCTTCTCTGTGGCCATGTGCAATAACCTGTAAGTCAAAACCTTCCCGAGTTGTTGCAAAAACTAGCACGTGGTAACCCCCCGGTTTGTGGTAACCTGACAAATTTCTGAATTTGGACAAGGATTTACACTTTTACTATCGATATGTAACTATGTCCGGATTACCTGCAATCCGCGGTTGGTGAAATTTGTCATTGATAACCGAAGTTCGAGTGTATAATCCGTTTTACAAATCAAGCTAAGAGTTGATATGGTGGTTATTTAACCTATATAGCGTCTGCCAAAGTGTAGGCTCTTCCCGGGAGTTGTGTTTTTGATTCCCATAGGATGCATGAAAGATTTGGTCCGTAGCCTTATAATTATGGCCATTCCTGGTATTCGGGGTTTCTGGGAACATTAGAAATTTGAGAATCACACCCACTCCTTGTGATATCCTATGGAATAACATAATCAAACCATCATTTTCATTTACAAAAATCTGCAAACGCAGGCCGAATAAAGTATCTCCTGTACAACTTCCTCCCACTTGTATACCCGTAAAATCGGTAATGCAATTATTTCATTTGAATTGAATTATTATGTTACTTTATTAAGTTAATTATCAATTAATCATGGCAATATCCTTCTGTCCCAGTAAATCTAGAGCTTCATATTGTTTCAATCCGAGAAATTTGAAAATTTTGCTTAAAAAAATGAAGTCATGCCTAGTTTTACTGGTCGGTTGTTGTAATCTGGATAATTCAATTAACCAAATCTGATAAAACTTCACAACCTCGAATCAGTCATCACAAATCGAAAATTCCCATGCAGTTCTTCAGAGCGAAAGAGCTCCCAAAGGTGCAAAAGTTATCCATAATATGGTACCATATGGTACGTACATCTGATAGCAACCTCAGGAACTTGAGAAAAAATTTTGTTTTCATTTTTTACGTGGATATTATGCATTTAAGAAGTATTTTCATAGCCAGCGCAGGAAATCGGTTATAAATAGCTGTTCACGATCAGTTCATTGCGGGTTGAATGATGATCTTCCAGTGTGGAAAAAGGATAATTGAATTCTTGTCATGTTACCTCGAATAACGAATGTCTCACGATTATTTTGGAAAGTGAACTTTGATATTTCACCGAGGTGAATCGAGCTTCCTACTAACAATTAGCCGAATATTTTAAGAATTGATATAAGCAACTTACGTACATCGATCAACATCAGATTAGACACGCCTTTCAATGCTTAAGTTGAAAACAAAACTGCCCATTTATGCAAGTGTACCTACCTACCCTATTTACTGAACCAAATTTTATTATTGTACTTCGAGATTAGACAAAACTGTATATAATTATATTACGTATATTATTTATATGGTACCATTCATGGGCCTACCCTTGAATCTGCCAGGCTAAGAGAATATAACGACGATATTATATGTGAAAATAAAGTCTTCATCTCAAGCATAGTTTATTTGTAGCGAGGTTTTCCTGTTCAGAGTTGGCCTATTCCACAGATAAATTGGTTTATTTCCAAAAGATACTACATCCAGTTTTAAGAAATTTCGGGAAATTGAGAAAAACTGTGACCGCTCACAAAACAGTCCACCAATTTGGATTTTTTAAGTAAATTTTACATGATTTCAGAGCAAATCGTTTAGCTGTGAGCTTTTTCTTGATAAACGAAGAGATTTAATTTCTAAAGCATTTTGAAATTTGGGAACTCGTGATATAGTACCTTTTGAAATAAACAGTGGGATATCGTCACTTAAGTTCTAACACCACCTAACTCAATTTTCCCAAATTTTCAGGATGTGCAAAAACTAATTACTTCACCTTGGAAATACATTCTCCAATACGTTTCCCATACGTTCTCACAATCTCGAAGGGTCTCTGAATTGGAATTAACTCCTAAATTTCAAAAATAAGCACTAACCTCGAAAACAGCTGAGTTGGTGTGATCCAACTCTTTTTCGACAAAAATTGAGTTAGGCGGTGTTGGAACTTGAGTGACGATATAGTACTTTTTGAAATGTAAAACTTGTTCTTGAAGGTTTTTCAGATGAATGATTAGTCAGGGTGATATACATAAAATATTTCTTTTTTTGCGTGCTTCTATGCTCTACTTTACCAGAAACGAGATTTCACGGATATAGTACCTACTTTTAGGAATGAAACCATCCTCACCATCATGCTTGACGTTGGATATGGTACGCTTTGAAATGAACAGGATAGTGCACCCCCCGAACGTCGGATATAGTACCTTTTGAACTGAAAACCAAACTTCTTTGCTCAATTTTAAAGGGATGTAATACTTTTAGCTCCAAAACGCCTTCATTTTTCCATAAAACTCCTCCCAAAACCCCTACGCAAGCCTTATCTCAATTTCGAAAAAAATGGTTTTTAGTAGGTACCTTTTGGAAATAAACCCCTCAATTTTAGATTCTACTAGGGTGGGTTCATCGATTGTTTATTAATCGAATAAAAATTTCCATGGGTACGTTGATACGGAGCCTGCATATCCATGAAACTACTAGACGGAGAACAATGTTAATTCTATGAATTGATGAACCTAACCCAATTAAAATTATGAAAACTCTCTTAACATGGAGACACCTGGAGGCGAAGGATACGTTCCTGAGGCAAATCTCCCAAGCAACGAGTTTCCTGATATTAATATTTAAATTTTGCTTTCTTCCACAACTTTTTCGTGCACGAGGTATTCGATCTGTCCGCCGCTTTGGTCGAGGCTCGCTCGTAGGGCGTACGCTCAATCCTGTTCAGGTTAGTTGGGAGGAGAGAAATTAGAAGAGAGTCGAAAAAGATCAATTATTCTAACCAACGGGGGGAGTTCAGTGGTGAGGGTGAGAGAGATCGGAGACGCGCCCAGGACGATACCGAGCGCCAACAAACCGGTTCGAGGGTCTCCCGTTGATCCAGCGGCCAGACGAGACGCCCCATTCGCCCGCCGGTCCTCGCCAGACGCAATGGTTAACTTTGTTCTCGTCGCGCTCATCGGCGCCGCATTGTCTTCCAGTGTTGTCTTTGTGAGTAATGAACAAATTTAATTACTAGTTTTGTACCTATCTGACATTTTATTACTGATGTTAGCAGATCAAGGTCTACCGTAAGAAATTGCCTCTTTCGCCGAACTTTCGATATTTAGGGCCGCTTTATCAATAGTCGATTATCTAAAAATCACTAACCGATATCTTGGCTACTAATTTCTCGGAAACACAGCCTATGCGCATCCACCCAGAAATCACCCTGAAATTAGTGGCCTGGCGATTGTCTATGATTTTTTGGATAATCGACTATTGATAAAGCGGCCCTTACCTATATTATAATATCTTCATCAGGGCTTAGAGACGGTATTAACTTGATCAAGCCATGATGACCACCGTCCTTTTGGTACATTATTTCCAGAATTTCCTGATGAGAGTCATTTTAGACCAGGCCTAATATGATAGGTCCTAATAATATAGGTTCTATAACTACTGCAGATGAAAAAATATGTCTAACACTTAGAACATCAAAATTTTTTTTGGCTTAGTCAATAGGTACTAAAACAGTCTTTTTCAAATAAATAATTAAAAACTCTAGAATGTAACGAAATAATTCAAGATCAATGAACAACATACTGCCGCTGTAATTTTATTTGTCTACTCATCACCCTCTCGCCAAAGATTTGCCGACTCGTTGGTTGTTGTCGGTTTGTTGATATAAGCGGCCAACAGTAACTGACGAGTCGGTATCTTTAACGAGGTGGCAAATGATTGGTGAAAGTGGCCCTCAGTTTGGGGGTTTCGATTCATATTGGCGGAGGGATAATCAAGGCTTTGGGACCTTGGAATCATTTCGTAGGCATGGTTTCTGTCAAAATCGGTATGCAATATAAAAGAGAGGCGACCTATTAGGAAAATTAGCCCTAGAAAACTCTTAGATAATACTCTTTTAGCAAACTTCAGTAAACTTTTTTCATTTTATAATTCTTCTTACTCTAATTTTTCGAGGTTTACAATTATATTTTAAAAACGGTTAAAAATCAAAATTGGGAAACAACAGATTATAATTATTGTTTTATAATTATAATTATAATTATAATAATTATAATTATCAATAATTATTGATCCTTATAAAATTGTCTATAATTTCAGTAACCAGGAAAACTTAGTCAGACGACTCCTTTATCCCGAAAATCCTACCTAAAGATCAAGTGCTAAAAAAGTTGAAAAAAAAAACAAGAGTGAAGGATGACTAAAATTCATTCATCTCTTGATCAATTATTATGACGAGAAAATAGAGTAAACATACCCGAACTTCGATCCTCACAGACCGCAATGAGTCTGATGAAATGAAGCCGTGTTAGTGAACAACAGACGATTTGAGCCGATTAGTGTTGGGTGACGGACACAAATCCCTCGGTCTCGTATGTGGAAAGGGAGCTACAGCTAGCTGTTCTTGTACAAAAAAACTATGCATACCTGCCATTGATTGTGAGGGTTATCCTAGAATTCAATCTTGGTTAAGGAAGGTAAATAACCTTAGATAACCAGACAATGGAAAATGAAACAGTCCGATTATCTATCGTATTACAGTATAATTTGATTATTTTCAATGATGAATAGACGGCTGCAGTGTGCGGGTTTTGAACAAAATGCTGAAATCGTACAGGGCATTACACATTTGAACTATTTAACTGATGAATAAGATTAGACACGTGTAAACGAGGCTCGATCCGGTCAAGAGTCAGTTAGATGAAAGTACGACAGAAGGATACGGGCAGTTTGTTAGCCCATTAGCTGCCTCTCGACATCACTTACTTGACTATTGGTGTCAGTCAGATGCCAAGTTGGACAGGGAACTGACAATGATCTAGTTTGATCTGCCCTGTCATTGTACAGATTGTCTTTTTTGAAGATCAAACATCGAATCGCGATTATGGACATTAGGCAGACTGCTGAAGATGCAACTACTTTTACCTCAATCAGTTCCTGTGCCATAATTTTGACTTCCAAATTTACGAAGTGAATGAAAGCGTTGTAGTCGTACAAAAATCGAAAATCGGATCGGAGCTTCTGAGAAAACTTTCACTTAAACACGTGTAGGTACTCAAAATCGCTTCCCGAACTATGTCTGTTATCAATGATCACTGATCATTTACAAAAATGCCCATAGCTCCCTCAATTCTTAACCTTTTTTCAAATTTCTTGAACTGGGATGTACCTAAGATCTATCACCATGTTTAACCAGAATTTGAATTACCCACAGTACTTCCAATATATTAGCACTTTTAGCGTTTTCTATTCTATTTTTTCCTGACCGCAAAAACGAACCGATTGAATGCGTTTTTGGTCTTAAAATTTTTGTTTTCCCTTGCAGAACACGTGGATTTTTTTAATTCACAAAGCTTGACGTATTTTGATTTTAGACGAGTTTTAACATTCGCAGAGTGCGGTTTTTTTTTGGCATTTTTGACCTAAACACCCTCAAAAGTAGTTGAAATATTTAGGTCAAAATTTCAAGTATTAAAAAAGTATTGTGTGTTATCTACGCACCACTGGCTTTCTAGCCACAAAAATGAACCGATTTTCGCGTTCTTGGTCTTGAAATCTTGGTCTTGCCTTGCAGAATCCGTGGATATTTTTGTATGCCGGTAACTTGACGTATTTTGATTTTAGACAAGTTTTAAAATTTGCATAGTGAGTTTCTTGACATTTTTTATCCTAACAGCCTTCGAAGTGGTCAAAATGCAATAAAATTATGTCAACAATTTACGTATTAAAAGTTCAATCAACCTGTTTCCACCACCAATTACACTCACACATTACCATGTACCGAATAAACCGTTTTTGATAATTTTCACAGGGTGGCGACGCTCCGGAACAATTCACCGTCACCAAGCAGGTCTACTTCGATATAGCCATCGGCAATGAGGACACCGGCAGGATCGTCATCGGTCTGTTCGGCGAAGACGTTCCCAGAACAGTCGAGAATTTCTTCACGATTGCGACCAAGGGCATTAAAGGCAAAACGTATGCTGGCTCCAAATTTCACAGAGTCATCAAGAAATTCATGATTCAAGGTAAGTTTCGAGTAAAGTCATTTTAGCGAGTTACTTATCATTTTTAAACTACTTCAAAAGAGGTTACTCAAGTTGACCTGTCGTAGGGATTTTTTCGCTATTTATGTTGATGTCGAGGAAGTCTGCTATTTCGTACCACTATTTGGTTCCATTTTTGAAGGATTATATTGGTATTGGTGTAGTTTTCAGCCAATAATGTAGCCTAAATTTCAAAAATATGGAAAAAATATATTTTTGAAAAATCGAAATTTTGTCGCTACATTAAAATATAAGGACGCACCGACTAACTATTTTCCAGGTGACTTCATGCTGAAAAATCATACGTCACGTTTCCACGCAATCAGTTAGTCGGTGCGTCCTTGGATAATCAGTTGATTAGGTGAATTGATAAAGCGGCCCTAAGACTAGCAGTAATCTTACGATATATTTTCTCATTTCATTTAAAGAAATTGTACTGTACAATATATCGTCGGCACCACGCCATAACCGCGAAACTGATCAGTAATAATGAGAAGTTTCGCGGTTATGGCGTGGTGACGACGATATTATTCGTGCGTTTAGGCGGTGACATAATAAATGGTGACGGAACTGGCTCTGTCAGCATTTACGGCAGCAAATTCGAAGACGAGAGCTTCAAATTCAAGCATACGGGCCCCGGCTTTCTCAGCATGGCCAATAGAGGTATGTTTCCATGAGCCATGTTTGGACATTCGAATAAATTCTTGCTAATATGGTGTCAATTCTTGCAATCTTATACTGGGGCAATTTACAAATGAATAATAATGAATAATAATGGATAATAATGAATAACAATGTATAACAATGAATGACAATGAATAATAATGAATGATAATGAATGATGATGAATGATAATGAATGATAATGAATGATAATGAATGATGATGAATGGCGATGAATGGTAAAGAATGATGATGAATGATTATGAATGATAATGAATGATAGGGGAGAGTGGGTGAATGGCGGTCACTTAACTTTGGCAGTCCATACCCAAGCCCCAAATGTGCATAGAAAAATCAGCCCAACGCGGTTCGCCTTCAAAACTATCGAATTATAATAGTCAACCTTGGTTTTTGCTGATAACAAGTGCAATAATTCAATTAGGCAAAATGGTCATATTGTGGGTACCCAGGGGTAATACCAGTCAGTGGTGTGGGCAATGCCGGTCATGCAATTTTCAGTGCCAGTTATTTTTATTCAGCTTGATATTAGCATTTTCAAAGAAAAAAAAAACAGTTTCTTGTAATCAATCAGTTTCAAAACATGTTTAATAAACTGCCACGGTATAAATAATATAAATCAAATGTATGAGTATGAAAAGCTTGAAAATAACATTTTGAAAAAGGTACCTAAGTCAAAACATTTTTTTTAGAAGTGTTATACCTATTACTTACACCACTAGCATATTTGGTAACTTCAGACTTTCCATTGCAAGTTACCCGTATCCTAACACCTGACTGGCATTCCCCCACACGACTGACCGCAATCACCCCATCAGCACTTTTTTTGAAAATCTCCTGGCATTTCCATAATTTCCATTGAACAACGTCAGAACTTCACACAATTGAAGCCAACTCATGCCAGTACTACTAGGAACGCAAAAAACCATGGAAACAATTAATAGAACTTTACTGACGTTGTCGAGAAGCCGGTCGAAAATTAGAAGAACACATACCCTAAACTTTTACGTCACTTTACTATCCCTGTTACAGGGGTATATACCTCCGACTTGAGTTATTTAGTTTGTCATCCATTCGACAGAGGAATCTAGCAGTTGGAGCAGTTTTGAAAGCTGTTTTCTTGCCGAAACCTCACTGACCGGTATTACCCACTGACCGCCATTCACCCACTCTCCCCTAAAGAATGATAATGAATGATAATGAATGATAATGAATGATAGTGAATGATAGTGAATGATAGTGAATGATAGTGAATGATAGTGAATGATAATGAATGATAATGAATGATAATGAATGATAATGAATGATAATGAATGATAATGAATGATAATGAATGATAATGAATGATAATGAATGATAATGAATGATAATGAATGATAATGAATGATAATGAATGATAATGAATGATAATGAATGATAATGAATGATAATGAATGATAATGAATGATAATGAATGATAATGAATTATAATGAATGATAATGAATGACGATGAATGACGATGAATGACGATGAATGACGGTGAATGACGATGAATGACGATGAATGATAATGAATAATTATTATTCTGCGTGTTAACAAATCATGGTTTTAAAAGTTTGGTAAAATTGAACCTAATCTGGTTAACTCGCAAAAAAACCATAATATCCTCAATGGTAGATGATTACGTTATGGTCATTACAATGCTATACTTTCTGCCTAGGTCCGGACTCAAACGGATCGCAATTCTTCATTACCACCATTGCTACTCCGTGGCTCGACGACCACCACGTCATTTTTGGCAAGGTAACTAATTCGTGCCCGCTTTTTAAATTCTTTTTAAATTCTATTTACTCAGAATCTCTTCCTGAACAAGTGTTCCAAATTAAAGTTCAAAATTAAATGAAAAATTGAAGTTATTACTTAATTTTTTATTTATTTTACCAGTCATCTGGATGTTCCCAAAGGTTAGGAGTCATTTTGTACCTCGAATTCCTCGTCTTGAACAGGGGGACGTGATAATTTTTTCAACGCCTGATTTGTATTTTGTTTTTATTTTTGAAGGTCATAGAGGGACAAAGAATTGTCCACATGATCGAAAATCTGAAGACTGATCCCGTGCACAACTCTCCGCTCACTGAAGTCGTCATCAAAGCCTGCGGGGAGATCCCAACTCCGAAACCTTTCGTCGTCTCGAACACGTAACGGCTCTCACGATTTTATTGTGTCGACCCCAAGTTTTTTTTTCCAATTTTTAAAATTGCCAGTTGGCACGATAATTTATCCCTGTCCTTATTTGAAGCATGCCCTTCGCTATGTAAGAGTAGTAATGTAACCAAAAGTATTGTTCGGTTTGAGTTTTAAATTAGATTAAAATATTTGTCTTCGTATATGCGTCGTATTTTGTCTTCCCTAAGTAGTTGGTAATAGTGCTATATAATCTATAAATTGATGTAATACAAAGCATCCTTAAGTGATGAAACGACCCACATAACTCCTGCAATGCACGCCCCATAATCGGAAGGTGTATTACCGCCTCATCCTTTTTATGAGAGAACAGAAACCGCTCCTGAAGATGGCATCTTTGGCGAAAGCGCTCGAGCTGGACGGAGAAACGGTGTAAAGAGGAAGTAGTCAAATTTTATTGTTTCCACATCCGTCGTAGAGGCAAAGTTATGATAATCTATTCGACTTAAAATGTCAAGAACTATCAAACTTTGCCATGAAACTACCAAACATCCAAAATTTTGTATTTAGGTTGCCTAACTTGCAAGGGAAAATTTCAACTAACTTGTCTTCCGTCCTGGGCAGACCCAGAATGTCTTGAAATCGAAATAAAACCGGGTCACAAGGCTCTTTCAAGTACACACCGCTCTTACCGAACTGAAACTCGAACTCAAACGTAAAGTCAAACTCAAACTGAAACTCAATGTCAAACTCAAACTCGAACTTGAAGTCGAACTGATTCTCACACTCAAACTCGAGCTGAAACACAAACATGAATTGTAATTCAATGCCGAACTGAAACTCGAACTCAAACTTGAAATCAAAGTCAAACTCGAACTTGAAGTCAAACTGAAACTCCATATCAAACTCCAACTTTAATTCCAACTTGAACTGAAACACAAACTTGACTTGAAACTCAATGTCGAACTGAAACTCGATCTCGAACTTGAAGTCAAACTGAAACTCACAGTCAAACTCGAACTGAAACACAAACTTGAATTGTAACTCAATGTCGAACTGAAACTCGAACTCAAACTTAAAGTCAAAGTCAAACTAGAACTTGAAGTCAAACTGAACCTAGAAGTCACACTCGAACTTAAACTCAATGTCAAACTGAAACTCAATGTCGCACTGACACTCAAACTCGAGCTGAAACTCAAACATGAATAATTCGTTATTATTACAATTATTGTAACTCAATGTCGAACTGAAACTTCATCTCAAACTTAAAGTCAAAGTCAAACTCGAACTTGAAGTCAATGTCAAAGTAAAACTCAATGTCGAGTTTGGCATTGAGTTACAATTCAAGTTTCTGTTTCAGTTCGAGTTTGTCTTTGAGTTTCAGTTTGACATTGAGTTTCAGTTCGAGTTTGACTTCAACTTTGAGTTTAACTTCAAGTTCGAGTTTCAGTTCGAGTTTGACTAGGTAGCTTTCTGCTGCTCAAACGCCGATCAAAAAAGTTACTACAATCAATATTGATACCTATAATAATAAGCTGATCATTGAAGGTTTGGTGAGTCGGGTCTCACGTCATACGACCCAGTTCGATAATACTTTTATTCAGAAAGAATCTTCGTCATGATTTTCAAAGATACATGAGGGTCAACAGGCATAAAAACAGGATCTCCGTTCTCGCAAAGAAAGGCCGAGTAGTTTCTCTCCCAAACAGTTTTGAATCCAGCATCTTGGAAAGCCTTTTGCGAATAAGCACTCGTCCCTTCGGTCTTCACGACCTGTAATTCAGCAAAAATATTACTAAGTTCCACTCCCACAATGAATTTTGCAACTTGGCAAAGTTACCAACTCGATAGTAGTCTTTTTGGCCATAAAAAAGTTTCAAGCGAAACCCACCTCAAAGAAAACGTCGAACTTTAGCGGAAAACCACGTTTTTCGACATTCTAACGGGATTTTCTCAACTTAGAAAACTTGATAAACAGGAAAATTGCCATACCCCTGAAAAGCCGAGTTTTTGAGCAAGTGTTTTACCGAAGGTGCGTTCTGATCGAGAAAAAGAAAATTTGATAAAAATCCAATTTAGAAAAGTGACATTTTGTCAGTTTTATTTCCGTCATAATTTTTCATGTATTGCTCGGTGGAAAAAAGTCGGATACGGCACTTTTCTTGTAGGAAAATTGACGATCTATCCAACGGTATCCTCAGATTTGGATTCATTAAAAAATTGAAGGAATTACAGTCATTTTAGCGAATAAAGGTCGAAAAATCCAAAATTCCAAAAACAGGATTTTCTAGCGGTTTAATTAAAAAAGGAAAGGAAGAATGATTTTTGGGGAATACTTGTGGAACATTGTAAGTATTTAAATGGCATGTTTTTGGATTAGGAGAGGTCGAATGAATCTCACTTTCATTCTACAGCATTCAGCGACATCTAGGCTTGCATTGATCAGTGCTTTCGCCAGCCCTTTTTTCCTGTGATTTTTGTCCACGGAAATAGCCTTTATGTCGAACATTTTGTCAACGTCGTATTTCTCGAAAAGATTCAGGCACCGATGTATCTCTGTGAATAGATTGTAGATCATAAGGACATTATCTGCAATCTCAGCACCGCTGACGGCGCTTTCTCTTCCGCCGTGGATATCCGAAGGCCTGAATATGCCGTTGATCGATAGAGCACCTATCTGCAACAAATGATCGATAGGTTGAGTAATACAACATTTTTAGACTTGCCTCATACTTAAGGTGACCAGATATCCAAAATTCAAAAGCGGGACGCTATGAAATGAACAATAGGTATGGGTATATATTTGTATATATAATAGGTATATATCAAAGTTGGTATAAAAATGAATATCAAGTGTATTAAATTATAACGAATCAATAAAAATAAAAAAACAAGACACAGAATGGGTAGGAAAGAGAATGTTGACTTCGATCTCGAAGTTTTGTTTGAGCTCGAAGTTGACTTTGAACTCGAAGTTGAGTTTGAACTCGAAGTTGAGTTAGAACTCGAAGTTGAGTTTGAACTCGAAGTTGTGTTCGATCTCGAAGTTGACTTAGATCTCGAAGTTGACTTTGACCATTTCATGTTCGCATTTTTTAATGTTGGAGTAAAGAACACAACTTTTCGAAAGTCAAAGTTTTTTAGTCGAATTCTGAGGTTTTCTCGGTGCTCGACAATGGGAAAGCAAGGCGAAGAGTTGGCAACACTGGATCTAGCGGTCATCGAGTAGGTAGGCTACCTCGTACTTACATAGGTAGGTAGGTACCTAATTTTTTAGAGGATGCCTTCCCAAAGCGGGGCTTTTCCCTTGAAGCGGGACATTTGGCCGTCCCCTACGAGATCGTGGGGACACCGGGACACAACCCTCCAAAGCGGGACGTCTGGTCACCTTACTCATACTGCTTTCCAAAAAAAATTCACGTTCAACTTTACTGCCTCTCAAAAAAACCGTCTTTTTCAAAATTGTGAGAACTTTCTGTTCCGAAATTGTCTTCCTGCGCCTTTTTGAAATGTTACACACCTCATGGTCGTCCAATAATTTACCTGATTCGTAGCAGTGTGCAAGTACATGACCGAAAGTTCTTCCTTCAGCGCCTGGACGAAGAGATCCTCAAACATTGGCACCGGTTCGTTGTGACGTCCTATCCCCAACATCAGTGTCGTAGGCTCATCAGCGAAGAAATTGTGCCTCATGTGCATCAATACTTGTTCGAAAAACGATTCCTTTATCGGACTTATCAATTCGTATCCCTCCGGCACCTCTGTGAGTCCATCGCTGGTATTTCCACCAATCTAATCAATAGTGCGAAATAGGTAGTTTTCATTTTTCCGTATAAGGAATTTCCCGTTAATGGAAAATGAAATAAACCGATATAACTTTTGAAAAGTCAAATTATTATTCAAAACAGTGCGCCGCCGTATTTATTACTTCCATATTTACAGAGTAAATGGAAGTATTGTGATCGTCCTAAAATCGAGAATCGGAACGGAGCTTCAGAAAAAACTTTTTCTTATACACATTTACTCAGAATCACTTCCTGAACAAGTGTCTGTGTGTCCGTGTGTCTGTGTGTCCGTGTGTCCGTTAGTCCGTCCGTCCGTCCGTCCGTCCGTCTGTGGTCATTTACTAAACTGACCATAACTCCCTCAATTCTCAACCTTTTTTCAAATTTCTTGAACTGAAATGTTTGTCTCAGCAAGACCTAACACCCTGTTTAATCGAAATTCGGATAACGCACAGTACTTCCGATATATTTGCATTTTTAGTGTTTTCTATTTTATTTTTTCCGGCCACAAAAATGAACCGATTTGAGCGTTCTTGGTCTCAAAATCTTTGTTTTACCTTGCAGAATATGTGGATATTTTTTATATTACAATAATCTATCGTATTTTTATTTTGGGCAAATTTTAAAATTTAAATAGTAAATTTTTTGATATTTTTGACCTAAACACCCTTAAAAGCAGTCAAAATATGATCAAATTGTGTCTCAATTTAACGTTTCAAAATATGGAAGTATTGTGTGTTATCTACGCACCACTGGTTTTTCTAAAAGATTTGAAGATCAAGAGCATTTCTTTTTTGTGACCAGAAGAAAATGAAATCGATAACTCCAAAAAAATCATTCTTTGGAATTACTGAGAGTAGGTAGTCAAACTTCTCGCACACACCAGAAATTCGTTTTGTTTCCCCCTAAAATTTCAAAATATGTGGCTAAATATGTCATTTGGGTTAGGTAAATATGTGAAAATAAGATCATAATATGATCATAATATAATATTATTATATGAGGGTAGCTCAAATTTCTCAGTAAGTCCTGAGAGTCTCAGGCTGAGACGTATTTGTGTACTTGGATCTTTAAATTATCTTCAACCCTGACAAATAGGTATGGAAATACAAAACAAATCCAACCCCTAGGCTTCACTCAGCATAGGACTGACCTTTTCACGACTGGCGGATGTGGAAGCCGTGTGGAAACAATTTCGCGATTTCGGACATATTTTTTTGGAAGTCTCTGCCTGAAAATTCGAAGTTTTTCGATGCGAAAAAACCGTCCATCTCAAAAACGCTTTTAGCAAACGATGCATGCAGAGCCCAGCTTTCGACCGCACTTTCAGCAGGCACAACGTCACATCCTTGGCCACAGATTTCGATTCGAATGTTGTGCTATTATTTTGTAGGTAAGTTACGAATGCCTGGCAGATTCCATTATTTTTCTATTCCTATTCAGCGAATATCCAGGTTTTTAGGTAGCTTGTTAAAGTGAATGAAGGCACCATTTTTATTCCGAAATGAATGCAAATATGGGCACCTTCATCTTATATACCTATTACATATCTTCATCCCACAATATTACATATTATATAATGGCATTCCCAAGTAAAATTGTGATTTTTCCAAACTAAATTGAGAATTTTCCAAAACGAATCCGATTTGGTTTGGAAATTTCTCATATTGGTTAAGAAAACTCTCGATTTGGTTTGAAAAATTTGCAATTCGACTTGGAAAAGCTACATCAATACCATCTCTCATTCTGCTTCCCAATCTCATATAGCATAGGAGAATTTTCCAACCCTAACTTAGAACTTTCCCGACCAAATGACATGGAAAACTCAATTGTATTTGAAAAACGCTCAAATTGGTTTGGAGAATTCTCAATTTGGTTTGGAAAATTCTCAATTTGATTTGGAAAATTCTCAATTTGACTTGGAAATGTATTGATTCTGGATCATTTCAACTGCTTTCGTTTCCAGCACCAAATTGTTGGTTCCTTACCTAAAGAAATTGTAGATCTTCCCTTGAGATGTTACTTTTGTCAAAGATTGGGGTCCTTACCTAAGGAAAGGAAGAAGAATTGCCCAATTTATGAGTGGATAATATTGTTTCAGTTGGTGGTCACTGCTCATGGCGTCGCTGGTTCCACTCGGAATGTCATTCACAATCCTTGCCATATTCCAATATTTTATATATAAATTAAAAGTTGACTAAGCTTTTGATTTGGAACCTTCTATTTTTAAGGCGTTGATCTATCTTGAGAAATCAACTATAGATGATGGCATGGTAGTCGAGTTCGACGCAATGTTCTCTTTAAAAAAAAGAAGGATCTGACAAAAGGATGCAGAGATGGCAAACCTGCACCCTTCCCTGCTCCCCTTAAAACACGAACAATGATGAGCTTTTATCGAATTAAAAAAATTATCAATCTATTAATTTTGGATAGGACAAAATGAAAAGGAAGACCATCTATTTTGAAGAAATACAAATTGACATTATTAACGGTAATCTTCAAACGCTATCGGAATATAAAAAATATCCACTTATTCTGCTAGGTAAAACAAAGATTTCAAGATCAAGAACGCTTGAATCGGTTTATTTTTTGGCCATGAAAAAAACACTAAAAAGGCTAATATATCGGAAGTACTGTGAGTAATTCGAATTCCGGTTAAACAGGTTGATAGTATCTGCCACCTTTTGGCCACATTTTCTCAAATCTCAGCCCAGTCTCATGACCGAGTCTCACCCGGTCTTGTGGCCGATTGTCCGCTTGGTCCTGTGGTGAAGTCTCGGCCAGGTCCTGTGGCAAGGTGAGGTTGAAAAAAAGGTTGACCGCAGAGGGACACTTCTTCAAGAAGCGATTCTGAGTATAAGAGTGAGATTTTTTCTGAATCTCCGTTCCGATTTTCGATTTTAGGACGATTACAATGCTGCCATTTACTTTGGCTTTCCATTTAATTTTTGGGGAGAGTAGGAAAAATACTTTTGCCTCGCCCATATGCTTCGGCTCAATTGGGACCATCTTCAATTTTTCAAATGAGAAATTCAATTTTTGTATTGCATATTCAAAATAGCAACCAAAGAAAGGCGAACTGCGTTTATATCAAATCGAGTCCAAAAACTGATATAAACACGGAATTCAACGTCAAAAAATACTGTTATAACATGTGCCACACTTGAGGTTTAAAAAATTGTAATTTTCCACGCTTGGTCGCTTTGCGCGCGTTGTACCAGTTGTGCGCAATTGGAAAATTCAAATTAGGTAAATGCATGTTTTATGCGATTTTGCCTAAAATCCGAATGTGAAATACGCTAAAAATTACGACGATTGGCATTAGTCCAGTATTTTAATATAGCCAAATAAGAGGATGGTCCCAATAAATACAAAATATCGGGGACAAGCCATCAAGAAACAAACAGTTAACGGTGACATTTATTTTTCAAGTAGATAGGTAATTACCTAAATGAATGAAATAAGAAGAATCAAGTCAACAGAGTCATTCACTTTTTTCGCAAAGCAGCAACGACGATGAAAAGATTCCTTGCGATTTTTAGGTATAGACGTTAAACACGGTATTATTCAACAGTGACAACTTACATGCGAAACGGCTTTCATTTTATAAATTAGAAGTTACACAATTTCTTACATTTATTTATATTAGGAATAGATTTTCCGACGAATAAAAAATGTACAAATCAAAGTTTTGTAATGTTTGGGCGGTGCACAGGGGCTCACACGGCACACCGTCCATCCCATACAATTTTTCCCTGGCAATACAATTATCCTAATCGTGATTTTACTTTAATTAATTTTTATCGATCTGAGAGTATACAAAACAAATTTGTTTTACGCTGGCAAGTATTTATCGTTATTTCCATTTATAAACATAAATTATCCTGTAACAGACTGTACATACGCAGCGATATCTATGTCACTTACATGCATATGACTAGGAAACATCATTTTTACGTTTTCATACACAGTTTACCATGCATGGGTGCTTGGGGCATGATCATGGATGATCACTTCATAACGAGGATATGGGCTAAACGTTTTCTAGAACGATGAACAAACTACCCAACAAATTTTCTTCACGTTTGCCCAATTTACGTATTGATATTTTTGTCACAGAGAAACTAGTGTTGTGGGTGCTGGTCAAATCGGCAGAGCAAATTTGGCCAGAAGATTTGCTGAAGAAGTATGGGAGTTACAGGATTGAAAATCGGTTAGCTCATGTTAAGTTTCTAAACCCATAGGTAAGAATGACAGGTGTGGAAAATCGGAATGAGGTTTTGGGTTTATTGTACATTATAGTAGGTAAGTTGAGCTCCATAACACAATTGACAGAATAAAATTGAAAAGTGGTCGAATTTTCTCACTTCTCCACTTGCGAGGGTTTGAATTCGCTCATTTATGTAGTTGAAACAGTAGATTTTTACACGGATTGTCATCCCACGGATGAAATGATAGGAGTACACATGAAACGCGTAGTCTTTTTGAAGGATTGATCGCAGTTGATAGTTTGAAGATATCAACGTGTGATTTTTTCACATTACAACAACCCATCGAACTTATTGTAGAAGCGTAATCAGTTAAGCGTCTTTCGAGTAGAGTGGTCCAAAGATGGTGCACCTGCAACAAAATAATAATTCGAGTCTAATTCAGAACGCGAATGAGGCTTGTCAAAAAATCGGAGGCATTCAGATCCATCCTTCAAAATTGTTCACTATAACTGTACGATCGACCCTCAAACTGAGGTAATAAACCGGGAGCTTCCGTTTTTATTGCATTAAGCCTTCATTAGGGCTTAGAACAGTCCAAGGGCACAGGGGAAACTCCATCATTGCGTAAAAGCCGATTTTGGGAAAATCGCAAATTAAAGATAGCGTCTGAAAAAATTGATGTGTGAAAAATAGGGTTGCGTATCGAAACCTTAAAGCACAAAGGGCATAATATGCCCTTGGGACATAATATGTGGCATATTCTGCCCTTTGTGCGTTGTTAAGGTATCGATACGCAACAAAAATCGATATTTTGAGACATAATATTATTATGTCCCAAAATATCAATTTTGAGATTTTGGTACCGAAAGAATCTACTCATCAGGACCTATCGATCGCTGCAAGAATCATGATCCTTTTATCTATTTTAGGGGCCAAACGATAAAATAGAAAAACGACAAATATTTAAAGAGGGTTTATCTTGGAAGTGTTAAGTGCTACCAAAGTTCTGGTTTAACGAGGTTGTAGATCTTGGCCAGACAAACATTTTTTATTGAGCGAATTTTTTTATAGAATTGTAAACTATGGGAGAAATCGTTATTTTTGTAAATTGATCAAAAACTTATATTTTTTTTTGCATTTTTCTCATTATACCATTTTTGGACATATGCCCATTGTGCTTTAAGGTATCGATATACTGATTCATCGCCTCAACCTCCAATAGCTAGAACCTTAACTGATTTTTGTCAAAAATGTCAATGAAAAGTTTTTCCCCTTGTACCCTTCAGTTCTTAAGGTGGAAAACGCAGCTGCTTATCGGCAACTTTTGAAAGAAAACCAGAAATCATGAAACTGATGTAGAGGAATTGAGTTTTGCAAACCAAAATTAGCATACCATACAAAAATGAGGCCAATAATAGTACCTATGTTCACGAGAAAATAAAACTGACGATTAAACTTTTGTTTTGGGCAGGTAAATTTCCTCAGATGGAGATGTACACCGAAGACTGAATGTTGTAACAAGTAAGACAACATTGTTGTTCAAAAAATCGGTTTCTTAGTATGGAGACCTTCTTCCATGCATTCCTCATGTTGTAGAAGGACATGAATATCGACGGTGTAGAATCAACACTGCCCAATGCTTTTGCCATGCTATCTTTGGCCCCTTGATATGTCAAGATGCCACCAATCCAAAATTTTGAGAAAAAGGCAAACCAGACGCCCCCAAAGACACGATCCTTTGAATTGGGCAACGTTGCAGTTTCACCGTCGATATGTTTTTCCGTAATATTATTACGTACAACCCAATAGGCCAGTCGAATCGGAACTTGAGGTGGAAGGAATTAGGTACCAAGGATTTCCCACTGGAAATTGTTCAGCATGCTTGGGGAAGTACGCCCACCAAAGTTCGAGCAAATTCGAGTTAGCTGAAAAAGGGGTCCAAAGTCCAAGATGGCGGCATCTATAGATGGTAATTCTCGACGGTGGCGCGCCTAGCGGCCGATGGCACATTTTCGTCCTACAGATCTTGTTGTCTCCTGTGTGTTCCTTATGGGGGCTCCTGGCTTGTCCAACAAAAACTATTTTTGGCTCGAAAACTGTTGGGTTATCAGCATTTTCTCACATAATCTCATTTATTCTCGATTAAATTTTGAATCGATTGGTGGCTGCCGGAAAATTATCGATTGATCCGTTCAGAAGCTATGGTGGATTGAAACGGTATTGTTGTTGATTTTTCTCGATTCAACTCGGCATCGATTGACCTTGAAGTGAAACTTGCCTAGGTAGGTACCTTACAGTGTTGCCAAGTTGTGGGGGTTTCCCCCCAAATTTGAGGGGTTTTGTGGAAGTCAGAGGGACTAGAAAAAAGTATAAAAATGAAGAAATACCAGGTAAGTGCTGCAAATGAATTACAGCTAAGGCTGCCACTGCACAGCTAACTGAATTGAGAGATAGGTACTCAAATAAAAGCCATTTGGGTTTGGGATGTACGTCTACCAACTTGTGGGTAGGTACAAACCTAATTTTTATTGGTGTTTTAGTATGTTAATTTACTGACTTTACTGATAAGTATTCAGAAAGAGTTAGTAATAAATAGTTTATAGTTTTAGGTAATATTTAAAATTTTAGTTGTATATTATGGAGTTAGGTATGTTTTATGAGAAATAGTACCTATATTTTTAATGCTTAAAAATGAATTATTCATCCTTAACTTTTGGGGTTTTCGGGGATTTTTTCATATTTGGGGGGATTTGGGGTTTTTTTTACGTTGCCGCAGGGGGTTTTGACGGTCACACCTTGGCAACACTGGTACCTTATTGTAAACAAACCGTGGGACGAAAATGCCGGCAGTGACCGCTACGCACCGCTCGCAAGTCAACTCTTACCATCTTCTATGCCCTCTTTCAGAAAAACCGCTATAAACACTTAACCGTTCATCCGATTGCCTCAAATTTGGTCTCAATTGATTCAGCATTAAATTTCCTTAAAAAAATATCCATTTCAGATTCAATTCTAGTGTTATTATTACTGTTCAGGGTTTAGAACGAAATGTTGATGAAATGGCATAATTTCAATAAAAACCGTGTCATTTGAGCCTTAAAATCATAAAGACTTGTATTTTATTGGCTATTTTCATATTTTATCATCTTTATTCAAACCTCGAACATTTTCCGAATTAGAAACTCAAATTGAGGGAATGGAAGTTGTCAGTTCCACGAAAGTTTACGAGTTTTTAAGCCGGTTTCGGCGGTCAAGCCATCGTCAGTCCAAAACCGACACTCAGGTTTCGGCTCGACTCAGGTGTCGGTTTTGGACTGACGATGGCTTGACCGCCGAAACCGGCTTAAAAACTCGTAAACTTTCGTGGAACTGACAACTTCCATTCCCTCAATTTGAGTTTCTAATTCGAATTATGGGGTTCCACAACTACTTCCCAAATGATTTGATTCATACTCGAACATTTTCATCAATTTGGGAAATATTCCACCAAAAAAAAAAAAACGTTTTACGCTTTCGTAAATAAATAATCTCTTTTCAAAGATTGGCGATCAGAGGTTGGGCGGCAATGCGGTTCTGATGTGTCCCGAATGACCGTTTCATTTGAAAATGAGGTAATTTTGGATAAGCGCCAAGCCGCCTCGCCCGCCCTGCCGCATTGAGGCCATCATCGCCCCAACGCTTTGGCGAATTCAATTAGAGTAATTGGCGGTTATGGCTCCAGCTAGGGGCCAGCCTTCGGAGTCTCCCCTACGAGTCACTTCGATACCTAATTCAATAAATTCGCTCGACTAATCGATTTAAAGAGCCAGAGAGCTAACTGGAGTTTCTTGCGGCAGACCGGAAGTTGACGGCGCGAAAGCGCCAAGAATAACAATGAAGTTAATCGGCTTTTGGCCACTTTGCCGGTGGGAATGGTCGGATGCGGGGCCGAATGTTTTACTAATTGTAAGCTAAGTGAATTGGCGACGATTGTTTTTTCATGTACCGCTCTGTAGCTGGTGATTCAAATCAGGTCGGTCACCTTTTTTTGGAATCATAACTGCGAAAAACGTGTCAGGAGGAAGTAAAATGACCAAATTTTATGGTTAGCTGTGAAAAAGTTATAATTAATTATTGCAAACTTGCAATGACAGACCTGTCTGTTGCATTCGAATAAAACACCTTTAACAGACATAAAGTTTATCGTGATACACGAGCACTGCCGTCCTAAGTTAAAACGTCCTATCTCAGTTTTCTGCGTTTTGAGAAAAACGCGGTTAAGTGAGATTGTTTGCACCGTCCACGTTTTTAACCCTAGCTATTTGGAATTTTCACGATAGCTCCTTGACATCACCCCCCAACTTTGTCAGTTGTCAACAAACCTCAATATTAAACCAGCAGGTTGAAATTATCAATTGAAGTGCAAGAAGTCGAAGATAAGACTTTGTTGTTGTTGTTCGTTTTCTTGTCGTGTGCCTTAGGCCACGTTCGACATTGGTTTTTATACCTAGGATAGGACTTTTTAACCTAGTAGTAGTAGTTTTTGGAACTCAGTATTCGAAGATGAATATCTTGCCCACATCCATGACAGACACAGCTTTGCTACTCACTAGGCCAGAAAGTCCTAACTCCTTCATTTGAGACCTCCTTTATTTGACTTAGGACGATTTATTCTAGCACAAGTTACTGAATTTTTTCAGTTATACAAGGTCAAAGTGTCCTAACTTTCTGCTACTTAGGACTTTTTAGCCTAGGACTACCAAGTTAGGACTTTCTGTTCTTGGATGGAGGCGGAAATTGACAAAAGTGAGATAGGACAAAGCCATTTTTCAGTCCTTTCCAATGAAGATAGGTCTTTCTAACCTGGCCCATCAGACGCGTCATGTCAAAATCTATGCAACCACGTCCTTAACTCAAAAAGCGAAAAAAATGAGATAGGACGTTTTAACTAAGGACGGCAGAGCAGTACCTGCCTATTTGAAATGATGAGGACGTAAACTTTTGGGCGAGACCTTTATGGCCGATTTCACCAACCTAGGAGCTAATCCGGACGTATATGTTAAAACAAAGTTACCAAGAACAGACATGCCCGGATTAACTCTAATCCGAGGTTGGTGCAATTCGCAATTAAAGTCCCCACGTTTCCCAGCAGAAAGTGCGAGGAGAGGGAGGAAAGGTCCAGTTTTTCGCTCATAACTTGAAAAGGAGAAGTTGGACCGTGAAAGCGACCCTATTTAAAATTAGAGTTAAATTAATTTCCTACAAGTTTTATTCAATGCACTTTTTTCCTAACTCCAATTCTTTCAGAGATATACGCTATCAAGATTGACGATTGCTGACAAAAGTCGAATCCCACGTTTTTGGCGCCGAGTTCGCTGTATCGTCTAATCTATTGATCTTAGGCCCGGTTTATTGACAAAATTCCGATAGCCATGAAAACTTCAGATAAAATTATCCACGGTATGTCAAATAGCGATTTTAAAGGGAAAATTAACCGACTCCTTAGGTATTGAATAAATAAGCCAAAATTAGTCATGAAAGCAAAAACCTTTGAGGCGGTTAGATAACGCCTTCCATACTCACTTTGACTTTGATGGTGCAAAAAAAAAAAATAAATATCGGTACCTAGTGGCTTATCAAAGTGGAAAATGACCCTACTGAAGAACATGCTCGAATCTTTTTACCTCTTTCTTTTTCTCCGGGCCGATGTTTTCAGAGCGAGCTCATAGGGTCTGGGTAATTCGTGAATTCCGACTTCTCTTCATCTTTAAAGGAAACACTATCTGATCTTTTTTAGCCACTGCATGAAAAGAAACCGCCGGTGCTAACTAAGATTTTAAACATATCCTCCGAGGTACGTATTTTCCAGCTCTCCTTTCAATGGAAAAGAGCTTGCTCACACATTGCACGCTAGCGAGGGTAAAATGAACTCCGGCCTCACCATGTAAATAACCTTTTCAGCCCTTTGCTAACGTTTTCGCTGAGGAGGATGATACTAAGCAAATATTGACCCAGTCAGTCGTACACGTTCCTACTCTTATTTCTCGAGCTGTATGATGACAAATATTAGAAAAAGTAAGAACAGCGCAGGTACTGCTAGTTGGTATGGGTTTCGGAAAATTCAAATTGCTCCTTGTGCATACCTATCTGGTTCAAGAAGCTCTACGCTTAAGAAAAGCCCTCTTTTGAAGGTTCCTCCATATACCTAGCGTTTCCAAGTTAAATCCCAAATCTTACAAACCAACTTGAACATTTTTCAATCCAAATTGAGAATTTGCTGAACTCGCTAGAAGAATTGAGGAGCTTACTTTCAAAAAGGGTCATATCCACTTCCGGAAAAATTTCAGGAAGTGAAAAAAACGTTCAAGGAGTTATTGATTGAAATTTAAATTTAGTTTTTAATCTTGTGTAGCTTAGTGAACCACTAGAAATGACATCCTAAAACATGAGCAGCCAATCCCGAAAACCAAAGGAGATACAGCTAATTATAATTAGGATATGACCCCTATTCATCAAAATTTCGGATATGTTCCATTTTGACGAAAACGTCTTTTACTGAAAATCCGTCTTTTACTGAATTTTTTCGAAAATCGGATATGACCCCTTTTGAAAGTAATCTCCTCAATTATTTTGAACAATGTTAAATGAAAAAAAAAAAAAAATTCATGCTCTGGTATAGGGAAGATGAGTGATGTAGTCGATCTGAAAGTTATGCTCAGTTATACAAGTCAGCCTTAACCTTTTTCCGAACAAATCGGAGCGTCAAAATTCGGGAACGTTGGGCGAACTGTGTTTGTAATTAGTCGGCATTGATTGGTTGGGGATGGGGAACGGGGGCTTTACGCTCCATTGAAAGCCCAGCCATTAGGGCTTTGCAGCGAGAGAGGACTTAACGGCCCCCTCAAGTAACGAGGACTTTACACGTAGGTGAACTTCTGAACACTTTTACATTTGGGCCAACCCAGCAGTATCGAAGCGTATTCGAATCGATCAAACATTTTCAACTTTACAGGAGTAGTTAATACCAGCATCCACCTACATTAAAACGTGGTTATTCTACCTACAAAAATAGGGGTGAAACTAGACCAAAAATGAAACCAAACTGTCTCAATCGCATTTTTTTAAAGTTTTTTTTTTTTTTTAAGGACAGCCACGTTTTTTACCTCATTCCTCCGCTTCAACACAATTTTTTTCCAACTTTTGCGAACAGTTCTGATTCCTCGCTAAATTTGCTATACGCCTGCGTAGTAGAGTCGTAATAAAAAACCAACATCTAAGAACCGTTATTGCAATATAAACATTAACCAGTAGTGCGTAGATAGCACACAATACTTCCGTCTTTTGATACGCAAATTTTTGACACAATATGATTATATTTGGACTACTTTTGAGGCTGTTTAGGTCATTTATGATAAAACTCGCAGTGCAAATTTAAAAACTCGCCTAAAATCAAAATACGTCTACTTATCGGGATATAACAAATATCCAAAGGTAAAACAAATAGTTTAAGGCCAAAAACGCTAAAATCGGTGCATTTTTGCGGTCAGACAAAACCAATAGGAAACATTGAAAGTGCTAATATTCGGGAGTACTGTGAGTAATTCGAATACCGGTTAAACAGGGTGCCAAGATGGATATTATAGTTCAAGAAATTTGAAAAAAAGTTTGAGCATTGAGGGAGCTATGGCCATTTTGTTAAATAACCCTAACCCTGATACTTGACTTCAAAAATTTAATGAACACCCGTTCATCCGATCCTCAACCCGATCCTCAACAATTCATTATAAAAAAGAGTTTTTCCCCACAATGTAAAATAATAAAAGAGTTTCGATTCGGCAAGAACTTCAAAACTCCCAGAGCTTCAGAACTCCAGATACATCATTATCATGATAAAGCTAAGCCGTCGCTACTGAAACGCAAGCATCGATGACCAATTGGCTGTATAGTTGACGGTATAACTGCTGTGGTCAGCAGCCCAGTTGGTCGGTCGGTTGGCTTAGATTCACCCCCGCACTTGCACGCGCGTGTACAACGCGTGGGCGGCGCTTCACGATCGGATAATTTGGATAGCGCGCCACTGAATAGAATCGCGTAATTGGCCCCGATCGGAGGGCGAATGTTCGACGTTCGGCGCCGAACTCTGGCAGTTTGACGCATCATTTACCCAATAAACGTCCCAGCAACGAGAGAATTCCGACTTCCCAGTTTGTATCTTCGGCCGCCGATGTAGGGTTGAAACTCGTAATACCTAAATAGAGCGAATTATCGGAATTTCTGAATTTTGAGTCAAAATTTTTGACAAAGCATTCTGAGTTGACCACTTCAGAAAAACGCGTCAGGACCGATCCAAAAATAAGATTGCTCGACAAGGCCGGTAGTTTATCTCGGTAACCGCCCTCCCCCCCACTTTATGTTACAATGGACCGTTTTTCTTTTGTCGCAGGAGATTTTAGATTCTGGTGTGCGCGGTTCGTTTGAAAATCGTCATATTGTTGCCATAAGGTTGCTACGGAACGAGTCGTTTGCAACCACCGCCTGAAGAGGGCACGATGGAATCATTTAACGGATTTCAAAGCTCCCAGCGTAGGCAACTGTGTAAACAGTTCCTTCCTTTTATCACAATAGGTATGGGAAACCATTCAACCACGAACAACCGCTTTCAGAAGCACTCGAATGTTCACAAATAACAGTGGTTCCGGGAATCAATGGTTTCAGCTCGAAAATTTCGATGGGTTGCTCTGCTCAATGGACAAAGGCAAGGCATTTGATAAATCTGATCGAGTACCCAAGTTTTCAGTATCCAAGGTTTCAGAGCATTGGGCAATAAAGGTGAACATTCAAGAAAATTATTAGGATTTATTGGAACGGGGGTGATCGAACAATGGAAAATGCGGATACTACGCCAACCGAAGCATCAGATTCCTCCCAATTAAATAAAAGTTTCCCTCGAAATTCCAAAAGTACTCAAATGTACCTATTTCTTCAAGTAAAGGGTCACCTCATGGACAAATTCATCATTATATCATAATTATGCAAAATGAATACCGCCGATCGATAGTACCTACTACACATCTTGCATGGAATTGACGTTCCTATGGAGAGGTTCGATTAATGCAAGTGTCTCGTTTGCCAGCAATCCCGCCCTCCTCTTGAGGGCGGCAGGGCACGCCCAGGACAACTTTGGTCATCCAAGCCAACACCTGGAACTGGTCCAGCGTCATTATAAAACCTAGACTGTGACTCGAACTGAAGCTAAAAGTGAAACTCAATTTAGGAGTGAGAGAAAAGCAGGAAGCTCAAGCTGAAACTAAAATTTATACTCTAAGTAACTAAAACTAACAAAGAATTTCAATCCAAAAAAAAAAAATTAACTATAAAATTCATCCTGATTTAAGTTGAGTCCGAGTTGAGTTTGAAAGTTGAGTTTGATCGTTGAGTTGGCAATTTGAGTTTGAGAAGTTAGTTTGATAGTTGAGGTTGTCAGATCAAACTTGTCTCACAAATTCATCAGTCAAACTCGAGTGTCAAACTCATTTCTCAATCTCAACCATCAAACTCAACTCACATTTCTCAACTCAAACTGATTTATCGAACTCAACTATCGAACTGAACTATCAAACTCATTACTCAAACTCAACTACCACATTCAACTTTCAAAATGAACAATCAAACTCAATCAAACTTGTCTCACAAATTCAACTCTCACACTCAACGATCAAACTCATTACTCATTACTCATTACGATTACTCAAACTCTACTCAACTCAAGTATTAAACTTAACTCCTAAACCCAACTCCAAAACTCAACTGTCAAACTTGACTAGCAAACTCATTTCTCAAAATCGAACTAAACTCATTTGTCAAACTCGAATATCAAACAACTTGAATCCACACTCGACTATTATACTCATTACTCAAAAACAAATATCAAACTCATTACTCAAACTCAAGTTTCAAATTCAACTGTCAAAATGAACTCACAAACTCAACTATCGAACTCAACCAACAAACTTAACTCACATACTGAAGTATCAAACTCAACTTGCAAACTCGACTATCAAACTGATTTCTCAAACTCAACTATCAAAATAAAATAACAAACTGAACTATCAAAGTCATTACTCAAACTCAACTATCAAATTCAACTCTCAACATGAACTATCATACTCAACTCTCAAACTTGTAACACAAATTCAACTCTCAAACTCAACGATTCAGTTTCGGAGTTGTGTTTCAAACTTGATTATGAAAGTTGGGTTAGCAAGTTAAGTTTGCAAGTTGAGTTTGGTAGTTGATTTTGAGTAATGAGTTTGATAGTCAAGTTTGGGAGTTGAATTTGTGATGCAAGTTTGATAGCTGAGTTTGATATTTCATTTTGAGAGTTGAATTTGATATAGTTGATTTCGTTGAGTTCGAGTAATGACTTTGATAGTTCAGTTCGATATTACATTTTGGTAGTTGAGTTTGAGAAGGAGTGAGCTCGGTGTGTTTGAGTGTGTGAGCTCGGATAGATAGTTGAGTTTACCTATACTTTATTTATACGGTTTGATACTTCAGTATGTGAGTTTAGTTTGATGGTTGGGTTTGATAGTTGAGTTTGTGATTTCAGTTCAAGAGTTGGTTTGAGAGGCGGTTGAGTTTGACAAATGAGTTTGATATTTGATTTTGAGATTTTGATGAGTTTGATAGATGGGCGTAAGAGTTGAGGTTTCGAGTTGAGCTTGTTATTTATGTTTGATAAATGAGTTTGATAGTTCAGTTCGATAAGTCGAGTATGGTAGTTGAGCTTGAGAAATGAGTGTGATAGTCGAGTTTGACTGTTGAGCTTTGGAGTTGAGTTTGCGAGTTGATTTTCATGCTTGAGTTCGATAGTTGAGCTTGAGAGATGAGTTTGATAGTTGAGTTTGATGGTTCAGTTTGAGAGTTAAGTTTGATCTTTGAGTTTGAAAGTTGGGTAAGCAAGTTAAGTTTGAAGTTTGGAAGTTGTGTTCGAGTACGACCGATTGAGTACGACCGTTGAGTTTGAGAGTTGAATTTGTGAGACAAGTTTGATAGTTGAGTTTGAGTAATGAGTTTGATAGTTCAGTTCGATAGTTGAGTTTGAGTAATGAATTTGATACTCGAGTTTGAGAGTTGAATAGGACTGTTGAGTTTGAGAGATGATTTTGTTTGTTGAGTTGTTGATTTCACTATGGTAGTTGAGTTTGAGAAATGAGTTTGATATTTAATTTTGAGAGTTGAGCTTGATATTTCAGTTTGGTAGTCGAGTTTGGTAGTTGAGTTTGTCAGTTGAGTTCAATAGTTGAGTTTGATTCTCCAGTAGGTATGTGAGCTCTGTTTGAGAGTAGAGTTTGGGAGCTCCATTTATTCATTCGTTAAGTACAATATTTGCACTGGGCAGCCCGCGAGCCAACAGCGACATACCTACCAGAATGTTTTGATAATGAATATTGGAAAGTACAGCCGCAAATGATTTAATCCGGTCCTTCAAACTTAATTGTAGTTGTAGGTAGGCCTGCACTTGACTCCGAGCGTCTGCGATGATATTCCAAAAGTGCCGGGCGGTAAGAAGGCTTTGGAACCTTCGCAATTTTCTCGAGCCCTTCCCGGCACATCTTCTATTCAATTCCCTCGTCATCTTGATCGTCATTCTTCCGGGTTACGGATTCTTGAAGCTTTGCTGAGCAAGGCCTGTTCCGGTGATTAGAGACGGGAAAAGTTTCAGGCCGTTCAATGGAACGACTGAACTGTCGAGCGGGGATTACACAGCAACGCAAAGTTGGCCAACGACCCTCATCCTGATCCAGTTCTGAACCACTGGATGAATCGGCCCAACTTCGGCCGCTATATCTGGTGAGCTTCCAGCAGCTCAGAATTACTTACACGCTAACACGGTCCCTCCTCAGAAATTTCGATATTCATCAATTTAGTTGAAGGACGATCGTGAGATTTGCGATAATAAGGTGTCATAGTCATTCGAGATTTTTTTCATGTGAGTAATTTTCAATCTTTGTGTTTTTCACAATAATGCTGGGTTCACATGCGCGTCATGCGTACTGCGTAATGAGATCTGATTGGCTGCCAGTTTACGCACTTGACGCACTTCACGCAAATATAAAAAAAATTGGATATTTTACGCATTGTACGCAGAGTACGGAGAGGAAGAAGAAGAAGAAGACAATTCCAGCGCCCGTGATACCATTGGCGACTCAGATTAACGATGAGCGCTCTAGCGGCCGAGCGGCGGAACTAGTATTGGTTGGACAACCCCGGCTCCAGTCCCTTGGAAAGCATAGCCATTGACCAGTTTTTTTGATGAATTTTCTTTGATAACTCCAGAATGTTCTAGCTCGAGTGATTTTGTACTTTTCCGTATGGATATTGGTATTGTTAACGCGAAAGAAAAATGAAATAGGCCCACTGACTTATACTAAAACATTGTTATAACAAGTCTAAGTAGGATAATATCCTACCCCCAGATATTATCTGGGTCTCAATAGGTCTCAGATCATGTCATCACGCTGGTTTTGTTTATTTTGGTGACGAAAATTTTCAATTTTCTCGCACGTCGCCATTCATTAGACTAATCATACATGAGTATAAAACCAGTGGTGCGTAGATAACACACAATACTTCCATGTTTTGATACGTAGGTACCTACATTTCTGACGCAATTGAATTATGTTTTGACTGCTTTTGAGGCAAATAAAAGCATCTATCTATTGATCAAAATGTTAATCGCAGGTTTCCTACGAAATTTTTACTTCCATATATACGGAGGAAATGGAAGTATTGGAATCGTCCTAAAATCGAAAATCGGAACGAAGCTACATAAAAAACGATCACTTATACACATTTACTCAGAATCACTTCCCGAACAAGTGTCTGTGTGCCCGTCTGTGGTCATTTACAACCAGTGGTGCTTAACACACAATGCTTCCATATTTTGAAACGTACATATTTGACAAAATTCGATCATATTTTGACTGTTTTCAAGGGTGTTTAGGTCAAAAATATCAAAAAGTTCACTATGCAAATTTTAAAATTCGCAACAAAAAAAATCGCTCCATTTTTGGAATATAAAAAATATCCACATATTCTGCAAGGTAAAACAAAGATTTTGAGACCAAGAACGGTCTAATCGGTCCATTTTTGTGGCCGGAAAAAAATAAAATAGAAAACACTAAAAATGCAAATATGTCGGAAGTACTGTGAGTTATTCAAATTCCGATTAAACAGGGTGTTAGGTCTTGCCGAGACAAACATTTCAGTTCAAGAAATTTGAAAAAAGGTTGAGAATTGAGGGAGTTACGGTCATATTAGTAAATGGATGAGAGACTGTCCAACCAATAGCCGCCATTGTAGAGGCGACCGCAGCGCACTCATCGGTAATCTGAGTCGCCAATATTGTTTTGTCAGCGTGTTTTGTGTCGAACCCAAAAGGTAGTACGTGTTTCAAACTGTGTTTCGGAAATTTCGAACCGGTTGTTAGCAATAATAATTACATATTATAATGATAAAATAGATAAGAATAGACTTCAACTCTCTTGTCATGTTGAGCGCCTTGTTGTCATTGAAATAACATAATATAACATAATTATTATGTTCTTTCAATGACAACAAGGCGTTCAACATGACAAGAGAGTTGAAGTCTATTCTTATCTACCTATTTTATCCTATCAATTCTTATATATTCTGTCGGATTTGAGAACATGAACCACAATGGCAACAACTAAATTTTTACGCAGTTCGAAGACGCATCTCCAACATGTGAACGCCATCTCGGTTTTGCGCACTTGACGCATGCGTAAACGGACTTGACGCACTGTACGCAGGACGCACTAAACGCAGAAAAAATGCCCGAATGAACCCAGCTCTCTATGCATGACTAGATATCGACAGTGAATCTGCAAAACCTCTAAAAGGGGTTTTCCGGGAAAATGATGTTTTGAGCTCTACTGGTAAAACAACTCCTTACGCATCTCCTCGGGGCAAGAAAATGGACTCAGGGCTAAGTTCCCATTACCATCTCAGCACAGCCAGCAATCGGGATTTTTTTTCACCACCACTAACATTTTGGGTTTTCAACATACGAGGTTTTGCAGATTCACTGTCGATATAAAGGTGAATTGATCCGAGCTTGTTCGACTAGACACATACCTACCTAGTACATTACAGTATAGCCTATAGGGTACTGTATAGGTGCTATGCCAGGAATATTTGGAGCTCTTCCACTATGAATAGAATGGAATAAAAACTATGTTTATTTTACAAAATTCAAAGCATTAACATCAAGCGAAAAAACATCATAATGGCCTGATAGTAAGATCCTTTCTGGCCAAACTTGACAAGATGCCAGCTCCATCATCTTCCACTATGATATTCAGGTACGTCAACAGGATTAGGTACTTCGGATTAGGTTGGACCTACGAGCAATGAATCCACATCAATAGCCGAAATGATGTTCGTAGTTTTGATACCCTATACTGCCAAACATTAGGTAAGTATTGGGTAGAAATAGAAATGTGCTCACCTCGAAGAACATCATTGGAACAGTATCTTCACAATACCTACTCGTTTTCTTTTTCGAGGAAGAAATACGAACGTGACGGTATCATTTATCAACGACAGAACTGATAGGTAGGTACCTAGCGAAATAATGCTATTTTCCCATTCTGTACACCTACACGGGCACGAACAAACGTTGAAGAGCCCAGAAAATTGGTAGTGTCATGTTACTGAATTGCGATGCCTTGGACTTCGCTGCTAATGAGATGTCTTGTGATGTCATCAGTTTGTTAACTCGGGAAAAACGATCTGCCCGGCAAACTCGACAATAAATTGGTTCAATAAGGTCGTCTTTTACACGGCCATCCGTCCACCTCGAGTTTCTACCACCTCGGACATCGGCGACCACCTACTCAATCTTGTTCAAACACGAGCGCACACATGCCGGGACATGCTATGCTTCGTGAATACAGGTCATTACGTTCACGACACTGGCAGACCAACACATCCTCCGCCTCTTTCCCCTCGGCCGGCGGAGAATACTCCGAGTTGGCACTTACGTTCCAAATCACCTTGGCTTTTATTAGTTTGGCAAAGGAAAGCTTGCTTGCTTGTGACTGGCCATCAAACGGCTTAATACAAACTTCTTCCTTTAAGGACCTTCGAGGGACGTCGGGACTTTCGGCCTCACGGCAGTGTCCCAGTGCACCCCTAGATTTTTCCTTCTGGTCCAGAGCGCATTGGTGTCCAAAAATATTGGTGCTCTATTTCCAGAGATATTGGTACATTATTTCCAGAAATATTGGTACATTATTTCCAGAAATATTGGTGCATCATTTCCAAAAATATTGGTGCATTATTTCCAGAAATATTGGCGCATTATTTCCAGAAATATTGGCGCATTATTTCCAGAAATATTGGTACATTTTGTCCATTTTGGTCCGATTTTGTAACTTTTCTCAAATTATCTAACTGGAATGTTTGTCCTATTAGAAGAATAAGACCTATCGCCCTGTTTGACCGAAATTCGAATTGCTCAGTACTTCCGATATTTTAGCACTTGAATTATAACGCCTGACATTTTCTTCTCTATCACATTTGTAAGTAATACCCAGAAAACTGTTAAAAAAAGTGATTTTGGCCGTATCACTACCCCCAAAATTGACCCTGTTGACCAAAATCTCGAAAAAATGACAAATTTCATGTTTTTTCAGTCAATAACCAAAGATTCGTGAAAAAACCTCTTGAAAATTTCTTGATTTGAAATGTCCTAACACCTTGTTTAATCGGAATTTGAATAACTCACGCTACTTTCGATATATTTGCATTTTTAGAGTTTTCTATTAAATAAATTTTATTTTTCCTTGGCCACAACAATAGACCGATTTGAGCGTTCTTGGTCTTAAAATCTTGGTTTTACCTTGCAGAATACGTAAATATTTTTTATAATCTGATAACTTGACGTATTTTGATATTAGGCGAGTTATCAATTTCGCATATCGAGTTTTTTATATTTTTGACCTAAACCACCTCAAAACTAGTCAAAATGTAATCAAATTGATTAAAAAAATATGGAAGTATTGGGTGTTATCTATTCACCACTGGTTTGAATATAAGAATTGAAAGCATATTTAACCCTTAAAACATTAACGTTTATGGTGAAAGCTGACAGTATTGCTATTTTAATAAACGAACGCATTTCCGGGAGAAATTCAATTCATGGGACGAGGGTATTATTACGATCTTTCCATTATATTTGCAAGCCAAATAGAATATCGGCTCTCGATACAAATTGATATCTGGAAATTAAAGCCCAGGGGAGTTATATTGCTTTTACCGTTCGCGGAACGATATTTACAGCATGCTGTACCCACATAAAACGTCAAGATGATTCATAAATAAGTTAAGGATTTACGTTTACTGTTCACGAGGAGACACGAGAAAATAGCAATTTTTTCCTCGAGACATTCCAACGGTTTATTACCTATTGAAAATCAAACCAAAGGCCCATTCACCAGCCACTACATTTCTTGGTCGATTTTCACCTGCCAACGATCAGCATTTTGCGCTGAAAGTTCTTCCACGAGGGCAGTTTTAATTAAACAGGAATCCGAGGGTCGGTGGTTTCGGGAGACGTTGAAAGGACCCGGGTGATTGATCGGGATGGTGAACCTCAACGAACAATGAAAGAGGGCGAACGTTCGGGAAGGGTTGGCTAATTATAGCCGAGATCTGATACTGCAGGGTTGGAAATTTCAAATAAAACGGTTTGTCCTTCTCGGCAGCTCCTAATTATCCATGAAGGCGACGATGTCACGTCAATTTGTAACCAACGTGGTTAGAGCAATAACCGACAAAGTTTTCCTTCCTTCGATAGAGCTTTCTCATGAACATCAATAACTATGATATCCATGGATTGCGGTTTTCCAATAATATTGGTTATTTAGGCGGAGAATTGTACCAAATTGTTCACACCTGAAAACACGTTTTACTTAGTTGCTGTTGGATATACAACTAGGTATCCAGAGTTTGGCAAAAAGTATTTCGTCACTTACAAGTTACATCACCGCCTAACTCAATTTTTGGCGAAAATGAGTTGGACACACCACTCGATACATTTTTCAATAGCCGATATCATGGTAAAACTGCCAAGGAGATTGAACCAACCAGTGAAGAAGGAGATGGAGAAGAGACAACACCGCTCATTGTATTTCCAAGTTGAAATAATTAGTTTTTTGTAGGTAACTCCTGAAAACTTGGAAAATTGAGTTAGGTGGTGTTAGAACTCAAGTGGCGAATTACAATTATCACCCTGATCAGCTGACAACAATAGTCTACAAGGGTCGATCATCCATCTACAACGACCTAAAAATAGGTATAGTAGAGGTTTTCTTACCTTACAGCACAGTCTCGTTAGTACTGGTCCTGGGACCGTTGACTAGAGAATACTTGGAACTCCCGGCGCCATTCCTCCGGGTCACTTGGACGGCGCCACGGATGAAAAGCTCCTTGAAAGTCTCTCTGAACTGACGGGACATTCCGCAGTAAATGGCGAAATTGATCGGGTAGCTCAGGATGATGAAGAAATTCGTGAAGAGGATGAGTATGTTGGCCACCCGGTAGTCGAGGATCTCCTTGATGCTACTCGATATGATGTGTAGGACCTGGCGAAAAAAGATACGCAGGTTGGAGGAACTTGATATTTCAAAAAAGGTACTCAATAGTTTGTTCCAGGAGCGTGAATGAGGGCATTCGTAGGTGCCCAGAGAAAACAACACTTCAGATGCCTCACGGATGCGCAGTGCAAAGGTTCGGCGGGGAGCGCTCCATCAACAATAGGGCTAGTTTTACCAACAGTTAAAACCTTGTTACTTCCATATTTACAGAGTAAATGGAAGTATCGGAATCGTCCTAAAATCGAGAACCGGAACGGAGCTTCAGAAAAATTTTTTTCTTATACACATTTACTCCGTCTGTAGTCATTTACGAAATTCGCCATAACTCCCTCAATTTTCAACCTTTTTTCAAATTTCTTGGACTGAAATGTTTGTCTTGGCAAGGCCTAACACAATGTTTAATCGGAATTTGAATAACTCACAGCAGGTACTTCCGATATATTTGCATTTTTAGTGTTTTCTATGTTATTTTTTTCCGGCCTCAAAAATGAACCGATTTGAGCGTTCTTGGTCTTAAAATCATTGTTTTACCTTGCAGAATATGTGGATTTTTTTTATAATCCGATAATTATGCGTATTTTTAATTTGGGTGAATTTTAAAATTTGAAAAGTGAATTTTTTGATATTTTTGACCTAAACACCCTTAAAAGCAGTCAAAATATGATCAAATTGTATTATAATTTTACGTTTCAAAATATGGAAGTATTTTGTGTTGTCTACGCACCGCTGGGTTTTCCTTGATCTTGATGGTAATGCCTTATTTTGACACAAATGAAACCATCAAACCTTGACATAGAAATTGTTGATGTTCCTCGACCTTCGTTTTCATTGTTGGTGAAATCGGCCCATAGGTAAAAAAAATAGGTACAAAGGTACATCGAACAGATGAGGAAACCTCACACTGCGCGTGCGCAAGGCACAAACGCATGCTTACACTCACGCTTCTGGAACAGGCCCTGTGTTTGTTCTAGCAAACGAACTGCGGTCTTGCGAAACTTGTTATCCAAATTATACTGCGCATATTTTTTGAAATAACGATAATCAGGCTAATCGTCACTCAAGTTCTGATACCACCTAATCCACATTGACTCATTTTTCAGAGACAAAAAACTGTTTATTTCCGAAATTATCACGCGATTGTTTCTGAAAAGTTAGTATCTTTATCATGATGGCTTCGTGTCAGTATGAAACTATGAACGATACTCAATTTCTAAAAATTGGAGAAAATTTTGTGGGTTCGTCTGTATTGTCCACCTGACCAAAAAACTGATAAGGCGGTGTTGACATTTTTGCAGTTTGCGCTCGATCTGTTGATTATGGCTCGAAACTGATTGTTCCTATCGCTCCGGCAGTGCTGCACCAAAACACTGCGCATTTATACTGCGCAAGACATAATAAACCAATTTTGACAAAAATGTGGACTAGGTGGTATCAGAACTTGAATGACGTAATGGTTCATGGGTTTCAGTTGTAGCAAGAATGTATCCAGGGCAATTTGGTTCTCCTCTTGCATCCTTCGCTCCTCACACGTGTATCCTGCAAGGGTCGCTCAATGAAAACTGCATGATAATGATCCCGGTCGCTTTAATTATTATAATTATAATTCCTTTACGGCCTGGCAAGAGAGGCCTACGATTTCTCGTCGGGGATGGAAAACTTGTACATCAGTGCCGCCACGAGGGAATGCCGGTCACTAGACGTGGATAAGTCTTGCAAATCAATTCTTTGACCCCGTATTAAAGGACCTATCCACTTGCCCCTCACTTTAATTTGCCCGCTCTCTGGACTAGTCCTGCGTGACCATTTGTAGTCAGTCTCAACCCTTTGGGCTGTCCTTTCATCCCTTCTCGGTGGTGCTGGCGCCAGTGGCTGCTACGGTCGAGACCAATGGTAAACATGGCCGACACCTTAGCTCATTACAACAGGAAGAAGGCCAGGACTCGTGCAGTTTTTATGCCTTTTTTTATTCTGTTGTTTATCAGGTATTTCCAAATTAACTGAGTAAATGGAAGGATTGTAATCATCCTAAAATCGACAATCGGAACGGGGCTTCAGAAAAAACTTTTACTTATACACAATTACTCAGAATCACTTCCCGAACAAGTGTCTGTGTGTACGTGTGTCCGTCTGTGGTCATTTACGAAAATGGCCATAGCTCCCTCAATTCTCAACCTTTTTCCAAATTTCTTGAACTAAAATGTTTGTCCCGTCAAGACCTAACACCCTGTTCAATCAAAATTTGGATAACGCACAGTACTTCCGATATATTTACATTTTTAGTGTTTTATATTTTATTTTTTTCCGGCCACAAAAATGAACCGATTTGAGCGTTTCTGGTCTTAAAATCTTCGTTCTTCCATGCAGAATATGTGGACATTTTTTATGCTCCGATAATTAAGCGTATGTTCATTTTGGGCGAATTTCAAAATTTGCATAGTGGGTTTTTTGATATTTTTGACCTAAACAACCTTAAAAGCAGTCAAAATATGATCAAATTGTGTCACAATTTTTCGTTTCAAAATATGGATGTACCTATTGTTTGTTATCTACGCACCACTGGTTTTATTTCAGATTTGTGTGTCAAAATGTCAAAATCGGTTCAGAAATCAAAAAACACATCTTAAACCCCACTCGAAAGCTTGGTTATTAACGTTTTTTCATTCCCCGATGATTATTTGAAAAAATCTGGAAAACCGGCGGTATCACAATTGTTTTACGCTTGCTATTGGAAATATCAAATTCGCTGAACTGTTATTTGCCGAGCTGTTCTACCGGCAGCCTTCATTTCCCCTCGGTACGCCAGGAAAAGCAATATATGCAAGGGAAAGCGGAGGCAAAATGAACCGGCTCGAGAGACTTTTTCGTCGAGAAAGGATTCGAAAGACGGACAAAGATGGAGGAGACGGTCAAAAAGCGTAAATTAAGATTCTTGGCAAGACAGAAAGCTTCGAATCAACTGAAGTATCTCGCAGTCTTTTCGAAGCCCGGGGGGAGATAATGCAAGAACTTGCTCGAAGAAATTGCAGCAGCTGACAGGGCTACATGAGAACAGCAAGTCTGTGACAAGAAAATTGAATTTTAATGGTCTCCAGTTCAGTAGGCGAGGCGGAAGGCGGCAACGGCGTCTGAACTTATCGCAGCTAAACAACGACGAATTAAAAAGCGGCAAAAAATGCTCAGCGGAGTTCCTTTTTTCTTCAGCGATATGGAAAAATTAGATTTGTAACGAGAAAGCCTGCCGATGAGCACATTTTTCGGTACCAATTTTTTTTTCAAAAAAACGCATTAAAAAACGCATTTCAAAAAAACGCTTATTTTGCAGCAGCGCAGACGATTTCGGTTTGGTACTTACTGTGACTACGGCTAGGGGAATTTCCGTGAACAGGAAAACCGTCACTACGACTATGAGCATGAGGGTCGTGCAATTGGAGTCCCTCAGCCGTTTGCAATCTCCTTTTCTATTTTCTTTGAACAGCTTATTTCTCTTAATTTGAGCCTTGCGCAGAGCTTTGAACAGGAGAAGGTTGAGCACGACCAGCGACACGCAGGGAAGGGCGTGGACGAATATCACGCGGAACAGAAAGTAGAACGTGTAGTAGACATTAGGAGACAGACCGTGCTCTATCCAATCCGCCACCCTCACCTGAAACATAAAAAAATGAACGTGAACATGAAATGGACGTGCCTGAACGATAGTCATCTTAGAATTCAAAATCTCAAAATTGATATTTTGGGACATATGCCCTTTGTGCTTTAAGGGATCGATATTCAATGTTTAGCACTAAATTGCGTTCTGTCGAGCGAGAAATAATGAGTGAAGGTTTTGCAGGAATCATGAAATAAGAGTACAAGAGGGACACGGCTGGGATGTGCGTGAAATCATATTATCATAATGGTGACTTCTCCAAAACCCGTAAACTGTATCAAGTCGATCAAGCAGCAACATGCTATAACTCAATTTTTGACCAATTTGAGTTAGACCTTGTTTATATGATAAAACAATGCTGTAGATCCATGACCGTGGTCAGAATTGCAAAAAGACGGAAGGCATTACTCTACAGTGAACCTGCAAAACCTCGTAAATTGAGTTTTTGGGAAAATGACCAAAAAGCACAAAAAACAAACCAGCTTGAGTCCATTTTCTTGATTCGAGGAGATGCGCAATGAGTTGTTTTACCAGTAGAACTCAAAACATCATTTTCCCAAAACTCATTTTACGAGGTTTTGCAGGTTCAATGTCGTACTGCAGTTGCCAGTTTTTTCAAAATTCTACAAACATAGAGCTAAGGAAATGCATTAATGTGATTGGTAGAGGTGGCCCTGGGGTTGAACCAAAATTTGGTTTCATTTAATGAATTTTATTGCCGTTTCCAAGCCATGTTCCCATGTTCATTTCTCTCTAAAGGCCAGCAATGAAAACAGTTTTTGGGTCTCCTGTAAAGTTGGAAAAACTGAGTTATAGCATGTTGCTGCTTAAGCGACGATTTGAGCTATTGGTTCATTTTTCTATAGAAATGAACCTTTGTAATCGGTCAGGAAAAAAAAATTTTTAACACCCCCTGAAAATTTGTTGGTTTACGTTTCAAGGGGGGTAGAAACCGAATCTGCAATAAAAATTTTTTGTCCGTCCGCCGTCCGCCGTCCGCCGTACGCCGTCCGCCGTCCGGGGTTTTTCAGGGGGAAGGAGTTATCGAAAATTTTTGAAATTTTTACCAAAAATCAAGTTCCGTATCTAGTTGGTCCTAACATCTCGACAGAACCCTACCTTAATTTTAAGGCCAGTAAAACAGCTGTTGAAGTGGGAAAAAATTCGTGTTTTTCTGGAAACATGAAACATAGGCATGTGACGCATCATTTTCTATAGATTTTTCTATGCTGAATCGAATGAGACCATCGCCACGCCGGGAGCTCCAACCGTTTAGGATTTATTGCAGTTTTAGTAAGACATTTTTGAGTTTTTCAAAATTTTCCCAATTCTTAATAACTCGAAAACTACTCGAGCCACAAAAATCGTTTTCCACTCGTTGGAATCCCCACGAAAACTTCTGTCCTCTCGATATCTTTAATTTAAAGAATTTGGTCGCATTACACAAATCAGCAAAACAAAAATTGGAAAAACTTGAGAATTTGGCCTCGGCTCTTAGATACGGTTGATTGATCTACTTACGACTACTAGCCTATTACACCAACAAGGTGACGCACTCACACTAGACCAGTTGCGCTTGGCAACGTGAGAACGAGACGCTTCACCAACGGTTCTGAGGCATTCTTGAGGCATTTTTAACGTAATTATTCGGAGAATTTAGTGGTAATTATTATTCTGTTGATTATGTATTCAAATAAGAATAGATTAAATGGGGAATTTAAATAAATTAAACTATGTGCTGAGTTAATAAGATTGGTGGATAGATACCTATGAAGATAGGTAGGTTTCTATCAATTAAAGTGGATGATGTAGCTTTTTTGCCGGGTTGAAAAAAAACGTTATTCTAAATCCCCGTCTAAAGTACAAATACATACTGAATTTCTAGAATAAAAACAACTAAATTACTCGTTTCAGAAGTACCTATACATCATAAGTTTTGTCTTTTCCATCCAAAAAGTGAACCCCTGTGCAGAATTCGCAGAATTCTTCGGATACACAGAAATTAACGTGCACATGCCACTGATCTACTTAGCAGCGTTTTTTTTTTTGTTGGAAAATTCGAACTAGATTCCTCGTATAAAACATTGGAGGGGATCGAAGTTCATTCAAAACGAAAATATAGGGTGTGTTGGATCGCATGACTTGAATTTGAGGCTGTGATTTCCAAAACTCGCTCCTTGCAATTTTGACGAAAATTGGGGTGACAGCTGTTTCTGAAAGGTTTGTGTCCGCTCTTCCAGAATCCAAGGTCAGAATTGAGAAAAACGAGCTTCTTCTCCGTTTAGTTGATCATGAAATACCTGGATGAAATTCTTTCCTTCTTTCGTGATTTCTGAAAAACGGGTTACCTTGCAAGGAGCAAGTTTTGGAAATCAGTGCCTCATTTGTTTGTCCCCATTTCCGAAGTATTGCCGAGTAGGTACTTGTATTGATCGATACTGTCTGATATTGTCCAATACTGTCCGATATTCTCTGATATGTTCCAACATTATGTCCGATATTGTCCGATACTATCTGATGATACCATATTATGGTACAATATTGTCTGATACTGTTAGATATTGGCCAAAATGGTCTAATATTGTCTAATACGAATATTTCGTCGATATTCTCCGTATATACCGTACGATACTGTCCAATAATTATTAGTGAATATTTTTACTGCAAAATGGAACAATATTGTCCTGTACTGTTTGGTATTGCCCGAAATGGTCCGATACAGTAAAATATTGTCTGATATGGCCCGCTATGGTCCGATGTTGTACGATAGGGCCGGTACTGTTCAATACGGTTCATTGTTGTCCAATTCTTAATGCAGAATACTTGTATTGTCCGATAGGTACTGCCTGATATTGTCAAATACGGTTCGGTATTGTCTGATACTGTCTGATATGGCCCAATAATCTCTGATACGAATATTTCATCGATAATCTTCATGTTATAGGTTCGACTTTTTCGATTAGGCCCGATATTGTTCGATACGATTCGATGTTCTCCGATATCGCCTGCTGTGCCATAACATTTTCGATATGGCCCGAACTCTGCGTAGTCCCATCTGCTCTCTGATTGGCTGAAGCTAACAGCGCCAGAGTTGTTTTTACGTTCCAACGAGCACAGTATGCTTCAGGTAAAAATAATTGTCAGCAATCAACAATTATCGTTTATGCCCTAAGGTTTCGGTTATTTACCTATTGGTTTGGCGTAACAGTTTGATAAATTCTTGATCACTTCATGTCTGACTTAATGTTTTCACTCCTCGGAATTCGTGAAAATGATAAGCGCCAAATTATAATCAAGACGAAACGGCCTTGTGCGATAAAAGCTCTACGCAGACCTCCGCACTTACCCCTTTCTCATTTCATTCTCACGCTCCTCCTCATTCCACACACCGATCGCTTACTTTCCTCCCTTCGACGTAATATATTTCCGACCCTTAAACTCTTGTTAAGCGTTGTCAAAATATGGAAATGGAAGTGAGCTCGGGAATGCCCTGGCGCTATAAGTCACAGCTTCTAAGAGGAAAATCCCGGCCTTATTTTATGCTCAACGACGCTGAAATATAGGAGAGCACGGAAATCTCTGCCACCATTGATTTGCCCGTTATACTACAATTAGGGAAATTTCTGTTTCATTGTGAATACTGTAAGGCTTATAGTATACCGTTCAAGCCGATTGGAGTTCTTCATAGAATCAACTAGAATCAGCTTTTGCAGGCTGTCAAAAACCTACCTCACTTTAAGGCCCCATCGACTTCGTGGCATTTTCTTTGATTTAAAAGTAACTTAATTTTACGGTTCAATGCTTTTTATTGGGCCAATAGCGGTAGGTTGAGCTGATCAATAGATAGGCATCGATCGTAATGTTAGATAGGAATCTATCTAATGTAATCTTCAAATCTAGATTTCCTTTAAAAAGTCCAAAACTTTTATGACTTTCCAGCGCATTTCTCCATTTGGTAGGTAAGTAACTTTGAAAATATCACAGTTCATTAAGCTTCCACCTTTCCAAGTTAATTTAAGTATTTTCCATACCAAATTGAGAATTTCCCACAATAAAACTGAGAATTTTCAGAATCAAGCTGAGAATTTGGACAATTTGGTTTGAATAATTCTCAATCCGACCTGTAAATGTACCTGTATAGCTCTTGTGCTACTAGGAGGCAGGTTATCATTACGTCAAGTAGGTTATCATTATACTAGGTACTAGTAGGTTCATATTGATATGATCATCATTGTGGTATAAGCTTTACAAAGTGTGAATTATACAAGATGTCTCGTAGATCTTAAGATTTTGCATGATATTGATTTAAAAATTGAAAGCTACCATCCAATGACCGTTTTTATTACATTTTTTATTCATTTTTTTAAAGAAAATTTTTATTTATGGGTAGTTACTGGGCTACAGGACTGAACAGGGTATCTTTTTTTGAATTTTGCTCCCTTCCATCAGTTGAATGATAGTAATTTTGTATACTAGTACTTGCTTAATAAGCATTATAACATAATATGTTATGATAATGAATAATAATAAACATTTTTATTATCACAACATTATCATCTAAGTTTAGCTCCGCCAATAAGACGCAAGCTTTTCATAATTTTGTCTTTGCAAATCCAGATGGATTTCCGCGAAGCTGAAGCTCTTGAAATTGTCGATATTTACGGACAAAATATTTCATTTATTAGTCCAAAAAATATTTTCTGAAGGCAGCTCCGAAACAAGCAGGAAGGCCATGTTTTTCCCTGAACTGGATTCGAACAATGTTCATCGCTGGGCCGTAGCGCTGGGTTTTCCGGAATTTTTTTGCAAATAATTCAACTCTAGGATTGAAAAGCCCTGTTATAGCCTGGAGAGGAACGATGCTGTTCCCTTCTTGCGAGTACAATTAGTGAAAAATATTGTTCTTTCGGGTGCGAAGGCGACGGAATCTCGAGCATAAAGTGGGGGGTGGGGGAGCGGCCATTAAAACAATACTAGCCCAGACCCCGAGCAACATCCTGAGCCTTTTCAGCCTTATTCAGACTTCCTGTCCCGGGCCTAGCCCATCTTTTCAAAAGTTATCCTTTTCCATCCTCTTAAGACAAACTTTTCTTTCAAAAGCTCCTTTAGCGATACAGCGCCAACAGCACTAGACAGCTACTGCTCCTCAGCCGACATCTTTTCTTCGGAGAATTTCAGCTGGAACAATAAATTTATTTTTCTTGATCCAGGAAAGCTTTTCGGTTTTTTTCCAGTTCGGACCGAAAGGTTGTTTGACTCTTGGATTTCAACTTTGAAGAATGAACGATTTTTTCGTCAAAGAAACTGGAAAAAGCTCCACTAGACAAGGGCGCAGTTGTTTTGGGTTTTTTTTTGTTTATCTACTCGAAGTCTGTGCACATTCGCAGCCATTGACGAAATTAAATTGCCATTACAGCAGGGTGACATTTGACAAATAAACGCCGAGTAATACCGGGTGTACCTGCGTACGTATTTGTTTTTCCCCCAACCAGCTGAAACACTTCAGGCTTACCTGGGCAAATTAAACGCACTCAGGCGGAGTTGGAAAAACGTCGAATTTTCATCAACTGCCTCCGGCTTTCACAGCATTAAATGCTGTTAAAACAAATTTTGTTTTCCGAGTCAGCTGTTTTGATAGCTTTTATACCTTTTTACATTCCATTCTTTAGCGAGGCCTTTATGTTTGGTCTTCATCAATAAAGATAACATTTCACTATCAAAACGAGCGATCCTAAACTTACCTATAGGTAATTTGATTCGAATATTTTATCCTCGTCCCTCATGCGAGATCAAGTTAAGCTAACCAATTAATGGGGGAGAAATTTATTCCATCTAATATTCAACGACTCGTACGTTTTGCTAATTTGTTGGTTAGTTGATGAATGTGTATGTTGTGTACCTCTACATATACTTGAATTTTCATTATGACGAAACCCATCGTTATAATTGATAAAAAGCCTCATACAGTACATACAATGTGTTTATTTTTTAAAATACGTGATATTTCTTCCAAAATACGTGTTTTTTGAAATACTCGTGTAATCTTTCAAAGTATGGGTTTATTTTTCATAATATGTGGTTACGACGTATTTTTTCAAAATGTGGATTTTATTTCGCGATTTTATTTTATACGTGTTATGCATTTATTTTTCCGAATTATGAAAAATGAAAACCTATTATTGCTAAAACAGTCAAATAATTATTCAAAACAGTACACATTTTCACCGAACTGACTCTATTTTGGGTAATGTGAAGGCTAGGTAAAGGATCAAATATGTCGAAGAATATACGACGCAAATGTCAGAACTGGCTTAAAAGCAAATAAGCAAACAATAAATTATACGGCATTTAATTAAATTGACTTAAATTAAATGATTTAATTAATTATATTGACTTCAATAAACTCTTATAGTTTTAGTCGAAAAAAAAAACACTTACATTGTTACAATTACAATGGAAATGTTGTACATCAGAATTGGCCTTGTTAACCCCTAGGTACAATGTTGAAATTTGTAATAAAATATGTGATTTGGGTCAAATATGTAACAAGTTTAGCTCAAATAGCTCAGTAATTCCTGAAATATGTTTGTGTACCTACTCGAATCTTCAAACTATCTTCAACCCCCATTTCACCCGCTGTTGCCTTTTTAAAGACCTCTCACTTGCTCTAAGCGGAATTCCGTGACATCCTTTTTTTCGCACATTTTACTAGGTATTTCAGCATATTTTGGCTATTTTTCGGCATACCAATCCGTACTCTACAGATTATCAATGCAAACCACGTACAGGAGTGGCGATAGGAGTGAGGGTGGAGTTGCTCATCGTATGTGCAGATCGTTAATCATTTGCAGCTCGTCATTTTCCGTGCTACGTGCTGAATATTGTCGGTGCCTACCTAACATCGAGTCATGAACTATTGGAACGATGAATAATTTTGCATCGAACGCGAATGAAGGACGTGCCCAACGATGGATGCAGTCACCGCTGCGCAGCCGCTGATATGACTACATTTTATATCCCTCTTACACCAGTCTAATGGATGGTGGATATATATAAAAGTACAAACTCAATTTACCATAAACCCGAGACGAAGTCGGTTGTAAAAACGTTTTATGTCAGCTTCCATCGTATATCAGCCCCAAACAGAGTTTCCACTTTTCTCGTCACATCTTCGTCGTGAAGGCCCAGGAAACTCTCTCTCACTGTTTCCAGGAGAAAAAAAGAGTGGCCACTCAAGATAGGCCACCAGTGAGACGACAGGAACAGCGCAGAGTGAGAAATGATTGCGTCAGTGACAAGTTAACGTTATATTTTAAGGCGATGGAGGCTGAGGAGTCGTTATCCGCTCGGACGAAGACAGCTGGGCTAGATTGCTTGCCCTGTTCCTTTCACAAATTTCTACCCCTGTACGGAAGACGGAAAACCTTTGCTCTCCCCAAAAGCTTGAAAAACAGTCTCGCTGATGGAAAAGAGACGCTCGTTCAGAAAGGCTTCATCCCTTATCTTCACGGGTGAAACATAAATAAAATATGATGCTCCATACATGGTATTGGTTTCGTGGAACGACTGCTTCGCTGTTTCGAAGGTTGAGACAGTTAACAGAGAGCTCTTAAGTGTTCCAGGATTGGATTCCTGGTGCTGCGGTAGGCACCTGCCCAGAAGTGTGTGGGACAACACACCATGAATTTGGTTTTCTGGCGACTATCACGAGGAAGGATCTCCGAACGTATGCCGATGAAGACCGCCAGAGAAAGAGAGAGAGAGAGTGAGAGAGAGAGAGAGAGAGAGAGGATGAAAATGTTTGCCTTCGAGCGATTTGAATGCAGCATCTAACGCCCCAGGATGAACCCTGCATTGAAAGAATAGCCATAGTGATCCATGAGTAGATGATCCAAGGTTTCTTGTCGACTCCTGCGTTACTTTATTCATATTTCGACTACTTAGCCATATGCCTCGATTTAAGAACAAATAATTCGACCGGCAAGTGCATGGACACCAAAAGCCTGAATGTAGGCATGTGTAGGCCTTGCGCCTTGGGATTGGGAGTCGCTGACCATACCTTGCACTGCGCATGAGCAAGGCGCATACACTCACGCTCCTGGAACTAGCCCACAAAGAAACCAGTGGTGCTTAGATAACACGCAATACTTCCATCTTTCGAAACGTAAAAATGGGGTACAATTTGATCATATTTTGACTGATTTTAAAAGTGTTTAGGTCAAAAATATCAAAAAACTCACTATGCAAATTTTAAAATTTGCCAGAAACAAAAATACGCATTATTATCGGAATATTAAAAATATCCACATATTGTGCATGGCAAAACAAAGATTTTAAGACCAGAATCGCTCAATTCGGTTCATTTTTGTGGCCGGAAAAAAATAATATAGGAAACACTAAAAATGCAAATATATCGGAAGTATTGAGAGTTATTCACATTCCGATTGGACAGGGTGTTAGGCCTTGCCAAAACAAACATTTCAGTTCAAGAAATTTGAAAAAAGGTTGAGAATTGAGGGAGTTATGGTCATTTTTGTAAATGACCACAGACGGGCAGACACACACTTGTTCGGGGATAAATGTGTGTAAGAAAAAGTTTTTTCTGAAGCTCCGTTTCGATTCTCGATTTTAGGACGATTCCAATACTTCCATTTACTCTGTAAATATGGATGTAAAAAGCAGGAAAACCGATTTTTGAATTTATCGAAATCGCTGTCAAATAACGTCAGAATCGATTGCAATAGATTCCCATGAAAATATTGCGGTGTCCTTCAAGGCTTTCAATTTCGGCGAATGAAGTCGAAGTAGGAAAGAGGATAAAAAGATTAGCGACAGCTCCCTCTACCTCGTAGAGGTTCAGCCACTCGTTCGCTACTTATAAAAAGAGCTTAAAAAAACCATGACGTCTGTGTCGGCGTTTCCTACGGATGACGCATCCTCCACTCGAGCTACACCGGGATCCTGTGTCGTGGAATTTTATTGGACATCCCTTAAGTGGAAAAGCGAGTGTCGTACCACTGTTCTGTGCAGGTACCTACTTCAGTTTTATACGTCAGTCAGACAGGAGGGACGTGGCGAATGGCGTTAGGTGGTTGACGTGTGTCATTTTGCGAGAGGGTCTTTTTCAGGGAAACCTGCCGCGTCACGGGACTGAGAGCAAACGTGATTTTTTAAAGGGCTTTGCATGTTTTGCATATAATATTGTTCTGAGAGGAACCGCATTTCGTTCTGTGGTGGCAGGCGAGTTTCCATCCCATTGCTATTCATAATTCAGCGCCGAGCACACAATCCAACTAACTTAATCTAAGAAAAAATGTTATGTTTTAATTTTACCCTTGCTAACCATTTTCGTGATGAAAGTGCTAACTTCTGAGGGACTGAATTTTATAAACAGCATTTCGATAGTAAAAGTGAAAAACCTCGTAAGTCTCAATTTTTGATAAAATAAGGATTTGAGCTCTATGGGTAGTATTTGAGCCGTAGATCCATCAAGTTAAGCCGGATTCCTCCGTTTTCGTCTCATTTCTTCTCCAATAACCTGTAAGTCAAAACCTTCCAGAGGTGTTGCATAAACTAGCACGTTTTTTAGGTACCCTGACAAATTTCTGAATTTAAACTCACAAGGATTAAATCCTGTAAATTTTACACTTTTTCTATCGATTTCATAAACTGTGCGCCAACACTATTTATTTCCAAAAAAAAAAAAAAAATTATACGAATCTATCCTCTGCGACAATCTTGTTTTAAGCAGCGGCCATTCAGCGTCGAATTTACTGGGGATTGATGCTCGTTAGAAGCGATTGACCCCAGACGAAGCCGGCGGAGTGGAGAATGCGAGGAAACCGGGTTAATTGAATTTTCCATGAAACCTTTAAATGTGGCAAGGGGCCTGGGATGAAAATTAAAAGTCATTTATCCCATAGCATTTCCGATCAACTAATTACAAAATCGGGGCAATACCCTTCGTAGGTCCAATTTCACCAAACTTTTATCATCTAAATTAGCTGAACATGGAGAGTACCTAATAGGTTAATGGCAGCCTTTTTCACGAATAATATGTCACCAACAACAACTGACGTTTGGGTGATTCTCAAAAAAAGCTCACTTTTTCGTTGGAAAACTCCAAGAAGTTGACCATCCCGGAAAATTTCAAAAAAAATCATGTTGCTCCCGAGGGCCATACTGAAGTATTTGAATCGCAAGGCAGAGCTCGATTCACATTTTTTAACATTAAATTTCAATTTTTAACATTTATTGGGTGGCGGTAATGATAATCCAAACTTTATTTGAGGGGTGGTAATGAGACGCAGTGGTGGTAATGATAATATGGTCCAATTTCACTCATTTTCACCATCCTCAATTCATGTTATTAGGGAGATTATTTGTTTATGGTAACTTTATTGATAGTATGTACCTGATCAGGAGCATTGATATTCATTTTAGCTCAACCATTGTAGAGGATAACTCTAATACTTTCTGAGAAAACCTGCCGTGACACTATGTTTGAGTGCTTTTTGAGAATCACCCATTAAGCGGAATTTTTTTGGTGAAATTGGACGTTAATCTTATAACCACTCAGCGATTCTACGAAAATGAACATTTTACGGCTTGTGCGCCGCTTAGTTGTTGTTGGTGACATATCAATGAACAAATTTGCCGTTATCGCTTATTCTCCATGTTAAGCAAATCAGGGTGTTAAAAGTTAGGTAAAATTGGACTCAAGTGAGCATAAATAAAAAATAATGAGATTTATATATTCAGAAAATATTCGTAGTTCACTGTAGACCTCCTGTTTGTTGAACTCGTCGATTTATTCGTTAGGTCGATGAAAATCTAGATTCTACTTTCAGCATGGGACTAGAGAGAGGAGCAGTGCGCATGAAGTGGTAATAATTGAGAATTCCCTCTGCTATAACGTGAAATCGTCTATCTACAAGGAAATTAGAAATTTTACTTCGTTTTTATCTTCAATTTCTTGGTTGTTAGGTGCTTGCTGTTGGAACTTCTCGGGGTTTTATTCCAATTTGGAGACCAGTTTTCTTCACTGTTTCTGTTTAACAAAGGCAAACACTGGAACCGACTTTACAGGGGAGGTACCAGTACACAAGGACATTAAGGATAGAAAGTTGAAGGGCGCTTTTTAAACAATTCATGCCCCTCGGCTAGTGGTTTTTGCTCCTTCTTGAAATGCAAGGTAACGTGGCTCCCTTGATGGCTTCCACCCCCCACCTTCTCAACCTTCTACCCCTTTCAGGCTCCCTATTGTCTGCTGTCTCCTCCTCCAGAAACAGAAATTACATTTTCACGGCTTTCTAAATGAAAAAGGTTCGGGTTTTGCGATTTGAAAGTTTAACGCAATTTAGGACGCAACATCCCTTGAAGTGAATGAATGAATGAATGAATGAATGAATGAATGAATGAATGAATACGTTTATTTTTCTGCGCAGCTTAGGGCATTTCTGCCCTCTCTTCCAGCTGCACAGAAGACAAATCAATCATTACATTTTAAACACAATATCAGTCATTGCACAAACAAAACTAAAATGCACCTCATCGCAAAATAATCAAAAATTAATCATTAAAACAATAGCAGTGCTCCACGACAACAAAATGCTAATAGAGCGACAATAGTCTATCTTTCAGATTTTTCTTGAATCCCTCTAGACTTTTGGTTTCCTTTATCTCTGGATCCAATCTATTGTACGCTTTAGACGCCTGGACAACAAAAGAGTGCGACTTCTCAATCGTGTTACTTGCTTCCAATGCTTGGACCAATTTCCGTGGTACATAATGTTTGAATGGTATGCAACTACATATTCAAAAAAGCAATAAAATAATTCTCAGCGACAGTGATCATTGGTAGGTTCAAGCAGAATACTCTGTCTCCTTCGGTAAACTTTCAAAAAACATAATAAGAAACATAATAAGAAAATATTATTTTCGTGTTCAGGGCTTAGGGATTCTACGCGGTCATACAATGACCACTGTCCAAAACTGTGTTCGGTTTGTTTTCTGTGATTGTTTGAGTTTTGAATAGTGTTTAGGTTTCGATTGAATTTTAGTTGAGTTCATTGTTAAGGTTTTATCTAACCTCTGAAAAAGAAAATATATTTTTCGAAAGCTTGGCAAAGGAGACAGAGTATCCGATTGTCCCAGCCTCTGATCATCAAAATCTAATAAAATGAGGATTATGTAATCAACAAAAACAAGCAAACAAGTGTTTTCAATAATTTTGAATTTCAGGGTGATATTTATGCTCGAAGCTCAGGGTAAATAGCTTACAATTTACGTCTTGGGTGGGAATTGTTCATGCATTATGGGTAAGTGAGAATATTTTACTTACTTTACAAACTTGCACGTTGTTCTGGCCACCCCACCGAATCGTTGTGGGTTCGTAGACGAGCTCGAAAAATCTGGGTGACTGGTGAAGAGTCGCACATATGGAGATAACAGCCACCCCTTTCAGTACCCTTGGCATGGTACACCAGGTTCGAGCGACCGGAGCGTGGCAAACGTATATGTACCTGGACAAAAAATAGAATTTCCGGCTTGTAGATTTAATAGTAAGAAAAGTTTCTGAGAGTAATTTACACTATAAAACAACACAAACTTATCCAGGAAGGTCATTTCAAGGTTGTGAGCCGAAGCCGCATTTGGTATCAAACCAGTGGTCCTTAGATAACACACGATGCTTCCATATTTTGATACGTACATTTTTGACAGAAATTGATTATATTTTGACTACTTGGGAGGCTGTTTGGACCATAAATGGCAAGAAACCCAAACCGAACTTGAAGTCAAAATGAAACTCAAAGTCAAATTCGAACTTTGAGTCCAACTCGAACTGAAACACAAACTTGACTCGAAACTCAATGTCGTACTGACACTCGAACTCAAACTTGAAGTCAAACTCAAATTCAAACTCGAAATGAAACTCGAACTTGAAGCCAAACTCAACCTCGAAGTCAAATTCGAACTGATACTCGATGTCAAACTGAAACTCAAACTCGAACTTGAAGGCAAACTGAAACTCAAAGTCAAACTCGAACTGGAAAACTAACTTGAATTGTAACTCAATGTCAAAATGAAACTCAAACTCAAACTTGAAGTCAAACTGAAACTCAAACTCATTGAGTTTCAGTTTGAGTTTGACTTCGAGGTTCAGTTTGACTTCAAGTTTGAGTTCGAGTTTCATTTTGACATCCAGTTTCAGTTCGAGTTTGACTTTAAGTTTGAGTTCGAGTGTCAGTACGACATGGAGTTTCAAGTCAAGTTTGTGTTTCAGTTCGAGTTTGACTTTGAGTTTCAGTTTGACCTCAAGTTCGAGTTTGAGTTTGACATTGAATTTCAGTTCGAGTTTGACTTGAGTAAGTCTTGAGTGGCTACCTTTTATTAAATATTTTGACCTTATCTCCTCAGCAGAAGGCTCCTACTTCAGCCGATCATGTTCCTATTAGAAGGAACGCTGGCTCAGCAAGGCTATCGGGGCTGAGTGGAGCGAATGGTTCATATCTGACCTCTGGGAAATACCCTCAAGAGCAGACATGTCGAATATCCCGAAGCTGCTGTTTAAGCCCTGGCAATGAACTGCCGTCCTTAGTTAAAACGTCCTATCTCATTTTTTTCGCTTTTTGAGTTAAGGACGTGGTTGTATAGATTTTGACATGACGCGTCTGATGGGCCAGGTTAGAAAGCCCTATCTTCATTGGAAAGGACTGAAAAATGGCTTTGTCCTATCTCACTTTTGTCAATTTCCGCCTCCATCCAAGAACAGAAAGTCCTAACTTGGTAGTCCTAGGCTAAAAAGTCCTAAGTAGCAGAAAGTTAGGACACTTTGACCTTGTATAACTGAAAAAATTCAGTAACTTGTGCTAGAATAAATCGTCCTAAGTCAAATAAAGGAGGTCTCAAATAAAGGAGTTAGGACTTTCTGGCCTAGTGAGTAGCAAAGCTGTGTCTGTCATGGATGTGGGCAAGATATTCATCTTCGAATACTGAGTTCCAAAAACTACTACTACTAGGTTAAAAAGTCCTATCCTAGGTATAAAAACCAATGTCGAACGTGGCCTAAGGCACACGACAAGAAAACGAACAACAACAACAAAGTCTTATCTTCGACTTCTTGCACTTCAATTGATAATTTCTACCTGCTGGTTTAATATTGAGGTTTGTTGACAACTGACAAAGTTGGGGGGTGATGTCAAGGAGCTATCGTGAAAATTCCAAATAGCTAGGGTTAAAAACGTGGACGGTGCAAACAATCTCACTTAACCGCGTTTTTCTCAAAACGCTAAAAACTGAGATAGGACGTTTTAACTTAGGACGGCAGTGAATTTGTCAATGAGGACACCTTACGAATGTTAGCTGAGCGTATGCTCGGGCCAAGCATTTCTACTTTTATTTAGAAACATTTACAAAGTAAATGGAAGTATTGGAATCGTCCTGATATCGACAATAGGAACGGAGCTTCAGAAAAAACTTTAGCTTGTACACTATTCTGAATGTCTTGATAAATAAGAGTCAGTGTTTGTGTCTGGACATTTACAAATAAAACGACGCGTGTGGTCATTAACGAAAATTCTTTACCAACAATTTCTCCTGGATTTTGTTTTCGAACTAATAGGGAGTGTTTGGAAACTTCTTACTTTTTGTAGTACGAAATTACTAGTTGTACGAAGTAGTCACCTGGCAAATCGAGAAATGCTATGAAAACCCCTAGCTCTCGTTCAACAAAAAGTTCGGAATTGATTTTTTTTGAATCGGTGACGTTGATGCCAGCAACTTTTTACTTGAATTAAGAGGAGAAAGTTCGTACACGAGTTTAGAAATCCGTACAGAACTTCGGAGACGAATTTATATCATTGGACGTTGCCACGCTAAACAAAAAAACCAGTGGTGCGTAGATAACACACAATACTTCCATATTTTGAAACGTAAAATTGTGACACAATTTGATCATATTTTGACTGCTTTTAAGGGTGTTTAGGCCAAAAATATCGAAAAATTCACTATTAAAATTTTAAAATTCGCCCAAAATGAAAAAACGCCACGTTTTTGGAATGTAAAAAATATCCACATATTCTGCAAGGTAAAACAAAGATTTTAAGACCAAGAACGCTCAAATCGGTTCATTTTTGCGGCCGGAAAAAAATAAAAATGAAAACACTAAAAATGCAAATATATCGGAAGTACTGTGCGTTATCCAAATTCCGATTAAACAGGGTGTTAGGTCTTGCCGAGACAAACATTTCAGTTCAAGAAATTTGAAAAAAGGTTGAGAAATGAGAGAGTTATGGCCATTTTTGTAAATGACCACAGACGGACAGACGGACGTAACGGACACACAGACACTTGTTCAGGAAGTGATTCTGAGTAAATGTGTATAAGAAAAAGTTTTTTCTGAAGCTCCGTTCCGATCCTCGATTTTAGGACGATCACAATACTTCCATTTACTCTGTAAATATGGAAGTAAAAACAACTCAAACTCGAACTTTTGGGAAAACCCATGTCTGTCGCTTACGTGTCTAAATTCTCCCAGCATTCTCAGGATTCGCCAGGTGACTTACTTCTTACAAACTATCAACTTCGTACTACGGGGTGACAAGAAGTACGAAGTTTCCGGAAACTCTCTAACGACTCAATTTGAGTCACATCGATTACTTGGACGCCCACAAAGAAAACAATTTTCTTCACCCGATTTTGCTCTCAATCGCTTTTTGTCAAGAGAATGTGGCAATGGGTCAAGTCGGCTTCTCCGCGTAGGTACCGGGAGAATTTTCCCCTCAAGAAATTGAACTTTTATAAGAGGCTCAGAGCTTTTTAGGCGAGGATAACAATGTTCCAAGGATACTCCGTAAGCGTTAGTTTGAGAGGGCGAACAGTTACGTCTCGTCTGTGGCCAAGTCTGTTGACCCAGCTTCCCGGTCTGCCCGAAGGCCCCTAACAGCCGCTCCACTTTTGTTATTGGGGAGAACGAACTCTCTTTTCGTCTCTCCTGTTGACTCCTCTTTCAGCCCGCAATTTAAGAGGATCGCTAAGTTGGACTTTCAGAGCCGAGTAAGAGATTAGAAGCAACAGAATCCTTCGCCGATCTGAAATTCCCAAACGGTTCGAAATGGGATAAGTTTCTCGATCGCCTCGCACGATTGATTGTAAGTGGCACGGATCGTGCTGACGGGTCGTTAAATTTAACCCAAAATATGGGCAACTTTCGCCAAACTCTGAACGTCTCCGATCAAACGGATTTTTACTTTCCTTCCCCAGTACAGAAATCACTCGTTTGATTGGGATACATTTTTTGCTGGTGTTTGAGGTACGTCTTACTTGCAGGACGCTGGGATGGATTTTTCAATTCCAAAAATCGGAGAAACATTGAATGTTCTTCTCCAAATTTTGGAGAAGAAATACCCCTTAATTATTGGTCTCCTCGAGTTGTAAACCCCAAAATCCCCCTCTGCCGGAGAGAAAACCCTCAAATTTGGGGAGAAAACCCCCAACTTGGCAACACTGTAAGGTAGGTACCTACCTAGGCAAGTTTCACTTCAAGGTCAATCGATGCCGAGTCGAATCGAGAAAAATCAACAACACTACCGTTTCAATCCACCATAGCTTTTGAACGGATCAACCGATAATTTTCCGGCAGCCACCAATCGATACAAAATTTAATCGAGAATAAATGAGATTATGTGAGAAAATGCCGATAACCCAACAGTTTTCGAGCCAAAAATAGTTTTTATTGGACAAGCCAGGGGCCCCCATTAGGAACGCACAGGAGACAGCTGGATCTGTAGGACGAAAATGCGCCATCGGCCGCTAGGCGCGCAACCGTCGAGAATTACCATCTTTTGGAATGAACATGTAGGAGATGATATAAATGTGGGACCTTTGAGGTTCAATGGTCCAGTGATCGATAAATGGCAGTTGGTCACTGTGATCGAAAAGCCGAAAGGATACGACCCGTCAATGGTCAAGCGGACCTAGTGAGAAGTTCGCCACAAACATGTTAGGGTTCGGTTTTCCATGTGGAATGCACTTTACCAGTATCTACGCACACTTAAGTCTGAATCACGTTTTTGGGATCCTAAGTTGCTTTGTGGTGCAGTGCTGTCCGCTTGACAAAACTAACTTTTCATTTCAGACCTCGAGCCTGCAACTGCAAACTCCTATAGGCTATATATAGCCCATATTAGTAGTCTGTTGATGGTATAGTCGGGGTTCGGCCACAAATATAGCGTTAGATCAGCATTAGATTAGTAGCGTTTGTGATTTTGAGAGGCGGTTGATTGGCATCGAAATGAAGTGCGCCGTATGCGAAAACCCATTATACGAGGCCGTGGCCTTGTTGGTAAAGTTGAATAGCCCAACCCTGAGGCGGACTACAGTCGACATTCAAAACATAATTTACTCCGTAACTGCGTGTGTTCAATGTCAATCAATTGCGCGGCGAATTCATGAATAAAGAGCCGACACAAACGACACATAGTCGGTTGAACGCCGTCAGATTTCAAATTTCCGAGCCCCGACTTCATTACGTCGCTGATTCAACAAGAATGAAACGTTGGAAATCGGCCCTTTATGATATTCCACCGCCGAGCTCCTCCTTCCACACTGGCCCTGGCAATGCGCCAGCCGAAAAGCTGATTAGGGCCCTTCGACCCTAGAACATTGGAGGCTTAGCTGTGCCATCACCTCATCATTCAAAGTCTGCGAAACTGTCGAGTCTGCCTTGGCGAGGGATGGCGCGGCTCAGGATCGACCCTCTAATTTTTGACGGTGATGCTATAATGATCCTAGGGCTGTGTGAGTCTATAAGGAGACATTGAGCTCCAACCATAGCTTGCCCGGATTCACACGTAACCGAATTATAGGGAGTTTTCGGAAACTTCGTACTTTTTGCCTTTTCGTAGTACGAAATTAGTAGTTTGTACGATGTAGTCACCTGCCAAATCGAGAAATCCAATGTCAACTCCTAGCTCCCGTTCAGCTGTCAACAAAAAGTTCGGATTTGATTTTGTTTGCATCAGTTACGTTGATGCCAATAACTTCGTACTACGAATTTGCACTATTTGAGTACGAATTAGGAAGAGAAAGTACGAAGACGAGTTTAAAAATTCGGAGACGAATTTGTAGCCATGGACGTTGCCACGCAGAATAAGAAAAAAAAGAGAACTCACGAAGTACCTAAGTCTGGAAAAAATCCATTTCTGTCGCTCATTTGTCTACATTTTCCAAGCATTCTCAGGATTTGCCCGGTGACTACTTCGTACAAACTATTAACTTCGTACTACGAAGTGACAAGAAGTACGAAGTTTCCAGAAACTCTCTAATAGAGAGTTAAGTATTCAAAACTCAGCACATTCGGTTACTGACGGGTTTTAAAATTTGCACAGCTTTTTTTTTGGCATTTTTGATCGTTTTAGCCACCGAATTAGTCAAAATCACGTTGCTTTGTTTCAAATATTTACGTATCAAACTAGATTTCTCCGGATTGCCGGTTCTCCAATAGCCTCTTCTTGCTTTTGAGCACATTTTTGAATTTAACGTGAAGTTTTCTGTACGCCAAGTTTACAATCTTAACCAAAAACCAGTTCCTATGTACCGCAATTGCGGTTCAAACGTCAAAAATCGAAAAATACGAATAATTGGAAATCCGACGCCTGGAACAGCGGGTTATCCTACTTTTACTTTGCTATTGTTCGTTGGCATTGTCGTATTCGATCCGAAGTTTCTCCCCCTCAAACTTTCCAAAAGCACTGTTGTTTTGTTATTCTTTGTTATCGTCGAAAGAATTTTGCAGTGAAAAAGCTAAAGAAAAGGCTATAGAGGATTTTTAATGGAAAATTCTCGTGATGGTAAATAATGCTTTTACTCCAGATACATGAGAACGCTTTCTTCCTGAAACAATGGCTTTTGGCATTTTGAAGTCATACAAGCACAAAAATCAACTTTGTAGGATAGGTAGCTATTTCTTCTATTCTTACGAAGTAAATGAAATGTTTGTCCTCGGCAAGACTAACACCCTGTTTATTCGGAATTTGAATAACTCACAGTACTTCCAATGTACTAGCACTTTTGTGATATTTAAAATTTGCATGGTGAGTTTCTTGGCATTAAGAATTTTTTTTATCCATACAATTTCTAACGCATTCAAAATGTGATCAATTGTTACAAAAATGTAACTATCAAAATATGGAAGTATCGCGTGTTACCTACACACAGCTGGCTTTAGTATTTGAGACCCTCTCTCGACAGTTCTTTTATCTCTTGACGTTCGTTGGTGAATGTTAAAAAATGGGTCGTCATTCACCCACTTTCTCCCAATGGTTGTCCGCTTTTGTTCCACTACAATTGTCTCAGGATTTGATGAACTCACAATTGTGATTATCACCCGCATTCATGTGAACCCTCCCCGGCAGACACCACAAAGCACAAACAACGCAGGGTAAAGAGAAGATAGTGAGAAAGCTTAAGGCCCTTCATTAGGGATCGTGTTGACGCCAAAATCTTCTCTCCCCGTCGGAGGTGGTGGGATTTATTTTATTCTCTACTCTCAAGGCTTCAAGTCCTCTTTACTTCTGCGTTTCAAGGAGGAATTAGCTTTTCTTGAACACGGAGCCGGTCTAATCCTCGGGAAAACGAGCAATTGTTAGGTTCCTAATTAGTCTACCGTTCGCGCAAATGTGACTAACGAAGGGGATGAGCGGTTGTTATTTGGGTGGAAATTTTGATAAGTAAAGGTAGGTACTCCTCTCAGGACTCTGAACATGCAAAAACGCGTCTACTAAACTTTCAATGGAAATTCAAAATATTCTATTCTCTATAAGTACCTCTGGACAGCCAGAGCCAAGGTCAGCCATATGGACGCCGTATGGAAAAGGCCGGGGATGATGTCGTTCATGGCGCGCCAGGCGTAACACGCGCCAACAGGTGACAGCGGCTTGTAATGATTGCCGAAGGTGTACATGTAGAAGAGCCAAGGAGCCGGGAACAGCAGCGTGAACATATCCGACAGGGCCATGGCCATCAGCACGGCGTTCGTCGGAGTGCGCATGTGCCTCTTGGACAGCACCACAACGATAAGCGTATTGGCCACAATTGTCACCACGAGCAAGAACGGCATACAGTATCCGTAAAGGGGTACGGCGTAGGCTATGTCCATTTCCGAAGTGACGTTGACCAGACGTTCACCCTCGCCCAGAATTACGGTCTCGTTCTGGTCGACGATGACGTAGGTCCCATTGGGCCCGAAGTCGGAACGGTTAGTGAAGTTCAGCTCTTCCAACTCGGCCATCGCGAACTTCCTGCAACAAGCAGAAGGTAAAACGTTTTTCAACTTTCCCCAGATCGTCCTGTGAATAGGTGGTTGGTGGAGAAAAAAATACTGAAGTAGGTTTCTCGACGGTTTTTTATGTTTTTTGGAGCGCTGAATTCGAATTTTTGGTTTGCGAAATCGCGCGGCGTCACAACACATATTGCAAAAAAGATTGAAAAGACATCGGGGAGTTTTTTCGGATTGAAAACTCTTGGAGAACAGCAGTGCACAGATATAAGACACAATACTTACATATTTAGTAACGTACATTTTGAAACGAACGTTTCAATTATTGATGTTATTGAGGCAACAAGGATCACAAATATCAACAAAAAACGCTAATTTTTTATTTTTCTGACCACAAAAATGAACCTTTCTTGCTCTTGAAATTGTTGTGTAAACCTTGCAGAATACGGGGGTATCTTTATGGTCAGGTATTTCTGGCCTTATTTTGATTTTAGGCGGGTTGTAAAATTTGCTCGTGCGTTTTTTGACGTTTTTGACCATTTTAGCCACCAAATCAGTAGAAATCAAATTGTTTTGGTTCAAAATTTACTTATCAAAATACAAAAGTACTGTTTGTTCCCAAGGCAACCCTGGTTTCAGCTCTGCGACTAGGCACTGGCCTGAAAACGCTGTACAAACGTTCGTTCGGTATTCTCGGTGGAATTTTTCATGGTTCATCTTCGGTCTAACATCGCCAGTAGAGCCAGTTTATGGGGTTAATTCTGATAACGTTGACTTAATGAAACCGTTAATCACGAAATTGCAAAAGCGAGTAATCCTCTTAAAGCAGATCAAATTAGGGCTTTGTCATGCGGCCCCGAGGACTAAATGGGGCAGTGCAAAAATGAGAGTACAAGCGCCCCCAAGCATTAATGGAAGTTCCGCGTTCCTACAACCGAGTAATTCCACCTTTTGAGAGATGATAATATTCCCATATTTATCCCCGAAGTATATTGAAGAGACGAAAATTGGTAGTGGGTGCATGCACTTAGAAATTGAAACGAAAATTCAAGGAGAACGTCGTGTTAGGTTCTATTGGTTAAAATAAATATTTAGTTATATTGCATTTCAGAGCCAAATTTCCCAAATTAATTTGAGAATTTCGTCGCTTAATTTCCAACATGTGCTATCTAACCTTTCCCAACTTTACAGAAGAGCCAAAAAACGTGTCCCGACCACAAAAATCAACGAATTTGAGCGTTCTTGGTCTTAAAAGTTGACTTTAATCTCGAAGATGACTTTGATCTCGAAGTTGAGGTTGATTTCGAAGTTAAGTTTGATCTCGAAGTTGACATTGAACTCGAAGTTGACTTTGATCTCGAAGTTGACTTTGACCTCGAAGTTGACTTTGATCTCGAAGTTGACTTTGATCTCAAAGTTGAATTTGATCTCGAAGTCGACTTTTTCCAAAAATAATGTACCTACGTAATCGGTCGGGCAAAATTTTTTTACAACACCCCCTGAAAAGTTTTTCTTTCACGTTTCAGAGGTTCTAGAACACAAATATGCAATTAAAAATTCTTGTCCACCGTACGCCAAAATTATTCATTACGATGTCGTGGCCACAAAATTTGGTCAAAGTTTTCTGGTCGTGGCTGTATCAAACCACTTATCCGATTTTGATGTAACTTTTCCTAAAAGTTGTGGTTTGCTCCAACTTGGTGCATATTTTCCGTGCTATCCGATCGGAAAAGGTTAAGGGGTCCAATTTGGCATAATTAGGGTATATTTTTGAAAAAACGCAAATACTCAATTTTGAAGGTGACGCCGTAGTTTCAGAATTTTTGGAGTATTTTTCCCTCAATTTACCATAGAATAGGGGTTTTTTCCGAAAATGTTTGAAAATTTTTTAATCGGTTTGGCCTGAGATGTCTTACCACGATTTCTCCTTCTTCGCGTTTGTGCCGATTTAAGGAGGCTCTACTGAACCGATTCTGAATCTTTTGAGCTTGGATTCCTTGAAGGTTTTCACACATTTCTCACTACCTATAAGTCAAAATTAGTTGGAATTTGGTGATTGAAAACTGGTTTGACGATTAATAACATCAGGTGGTTCTAGGTAGATAGCAGTGGTGGTCGCAGATTTCAGATAGCACATTTGGCGTTTTTTCAGGTTTTGAGCGACTTCTAGCTGATTTTTGGAAAAACTAACTAGTTCAGCGCACGGAGCGCGAGATTTTGCATCGAACTCATTTTTGCCGAAATGTTGGATAGCACATGTTAGAAATTAAGCGACGATTTGCCAAACCTATAATACATGTAATTATTATTTTTTACCAATGATTATGAAACAATCGGAAATATTATTCACCTAGATCGACTATTGTATTATTTGTCTCGCGTTATCACGTTCGGCACACAGCTGCTGATATTTTTAGGTCTCGTCGATTGTTTTTTTGTTTTGCACGGGCGAAGTTTGCAGAGTATGAGAACGAGTGGTGCATGAATAAGAAAAAAGGGAACTGGTCGAAGCTGGTAATGGTACCTACGGATTAGATGTGCTCCTGCCACTTTTTTCCCTCCAGTTCTCTCTCGTTTAGTTTTCCAGCCCTGGCTTTCGCCTCGTTTTTGTTCCCTGGCCTCTGATTTGCAATCTCGATAGCCTTCTCCTTTCACACGGTTGATAAGGTTTGCTCAAATCCCGAAGCCCTTTCGGCGCCATTCATTTCACAGAAGACAACATCCACGTTTGCCCTTGAATCCGCGTATTGTGCGGAGCAATCTGGCGCTTCTATTCATCAAGTCGCTGGTATCAATTCCAAGCTCAGAAATACCCTAATTGTACCAGCAGTGCTGTTTTCTAGCCACAATCGGGATAGGTGTCTTGCAGAAACCAGCGGTGCGCAGATAACGCACAATATTTCCATATTATACGTGAATGCGTGATACGTAAATTTTGACTACTTTTGAGGCTGTTTAGGTAAAAAAATCTAACAACCTCACTTTGCAAATTTTAAATCACGCCTAAAATCAAAATACGTCAAGTTATTGGAGTAAAAAAAAAACCAGTGGTGCGTAGATAACACACAATACTTCCATATTTTGAAACGTAAAATTGTGACACAATTTGATCATATTTTGACTGCTTTTAAGGGTGTTTAGGCCAAAAATATCGAAAAATTTACTATTAAAATTTTAAAATTCGCCCAAAATGAAAATACGCCACATTATTGTAAAATAAAAAATATCCACATATTCTGCAAGGTAAAACAAAGATTTTTAGACCAAGAACGCTCAAATCGGTTCATTTTTGTGGCCGGAAAAAAATAAAATAGAAAACACTAAAAATGCAAATATATCGGAAGTACTGTGCGTTATCCAAATTCCGATTAAACAGGGTGTTAGGTCTTGGCGAGACAAACATTTCAGTTCAAGAAATTTGAAAAAAGGTTGAGAATTGAGGGAGTTATGGTCATTTTTGTAAATGACCACAGACGGACAGACGGACAGACGGACAGACGGACAGACGGACAGACAGACAGACGGACGTAACGGACACACAGACACTTGTTCAGGAAGTGATTCTGAGTAAATGTGTATAAGAAAAAGTTTTTTCTGAAGCTCCGTTCCGATTCTCGATTTTAGGACGATCACAATACTTCCATTTACTCTGTAAATATGGAAGTAAAAATATCCACGTATTCTGCAAGGCAAACAAAGATTGTAAAACCAAGAACGCTCAAATCGTGTTTGAGGTCAGGTTTTTGTATTAGTGTTGTATTATTAGTAATTAGCTTGTTGTTGTCAGCGGATGTTCAGAAAAATGTCCTCGTCATCATACATTGCTATAATACAGGGTTAACATTGAAATGGTCCCATTAGCAATACTGGACGGTGCTTCCATATTAAATATGGACTCAACACTTTATTTTAGTTAAATATGCACAGAACTCAACAGACCTAACAGCTAGTTGTTAACCTTGCTAATTAGCTGTAAAGTACCTATTGAATACTTTGTCAACTTTTCATTTTTGGGACTAGACCCAAATTTCAGGCATGGTACACAGATACACAGTGCCGATGATGACTAATTAATACTACTGAGAGGGTTGATTATCCAGATATAATACGACTATAGTGCTATTCGTCACACATTAGGTCACTGCTTCTGTTGAAGTTTTCTACAATATCATATAGACGCCATTGAGGAGGTCTACCAGATCCACAAAAGGTATCCCACCAAACAGATTTAAAGCTATGATTGCAAACAGTCATAAAGAAAAGATTTTTGAACCAAGATCTTGGTCCCAGCTCAATAGTGTGACGGAATCCGAAAGAAAGAAATGGGTTCAGGCAGCTGAGGAAGAAATGCAGTCTCTAATGGATAATAATACTTGGGTTTTGGTGCAATTGCCACCTGGTAGAAAGGCTGTTGGATCCAAATGGGTTTTTAAAGTAAAATATGGAAACACCGGAGAAGTAGACAGATATAAAGCGCGGCTAGTAGCCAAGGGTTACTCTCAGAAATACGGGGAAGACTATGACGAAGTTTTTGCCCCCACTGTCAATCCTGTAACAGTTCGGACGTTACTAACCGTAGCTGCCTCAAGAAATCTGAGCGTAAACCATTTCGATGTGAAAACAGCATTCTTGAACGGGGATTTGACAGAGGACATATTCATGACGCAGCCCGAAGGCTTTGAGGACCCTGTCAGAAAAGATTGGGTGTGCAAGTTGCAGAAAAGTCTGTACGGGCTGAAACAAGCCGCGCGGGCTTGGAATGAGAAAATTAATCAAGTCCTAATTGAAAAAGGTTTCCATAGAAGTGATGCAGATTCATGTCTCTATATCAAGTCTATAAATGGATCATCTATTTATGTTGTTGTTTACGTCGATGACATCCTTTGTGCAGGAACGGAAGAAGCTATTAGTGATACATTCAAACTGCTCTCATCAGCGTTCGAAATTAAAAATTTGGGAAACGTGTCAAACTATTTGGGCGTTGCTATCGAACGAATCGGCTCAGATTTTTTTCTTCAGCAGACAAAGAAAATTGAAGAATTGACAACACAATACGGCCTACAAAATTCAAAACCAGTGAAAATCCCGATGGAAACAGGTTTTATGAACTCCTCAGCTTCATCCCCAGCAATGACCGATAACACAATCTACCGCCAGGCTATCGGATCCCTCTTGTATCTTTCCATCACTTCTCGACCAGACATTTCCTCAGCGGTGGGAATTCTAGCAAGACGAGTGGAAAAACCAACGCAAAGTGATTGGAATGCAGTAAAAGGGTAATGTCCTACATTCGTTCGACGAAGAATTTCAGATTGAAACTAGGAGCTCAAAAGGAAATTGAATTAAAAACTTTTGTTGACGCTGATTGGGGAGGGGATAGGGAAGATCGTAAATCAATCAGTGGTTGTCTCTTTAAAATTGGTTCAAACAGCATTGGTTGGCTGTGTAAAAAACAAACATCAGTGGCTCTATCCTCAACTGAGGCAGAACTTGTTGCGGCTTCAACCGGCATCCAAGAAGCAATATGGCTCAGGCTGCTTTTGAGAGACATGGGGTTCGAACAAAATTCACCAACGTTAATCTACGAAGACAACCAGAGTTGTATAAAATATATAGAAAATGAGAAAGCCAGTGCAAGAATTAAACATCTCGATGTGCGCAAATATTATATGAAGGACCTCATTAAGAAAAAAGAAATCGCATTGGAATATTGTCCATCTGAAGACAACTTGGCAGATTTGCTTACGAAAGCTCTACCTGCGCGACGTCTCCAAGACCTGCGCTCTCGTTACGAAATTGTTGAATCTGCTGATGATGTTGAGGGGAGGTGTTGAAGTTTTCTACAATATCACCTACAACATCATCCCAGACTACTCGTTGCATTCCAACATGTTTAATTTATTTTTGTGTTCATTAAATTTCTGAATTCCGAGCTGGAAAGACGAATTTCATTCTCTAACAGCTTCTTGGTCGAGTCGGTTTCAGTTTTTCTGTTGATGGCGGATCAAGGATCATTTTGATGATGGTAGGTATATATCGGCAATAAATCATAAATCTTGCTTCTATTTGAAGATTTTTTGGTTTCTTGATGGCAGTGGTGGTCTATTTGAAGAGGCCAGGGGAAAAACCTCGTCATTGACTCAAAGCTGATTTCGAGAAAAATTAAGTTTAAAGTTTACGATGACGGTTTTTTTCCCAAGTACAGCTTAAAATTATCATCCTTTTTACTGAGAAGGTGGGGTTTTTCCCCAAAACCGAGCTTGTCATTGGATTCTTCACCTTAAAATCCTTTAGAAACCACTTCGAACCAGATTCAGCCCAAAATGCCGATGAGGGGGTTCTTCCCCGGGACTCTTCATGTAGTTATTGCCATAATACATAATCAGTATTCATTCCATACAATCCATGCAGCGTTTGAGTCGAAAAGAGTTGATCTGCCAATAGGTCTACAAGATCAATCAGTCCAATCCAGGCCAATCAGTCAAGGCTTTTGCAAATCTAGCATTGAGTGAAACATTTTCAATGCCGGATTTGCGGTTGATTGGAGTATCGAAAGCCACGCAAAACATAAATGCAATTGGGAGCAGCCGGCTCCGAAAACTAGGAAGGCCATGGAAGGCCTAGAACCTGTTGGGACTATCGGCTCATCTAAACGGGAAAATGACGTGGCATGAAATGTGATAAACGAGGGGTTGCAGGGTGCCCGAAGGTACTGGGTGGTAGGGAATCAAGTTATGAACTCGGAAGGCCCAAGGCTCAGCTACCATTTCTCTCCCTTACACTTCTAATGCTAACTCGTTTAACGTGGCACAAGGGAACGCGCCCGGCGGACGAGGAAAATACCTAACTAAATTATATTTTGCTTAAGCTCTAATCAGCCATGCCATATCAGATCGAGATGGCGGATTCGGGTGTACCTGTTCGAGCTAGCTCTAGAGAGATGGGCGATCTCTGCTCTTGTGGTAAAGGCGCAAATATGCAAATGTTTGCAAGCCAGGAACCGCTCGGTATTTCGGGTGAACTATAAAGGAAAACTCCAGCTTCGCGGTTCCACCACAATTCTGGGGCCACGTCTGCCTCGTTTTCAAAAAATGCTGGATCATTTCGCTCCCATTGACGGTTGCGTCGTAAGACCGAAAAAAGCGTAGGGTACCTACTGAAAATTATTATTGTGGAGGTGAGGGAGGGTTTCCCAATCACCTGTTACCAAGTTCCTGTTACTCAACAGTAACAGGGTGAAATCACCGGTGACAATAATCACTGTCAGGGCGGCTCAACGATTTTTAACGAACTTTGGACCTACCTCATTCTTACGTTAGTTTCACGGGGTAACAAGTGGTGGATAGGTAACACACAATACTTCCATATTTTAATACGCAAATTTTAGACACACCTTTACTGAATTTTGGCCTACTTTGGAGGCTGTTTGGATCGATAATGTCAAGAAACTCACTAACCAAACTCGCCTAAAATCAAAACACGTCAAGTTATCAGAATATAAAAAATTCCCACACATAAAGGACACCCACGTATCTAGGTAAAACAAAGATTTTAAGACCAAGAACGCACAAATCGCTTCACTTTCTGGCAAAAAAAGCCTTAACACTAAGGTCATGTTACAGTTTCAAAAAACTAATTTCATAAATATTTTAACGTTAGCAAATCATCCTATTCTACTAACAACTACGCTGCAAAAAAAATAGATTTCAACACAAACTACGTCCTTAGGGGTAAATGCCAACAAGGAGATGAGCAACAACAACAACCTGCCTAAAATCATAGCGGATCCACCTCCCTGGATCACTCTCTCGATCACCTGCTGCAGAGAATGAAAATCACAGGGGTGTTACTCAATCACCCCCAGTGATTTTCACAGGGGTGTTACTCTGCAGTGATCGGTGATTGGCTCACCTAGTTGGCAGATGCCGTGATTCGTCATGTGCCCTGTTCTCGGTAGCAGCCATGTTACTGACGTGATCCAGTCACCTACGTGATCCAGTAACCTCCTTGTTGTTGTGCTCACCTAGTTGCCTGTCGTTATCGGCTGTTATTCGTGATCTGGCTCGTTTGTAAGTCGCCTGTGATTCGTATTATTTGTAACTCCCCTGTGATCCTATCACCTCCTCGTCTCGTTTTTGGATAAATTGATTCCTTTTGCTTGAACAATTTTCAAACTCATCTAATCTCAAGTTGGGTATCCTTTTTTCACCCAGTGAAATTGAATTAGGTATTTATAAATTAACTCCACTATTGTTTTCTTCTCAAAACTTGTAATGAGCTTTTTAATGCTTGCGTTCAAGTCTCTTGTGGTGCGTTCATCAGTGATAATTATAGCTGTTTTTCAATTTTTTCTATTTCTCCTGAAAAAAATCTCCCGCGGGCAAATTCCTTCTTTATTTTTTTGCAGTGAAATTAGTAACGGGGTTTTTTCAGTAACAGGTGATTGGGGTAGCAGTGAAATGTCGGTAATAGGTGATTTTCACCGGTGAAGTGAAATCACTCCCAGCCCTAGTCTGGGTATCACAGAAAATAAAGTTCAAATAGTTAGAGTAGGTAGGTTTATCATCGTATTGTAGGAGTCAAAATTTGTATACAAATAGAAACAAGTGCAAAAAAAAATCATCGGAATCTGGCTATCAACATTTTGATCAATGGATAAAAAATAGATGTTTTTATTTGCCGATACAAAATCATTTGTGAAGTAATACCTAGTCAATGGTGAATTCAATGATGATTAAATGGTACGTTTTCACATCGATGATTAAATAGGTATAAAAAGAAAAAAACACTGAACGATTAGGTAAACAAGACAGTGAGTCATTCCCGTTGACGAGGTCTCATAGGGACAATGCCCTTACCTGGGATTTCCAAGAAGTGGGATCCGTCCCCCCCCCTCCCATCCCTCTCGTAGCTCTTTAACTCCCCCTTTAAACGGTTTACCTACCTTTTTAATATAAGCTGGCTAATCGGAAAACCTTCACTTTCCAACAGCCGAATCGCATCTGCAGTTCCGAGCCTTTAAACGGACGCACTCGTGTCCAACGGACTCAGTCGGTATCAAGGGTCGGAATGCATCTGATGGAGAATTTAACACATTCTTCTGCATCACGTTTTTGCCTTAAACCCATAGGTGCTTAGGCCGTAAAACCAAGAAAACTGCAAAAAACCCCGATTTTGGTCTTATCGCTCCCCCGAAATTGACTCTTTAGACCAAAATCTTGAAAAAACGCCAAATTTCATGTTTATCAGTCGAAATCTGAAGATTCGCGCCAAAAAACCCCGAAGTCAAATCCATCATTTTTTTGAAATTTTTCCTAGGCTAGGTAGGACCTTGGATTTTCCTGCTGGAATCGATTTTTTGCATTTTTGTCCCCCACAACTTTAGGGCTTCGAAGGCCTTGCCATCCTAAAAAATGCTAAAATATGAAAGTATTGCATACGTTCTGCGCAGGACTGGATGTTCAAAAGTATTAGTTGTGGTCATTACTGTGCTAATTAGTGGGTGATCCAGCTGATGAGCTGAAGTGCGTAGTTACTGGGCAAGTAGTACCCACTGGCTGGATGAAAATTGTGATCATGTTGATGCTATGTATAACATCAACTGGCTCATAAAAACAAACTTTTTTCGACTGAAAACTTTTTGACCTCGTGGCCCTCAAGTTTAAAAAACATGAGCCAATTAGAAAGTTTCGGCACGATTAAAGGAATAAGCCAATGAAACCGAAAGTTTCCGGCAGTCGCCATGATTCCAAAATGTTCGGACTCCAGAATATCAGAGACCCGAGCTTCCTCATTCCCCTAAATATCATATCCCCCGAATATTATTGGCAAGAGCAGAGCTCACGTCAAGGGTTCGCCCATACGGTCGATCAAGTTTGTGGTGGCAGAACTTATCCACTTCAGCAATATTACATGTTGATGCCTCCCTTCTTGCCCTTTCAATCTTCACATTTCCGTATTTCCATCCCACTCTATACTCCATCACCTAACGCCTACCGAATGTCTGAAAATGTCCCTAGACGACTAGTATCCCCCCCCCCCCGGTAGATATATATATATATACGCAATACCTCTCACTTGCTCGAGGGGGCGTTATTTTTATGTATCGATACCTTAAAGCACGAAGGGCATATGTCCCAAAATATCGATTTTGAGATTTCGGTACCGAAAGAATCTACTCATCAGGACCTATCGATCGCTCCAAGAATCATGATCCTTTTATCTATTTTTGGGGCCAAAAAACGATATAATAGAAAAAACGACAAATATTTAAAGAGCGTTTATCTTGGAAGTGTTAAGTGCTACCAAAGTTCTGGTTAAACGAGGTTGTAGATCTTGGCCAGACAAACATTTTTTATTTAGCGAATTTTTTTTATGGAATTGAAAACTATGGGAGAAATCTTTATTTTTGTAAATTGATCAAAAACTTATTTTGCATTTTTCTCATTATGCCATTTTTTGGACATATGCCCTTTGTGCTTTAAGGTATCGATATTATTCTTGAGTTGGCAAAGCAGGAACATAAGAGAATAACGACCGATTCCCCAAAAACCACCTTATTTTGATCTTTGTCAATCCTGCCTATGTGTTGGCAAAATTGAAGTTGAACTTTCAAAAATCTATATTAACAAAATAAGTAGGTAAATGCAAGCATTTATTGGATGTTAACTTGACAAATTAGTAGAAATTAGCACGCTGCATACTTCAAAGTTATATACCTAGTTTCCTCAAGTGAACTGAATCACCTGCCTGCAATCAATATTGCTCGGCATTAGCAGAAAGGCCCCCAGAAGAGTTGGAAATCATAATCGGTTGAAACCAACTCAGCAGAAATAAAGGGTATTAAAAAGGAGGGCGAAGTTTAAAACGGTAGGTATTAAAAAAGAGCCGGGCTGTAACTGTTCCCCGAGAGAAAATGGGAGTGAGGTACCTTAAAACAGAAAGTATTTATTTCTACGACGGATGAAATATACCTATGATAAGCGAGCAAACAGAAAACAACAAAATAAACAGAAAAACCAATGGTGCGTTTATAACTCAAAAATACTTCTGTATTTTGGGAAGTAAATTTCTGACACAAATTTATTGTATTATGACCAAAGTTGATGCTATAACGGTCGAAAATATCAAAATTGCGGTGCGAGGGTAACGCACAGTACTTCTATATAGTGATAGGCAAATTTTTGACAAAATTTGATTATATTTTGACTAGGTACTCTGGACTGTGTTTGGATAAAAAATTATGCAAATTTTAAAATTAAAGAAATTTGAAAAAATGCCAAGAATTGAGGGAGCAATTTTCGTAAATGACCATAGACGGGCTGAGACAGACGGACACACACACAGAAAGTGGTACTGAGTAAAAGTATCTGAGTAAAAATTTGCCTACCTAATAAGATACTTCCGTTATCAATAGGTAATGTATTTTTCAGCTATTCAAACTCAAAGATCAACTACGAACTGTTCTATATAACCAAAGGTTTTCTACCGCACTGTCAGTGTCAATGATGTTAACATACCTATATAATTAAGTCGTTTGGCACAAACATAATTGGTACCTACACCATAGATAGGTAAAAACTACGGGTCGGGTTCGGTAGAGTTGGTAGGTACCTTTATTAATCTCACGATCCCCATTTGTTTCCTAAAAAGAATACCTAAACGCAGCTCACTCCCATTATGTCAGTAACATTGCTCCCTCACACTCACGCTGCTGTGTGCCTCATCTTTTTATAGGTAAATAGGGCTACTATAGGCTTTAGTAAAGGTATAAATTCATTTGGGAAACCACTTAAGCAGATTTTAACTGGCAATAGAAAAAATTGCGGCCCGAATTATACAACGAGTTAAACTCATACTAAGAAACTGATGGGGAACGTTGAGAAGCGGAAGGGGGGAAAATGCGACAGCCAATTAGCTTCGATATAATAAATAGGCTTAGTCGCTGGAGAAAAAAAGCTGCGAGAAATGTGAGCCCGCGTCTTTAGCAGATTTTTCTTCGTTAAACATTTAATATACAATCATGTTAAATAGCAGACCTTTATTCTTTGAAGATTGAATATACAATCCTGGTAAAATATCCCTCGAAATGCCTCCTCAAAATGCCTCCTTTATGTACTATATAAAGAGCCTTATATGAGGCAATGCCGAACATACCTAGAACGTTATTTACGAGAGAAAAATCAAGCTTCATCCTGAAGTTATACAAGGGACCTAAAAAACTCAAGGATGAACCAATTGGAATCCTCTGATGGAAATTTTCAAGTACCTAGTTTAGCAAATGGTGGTTTCTGTGGAAAAAATACTGACGTAGGTTCCTCAACAGTTTTCGTGTTTTTGGGGAGCTGAATTCGAATTTTTGGTTTGCCATCTCAAAATCCCAGAGTTTTTCTTACGAGAAATCCCAAAATTTGTTTTCCCCATTTTTCTGTGTTTCTGACAATAGATTGGTTTTACCAGAGGTACAGAACCTCTTTTGGTTTCAAATTGAAGCTGATAAGATACGCCACAGCATCTATTCTATGGTGGGGGGGCGTTGTTTTTTACATTTTGATAGAATTATCAACTCATTTGTTTCACAGCAATTTTTGGGAAAAATTATTTTTTTGGCAATTCATGGGCAATTTGAGCTAGAAAGCTGCGGTTGCGCTTGAATCTGTAACAATGATAATCATACCTTTTCCTTAAACTCGAATAGTTTTGTTACATAAGTAAGCGGTTAAGTAAAAAAGCCCAAAATTTTTGAGGTTTATTTGCGTTTTTGGTTGTGACCAGGGTTGATAAAAAAGGAATCCCATTACAAATCCCATTCCTTTGGAGAAATGTAATTGCAATTCCCATTCCAATTCCTGTAATGGTAATTGTGACACCGGCAAACCAAAAATTCGAATACAGCAACCCAAAATATATAACCGATAAGAAATAGCATGAATTTGCTAGACTAAAGTTCAGACTGGTGAACATCCGCTGTGCTACCGGTAGGAAGCCTGTTGCTGCAGGGCATATCTCTTGCTAATCGGCCACGGGGTCTCCAGCTACAGCAAGTTCTATCCTGTTCTTGCCTGTTCTCCGATCGCGGCGATTCCATTGGTTGGGCGTTGTGCCTCTCTCTGCCACCTCCCCTATACGTAAGTACACGAGACTCGAAGATTGTTCACTATCGACTAGAAGGTTTGTGACTGTCCAACGTATTCATTTAATTGTTCGGGTCGTCCTGCTTTGAGTGATTTCTTCAAACCGAACCTGAGCCCAGAGGTCGTCCTGCTTTAAATTTGACTCGATATTGAGGGTACGTACCGAGTGGACAATCAGTAATTTATTCGTCTCTACGCTGGAATGAACCGTTAAGAGTGTTTGGTTTTCGAACCAACTGATTTTTTTTCGGAGTACATTATATAGGTAGTAGATTCGTCATGAAATTGCAAGAGAGGGAGAATGTTACCATAATATGTAGAGGGCTCTTACTCTCTGATTGTTATTCCTCTATAGAGCTTTCTCTACTGGCCTCATCAGGGAGCATAGGGGGTAGAGAATTTAATTTTTTTTATAGGGTAATTAGTCAAGTATTTTCAACGCCTGATACCCCCGATGAGGCCATTGGCCAAAGCTCTTGGGAAAGGAGGGAATAAATTAATGTTAAAAAGATGGCGTTTCCCTGTTTCTTGCAACCTCTTCCGCAACATCTGAGTCTGAATTATGTGTCCTCAGCTGATTTGCTAAAATTTAACACTTTGAACTATTGACCTGCAGGCTCGTTTTGTTCACGATCATGGATCCGATACTGTCAAGTTCGCAGATAATACAGAAACTGGAAGGTAAGTGATTTTATTCATGGATGGCAAATAAAACGTATACCAGACTGATTCTGTAAAGCGGGTAAAGACAGGCACTGTTGAACCTCATAAATTTGGATGGTAAACAAAATGGAAAAATACTATTCCCTTCAATCTTTTTCTATTTCCTTTCTGTTCCACTATATTTCCAAAAAAAAACGGACAAACCAATTTTTTTTCTCGGTCGGGTGGATAGAAACTAGGTCGATAATTATTTAAGCATAATATATCATAGAATTCGTAATAAAATTATAAAAAGTTCGCTTAAAATGTTATTTTTTGGGGTAAAACTCAACTATCAACCCAAGCCACAAACTCAATAATCTCAACTCTCAAACTCATCCCAAAAACACACTCCAAAAACTCAACTCAGAAACTCAACTCACAAACACAACTCTTAAACTCAACTCTCAAACTTGACTCTCTAACTAAACAATCAAACTCAACTTATTACTGAGTTCACAAACTCAACTCACAATTACAACTTCCAACCTCAACTCACAAACTCGGACAAAAGCTCATCTCAAAGACTCAACTATCAAACTTAACACTCAAACTCAACTCTCGAATTCAACTTACCAACTCAACCATCAAACGTCAAGTTCGACTCTAAAACTCAACTCTCAAACCCAACTGTAGAAGTCAACTTTCAAACGCAACCGACAGACTCAAACCTCGAACTCAACCCGCCAACTCATTTCTCAAACTGAAACTCGCACCCAACCCACAAAACTTTTTTCAAACAAATGGGTTGACCTTGAGTTTGTGATAGTACAGTTCGGCATTTGAGTTTGAGACCTGAGTTAGATAGTTGAGTTCGAGGATAGAGGAGTTTCATAATTGAGTTTGGTAGTTGATTCTGAGACTTGATTCTGAGAATTGAGTTTGAGAGATGAGTTTGAAAGTTGAGTTCGTGAGTTCAGTTTGAGAGTTGAGTATGACGTTTGAGTTCGATATTCGAGCTTGTCAGATGAGTTGCATAGTTGACTTTGACAGTTAATTTTGAATAATGAGTTTGATAGTTCTGTTCGATAGCGGATTTTGATAGTTGAGTTTGAGGAGTGAGTTTCGGAAATGAGTTGGTGAGTTAATTTTCGAACTTGATAGTTGAGTTCGTGAGTTCAGTTTGTGAGTTTAGTATGATTGTTGAGTTTGAGAGCTCAGTTTGATTCATTGACATTGATTTTCAATGTTTCAACATTCATTTTCATTGATTGAGTTAGATAGTTGTCTTTCATAGTTAATTTTGAAAAATGAGTTGGAATTCTTCTGTTTGATAGCAGATTTTGATAGTTGAGTTTGAGAAGTCAGTTTTGGAAATGAGTTTGTAAGTTGAGTTTCAAACTTGATAGTTTGTGGGTTGAGTATGAGAGCTGAGTTTGATAGTAAACTTTGAGAGTTGAGTTTTAGTGTTGAGTGTGATACTAGAGTTCGATAGTTCAGTCTGAGAATTGAGTTTGATAGCTGAGTTTGAGAGTCGTTCGTAGATGGTTGAGTTTGATAGTTGAGTAGTTGATTCTAAGTCTTGATTTTGAGAGTCGCGTGTGATAATTGAGTTTGATAGTTGAGTTTGAGACTTGAGTTTAATAGCTGAGTTTGAGAGTTTAGTTTGATAGCTCAGGTTTGGAGATAGTTTAGGGAGCAGAGTTGGTGAGTTGAGCGTTTGAGTTTATCGTGAGAGTTGAGCAGTTGTGTTGAATGGTTTTTTCCACTTATGTGGGTCGTAAAGTTGGATGTTGCATTTTGAGTTAACAATTTCCTGTACTTAACCTTTGTTTCTACTCTCATGTAAAGTGAGAAAAACTGTTCTTTCCAACCGCGCGCGTACTTTTTTGTGTTTCACCTGGTTCTGCCATTGTCATGATTCTATGTTCGAATTGGTAGCAGTGTTACGACATTTGAGTTGTTTTTTCCTTATTAATATTTTCCGCAATGGCTATATGGAAAATGAAGTGCAGTTAAAATGGAGTGTTGTGGAAACGCGGTTAATGGAGTGTTTGTAAAACATTATTACGGCGGACGGAACTTATTTTCCATCTTAAAACAAATTCCAATTACCCGAACTCGTTGCGGTTTACCTACCTGTTTTTCGCTTACCTGAATGCCGGTCTAACAGGAAAAGAGGCAAGTTGTATACGGTCGAAATGAAAAACACACATATAGTCCTCTGACAGTGCGTGAAAGACCTTTCATAACCAGTGGCCTGAAACGGTGGAGGGGGGGTGGCTAAAATAACGTATTCACGTCCCTTTCCATCCCATTATCAATTTTCACCAGGCATTTTCACTTCGGGGATGCGGTGGGCGGCTGTGTGAGTACGTGGATGGGGTATGCCCGATTCTCCGCTCCGGTGTTAGGTCACTCGTTGTGTGTGTGTATTTGGACTATTTTCGTTTCAGTGTGGAGCCAATTCACTTTCGATTCTCATCCAATCTTTGGAAGCTCTGTACTATCACAATCCCTGTGTACCTTGCACATTGGCGCTCTCGGGAAGACGGACCAGCGTTGGTTCCTGGGGATACGCTAAAATTTAACGATTTAGTCGTTGTCTTCTGATGGATGCCGTGTTAGCCGAATCTTTTTCGAAGAGGGCCCAATTTTGATTCCTATGCTTATAATTTTAAATTGATGGATCGACCCTCAAACTAGGGATGAGCATCCATGGTCGATACTATCTAACTATCGATGTTTTGCATACGATAGTCAATGTTTTTACCATCGATGGTTTGGAACCGATGTTTCACCGCTATCGATTACTTCAATGTGATAGTATCGAATCTTCTCTTCATCCTTATCACTCGGTATCAATATAAATAATTAAGTTGTTCGGTTACGGTTGACTCTCGGTTTAACTGTGCTGTGTAGTGTAGCTATTTTGGAAGAAATAAACACGAATATAATATTTCGATTGTATTTTGAAGGTATTTCGATATTGAGTTGAATCTGAATCCCACTTTTGAGCCTATTTTCAAATGAAAAATTCGTACCTAAACTGTTTTTTCGCCATAATATTCCTTGTTAGGCTCATCCGAGTTCATGTGTGTTGTGATAGTGATAGGACGGCGATAACGGATTTTTTGCCGTTACGTTAAGAAACTACGTGCAGTCACGTCCGCACAGTGACGTCATACGGTTAACCGCCGCATTCAAAAGGGCCCTTTTTATTAGCGTTTTTCACCAGGAAAAATGTTGTTTTTTCGTTGTAGACCATCACTACATCATTTTCGTATCCTAAACAGCACCATTCTGGCGGGGAAAATGGATTTCGTTTTTCATGCATGTTTCTCATTGCATTTTTTGTTCATTTTTGGTTGATTTTGATTGACTAAACTGACCAGTGGTTTCACAGAAATTTGTATCACGCAAATAGCAAAGATAGATACTTGAATTATCCTAGGCATCTATTCAATTTTAAAACTTCTTCGCTTGAACAGAGAAGTATCGATACTATCGATAGTTTTGCACCAATAATTTTAACAATCGATGCTCATCCCTACCTCAAACTCTTCGGTTATCAGCGGATCGACTAGACTTCTGCCGAGCATTCGATTATATTATCGATACCTTAAAGCACAAACTGGATGTGTCCAAAAATGGCATAATGAGAAAAATGCAAAATAAGTTTTTGATCAATTTACAAAAATAATGATTTCTCCCGTATTTTTCAATTCCATAAAAAAATTCGACCCGTTATTCAATTTTTGAAGTCAAATATCATTGTTAGGGGTCCATCCACTAGGCGGCTTCTGAGCTCAGCTATGCATTTAGCTAACAGTTGTGTATTATTATTATTGTGTCATACTCTTATTGTGCACATCATAAGAAAAATATCCCGCCCTGCTGAGAAAGTTGAGAAATTCGGGCTTTGCTGAGGTGGAGCCGCTCCAGGTGGTTTAGGCTAACCTACTTAAAGTTAACTTTCAATCTTGCTCACCCTAATGGGAAAAGAGGGCTGAGCCCTTGATAGCTCGGAAGGGAGGCAGGGCAAAAAACCCCGAGAAAACAAATCAACTGGTGCGGCGGCCAGCACCGTGCGCGCTTACTGATAAACTAAAATTTTATAAAAACCTTGGTAAACTTTCAAGTTTTTTCGTGCTAAAAAAATGGCGGTAGAATTGATTTTTTTCGGGTCCGTTGCTTTGTAAAACATTACGTATCTATAATACTCAGGTAACCGTGCGCACTTACTGATAAACTAAACATTTTTAAAAATGTTTGTAAACTTTGTAATTTCTTTGTGCTAAAAAAATGGTAGTAAAATTGATTTAGTTTTCGTCTGTTGCTTGCTGAAAAATTACCTACCTATAATCTATAGCTATAATACTTAGGTACTCTCCATGCAGAAAGCAGAAGTTCATGGCGTCACCTTCCTATTGGAAGTTGAGGTTAGGTATCAGGTTATGTCGTCTTTTCTTGTGAAAACCCCATCCTGTGCGCTTCTGGTTAAGAACCCCACAAATGCAGATTTGCAATAAACTCAAAACTGAGGAAAAATTGCGATAAGTGAATGGATCGTCCAACTAAATTTTTTCAAAATTGGTCAAAATAATTTCGAAAAATAATTACCTACCCAAAAGGTGAATATTCTTCTCTCCAGCCTATCCTACCAGGCTTAAAACCAGATGGAGTAATCTCGTTGGCGAGTCTGCAATTTTTTGCTCGTGTGTGTCCTTCCGTTGTATTTCGAAACCCTGGAATCCGAGTCTCATCCCATTCGTCGTGATACAAATTGAACAAATGCCCAGTTTTTCCTCGCTAATGAAAGGATTACTCACCTAACTGCCTTTTTTGCATGACCTTGTTCCATGATGGGAATTTAAAAGGCTGTTAGGAAAGACATCGCAGTCAAACGAGTTTTTGTTGAAGAATTCCTTCGATGTAAAAACTTCGCAGGCTCATTCCGATGTCATAATTGGGATTTGAGTCGAATAAAGATCGCGTCCTCTGGCCCGTTTAGTTTTATCAGGGGTCGAGGCCCCTTAACGAAATGATGACCCCAAAATTGGCTGTCTGCCCACGATGAAGGGCTTTGGAACCAGGGCAGAACCTAGAGTGGAAAAACTTATTTCAAAGGCCGCAGACGACCATAAATAGCTGTTATTACTACTCCGACCAAGTTAGTCTTGAAAAATGTGTTTTTTAATAGCGTTTTTGCCGATAGGATCTTATTCAATTGAGTCATCAACATAATTACTGTTGCTCTGAATTTCAACTTCCGAGGAATCATTCGATTTTTTGTGTTTTTGAAATAGTCCGAATAACGTCTGAAATGATTTCGAAGTGTTTTGAGACAGCTAGATCTTGAAAAAAATAAAATTTCACGAGATTTTGAAGTTGTATTAACCAACTTTTGGTTAAAGGTCAAATTTTCAACCCCACACTGAAAATGCACACCCAGATGCGTCTGGCACCCTGCTCTTCCTAGGGACACCAAACGTTTAGTCTTAGAATTTGTTTCATCAAAATTGGTTCCAAGAAAATTACCTCAACTGCTTCCAAAGAGGCTGAAGATCACAGCTTGAAACTCATAATCGCCGACCGCTGCGTGCCTGAAATAAAAACCAGCAATTAATTCTTCTACTTATGGTTAATGGGCAGAGATCTCTTCTCGAAATACTGAAAAAAACCAGTGGTGCGTAGATAACACACAATACTTCCATATTTTGAAACCTGAAATTGAGACACAATTTGATCATATTTTGACTCCTTTTCAGGGTGTTTAGGTCGAAAAAATTGAAAAATTCACTATTCAAATTTTAAAATTTGCCAAAAATAAAAGTACGCCACACTACCGGAATATAAAAAATATCCACATCTTCTGCAAGGTAAAACAAAGATTTTAAGACCAAGAACGCTCAAATCGGTTCTTTTTTGTGGCCGGAAAAAAATAAAATAGAAAACACTAAAAATGCAAATATATCGGAAGTACTGTGAGTTATTCAAATTCCGATTAAACAGGGTGTTAGGTCTTGCCGAGACAAATATTTCAGTTCAAGAAATTTGAAAAAAGATTGAGAATTGAGGGAGCTTTTTTTTGAATTGAGGCCCATTTTTGTAAATGACCACAGAAACCCACAGACACACGGACACACAGACACTGGTTCGGGAAGTGATTCTGAGTAAATGTGTATAAGAAAAAGTTTTTTCTGAAGCTCCGTTCCTATTCTCGATTCTGAACGATTCCAAGACTTCCATTTACCTACTCTGTAAATATGGCAGTAAAAAACGCTCAATTCGGAATTTTCCATCGCCAACCGCAGAACTTGGTCGCTCGATCGACTGGATTTCTGTTCCGCCACAATCAATCAAACCGTCGACAAGAGCATACTATAGGTATCGAACTGCCACCCGACCGCGATGACGGGAGCCGAGAAAGGAAAATGGCCATTCATTGGAGCGGTGCGATCCCGGGGGGCAGTTATCCTAAATGGATGCTCCCATCGTTTCCAGGTCGACGGCAAACTGTTACGGGATCCATTACTGGACCGCTGATGACGAACGGCTACCGATTTGTTCCCTGTCAGTGTCATATGCAGGTACATGGGCTTGAGGTAGTATCGCCTAACTAGAGTTAGTAGTCCAACGTGACGCGTCACACTGCCTCCCCCGGCCGTTGACCTTATCCAATTTTCCACGGGCTCTCAGCCAATGTCCGTTATGCTGACCTACGGGGAAAAGGGAACGTGAACGTGAATTTCTCCCGAGAAAGAATCGTAAAGTAACGGGAATTGGGAATCAATCCGCAATATTGATTAAAACGATTGAAGTTTGTTTAGTTCGATTATATTAATGATATGAAATATGGTTCGAAAACGTTTTTACTTCAATATTAAAGAAGTAAATGGAAATAATATTTCCAATATTATTGTAATCTTCCTAAAATTAAAAATCGGAACGGAGCTTCGCATAAAACGTTATAGACCAAACGTTTCCCTATAAAAGCATGTTTCAGTTATTACCATATGATTCATTGAGTCGGGGGTGGAGGAGTTTGAATAGCAAAATGTCAGTACCATGCAGCTATTGCTCTCAGTCCCGTGGAAGTATGATTGATCCGTGAGACAGACCATAAAAGTAGAAGGTTGGTAAAAAGTTGGCCAGTACCTGATTGTATGTTTTTCTGCTAAATATTGGAGTAAAACATTTTGCTTTTATTTTATGTTGTTGTAGGGCTTTTTCTCTATAAAAGCATGTTTCAGTTATTATCATATGATGCATCAAGTCGGTGGTGGAGGAGTTTGAATTGCAAAATGTCAGTACCATGCAGCTATAGCTGTCAGTCACGTGGAAGTATGATTGATCCGTGAGACTGACCATAAAAGTAAAAGATTGGTAAAAAGGTTGGTAAAAGACTTACCAACCTTATTTATGGGCATAGTTAGCTATGAGTTGATAGGCCATAGGCCATACTTTCATTAAATATATTCATGCATCTTAACCACGAATTTTTACTCTAACCCTTAGCATTGTCAGTTCCGTGGCGATATGAAAATTGAAATTTTGCATTTCTGGCTCCATAATAGAGTTTGACCTCTCAAAATTCGCTTAAACTGTTTGTTTGCATCCGGGGAACGAGAGAATACCGCAAAAAATGCAGTTTGAAGTATGCGGATAATTCTTCCCCTCAAATTGCCTTTACAGATATTATTACCTTCCAAATACGGATATTTTGGTCATTATTTCCAGAAATTTCATATTCCGGTAACTCGTCGCATTTTGATTTCGGACGGGTTTCAAAATGTGCATACCTAGTGTGTTTTCTGACATTTTTGATCCATATAGCCTCGAAAGGAGTCAAAATATAATCAAATTTTGTCAAAACCTAACGTAATATGGCAGTATTGTTATCTAAGCACCACTGGTTTAAATGACCATAGATACAGTGACACTTGTTCAGGAAGTGATTCTGAGTAAAAGTATATACTTTTTCTGAAACTCAATTCCGATTTTAGGGCGATTGCAATACTTCCATTCACCGCTTAAACACTGAAGTAATACAGTTTAATTTTTTCAACGTTATTATTATGATGGCATATTGCGGTAGCTGTACTTGGATAATGTATCCGCTTGTTAGCCTTGGGGAAGATAGTATGATGCCGACATACATTCATGCAAGTCGGTCGTCAAGCTCCGGCTAGGTGTTTGTGTGCAGCTGGCAGGCCTCCATTGGTATGCATTGCTCGGCTCGGCCCTCAAACGATCCTGCGCTTTGTGGGACGGCTTTGAAGCCTCCCGCGCCATAATGCTCCAGCGCAGCACGTCTCATCTGAAGCGAGCGCCTTTCTTGCTAAACGCTCCTGCGCCTCAGGATGTTTTTCATGCTGGTCGTCGGCTGTCGGAGTCGACTTCTTTAACGCGCCCGTTAGCGCAGTACTGTTTATTGCTTAGTACCAATGCTAGATAGTACTGCTGGGACAAGTAGGCAACTAACTTGAGTAGGTGCTCATCAGAATTGTTGTCCCATAACCATATTCATGGTCGCGTATTTGAACCACTTGACCCAACGAAGAGGGGTTTTTCGGAGAATAGGAAAACAGTTTTTACTTCCGTATTTACCAACCGAGTATCATTCAAAAATTGAAAATCGAGAATCGTTATTCTAATTCCGATTAAACAGGGTGTTAAGTCTTGCTGAGGCAAACATTTTAGTTCAAGAAATTTGAAAAAAGGTAGAGAATTGAGGGAGCTATTGCCATTTTTGTAAATGACTTCAGACGGGACAGACGGACACAAGGACTCACGGACACTTGTTCAGGAAGTGATTCTGAGTAAATGTGTATAAGAAAATGTTATTTCTAAGGCTCCGTTCCAATTATGATATTAGGACGTTTACAATACTTTTATTTAGGTAATCTGTAAATATGGAAGTAAAAATTGCCGTACCTCCCTCAATCCTCAACGTTTTCTAAATTTCTTGAGATGTTTCCAGGAATGGGATGTTTGCAATTCACAGTACTTCCGGTATGTTAGCAGTTATACTGTTTTCGATTTCATTTTTCCTGCCCACAAAAAAAGTTCATGTACCTAACTGCACTGAATGAGAGTGATGAAATGAATTATGATGTTGTTGGTTCTTTGGGTATATAATTCCAATGGATTATAATCCATGTTACAATCCATATTAAATGAATTGAAAGCTTATGATGAAACCCTTTGTGAGTTGTGTAAGTGTAATTTCTTGTAAAATGAAAGTTCTGATGTCACTTATTGTCGTATTATTGCAGGCATTCTTGCCGGTACAGCCGATCTTGACGTGACGAGCGAAGACGTGGGCCTAATTGGCCAAAACGTCCAACAGGATTGCGTTGGAGAATCCTTCCATCCCATCGATTCACAAGGCAGGTTAAGATATTAAGGAGGGGTGTATTTTGGAATTAATCGACGCCTTTAATTAACAAACGAAGCCCTATCCAATCGACTGGTTCTGGTTGGGTACATCAGGGTCTTTTCAAATTTCTTGGACTGAAATGTTTGTTTTGGCAAGAGCTAACACCCTGTTTAATCGGAATTTGAATAACATACAGTACTTCCGATATATTTGCATTTTTAGTGTTTTCTATTTTATTTTTTCCTGGCCACAAAAATGAACCGATTTTAGCGTTCTTGGTCTTTAAAATCTTCGTTTTACCTTGCAGAATATGTGGATATTTTTTATGTTCCGAAAATGAAGCGTTTTATTATTTTGGGCGAATTTTAAAATTTGAATAGTAAGTTTTTTGATATTTTTGGCCTAAACTCCCTTAAAAGCAGTCAAAATATGATCAAATTGTGTCACAATTTTACGTTTCAATATATGGAAGTATTGTGTGTTATCTACACACCACTGGTTTATAGAAGATTTTTGTTCTGAAACGTAAAAGATGAAAGTTTGAGGGGTTGTTGTGAAAACAAATTTCCTGGCCGATTGCATAGGTATTTCTGGAAATAATGTTCGAGAGAAATTACCTTGAAAAATTAGGCATAATTTGAAAATTATCACCAGCAAGAAGAAAAACTATGACGGTCACCCACATTTGCAAACTGTCTGAATAACATAGGTAATATGTTATGGGTGGATAAAAATTATTTTTTGCGATGTCTGCCGCTTTCGAAAAGCAACAGTTCTTCTTCTTGCTGGTGATAATTTTCAAATGATGGCAAATATATTATATGCCAATATATTATATTGATAAACTCGGTATATTCACTGCTATATTGGCATGGTTTACGTTAATGTTCAGGTGGCGAATTGTCGATTCATCAAACCATGTCAAGGGCAATTTGTGCAACAGCTCAATCTGACATCAAGCAGGAGGCGGACACCGGGAATAGTTTGGAACCCCAACCACGACCCTGTAAGTGCGTTCTATATTTTCGAAACTAAAAATACGCCAAGAGTATTGTATCCTAGAAAATAGCTAGTTTTTTCCATAATGTACCTAAACTTTTTTTAAATATTTCATTTGAATTGTCAAAAAAATTTGGACGACTCCAATACTTCCATTTACTCAGTTAATATGGATGTAAAAATTTATAAATAAGTACTTCAACCTCAAGTGGTAAACATAGGTGAGTGGTGAAGAGAGAAAAAATTATTAGATCATAATAACGAATAAATGAAACGTCCTTCCCTGTGGTTAATCTGGGGAGACATCGGGAAAAATACTAAAAAAATTCAAAATCCACTTCATCATTTTCAAAATCGACTTTTCCGACTGAGGGATGTCCGAGGTCGATATTTCGTAAGTTTGATACTGGCTTGAATCCTATTTCTGCCCTACCGTGTTGCTCAGGCCGATTAAAGGAGAACGGGAGACGAGCCAGTGGCCATACCTTTGTATCAGGATCCGTGCACTGAGTTATCTCGCCAGTTTCCCTTCTAATTCGACGAACTCAGCTCGAGTTAACCAATGTCCATCGCCAGCGTTACGAGCTTTGCACAATCGCGTGACAATCCTTCCCTTTTCCGTCGAGCAGTTCCTCGATCATCGGCCAGCGATGCGGCCCCGGTAAAGCGCATTGTACCTAAATCGGACACGTCCATTGTCAATATTCACCGCGGACTGACAATCGTCAGGCTTTCCCAACCGATCTAGAAAGTACCGCCCCGAGATAGGTACTCCACCTACGTACAATTATTTACACCCTCTGAATACCAAGCTCATGTTCCTGGAACGGCCTGGAATCTTTAGTTCGCTCGCTTGGATGATCGCATTCATCATCGACTGATGATCTTGCGATCTTCTTTTATGGATAACAATAATTCAATTGTATCTGGCCGAGTCGTATGATGTTGCAAGAGCTTGCAAAACCTCCAAGCGCATTTCCGAAAGCGTGTTACCTGAACACAAATAAATAAACCAGTGGTGCGTAGATAACACACAATACTTCCATATTTTGAAACGTAAAAATGTGACACAATTTGATCATATTTTGACTGCTTTTAAGGGTGTTTAGGCCAAAAATATAAAAAAATTCACTCTTCAAATTTTAAAATTCGCCCAAAATAAAAAAAACGCCACATTTTCGGAATATAAAAAATATCCACATATTCTGCAAGGTAAAACAAAGATTTTGAGACCAAGAACGCTCAAATCGGTTCATTTTTGTGGCCGGAAAAAAATAAAATAGAAAACACTAAAAATGCAAATATATCGGAAGTACTGTGCGTTATCCAAATTTCAATTAAACAGGGTGTTAGGTCTTGCCGAGACAAACATTTCAGTTCAAGAAATTTGAAAAAAGGTTGAGAAATGAGGGAGCTATGGCCATTTTTGTAAATGACCACAGACGGACACACGGACACACAGACACTTGTTCAGGAAGTGATTCTGAGCAAATGTGTATAAGAAAAAGTTTTTTCTGAAGCTCCGTTCCGATTCTCGATTATTCCAATACTTCCATTTACTCTGTAAATATGGAAGTAAAAAATACTCAAAATATTGAAAATTTAGTCAAAGCCGTTGTTTTCTGCCAAATATACGTCTAATTCTTACCTCAAACGTAAACTCAAACAGAAACTCAAACTCAAACATAAACCCAAACTGAAATTAAAATTTAAACTGGAACTCAAACGAAAACTCAAACTTGAACAGTAGGTAACTCCAACATAAATTAATACTGAAGCTGAGACATAAACTCAAACGTGTGCTTAAACTGAAAGTCAACCACTAACTTGAATTCAAACTTAGCATGAAACTTCAAATCGAACTCAAACTCACACCTGACCTTGAGCTGAAACCCATACTCAAACTGAAACTCGAAATCGACGGCGAAGTGGTGAGACCTCGTATCTCCAATTTCGTACCTGCACGTGCACATTAGAGATGCCATGGAAATTCGATGTCTTGCCATGGTCTTAACAAAATGGAGATACGAGGTCTCACCATTTCGCCGTCGAAATTAAAGTCAAACTCAAACTTGAACTCGAACTGGAGTTGAAACTCAAACTGAAACGGGAACCCAAACTCAAAAAGTATTCATGTAAAGACAAACCAAAACTGTAAATCAAACGTAATCTCATACAGAAACTGAAATTGAGCTGAAACCCTGACTCTAACTGTAGCTCAAACTCAAAGGTAAAGTCAAGCTCAAGCTTAAGCTCGAACGTATAATCAACATCAAACTTGAGCTCAAACTTACAGTCGAACTCAAACTCAAACTTTAACTCGAAGTGGAGCTGAAACTCGAACTCAAACTGTAACTTAAACTCGAATGTAAAGTCAAACTCAAACTGAAACTGGAGCTGTAACTCATTCTGAAACTCAAACGCAAACCCGAACTTGAACAAAAACTTAAACTCGAACTTAAACTGGAACTGAATTTCAAACTCAAACTGTTACCCAAACTCTGTTTGAGTTACAGTTTCAGTTTGAGTTCAAGTCTGAGTTTACGCTTGAGCTTCAGTCCCATTTGTATTTGAGAAAAAGTTTTATTACCATCTGAGACTTTATTCAACACGTAACATACTTTATTTGAAACGTTAAGTAATAGTTTGAGTTTATGTTCAAGTTTCAGTTTAACCTCGAGTTCAAGTTTCAATTTGAGTTTCAGTTTGAGTTCAAGTTTGAATTACAGTTTGAGTTTCATCTTGAGTTCAAGTTTGAATATCAGTTCAAGTTTGAGTTTCAGTTTGAGTTCCATGATGAGTTTTAGTTTGAGTTCCATGTTGAGTTTCATGTTGAGTTCAAGTATGAGTTTTTTTTTCAGTCTGCGTCCTAGCCCTGGATATAATGACATTATATAAAGGGCTAGGACTCAGACTGAAAGAAAAAAAAATTCATACTTGAACTACAACTCACACTTGAACTCAACGTGGAACTCAAACTGAAACTCATCATGGAAATCAAACTGAAACTGAAATTCAAACACTAAGAAGTGTTTGTGTAAGAAGTAGTCTGAGAAATGTTGTGTCTTGTTTTTCAAAGATTCTGGATACCGTTTCCCTTGGAGAATGAAATGAGAAATAATTCGTTGAAATTTCAGGCCTAATTATTGACACGGAGTCTTGCTCACGTTTTCCCTGTTCCGTTTGCGGGGACGTCGCCACTGGCAAACATTACGGCTCCATCTCCTGCGATGGGTGCAAGGGATTTTTCCGCCGTTCAGTCCGCAGGAAGGTTCACTACGTTTGCAGGTAAGTTTAATTGAAATAAAATATTTGGAGAGTTTTCCTTCAAAATTGCATATATCCTCTTTCGAGTTTTGTCGGTATCGATTTCGTTTTTCGATTTCGATTCATAGCAGTTTTGGTACTTATAAGCAATCAAAAATCGAAAAAAACGGAATCGATATCGACAAAACTCGAAAGTGGATATATGCACTGCATATTATGCAGTTTTGAAGGAAAACTCTTCATTTGCCATATTCAACTTTTTACTTTTATGACGATATCGGTCTTAATTACTGTAAATTGTAGTTGACAATTATCTAAATGCTGGAGCTGAGTTACAGCAACCGACAGTGTGTTCCATAAATTTAGTTATGTACCATGATCAGCTAAGCCGGGGTGGTAACATCCACCATTATGGGTAAATTTCCGACTCTTCGGTTGCAGTTGGAACCTTTGTTGATGGACACTCGACAAAAAAACTAACTGAACGTAAATAACGAGTTGTAACTTTAACGAGTGGGTTAATGTTACGCGAAAGTGGCTTTAAGGTCTCATTCGCATAAAATCGCTGAAATTAATGGCCGCTTTATCAATAATCGATTTTTCCAAAACTTATTGACCAGTCCCTGTGTGTGCCGCCAGTGTTCATTTACAAAAATGGCCATATCTCCCTCAATATTCTTTTTCAAATTTCACCCTTTTTAACCGGAATTTGGTTTACTCGCCGTACTTTCGATATATAGCACTTTGTTTTCTATTTAATTTTTTTGTGGTCTCAAAAATGAACCGATTCGAGCGTTCTTGGTCTCAGAATATTAGTTTTACATTTCAAAATACGTGGATTATTTTTAAAATTCATAAATCGACTTATTTTGATTTTACCCTAGTTTTAAAATGTGCCTAGTTAGTTTCTTGATAATTTTGAACCAAACAGCCTCCAAAGTTGTCAAAATATAATCAAATTGTGCCAAAAACTTTTGTATCAAAATAAAAAAGAATTGCGCAATCTACGTACCACTGTTTTGCATTAATAACTGTTGCTAAATAAATTTTGTCGCCTTTTTACAGCCATTTGAAGTCGTGTGAAATCACCAAGGATCGAAGGAATCAGTGCCGATATTGCCGTCTTCGCAAGTGCTACATGAGCGGCATGAAGGCCGAAGGTAAGTAGCGTATCAAGTAGGTAAATCAAATAGATTTGAGTAGATCTACTCTTCAATTTTTGTTTGCTACCTACCTAAGCAATGAAAACATTAAAAAAAATTAACTTTGTTAAAAACTTAAAATCAATTTTTTCTTTCCAACCTATTCTTCAACATTTTATATAAGGTGTTGACAAGGATGGGTTGAATTAAGGCAGAAATTCCAATAAATCAAAAATAATATTGATAATGACTCGTAGATAATCCTTCTTTTGGTAGACAAGCCAAACATCGCTTGATTTTCGAGGGAGATTGTTTTATCCTTAAATTACCTTGTTAAAACCAATTTCTTTTACAATTTTTTCTACGATTTTCCATTCCCAGCTGTACAGAACGAACGTGATCGTATAACCCGCCGCCGTCTCTGCGTCACCGAGATGCCTCTCCTTTGCGCCAAACACCTCCGAGGCATCGACCTGGCTACCAGGGAATTCTGCAATTTCTACATTGTAAGTTTTCTGTAATTTTTGTTGGTATTGTTGCTAGGTTGTTGCCTAGCAAACCCCAATCCTACTCTCACGCTCCTGGAACAAGCCCGGGAATTGTTATAATGCTCCAAAAAATTTCTTGAGCCCGAAAATACCTGAAATTTCAGTTTATTATTCAATAATAAACCACTGTAGCCACCCGAGAAAAAATCTATCCTAACCTACCCTTGAAATGTTCATAATTCACGTTTCAAAGTGTTTAGAATCCGAATCTGCGATTTAAAAAAGTTCTTCCGTCCGCTGTGAAAGCTTTTTTTCCAAAACAGTTTACACAATTCTTTGGCAAAGCCAATAGCTCAATTTTAAGGTCTCAGAATAATTGTTGAAATCAAAAAATTAGGTATATGTTTTTCCAAAATCTTTTCCGCCTCCTGAGTATATAGCTTTTTTCATGCTGAATCGAATGAGATCATTCTATCTTCGTTGAAAGGTTATAGCCTTTTGGTGTGCGAGCAGGGCTTCCTGTAGGGTAGACTGCTAAGACTTCTCTCAATTCATGAATTGATTATTGTTGTTGTTGTTGTTGTTGTTGTTATTTTTCTTGCTGCTGCTGTAGTTGTTGTTGATACTAATTTTGTTGTTGTTGTTGTTGTTGTTTGTTACTTCTTATGTTGTTGTTACTTTAGTTGTTGTTGGAAATGTTGTTGTTAATTTTGTTGTTGTTGCTGTTGATGATGCTGTTGCTGATGTTGTTCTTGTTGAATACTGCAGTTTATGATTGCCTTACGAATTGCAAAATATTCACAATTTATAATTTATTCCATCTACACCTACCTAGGTGTCGATATTTCCAATACACTCTTATTCCAAAGGGCTGGCTCTGAACGGGGTATTTTCCCTATTATTTTTGTTTTCCCTCCTCAAGACTTCCGTTGGCTCCTCGGTTCAGCTGGTATTGATTTCCGATAAATTGAATGCTTAGCTCAGCTCGGAATTCTCAAAATATTTCACATAATATATTTCCCACCCTCATCTTTTGGCTGCTTTTCCGACCAATACCTATCAGGCGTCCTGCGAAGATGCCGGAGAGGCATTTGGTCGGTAAAAAAGAATTTCCCGCAAGGCCCTATAAATCGTACCGCTAGTTCGTAGAACGTCATTTGCAGACGTCTCCATTCCTCATACGAAACGGCACGAATGTATTTGAAGGTAAGTTATGAAGCTTCCAGTTTCGTGCACCTTTAGCAAATCCAGAGCATCTTGATCGACGAGTTTATTGATTACAATTCAAACGTCATTCCCATGGAAGAATGAGAATAAAAATTGAATAAAAACCCGAAACCCTGGAGTAATGAAAATTATTATTCATCAAATGAAATTACTAAAAATGTTGAAATATTATGGGAAATTAATTTTTTATTTGAAATGTCAAAAACTGAATTTGCAGAATGCTGATGGCGGTGGAATGAGGTACAAGATCCTGGCCGGTGTACCCGAGTTCGCAGCTGCTTTGAGATTGTACGTAATGTACACCTTGGATTGGGTTGAAAGAACCACCGTATCCAGCGCTCTCCCCAAAGTCGACCAGGTAAGTTATACTTGTCCTGGGTCAAGTACCTACCTATTACCTCGTTTATTGACAGTAAAAAAAAGTCAGGAATTTTTGGTTTCAATTTTTCCGCGAATCTTCCTCTTCGGCTCGTATTTTGGGGCTTATAAGTTACTCGCTGTTTTGAACATTTACGTACATTCAGGTCTCGAATGTATCAGCTAAGTGGTAATTCCTTCAGAACAACAATGAGGGCTCCTCGTGAAAGTTCACCGGCACCTGCTAAAACCCCATCACCCCCCATCCTAAACCTCACCGCCCCCTCCCTAAACCCCGCCGCCCTTGTCCCAAAACCCCACATTCTTCCTAACTCCTCTAAGCCCCAACCTCTCGCTCCCGGAGCCGTCATCTTTCATTCCCCAGCGGTTCCCAAATGGTTCTAACTTTTGCGACGGAAGGCAGGTAACATGAAAAGCGCCTTCGCCGACTGCGCACTATCCCCACGGCTTCGAAGTTTGTGTGCCCTTCTTTGTGACTTCGGCACGTTAGCTGAGAACACTTGACTGCCACCTTACATGGAGAATTCCGATCCATTCATTGACTGAATAAGTCATTCCTATTAGCAAGTTTCCACCTGGATCGTGTAGCATTGTTCTCGAATGTATGCAGAGTTTGATGACGCTAATGCGTATTGACAATTGACATAGCTTAGTCTGGATACAAGGCTGTGAGACGAGTGTGGAGCTGAGCTTCTAACGTCTTTCATGTTTGCATACTTTATACAGAGTGTTCACCCTAAAGGCCGTATCACACGTCAGACCGATCTCCTCCCCATCCCACAGACCGTCTGGACAGACCGATTCTTTGGTGATTTTTACGTGCATATTCATTGAAAATTTCTCTTAGAAATAAGGTTCCATAGATGAATAAAAACAAACATTGATGCAGGTGCGCCAAAGTGAACATATCCATAGGATCGGCCAATCAGAGAATAGGGTCTGTGTGTCTGTCCGTGGATGAGGAGGAGATCGGTCTGACGTGTGATACGGGCTTTACATGTGCCTTCCATGGAGTGGTCGATTTTTTAGCTCATTCGCCCCAATTTTTCTTCAATAAACTTTTCTCTGAGCCCCGGAAAAATTGCACTTTTATGACTCTGAAGATTTAATCGTGTTTTCGACTTTGTTTCAGCAAAAGGCCGTAAGCTCCTTAAATATTGGGGTAATTACAAAAACAAGAATACCGTTGGAAAGAGCGATAAATTGTCCGTAATTTTACGGTATTTGCAACTGTTTAACATTAACTTAAATAATCTAAAGTCGAGCCAAAGTCGAGAATCTCTCGATTTTTTAAAATTACCAGTTTTTAACGTGCGTTTAGCGCAAGGAATAAGTGGAAAAATCCAGCGCAAGTTCGGCGAAAAACTGGCCCAAAATGTCAGCTTTTTGACGGTATAGTCATTTTTGCTTTTACTTTGCGAATTATTTGAGAAATCGACGTTTGAATGCGGACAAACGAATGATGAAAAGTCGGCGATGGGAGTGAGGTTATCAGCGTTCGTTTTTCCGCATTAAAACGTCGATTTCTCTTGTAATTCGCAAGGTAAATGAAAAAATGACTATAGGCACGGCTGGCAATCTGACATTTTGGGCCAGTTTTCCCCGGAATTTTTTCGTACATTTCTTGTGGCGTTTAGTACAAAAATGAAACTTAATAAATTTTTTTTAAATTTGAAAAATTCTTGACTTTGGTTTAGTTTTTTGCTTATTTAAGTTGATGTTAAAAAGCTGTTAATACACTAAGTCTATGGAAAATTTAACGCTCTTTCCGACGGCATCCTTATTTTAGTAATTATTCAAATATTTGAGGGGCTTACGGCCTTTTTTCTGATACTAAGACGAAAACATGACAAAAATCTTCAGGGCCAATAAAGTGCACTTTTTCTGTTGCTCACAAAAAAATTAACGGAACAAAAAATGTAGCAAATGAGCTAAAGAATCGACTCCTCCAAGGAAGAAAATCTATGTGTGAACTTCCTGTAGTCAATGCTCTTCCCATAAGAATGTTCTTACGATCTTCTCGTTGTCAGGTGGTACTGATCAGTTCGTGGACAGTGCAACTATTCGTGTTGGAAATGGCTTATCGTTCACTCCCTTCGACAGACGTCGTTCACGTATTCGATAACGATAAATGGATCCTCAACGCTGAACGCAACTGCCCCGGTAAGATATCAAAGTTCGATCCGAGAAATAAGGTATAAAAAGCGGAGTGGGAGAAGATATCAATAAACCGAGAAGCGGGTTTTAAATTATAAAAATTATTATTTTAGCCTTCGTCGATTGTGAATTGTGTATGGTTAACGCAAAAACCAGATTTTTAATAAAAGATTTTTATAAATTTTGATATCACGTCATTAACATAAATAACTAAATTTGTCTTCTCTAGATACTTCCGCTTTTGTTCCACTGCTGCTCGACGATCTTGTTCATCCGATGGCTGACCACCAGTTAACCGTAACTGAGTTCTTATTCCTCAAATCGATTCTTTTCCTGGATCCACGTAAGGTTTTTTTTTGTTATGGCGAATTTGTTTAAAAAATGCCCGATGAAATTCTTTTGGTGGTGTGGAACGTGCAAGAGTCGAGTTTCTTTTGATATTGTCAATATTTACAGCGCTTTCGGCCTCATGGCCCTCCTCAGGGTTTATTATATGGCCTGACTCAACTTATTTTTATCTACCCACAGATACGAAGGGTCTGTCGATGGTTACTTCGGAAAACTTCAGATTCCTAAGGAACACCATGATATCTAACCTCCAGGAACACATTGCCTCGCAGTCCATGAACGTTGCTGAAGCTCGTTTCCGAGTTGCCGATCTTCTCTTACTGTTGAGGCCCATCGGACGAATTGCCCACGTTGTAAGTCGAACGTAATTTTCACCGAAAGTGAATTAATTAATGGGCTGAATGGGTTGAGGCGTCTGCCTAGAGAGCAGGAGAAGCAGGTTCGAGTCCTGACGGAGTGGAAATTTACGCCATTTCCCACTTGATCTTATTAAATGAGTTTTTTCCCACTTGATCTCATAAATTTTATGCTTAACAGCATAGAAGGCTAATTCCCAATCAAAGGAAGGGGTATCAAAATATGGGTCATTCTCCCAGAAAGGGCCAATTCAGACCCGGCGATTTCAGAAAAAAGAACTTCGAATTTGGTCCTGCCAAAAATCACGGATCATTTCCACACCATATTGATTACATTTTAGGGGAAGGCTCTACTATGGGGTGCTTTAATAGTTTTTTATTAATAAATCAAGAAATGTCATTGGCAGGTGAAAGAAACCACTGACAGAGGGAAGACAAAAATCTTGTGTCAAGTGCATTTTACTATCCCGCTCACATATAAGCCTCCGAAAAATCCTTGAACCCATTTTAATTGATCTTTAGATGCATGCAGTTCAGTGGTCATCTGTGCTCATGGACAGTTGGCAACGTAGGGGTTGTGACACGCAGGTTACTGGACATTTCGATGTTTGGAATTAAATTTCTATATTTTCTAGCCACAATTTTAAATTTTTAGGGATTGCCTAGGGTAGAGCGAGTTTGATAGCATATGGAGAATTTTTTTCCCCGCCCCTAACCACAAATGGGAAGTTGGTAGTAGCTCGTACCACGGTTTGGCCCTTTCTGGGAGATTGACCCATATAAAGGATTTCTTGTTTTTGACTTGTTTGATTTCGACTTTTCTCGACCGAAAAAATACTCTTCCGTTTTTCAGTTGGTCCGTGAAATCCAGCAGGCATTCAAAAATGGGCGCATCAAGGCCAACAAGGCGGTTGACGAAGTGCTGAACGCTGGCGGGTCGTGCGGATTCGCCGGGTTACCAACCGAAATTTGCTAAAAGGTATGTCCGTATGTACCTGAAAAACAATACTTGCCTCCGAAGCCGGGTTGACACAATAATTGTTGATAAAATCGTATATTTTATTTCACTGGCCGGATTTAACGGGTTTTAACCCTGCAAAAGAAAAACTTCAATGGCGGGCCTTACAAAAATACTTGATTTACAAAATTGATTGGAATCATTCTCACAGAGAGGGGCATTTCCGGGCCGCAGTTTTGACAATATGTAATTGTTCTCTAATTACGCCCAAATAATTTGTAAACGGTCTTATAAACACATACATCAAACAATATACAAAAATAAATTTACGATAGCAAGGTCAGTTTTTTCCTTCCCAGAATTTGATAAATTTGTTTCTGAAAGGTGGAAATCGTCCTCTGTTTTAGGCTCTTTATTACAGACCGCCTAAAAAATTCTGAAAATTAGTTATCATGCCTAAAATTTTGGTAAGGTACAATTGACAAATGGCTGTCCCCCTCGTTCGCCAAGCTGGTTAACCGTTGTTTTCTTATCGATCACTTCTTGTTTTCCGCAGGTCCTTCGAAGGATGCTAAGCGTATCGACGAAGAATTATTCATATAATTTATTTTCCAGACGACTGTTGTCCGTTAACTTGAAAAGTTCAACTTTTTTATTTGAAATTCTAACGATTTTTTTATACCATCGCTGGTATACAGCTAGAGGTTTGGTCGAAAATTGTGTTTCTGTTATGTTACTTGCGGCTGGAGAAAATATGTTTCTATGTTCATGGGATAATGACATGATTTGCTGTGATTTTTTTCCATATACGTAGGTACATACCTGTATTTTTGAGGAGATTTACACCGGGCCAATGCAAATTTTTACGGCCTTTGATTAAAAATTTCTGTCGAATTTCCGTAGTTCATTCTCCAAGAATCCATAGACCCGAGGAATAAGATATAAAACGCAGAGGAGAGAAATAAGATTTAAAGGCCATCGCGGTATTGAGAACGAATTTCAAGTTATAAACAGTGGTGTGTAGATAACACACAATACTTCCATATTTTGAAACGTAAAATTGTGACATAATTTGATCATATTTTGACTGTGTTTCTTTTACTTATACTCAGAATCGCTTCCCGAACAAGTGTCTGTGTGTCCATCTGCCCGTCTGAGGTCATTTACAAAAATGGCCATAGCTCCCTCAATTCTCAACCTTTTTTCAAATTTCTTGCACTGAAATGTTTGTCTCGGCAAGACCTAACACCCTGTCTAATTGGAATTTGAATAACTTACCTCCGAGACTACTGAATTACTTACTTCCGATATATTTGCATTTTATTGTTTTCTATTTTATATTTTATTTTTTCCGGCCACAAAAATGAACCGATTTTAGCGTTTTTGGTCTTAAAATCTTTGTTTTACCTTGCAGAATATGTGGATATTTTTTTATATTCCGATAATGTGGCGTATTTTTGTTTTGGGCAAATTTTAAAAATTTAATAGTGAATTTTTCGAGATTTTTTACTTAAGCACCCTTAAAAGCAGTCAAAATATGATCAAATTTTGTCACATTTTTACGTTTTGAAATATGGAAGTATTGTGTGTTATCTACGCACCACTGGTTTTTTGTTGCTTTTGTTCAATCGTTGGTGTTTTTGTTATTTTCTTCCTCTCAGCATGACCTAGATACATTAACCTACAAATTTACCTCCCCCACCTAGCTCGGATTTTTATCCTGGTGGTGGGGTAAATCCATTCTATGATAAATGTGTATTCAAATTCAGTAGGTATGTAAATCTCATGGAAATACAGATTCATTCATTCACTTATTTGTTGTGTTGTGTTGTGTTGGCTAAAACTGGCCTACAAAAATGTCGTAGCGGGCATAAAGTGCAGGGAAACCGGATTGGCGAGTCCGTATATCCGGTGATGTGCGTTTGATTTACGATAGGAACGGGCAAATCTTCCCGAGTTCTGCCCATACGGATGAGTTTTAAATTCGCTACGAAATTGCTGGCGGAATTACCGTTTCCCATCTAACAAGAAACGAGAGTGGAGAGGAAAGCTTGCGGTTTATTAATTAAACAGCCCATGACGGGATAGAAATACAGATCAGTTTCTCAAGTTTAATGCTCAGTTAAGCTGACTTTCACCGAAGCTTGTTGAACATAGTCGGCAGTTTAATCAATAAGCTTCAAATATTAACTGGGAACTTGAATCGCCGCGGTGTAGCGAAACGGCCCGATCGTAAAAAGTCGGCATTTTGTATACAGTTTTTTGCAAGTAACACTTTGAACAGAAAATTCTGAAGATTTTAAGGCCAAGAACGCTCAAATCCGTTCACTTCAGGACTAGAAAAATGAAAAAACCAACACGAAAAGTTGCAATGTTTTTTTAAGTAAGGGAAAAGCACCAATAGCGGACATGACAACAGTAGTGGACACTTGGGTTAAAAATCGATAAAATAAGGGTTTGAGACAACTTGGGGGGTTCTTCTTTGATGTGCCTAATCTTGAATAGTTGTGGCACAAAAAAAAAGAACCCCCCAAGTTGTCTCAAACCCTTATTTTATCGATTTTTAACCCAAGTGTCCACTACTGTTGTCATGTCCGCTATTGGTGCTTTTCCCTTACTGGGAGTTATCGAAATTTCAACAGAACTAACTGTGTCTTGACTAGGCGAACAATTCAGTTCAAGACATTCAAAACCAGAGGTGCGTAAATAACACACAATATTCCATATTTAGATATTTTGATTTTTGGAAAATTTTTATTATATTTAGACTGCTTTTGAGGCTATTTAGGTCAAAAATATCAACGAAGTCTCTATGCAAATTTAAAAACACGCCTAAAATCACGCTCAAAACAGTACATTTTTGTGGCCAGGAAGAAAAAAGTATAATAAAAAGAGGTGCTAATATATCGGAAATACTGTGAGTTATACCAATTCCGGTCAAACAGGGTGATAGGTTTAAGAAATTTGAAAAAACGTTAAGAATTGAGGGAGCTATGGGTATGGCAATTTCCGTAAATGAACGCAGACGGACACACGGACTAACAGACAAACAGACACGTGTTCAGGAAGTGATTCTGAGTATAAGTGCACAAGTGCAATATTTTCTAAACCTCCTATCCGATTTTTGATTTTAGGACAATTAAAATACCTACAATACTTCCATTTACTCCGTAAATAGGGAAGTCGTAATAAAATAGTAACACAGTTATCAGACTGCTTTTTCAAGGTGAGAATGTTTTTTGCGAACTACTCGTACCTAGCACTTTTCTTGGTCAACAACAAAATGAGTTGATAAGACACCAGTTCCACCGTGGAACTTCCACGCAGCCGTCGTGGCCCATATTAACGCCATCGCCGCCACATAAACTGCATTTTAACTCGGTTATTAACGGTATCGTATTATCAGCTCCTTGGGGGTTGCCAAGGGGGTAGTTTGGCAGCTCATTTGTTCAATGTTCAAAGAGAGACCACCTACCAAGTTCCTCGGGAAAGTGGCGGACGGTTATCTCGGCCCTTTATCGTCTGATAAATTATGGCCACCTACCAAGGCAGGTTTAAGTACCGAGGGTTGCGAAGGCCGTATAATAAATTTCGTCCACCGAGGACTGCGGGACGCTGGGAGATAACCCGATCAAGTTGGCGGTGTATTGGTCGATCAGCGGTGTAAATGTTACATCCGAACCTGTGGACTGGGCCAGTCCCGTGCCAAAACACTTGACTCCCCTCAAAAACCGGGAGGGTGAAGGGTGAGCTTTTGATCTGGAGGTCCCTCGCGATGCCAACTATCTTCTTTTGATAACTTCCCCCTGAACACCTTGATAACCGGTCATCCAAGAGTTTGGCACAGCCGAGACCTTTCAAAGAGGGAAAGCGGATTACAGACGGTACCTATCTGAACGGTTGAAATCTTTCCTTAAGATGACTTTATCTGCCAATACTTTATCCTTGTCCTATCAGACTTTGAAGGCCTAAGGATCAACCTGCCCGAAGTCCTCCAGACTTGGCTCTTCAATGGCGCTGAACCTCTTAGAGAAAGTTGAACTGCGACGTTGGCTGAGATTTATTGCCCTAAAAGGAATTCTTACACCGATTCATGGCAATCATGCTCACTTTACCCTTCTTCAATATCTTTTGATTTATCTCCTTTGTAATATTACTTGTTCGCGTTGTAGGCACTTAGGGCCGGTTTTTCAATTCATTTAAAGCTAGATTTAACTAAGGACGCTCGCATTAACTAATTTCCAAGAAATTTTTTGTACGACGGTCAATGAAAGTAAGTAGTATAGGAGATGGCAGTTCTGGGACGTGAAAAAGGGTGACCTAAGGGGGCAGTGGCCCCCAACGTTCCCTCCATGACGTTAGCCTAATGATAACCCGAACGCAACCTAAACGTTAACGTACCAAATGTAGGAGAAACAACGTTAACGTTAACGTAGACAATGTAGGAGAACCAACGTCAACAAAACCAATATAGGAGAACAAACGTTAACGCTTAGGTTGCGTTCGGGTTATCATTAGGGTAACGTCATGGAGGGAACGTAGGGGGCCACTGCCCCCTCAGGTCACTCTTTTTCACGTCCCAGAACTGTCATCTCCTATAGTACTAAAGTATGCTCTTGGTGAAAAGTAGTGCCAGCGTTTTTGGATAAATCTAGCTTTGAAGGAATGTGTTTCATGATATATACCCAAGTGTAAGACGTCCATCACGTGTAATAGTAGCTCCTTAGATCATTTACTCGGAGTAGATGGTCCCAGATTAGCTCATGACTCCAAAGTGGTGGTTTGCACATACTTGTTGCTTTTTATATTGCATATAATATATTATCATTTATTATAGGAACATAGCCTGACCCTAAAATCTGACCCAAAAAGTGTTAAGAGGTCGATATAGCCATAAAACTTTATTTGAGATCATGAATTTTTTGACATTCGAATTTTATTGAGCACAGTGAATTCAGCGGGGTGTTTCTGATACTATGCGGTTTTTAAAAGAGGGCGCATGGTGGCTTACAACTTGCGACAGAGGTACACGTTTTACTCCCATATTTACGAAGTTAGTGGAAGTATCGTAATCTTCCCAAAATCGAAAATTGGATCGGAGCTTCCAAAAAATCTTTCACCCATAAACTTTTACTCAGAATCACTTCTTGAACAAGTGTCCGTCCATGGTCATTTACAAAAATGGTCATAGACCCCTTAATTCTCAATCTTTTTCAAATTTCTTCAACTGTGATGATTTCAGCTCCAAATACCTCTCGGCACCAGGCAAAAACACTCGGCCATACTCGGGCCGTCATTATATGTTAGAATAATTGCCGCGCCTCCACAGCTTGACCCAGTACCTATAGAAGCCTCGTAAAAACATGTTAACGATATCCGCCTAAAAGCATAGAGTTCGGCAAGTCAAGCTCAAGTACCGCTCTTCATCGGAACCAATAAAAAATTAATGGGGTCGCCATCGTCAGATTGTGTTTCATCGTTACGTTCACCAATAAAAAGAGCTCTTCGCCTAACGACGCCCATATATAGCCCGGGAGATGGCCGGAGGGTCGGTCTTTCAGAGGTCCCATTATCAACCCCGGGTTTTGATCGCATTTAGGAAATTTGCGTCTTTTATTTTACAGAAGAGATTTTACAGAAGAGATTTCACAGAAGAGATTTAGAAAAAAAATGGATATGGACTCCCGGCCGATTCAAAAATTATAATTTTTGAACAGGTTAGACAATGATAATAAAATAGTTTCATCGAGTTCACAGGTCATTGATTTTGGAAAAAAAAAGATGTTCGCTCGGAGAAGCCTCGAATGATCAAAATTGGTTCTGTAGTTCAAACGTCTTAAGTGAAATTAAAATATTTGGGTTGTTCTCGATTACCAGCGTCTGAAGTACTGAACCAATTGTGAAAGATCGAAGATTGTCTTTTTTTTCACTTTTTATTCATACCTACATAAAAAAAGAAAAAATAAAATGAAATAAAACCAACTGCAAAAAGGAGCTCGGAAAACTAAAAATTAAAAATAAGAAAGTTGAAAACTCAGATGGAAAATGAGTTTGAACTCGAAGTTGACTTTGATCTCGAAGTTGAGTCTGATCTCGAAGTTGACTTTGAACTCGAAGTTATCTCGAAAGATCTCGAAGTTGAGTTGATCTCGAAGTTGATGACTCGAAGTTGAGTCTCGAATTGAGTTTGAACTCAATTGTGAAGTTGACTTTGATCTCGAAGTTGACTTTGATCTTTGACTTTGATCTCGAGTTTTTATTCATACCATGAGATTGATATGAAATAATCTTTTTTTCACTTTGGTATCCTTACAAAAATATAATGAATATCAAGTGTATTAAATTATAACGAATCAATAAAAAAAAGACACAGAAAAGGTAGGAACCACACCAAAATAATTATTGAGTTTGAACTCGAAGTTGACTTTGATCTCGAAGTTGACTTTGAACTCGAAGTTGAGTTTGATCTCGAAGTTGACTTTGATCTCGAAGTTGAGTTTGAACTCGAAGTTGACTTTGATCTCGAAGTTGACTTTGATCTCGAAGTTGACTTTGATCTCGAAGTTGAGTTTGAACTCGAAGTTTACTTTGAACTCGAAGTTGACTTTGAACTCGAAGTTGACTTTGATCTCGAAGTTGACTTTGATCTCGAAGTTGAGTTTGAACTCGAAGTTGACTTTGATCTCGAAGTTGAGTTTGAACTCGAAGTTGACTTTGAACTCGAAGTTGACTTTGATCTCGAAGTTGACTTTGATCTCGAAGTATCCTTAAAAAACCGACAAAAATCCCTAACACCTTTTTGAAGCCGGTTAAAAATACAAACGTACCTGACCTACTGGTCTAATATTGAAAATTTATAAAAGGCTTCAATAAAAAAAAGCTTGACGTTAAAAAAATCTATCCTTGAATCATCCCCTCGTCATTGAACTAGGAGTAGGCGATTTCTAATTGGGTGATTGAAATCTACAACGGACTCCATGGTTAGCAAGTTGGTTCGAAGGAAAAGAGATTATTGAAATGGTAATGAACTGGCTCCTTGGAAAATTCCTTTTTGTTCGACGCTTGCCGATATCGGGAGATGGAAAGAATCATGAATTGAGAGATTTATCAGCCAGAAAAGAAGGTCGCGCATTGAAAGGTTTATTGAGAAATATAACAGAAGTAGGTAGGTAGTCTTCCTTCCATTTTCAAGTAGGGGGAGCAGCAATTTCCTCCTGTCGACAGAAAAAGGTATCCGTGGGAAAGCTGTCCATTAAAAGTGGAACTGAAAGCTGTCGCCTTAGCCCCTCACTCATCTTGGGAGAATTTTTAAGGTCCCTAATGCTTTTCCATTGTTGGAAAGAAAACCTCAACTTAGTTTTCGTTGGTGAATGTGGCCTTTCCAATATTGGCCTTGAGCAGATCGTTCCTATAGCAGCATTCCCGATTTTCGGTCAAGCGTAGCGATTTCGGGTTGAAAGGAGTCTTGCAAAAACCCTCAGGGTAGCATTTTTTTTTACTTTGACCCAAAGTCTTTGCATAAACGAGAGAGCCAATCGTGATAAGACGAGACTCTAACGTATTAGAAACTATATTATATTCGATATTGCTCTCTTGCTGGATATGCTCTCGTGTAACACAGAAATCTACATTTTTGTGGAGGTGGGCAATTTTTATTGAAAAGCAACCTTGCCCTCAGGGGCATCGATCATCGAACGAAAAGCGAACGCAAAGGGAGAAAATTGCGAGGGAACCCGATCAATCAATTTGAGGTATAAGGAGGACTAAGCTGACAACTTGCATTAACTTTAGTAAAGAACGAGGATAGAGAATCGGAAATTTCTCAGGAACCAACGAGAGAGGTCGAGAAACTTACGGAAACAGAAGGAGAAGACGAGAATCTTGAACAGCATCAACATGGGTTTAAAACAGACGGATACGATGGATCCATCAATTATCATAAACAATATTAATAATCTCTCTCGAAATTATTCATGTTTCTTGGAATTAGAAAATTTATTTTGCCACCGATTGTTGGCCTAATGTTATTTTGCCGAATAGCGGGGTTGGGTATCCTTCGAAAATTGATCCGAAGAACGCAGCGTATCGTGCAATGTTGCACCTACCACAATTTATTTTCATCAGCAAAAATTCAAACAACACGTTCTTCAACTGAAATTGAATCTGAAACTGAGAGCATAAAACTAAATTGAAACGCAAACAGTGGAATTAAAACTGATAGTGATTCTTCAAATGCAGCTCGAACTGAAACCAAAAAGGAAACTCTTATTTGCAGTAAAATTGAAACTGATCATGAAACGAAACTGAAACGGTAAATCAATCTGAAACTGAAACGGGAAATATATCATTTAATGATACCTACTGAAATTAAAACTCGAGCAGGATCTGAATCCCACTTTAAAATAAAACTGAAAGTATAGTTGAATGTGGTAGTCGAACAAAAAATGAATCTCGAACTCAAAGTGAAATTAAAACTTGCACTGAAACTCAAACTGAAACTAAAAGTAAAACTCAAAGTCAACCAGTGGAAGTGAAACTCAAAGAGTAACGCAAGCTGAAGCAGAAATTCGATTTCAAACTTGAAATGAATCTCAATCTGAAATTTCTTGGGGGGTTTTAATCTGAAAGTGAAGGTGAAAGTAAAACTGAAACTAAAGCTGATGTTGAAATTAACAATTGAAGTGAAACTCAAACCTGAATTTTAGTTTGTTTTACTTTTAGTTTGCTGAAATTTCAAATTTGCTTTTACTTCTAGATTGGAATTGAATGTTAGAGCAAGTGTTGCTCTGAATTTTAGTTTCAGCGTTTAGTTTTACCTACTTTATTTGAGTTTGAGTTTCACTTCAAGTTTGAGATTCACTTTAAGCTTGAGTTCTACTTTCAGATCAAGTTTGATTTACAGTTCCAGCGTTCGTTTCACTTCAAGTTTTAATTTCATTCTGAATTTGGGTTTCAGTTTCGCAATAAAGTTTCAGTTTTACTCCTATTTTCAGTTTGAGTTTGACTTTCTGTTTTATACTTTCAGGTTCAGATCAAATTCCAGTTTCAGTTTGAGTTTCCATTTTAGTTTACTACCTCATTCATTTTCATTGATTGAAATTCTTCAATTCGTTCGAGTTTCATCTTCAGGTTGAGTTTGAATTCGTTTCAGCTTGCGTCTCACTCCAAGTTTCACCTTAACTTTGAGTTTATCCTACACATTTAGTTTGAGATTCATTTTGGGTTTGAGAGTCATCTTCAGTTTGAGTTCCACTTCAAGTCCAAGTTTTTAGTTTCACTTTCAGTTTTACTTTCACTATCAGTTTTCAAGAAATCGGTCTTGCTATGAAAGCTTTAGTTTTCTTATCCGCGATTGTCCAGCCGTGGTATCTTCCTTCTTCGGTCCGACTTCAAGGATTGACAATGTCATCTTGGTGTGAACTATTCCCGTACCAGAAAAGAACACTTCATTCTTCGCCGAGAATCATTAGGGAGAAGAAACTCAACGCTACGGGAGCGTTCACAGGGGGTTTTATACGACACAGATGAGAATAGAAACCCTTTTGTCCTTCGATCCTTCGTTTCTTTTTGTCCTCTTTCTTGAAAAATGCTCTTCACCACCCTCACTTTTCGCTCGCATTTTCCATTCATACCCTTCGGGTGACCCGGGGTCCTGACGTGATGACGGTTTCTTACACCGATACCACAATGGCGAGATTTGTCATGAGGGTAGCTAAAAAAAAATGTCATGCGGTGCGTCCACGATTTGTCATGAGGATGTCTCTGTCCCATTGGAACTCAAGAGTTAAACCAAAATCGACGCCAAGTTCCATTAGTTGTTAACTATGACATTTCCAAGTTTTTATCCTAAAAACGCTTCTGAACTTCGTGGTTATCATTCACGTTAGGGCGTGAAGGAGAACAACAAAAACAATTTTCGTATTCGATATCGCATTCGTCACCAGAGATTACAGATATGTTACAGGTTACAGATGGCAACACCAGGTAACTCATTTTCTGACGGGTTTGAGTTAAGAACGCTTTTGTATGGAAAAAGAGGTGGCGGATCGATTAGCAGAGCTAGTTTTATTGTCAGTTTGTTTGGAAGCGCGTAAATCGCAATTCGGTCAACAGTGGGTATCTCAAATTATCGTCAAAACGTGCTATCTCAGTGCAACCACACGCCCGATGGCAAGTCTCTAGACGTCTTTAGAGCCAACTCGATCAAATTTAACCGTAAGACCCAACTAGGGAACCTGGGAAACTTATTATTAGGTCATTCATGATTTTTACAATAATAAGTTTTTTGCCTCTCCTGGAAAATTGGAAAAAGTGAGTTACCCGGTGTTGCCACTAGCTTGACGATTTATGCTTAGCAGCATTAAGGATTTAAGGGGTAGGACCCGATCAAAAGAAAGGAGTCTCCCTTTTGTTGTCAGTTCTCTCCTTCATAATGAATTATTGAGCCTTCAATTTTGTCTGAATTTTAATACGTCACGTAGGTACGAGAACAGAGTACCTCCGGTATAAAGAGATCGTTAAAATTCTACGAAGGATGAGGCTAATTCCCGTATAGCCGAGGGACTATTCCCATTGGAAGAACAGGTGGTTTAAAAATGAACCACCCACTTCTGAGAAGTTTTTCGAATGGAAGGAAAGTTACCGAATATTTGAATAATTTAGCGCCGGGGATTAAATTAGTTTTCCAACAGAAGGAGAGTAAGAGAGTTTTGCGCAAGTTCGCCCATTGTAAAGCGGCATGGAACTTTGGCTCTCGTGGTTTTCTCGTGGGCATCAGCTCGGTTCGTCCGAGTTAATTGTACTCGGTTAATTGGAAAATTCCCGTTCGAAGTCTTTGCCAGGCCTTTGGAAAATTGAATATGCACCAAAAGCGGAGGGAGGTTCGTCTGTGCGGTTTGTCAACAAAGGCGAATCCTTCGACGAAGAATGTCATCAACCTGCAGAAATGGTAGTGATATTCTCCAGGGATGGAAACGTTACATTCTTCACATCATGCGCAGGAAATTCAATTTCGATCTTGTTCGAGATGCCAGCGATAATGAAACGGTTAGTGCCAATAGTAGGTACACGATATTACCATTTATTCAGGGGTTTCGATCGAGAAACTGATTGGGCCAACTGCTAACCGTTCATTCCTTGGGCAGTCTTCCCTATGAATAATTTTTTGCCGCACCACGAAAATGAAGGACCTACCTACTGCATGTTATTGGTATTTACATTGTTGGTTGTCCTTGGGAAAAATGCGGTGGAGCTAGCTCATCTTTAGCGAAGGGCCTAAATTTGTCCCAACTTGGCAGTGGAATGGATAAGACATGTTCTATGGGGTCGTGCGGAAGTTCGGGGGAGGCTTTTCACTGCCGCACTCCCCCACCATTCAATCACCTCGGAGCCGTGACAGGAGTCGTGGGAGGGGGCGGACAAATTTCGTGAAAGCCTCCCATGTCAGCAGCAATTGCCGCGTCCCTCGAGATGCTGACGAGGTAGACGCGCCGATGTTTTTGCAATTTACTTAATTGCGGATATTTCGTCATAGAATCCCCTCAACTCGTTTGCTAATCGGTTATCAGGGTTTGTATACTGTTTTATGGAAAGGGCGAAGCTTCACTGAGCCGTCTTACCAGTTGGTTGGTACGTCCGATGTAAATCCAGCTTAACTTCGCATCGCCTCTCAACATGGACTTTGTCTTCTACGGCCCATGGAGCCTTGCATGTGAAATAATCATTAGTATTAGGCTCGGTAGATTTGAGCCCCTTTTCTCGTCTAAGGATTATCAAGCGTGTATGGTACACGGAGGATACGGGTATACGGATGATGAATACTGGAAACGCTCTGGTCAGAGCCGGAAACTTTATTCAGCTTACATTAAAGTTTTCGTTTCAGCATGTATAATAGCTAATAGGATATATAGTTGAGTATTTTCAGCAACATAAGATGTTGTATATTATGTATGTTGGCAGTAATTCAGCATAATATTCGGCACGCAACAGCAATTAACTCGATTTGTGGCAAAAGTGAGTTATTGGTATCACTGGATTAGTTTTTCAACGGAGAACCCGGTGGTGCTACTGGTTTGCTTGAATTCGGGAGAAAAAGTGGCCGCAAACCCTTTTGAGCAACACCGCTTAACTTTTCCTTAGGCCCGTAAAAGTGGTTATCTTCTTCTGCGATTTGAGAGCTCTCACGTTAGTAAACTGCAGCACTTCTTTTCGATTATTATCCAACTTTATGTTACATTTTTAATCAATTTTCTATTCTATAATTCAATTTAGTTCATTTGCATGGATACCAGTATTTCGGATTTTCAGAAAAGTTGAAAAAATCGAGTTAATCGCTAATGTTATACCGTTTATGCTACATACAGTAGAGATTGAAGGTTATGTTGTCTATCGACGGACAAGAATAAGAAAATGAAGAACGCATTACCTTGGTATCTTCATTGCACCTAACTTTTTCAAATACCTTAGATACCGAAAAAATTGTCATCGGGGCATGAGATGTACAAAGATAAGGTACACACCCACGCTAATTAGGTACATGTACTTATGAGGCTACTTGCACTAGCTGGTCAAAACTTATTAGACGGTTTGTAGATATTTTTCAAGAGCATGGGCATTTCTCAGGAATTGTGCAGAGTGTGAAGCAGGCGTTACAAACTCGTTAGCCATTAACGAGGGTCGTTCGCTGCTTAGGTATGCAAATCCGATCGTCGATCGACGTAAGGCCTTGTCAAAGCGTTGTTCGTATGTGCTGTTGCTTTGTTGGACGGCATAGACATCCAGGACCTACGTCTAATGTAGGTGGTCGCATGTAATTGTAGGCCCCGCAGCTAACGTGTTATCAGGCAAACCAATCAACATCGCGACATTAGTCGGGCCGCCGCATGAGCAATCAATCGGTTGAATTAGGCGCATCTCGTGAGAGGCTCCTTAGTACCCATTTACTACCAGGTAGCTGCTACATTATATGGGCCGTATTCACAGCACTTCCTAAGCTTTAGGGGCCGTCCTAAGGAGGGCTCCTATACGAAAAACCGTTTCATGAAGCTTCCTAAAGGGGCTTAGGAGCGCCGAAACTTGAGGGAGCCTTTTCTTGAGGGCCCCTTTTCGTTAGGTAGCAATCGGGCTGCCTTTGGGCCCGAAAGGGGGCCTTACTCGGTTTTTCACTTCACCAGACGGCAGCCATCTTGCATTCCCAGTGTAAACAAACCGCGAATTTATCTTCTGATCGCTCATCCATTTCGTTCCATTCAGTTTAATTATTTATTTTTCTTCGTCGCGGATGATTTCATCGAATTTGTGCGAGGAAATCAAGATAAAAACATTTCCAATGGTCTGAGAGCGCCTCTGGACAAAAGACAGCAATCGTGTACCTTCGTTTCGTTACGTGTATTTTTTCGGAGCTCTTCGGACGATTCTGGTAAGTGCTCATAATAATATTATGGGAATATTATTCATTCAAATAATGGGTAGTTATTCCTCATTAGGAGTTTAGAATTCTAAAAAAAGTAGGTAAGGAGTAGATACATAGATCAGGCGCATCAGCGGTTTAGCTAACCCAGAAGTAGGCAATACCTACGAATTTCATGTTCTTCTGCTGATTCCAAGTAATATATTAAGTACTCAGTATTCAAAACCCTAATCTAATGCCTTCGGTTGTAGTACTGACTGTTGTAGAGTCAGATTACAGTTGGCTGTTTTTTACGAAATCGGCACCTCCATGCTAGTTAGGTAATGGTTTTCTCTGACTCCCATTTTTCAAATTTCGCTCGTTTTATTTCAGGTGAATACTAGCGATGATGATTGATGGGTCCATCGGCAGCGTACGAATGATTTGAAATCTCTGGACGCACAAGTTCCTGAGCTGAAGCAAAGAGGTTCTCAGAGGGTACCCCTGGTTAAGCTACAGTGAAGCACCCCACACCCATAAAAATGTACATTTACCATCAGAAATAAGCCTCTTGTATTGTTTTGTATCTTGTATCGATCCAGGGGTATGGTACCTACGCTTAAAGCCGAATTTATTGCGTGGCATGATGCGAGTTATTGTAAAATAAATTAATTTATCCAGTATTCGTCTTGATAGTACCTTGCCTAATTCCATTATTGGGAAATTCCGGTGTTCTTTCATCAAGTCAATGATTAACCTGTGCAATCACTCAGACAAACAAGAGCAGCAAAAGATAATTTATGTTCATACCTAGGTACTTGATGGATTTCTTACTAGAAAATTTCTAGTCATCATCTAGTCATCAATCTATTCTCAATCAATCAATTCTAGTCATCAATCATTTAATGATGAAAAAGCTCCAAAATAGCCGCAACTATGCAAAGTCCTGCAAACTGTTCCATTTTGACCAGGATTATTGTGGAAAAAAAAGATTTATGATCAGACGTTTATTTTTCACTCATGAGTACAGTAAGTAAGTAGGTACTTAATTAGGTAATAATTACAGGTGTTCACAATGCTTTTCAACGTAAAACCGCAAAACAGTGGTCATTGCATTCTGCCAGTTCAGTAGGTACACGATTCTTTGGAGATGAATATTTCGGGCTTCCGCGTTCAGATGTATGAAATACTTCGCATTCTTTTCGATCGGCAGTAATTTTTGATTAGGTACCCTGTAACGAGAACTACTCCAGAATTTCTCCAAGATCACTGAAATTAGGACGAAAAACACAAGTTCCATTATAGATGATCAAGAAGTGATCGAAAAATAACTTGTTTGTTTACATTCCAAAATTAAATGCCCAAAAAAACTTTTGTTGTTGTATAACTTACCTCTTTTACTGACATGGTAGACATAAATGTTGTCAAAAATGGTAAAATCGCATGCGATTGCTGTGTGAACGCGGCTTGAAGTGCGGATTTTTATAAGCTCCGTGGCGTCACTTTTGAAATTTTGAAAGGGGGCCTCCCACTGTAAGGCCCCCTTTCCGAGAAGCTAGGAGAGTTCATGAATAACGTTTTTCAAAGGAGGCGTCCTATATGTTAAGGGGGCCTCCCGGTAGAAGGCGTCCTAAGATGCCCGATAGGAAGTGATGTGAATACGGGCCTATATCGGTGCAACATGTGAAATTAGGCACGTGATGTTAGGCGGGTACTGTTGTTCTCTGGTTTACTCCGAGAAATTTGATTATAGGAGTTTGATTATAGACGTAAAGTCCGTTTCACACGTCAGACCGTTCCCACCAGGGGAGGCTACTGGCAGGAGCGCAGGCGCATCTGGGTGATTCTCAGAAAAAGGGCAATTTTGATTAATCGGCCCAGTTCTAGCCATCCTATGACAGTGAGACCATTTTTTTCTCTCTCATACAGATAACTACCCCCTGCAATTAGGTATGCACATTACTTTCTTCCATCTGTTTGTCTGTTTCAGACTATCTGTACAGACCGATTGTTTTAAAATTTTAAATCGAAAATTCATCGATAATTTATCAGACATGAGACTGTTCTCCTCCCCCTCCCACGTACAGACCCACAGACCCTATTCTCTCATCCTATTGATAGGATCCTATGTTTACTTTGGCGCACCTGCATCAATGTTTCTTATTGCTTATCTATGGAATTTATCAATTCATTTGAAAATTAAAATTACCAAAGAATCGGTCTGTGAGACCGAATAGAGGTCTGACGTGTGATACGGGGTTCAGTGTCCATCCGAGGCCTCGTAACATGGATGGACCGCTGGTTTAATTTTCATTCGAATAATTGGATTCTAAAATTTATCCACAAGCGACCTCATTTCAGCCATTCTCGAGTGTTCAAAAACCCGCTTGCCTGCATAATAAATGGTACGACTAAATAATGGTACGACGAATTCAATGGTACGAGTAAAACCAATTTTCCAAGAATGGTCAAAGAGACCTCGGTGAGTTTAGGTCCGAAATTTTCGGAAATTCCAAACTCCTTCGGGCCATTACGAAAAAGTTTTCCCGGAATATCGAAAACCGTCGAATTCCGACGAATTATTTCCCATAGAAGTCGGGGTTTTTATCCGTTGTACCCCAGGCCCAGGTTTATCCATTTTAAAAAAGAGAATAATTGAATGCGAATGAAAGACATCCTCATCTTTTATGGATTCGCATAAAAGAGAAAAGTCTACTCCGCTAACGAACAGTCTTTGTTATTCAAATCACCGTTATAAATGCTACGAACATCTTATGCTGTAGGGCTTTGATACGCCTAAAGCGAATGAACGGGCAAATCTAATCAATGGCCCGAAATTGATTTTCTGCCACGAATTCAATTTAAAATGACCGAAATGTTGCTGTTTTAGGGATTTATTTAAAAAATAAATCAGCAGTTTCTTAAAAGAAATACTTTTTTTAAATTAAATTTACAGCGATATCTCATTACACTGTTCTGGCTCGACAAAACATTTTTTATCGTCCTGGTAAGTATGATTTTTCGAGAGTAATTACAAAAGGATTGCTCCAGATATAGTCGAGAAACCGCGAGGCAGCATTCACGGTCTTCAACATTTAGATTCGGAATGCAAAAAGAAACTTATCCATTCCCTCCCTCGGGGAATATCAGGAAATTGACTTTATCTGAAAAGTTGGAAGGGTTATCGTACCTTCGGGCAGCATCGAAATATAGCGCCATCGTTCCCATAAAGAGCCCTAAACGGGCTTTCCTCCCTTGTCCAGTCCTCCTCCCCATCCCTAACCCTCTAACCTAATCCACTAAACCTAGTATTCCAATCTTACCCAAACACACACCTCGCTCTTCTTCCAGCTTACCTTTTCTGATCTTCCTGCGCCATCTTCCGCATTTACTTCCAACCACCGACCGTTTCCCACCGCCGCCGTTCGATCGTCTTATAAAACTCCCTGGCAGCATCCCAGTTGAAGTAAACCACCTCTGACTTCCTCGAGATAACATCGTATTCCTGCAAACAACAATCCCGCGACGGCAGAGATTCAAATAGGAAGGACCGGATTTGGGTGCCTCGCGAAGCAGTTTGTCCTATGTTTATGACTTTTGCGACGCTCAACTCCAGAAAATGAGTGTTATTGCATTGTTCGAGGGAAATTTCCCCCTTTGACTTCATCCTGTTTCAACTTTTCCCCATTTTTATTCGTAAAGCAGAATCGATGGAGTCGAGTTCTGCGTGCCAAGAAAGCCATCATAAACAACTTGGCCGAGTTGTCCCCGTGCACTGACCCGTGGGGACCGGAAACACGACCTGTTGAGCACAAGTTGCTACGCAAGATGTACTGGATCGTCCCCATTTTTGGAAATCGGGTGTACCATTGTCAGTCGGAGGATTGAATTGAAGTTTTATAGACACAAGTAGATCTACATTTATGAAGGGTGCCAAGTGCCAATGGGCAAATTTTACAGAGAATAAAAAATTGTCCTATTTGATGAAATCCGGCACAAAAAAATACTTCTGGAACCACCTCTAACCCAAATCGCCAAAAATGGACTCATGTCATGATGCCGTGTAACTGACGATTTCTTCATACGTCTCGTCGTCTGGTGTCTAAAACGCCAAAAAACCCGGTTCTGAAAAAATTGAGCTTAGGACCTTATGCACATGGCGCACTTCATATAACCTGGAATCGGATGATAAATTCCTCTAACGCTGCATTCCCGTAGCTCTGGAGCTTAGTCTATTTTTTGAATAACGGAATCCCCGCAGGAACGCTATTACCTCCCTTGGCAGCTGAGATTGAAGTAGCTGCTGATCAAATTTGCATAGCAGTAATGAGATTTGAACCACATCGTGAAGTCAGTTTGAAGGATCTTTCTCGATGAGTCCGATTCGGAAACGTCTTCTCAGCATGGAATGAAATTCAATAATGAATTTAAAGGATGGAAACCGAGGGGGGAGTCGTTCAGTTAAGCGAATGCCTTTCCCCTTCAGGCGAAGCTTTAGGTTCAGATTCTATCTGCCAAGTTGGGCGGATCCACTTCATTTCAAACAATGCTGTCAAGTTTTCGCCATTACGGGAACCGAATTCAACGGCTTGCAAAGTCACTAGCGATTTAATAGAACTTGAGACGATTCTCTTTACTGGTGAAGTCGTTACTTGGACGTCTACCAATGACTTTGGCTCAAAGTTTCGAGTTTGGAGACCCAGCATAGTAGCGCGCACCAGGAAAGAAACGACCGAATCTTAAGAAGGCCCTTTCGCATAAAATTACGTCGAGGCGGATCAGGCGTTTTTCAGTTAAGCCCCATCCGAATCCATCAGTAGGTATATTTAGTTAAAGGTTACGAAATTACGTCTCATTCGTTGTAACGAGGTAAATTAGGAATAGGTAAGGGAAATAACGAATATTTCCTCTCCGGCAGGATTCGCGCCTTACTCCTCCTGCTCGCAAGGCAGACGCATTGACCCTTCATTCACGTCAGACCGTTCCCACAGACCGTCTAGTCAGACCGATTCTTTGGTAATTTTGACATGCAATGTAATTTTTACATGCAACATAATCTTTCCTAGAAATAAGGTTCCATAGATGAACTATGACAAAAAACGCTTCTGGTGCGCCAAAGTGAACATATCCATGGCATCAGCCATGGGTCTGTGGTCTGTAGGATGGTCTGTACGTCGTGTCGGTCTGTCGTGTGATACGGGCTTTGGACCGTGGGTTGAGCCTGCCAAGGACAACTGGAGGTGCCAGGTTCGAATCATGCGGAGAGGGAATTTTCCCCCGTTAACTAGTGTTATGTAGTTAGAGCGCATGTTATGTTGTCACCTTGCTTCATAAAAGTACTGTGTAGCGTGTTTAGCGGGGGATGAAATTGTGGTGGGGGCATAGTAACAATTTTTTGGGGAGAGTCTATACTTCAGGCATATCACTTTCAAACCAGTTGTGCATATATAGGATGCTGCACTAAATATACTTCTTTACTCTGTAAACATGGAAGTAAAAATAGTGCATTCATAAAAGAAAATCGATTCCAAAAGCAATGCTTCATACACCTGCATAGTAAACCTCAATATTTCCGAATCCCAAATCGGAAATTCAGAAAGGTATGCTCGTCAATGAGATAAAAAATAGCTGGGTTGGAATTTCTGATAATTGAAAAGCGTAGAATGAACGAGTTAAACAGTTGTATTAATGAGATAATGAATGTTCCCATGCCCTCTCAATGGATCCATTATGGAACTGAAAAAGTGGTCGCAGACGAAGCTGCTGAAATGGAGAAGTTGTGGGGAACGGTCCGGAGTGTTGGCTCGTCCCCAAAAAGCTTTGCTTAACTTCCACTCAGCCATTTCCAACATTCATCTCCGACCCAGGTTTCGTCTGCATCATCCTTCAAGCCCGATTCCGCAAACCTCTTAATTGAGGAGGGCAAAGTCCTGTGGTTCGATATCAATTCCGCTTAGACAGGCCTGAAATACTGCAAATTACTGACGCGCACGGCCATGTACTTCTTCTTCTTCTTTTTCTCCTTTTCTTGCCTTGGCTCTTTGGCCACGTCGGGCACATGGGGATGTGTAAGAGGTAACTACGACTGTGCTACGTCAGTGTTGCCAAGGTGCGGACGGCAAAAACCCTTGAGACAACGTCAAAACACCCCCAAATGGTAAAAACAAATCCGGAAAAACCCCCAAAAGTTAAGGAGGAATTAAAAATAAACTATCTCACATAAAATAGAACCTTACTCAATATTAAACATCTACAATCATCGATATTTCAATCTCCTTTACAGGTAAGATTACCAATCTACAATGGTGTGCAGGCCATGCAAGAAAGAAGCAACGGCTGCTTCTTCAAGCAACACAGAGCTAAAACACAGACTGTTCTGCAATACTCCAATTTCCACCATCGGATCTCAGCAGAGCCCAGCAACAAGAGCGAGCCGCTGTTGCCAGCCGCCCGACACTCATATTTCGCTTTCCAGAGGGTTTAACCTCTAATTCCTGCTCACTGTACCATTTACACGTATTTTCCAAGCGAATCCTACCCTCTAAAATCCCCTCCACCACGAGTCTACATCTCACTTCCACAGCGGAGGCGTCAGACCGTACTGTACATTTGGCAAGGCGGCCGAGAACCGCCAAATGGAACTGATCCGAATTCGAGCCAACTACAGTTGAAAGATTTTCACTGTCACACCATCAGACCGAATGCTGTGATTTGTGATATTTTCAACGGATAAGCATTTTTACCCTACGCTGATGGTATTTGGCAATCAATTAATACTTCCATTTTACTTAAAAAATCTACGTAAAATTGTTCCTAAATTGAAAATTAAACCACTTTAACTTATTGTGTTTTCTATTTCATTTTTTCCTGGTCGCAAAAACAAACTGATTTGAGCGTTCTCGGCCTTAAAATTCTAGTTTTACCTTGCAGAATATGTGGGTATTTTTATATTCCTATAACTTGATGTGTTTTGATTTTAGGTGAGTCTTAAAATTTGCATAAAGAGTTTATTGCCATTTTCGATCCACACAGCCTCAAACTAGTCAAAATATAATCATGTTGAGTCAAAAATGCACGTTTCAAAACATAAAAGTATTGTATGTTACCCACGCACCACTGACTGGCTATAGCTACGTTTCGATTTTCCAACGGCCTAATTGTGGAATCAACTGTGGATCAACACAGTTACTGTGGAATCAATTGTGGATAAGTTCCATCTCTGAAATCGTTGGTTGTTCGATCTAACACCTCGGTATCCAATTTTCGAGTAACGATTTCGCATGCCCAATCCGCAACTTTCAAAATCACGCTGCGCTCGGTCCGCCAATCAAGAAATGAGCTCAGCTTCGCGTAAATTATGAACAATGGCTCTTGCTAAGCAACCGAAAGTACATTGCACCAGTGCATCGGCCAACATCCGCTAATTATTGATGGATCCGCTAATTAAAAGTTTCCGAGGCCAATGTTCAACTTAGTTCTGTTCTCGACTTGGAAACTTTGCTAATTAAATCCAAAATCAACAAGTCAAAGAGAACGTTCCCTGGACTGGCTTGATACACACAAAGCCCAAAAATCCAGCAATTTGAACTTGAACGTTGGCGAACGCTGAAACGCCAGCGCCAGAGAAAACTCGGCGTTAACAACTTGGCGTTTTTGTGCAAGTTGCGATCCTCGGATTTAACTCAAACACACTGATGTGGATTTAAACCTTTGAGTACAGAGGGTGCTAGGTTTTGTAGTATAGGCTTCGTTTAGCAACTTTCTATGGGGTTTATCGAGCCGATAATGTTGACAGAATACTTTCATAGGGTTAGCTCGTGGGGCGTTAGAGTAGGCTTGGGGTAAGCAGGTTTGGTAGATGTAGTATTGCAATTAGAAATGATACTGCAAGACAAACTGCTGGCACAAGGGTGAATATATTTTTGAATTATTTGTGTATCATCAGGGTGCGTAGGAATAATTATTTACAGGTTTGTTTCTATTATACCATATTTTCTCCCCTTCAAGTCTTTACAGTGTTTTCTGCAACAAACCTGCCTACCCTACGCTCACTCATGGAACAGGCCCATAATTATAGCAATCAGTTCTTCGTATGCCGAGTAGATGCTCGCGTCTCTTCTAGAATTATCTAATTTTATGAAGCTTCTACCGTGTTTTATGCCGGAGGCGTTCATTTAAGGGTTCCCTTTCTAGATCCTAAAAGATGCCAAGCTCAGCATGGATTTGAATTACGAATCTGAACGGAGACGGAGTGTTGGAGCGGTTAAGTTAATGCGGTATTATTAAAAACCTCGGGGTTGAAAACGGGCGACTACAGGCGATCAACCACCGGGCCGATTAATGATTCCCATTTCTCAATGTTTCTTCACTCGCATTTATCGTAAAATTTCATAGAGTAACAAGAAGAAGAAGAAGGAGGAGGACGAGGATGAGGAGGAGCAGGAGCCGCAGCAGGAGGAAGAGGAGTAGAAGGAGGAGGAGGAGCAGGAGGAGAAGGAAGAGGAGGAGTGGCAGGAGGAGGTGGAGGATGATGATGAGGAGGAGGACTTAGTAGAAGGGGTAGCAGAAGGAGGTGGAGGAGTGGTAGAAGGGGGAGCAGGAGGAGGTGGAGGAGTGGTAGGAGGGGGATCAGGAGGAGATGGAGGAGTGGTAGGAGAGGGGTCTCGGGGGAGGTGGAGGAGTGGTCGGAGGGGGAGCAGGAAGAGGAGGAGGGGCAGCAGGAGGAGGTGGAGGGGTGGTAGGAGGGGGAGCAGGAGCAGGAGGAGAAGTATGAGGAGGAGGAGTAGGATGAGGAGAAGGGAGTGGAGGAGCAGGGGTAGGAGGAGTCGCAGCAGGAGGAGGAGGAGAGTTTATAATCTTCAACAAATAGAAATAGATTACAGCGCTCACTGGTGAGAGAGAAACGAAATAATTAATAAGAAGTATTACTAAATTATATGTATTGACACCGAAAAAATAATTTTATCTAGGTAGGTATATGAAACCAGTGGTACGTAGATAGCACACAATACTTCCATAATATGGAATAATTCCAAAATATTATTTTGATACTTAAATGAATAAACAATTATTGTTGCCACAATTTGAATATATTTTGACTATTTTGAAAGCTGAGAACCCAAAGAGAGGATGGCCAAGGTTACCCATTTTAGAAAAATCAAATTCCGAATTGGTCGCGACACTCAGTTTTCATAAATTCAGTAAATCTAGATTTTTCCCTTACACAGCGCACCTACTACTACTGGATAGGTACTATCCACATTTATTTTATCCACAATTATTCGACAATAATTCAATAACAAAATAAGTACCTAAGCACAAACAATCATGAGGATGAAAATAATTTCAGACCCAGGGGATGGCGGTGACGAGCCACTGACTGGAAGTGTGGCTCTGTCGTAACACGGGGCTGAGGGAAGCAGCAAGTTACGAGTGCGTTTGTCGGATAGTGACGCTCGGTTAGTCAACCACCGCTAATAGGATTCGGCAGAAGATACTCCCAATTCCTGTTCATTCGCCATCCGCCCACCGACCGCTTGTCATCGTTCGTTTTTCGAACCGTCATTCCCAACAACTTCTCAAAAATACGAAGATATTCAATGTTTTAAAAAATGTTCATCCATTACCTATTACACCGTGCAGCGGGTGAACAAAAGTGAAATCATTTCACTGAAATGGAAAGAATTAGAATTAGGGTGAGGGAAAACTAAAAAATAACTGCACCGAATAGGGATGGGTCACATAACGAGAAACTAGTTACAAATAACTAGTTCGAAAAAATAACGTTATAACCGTTTTTCGTTTAGGAAAAAACTAGTTACAAAATAACGTCGCTAGTAGGTGCCAAGACAAGCATAGCGTTTCTCTAGAAACTTGCAGATCAGGACATTTAAATGATTTTAAGCTGGGTTCACATGTGCGTTTTTGTCTGCGTAATCTGCGTACTGCGTACAGTGCGTAATGAGATCTGATTGGCTGCCAGGTAAATTTACCAGGTAAATTGCGTGCTCTATTGTGTGCTGCATTCGATAATCTCAATCTGACTTGTATTTTTACCTAGGAATTGGTTCCGAAGAAGAATTTGGGATATAGGTAATCGAAGAAGAAGAGAAATGGAACTTAGTTAAACGAGAAAGGAACAATTGTGTCCATCGTGGCGTGTGAGCAAGGCCTCGAGAGCGGAGAAAGGACAGAGGACTCACACGTTGTCGTCTGTTTGTCGTTGTGTTGTCAGTTCGTCAGTTGCCCAAGCCGATCGTTTTGATATGTAACTACATTAGTTATTCCGTTATCCGTTATTTTTCATCCTTTCGTTCCTGGTCTTTCGGACCAGTCCCAGTCGTACAGTTACCAGTTAGCTGTTACCTGAGGTAACTTACCTCTGCGAAGTGTGAAGTCGCGGGGAACCAAGAACCTATAAGACTGAAAATGTGATGTAATGTTTGAAAGATTTATTTATTGTTATTAATTTTGTCTAAAATAGTGGATCTCAACGTTTTTTGCGACGGTACACCTAAAGGTCGATAGTACGACAACATGTACCCTTAAATTACTGCATAAATTAAAGAAAAACCATAATTCATAGAAGTCGTATTTTCGTTTACTTCAACCTCCTACCTTAACGTTCTCAACCTCATATCTCAATCTCAACCTTATTCATGCCTAAACTTGACACTTCACAAGTATGTTGTATGATCCAGTAAAAATATTCTCCTCTATAACTTAAAACCAACTTAATCCTCAATTCTTCAAGTGCTGAAAAAATTGCATTTTTCCAAGTATCAAATCAAAAGGGGGACAGTTTTTCGTTTTTTATAACTACTAACAACGCATATAATGACTATAAGGAGGTTAGAAAACCTGCAATACTGTTTTACACGTTTTTCTCGTAAGAAAAGAAACTAGTTATTTTGTAACTAGTTTTTTTTGTAGTTATTTTTTTGTAACGAACGTTATTTCACGTTACTCAAATATAACCGTTATGCCCATCCCTAGCACCGAATGCATGATGCGAACTTAAATAAACAGAAAAATGTGCTATCAATGAACATAAACATTGTCGACTGAAAGCTTCAAACGAGATTTCTCAATCAATTCTGTTACCAGGCGCCTTCACACATGCACAATCTCATACTTGACTATGGGTTCATTCGAAAGAATAACTCACCGATAGATGTGGTCGTAGCACGTGTAATTATACTTATTACTTGCAATAGTCAAATTGAATCAAAATAGTCACAGTAGCTGATGGCACGTGAACGTATCTCGAAAGCCAGAACGGAAGTCAAGAACGGAAGTTCAGGACGGAAGACATGAGCGAAGTGAGCACAGCGCAGATGACGAGGTACGGATAGCACTATTCACATATGGTGCATCGTCATAGCTGCGAACTAGAGATGGCCTCAACTTGTATCACATGATTGAGGCCTAGCCGGAATATAGTCAAAGCGGCTATTCCAAGTGAAGTATCCAGTCCTCTAGGTAGGTACTTGTTGAAGTACTGAGCGTGATCTACCTTGTCCTGGAAACACTAGATTGAAGTTGTAATACACTGAGTCGTCATACTTTGAAGACTGTATTCCAGCAAACATTACTCCACATAAGACTATCGAAAGTCACTTGATCGAAAATAATATGCCTAATTCTTCTGCTCAGTTGAACACAGATGGCGTTTTAACACTTCTGTGGTAGATGGCGTTTTAATGCCTCTGTGACATTACCTACTTAAACAGTAAATAAAGCTGGAAGTCATTCCAAGAATTACCTGGCTATATTAATTCCAAAACCTCAGGACAGTAGAAATTATATTGGCTCGATTATCTTAGAAAACCAAATCCAGAGTATCGACAACGTTAAACTACCACGATTATTTTTTACACTTTTTGTTTCTCCTAGGCATTTATGTTGAATTGGTAGTTGCTCTTCGCCATAAGAAAAAAACTATTTTAGAGGATTTTTACTTCTTTTTGCACAAGCACTCGTGAACGTGGGAAGCTCAGTTTAGATATACATATACAAACATAATATGTTTGTACCTGGTAATGTGTAATACGAGGTATCTGTTTCGATCCCCGTAGGTGGCATGAAAAATTTGGGAATTTGGCCCAATTTAGGGTATGGAACTAATTTCTCAACCCTAACACAATTGAACCATCAATAATTCAATCAATATAATATACCTACATTAGTATAAAGGATTTATTCAAGAGAACTTTTCTTTGCTCAAATAAGTGAAGAAAATTATTGAATGCTATCGGAGAAGAGATGATTTTATCAACCTGAAACCCTGAAGCTCAGGGGGAGCTATCTTTTCTTCGAAACCGTCACGCTAGCCTTCCAACAACGAGAAGGAAATTATAAAGGGAATTTTTCCATCCTGCCTGATTTTCATTATTCAACCGGTTTGAGTCCGACGAAGCAAAACAGCGCTCCAACGACGAGACCGAATGTTTTTGTATTCAGAACGACAAACGATGTGAAGTAGGTAAAAAGGTTGAAAGTAAACGTAACCGCCCTTTTTCTGGGACGGAAAAAGCCCCGACTTCAAAGCAGTTGTCGTACCTACAGGAGGCAGGCAATTTCCTGATTGTGCGAATTCTCCTTGTTTCCGGAAAACGGACTGTTTCTTTGAGTTTCGAATTTCCCGTCCAGCTTTTGCACGAAAAGTTTCGCAAATCATTTCAAAGCGACGGCCAGTTGCAGTAGAAGTGAGATTCCGTTTGTAGAACTAATTAGAAAATACCAGGAAATTTAAAAAGTCGAATAGGCCGAGCGGAAATACAAAAAAAATTTTACCCAAGGTATTTAATTCTAAGAAATTACTCGTATTTTAGTGTTTTCGGTCGTTGCTAAGTACTATACTGGTGCCATACCCATACCCATTCTTTTCCATTAAATGCTTGCCTAAAATCTTATGTTTTGTACGTTAAACACAAGAAGAGGCAAAAGATAACAGTCTGGACAAAACCGTCGAATTTGTTTTTTAGTCAGCACCTGAAAATTCATGCAAAACGAAACTGTGGATGATGGCAGAAGATGGCACAGTTGACGAAAGCGCTCGAGGTAGAGAAATAAACAATTTTGATACGAAGACGTCAACATACTCTTGCCTTCGCCTCACAAATAAATTAATTCGTTTTCAACAACTCATCAGCACTGCATCAGCGTCGACCCTGGCAGACGTTTCCAGATCTGACAAAGACACGAGATTTATTTACTGGACTCTTCTGAATCCACGTCGTGATTTGATGAGACACTGTAAGAGCCGGTAGCATGGCGCGTTGGGAGATGAATACCCCGATAGAATAATGCGAACATCCCATGCCGCCCGCTGTTGAGAATGTAGGGCAAACGACGGATATGAACCATGTTATACAGTGCGCCATAAATTGTCAACTCAATCATGCCAGCCCATCTTCGCAGCCTCCGAAAGGGACAAGGGCTGTGAGGGGGAGTGATGGCTGAGGGGGGCCTCACATTGTCCTATCTAGACAGGCAGGCCCTTCATAAAATGTCGTCTTTCACGTGCTCCGTCATCTTGGAAAGGATGCGTCAGATGAGTCTGATCTACCTCCTCAAAGAAAAGAAAGATCGGGATCCCATAATTTATAAAGAAACTTGAAAAGTCATGAAGAAAAACTCGAAAATGTTTTCTGTTGATTGCTGTTTTAGGGGGGGGGGTGTTTCTTTAATTTGATCCTGCGGCTCACGGGTTGGTCTGGTAGCTAGCTAGTCTGTCTAGCAGCACTCTCTTCACCCTCTCTTAGTGATCAAGAAGGGGTTGAAGGGGAGAAGGAAGGTTCATCGCAGCACACAACTTGAAGTCCACTCGACCCCACCCTACCCGATCCCATACCGAACACAAGTGATGATCTTTGAAGTTCGTGCGGGCGCACAATCCATTTTATCGATATAGAACAGGTTGGCTTGGGGGCTGCATTCATCCAGTGCCATCACAGCTGCCATCCACTTGTCCTTATAGATCCGATCGAGGGCTTCTCTGATGGGTGATAAATATCGTTGACAGCATAAAAGCTAACATCAGCCATACTGGAAATCTCGCGACTATTTGAAAATATTCTGGATGCCCACCGCACATAACGAGTTGATGCTTCGGGCAATAGGGATGGCAACCAAATAGTTCAAAGTCTAGAAGTTGTTCAAACTCATCTTCGAGTTCAATGTCAACTTCGAGATCAAACTCAACTTCGAGATCAAAGTCAACTTCGAGATCAAACTCAACTTCGAGATCAAAGTCAACTTCGAGATCAAAGTCAACTTCGAGTTCAAACTCAACTTCGAGATCAAAGTCAACTTCGAGATCAAACTCAACTTCGAGATCAAAGTCAACTTCGAGATCAAAGTCAACTTCGAGATCAAAGTCAACTTCGAGATAAAAGTCAACTTCGAGTTCAAAGTCAACTTTGAGATAAAAGTCAACTTCGAGTTCAAACTCAACTTCGAGATCAAAGTCAACTTCGAGTTCAAACTCAACTTCGAGATCAAAGTCAACTTCGAGATCAAACTCAACTTCGAGATCAAAGTCAACTTCGAGATCAAAGTCAACTTCGAGATCAAAGTCAACTTCGAGTTCAAACTCAACTTCGAGATCAAAGTAAACTTCGAGTTCAAACTCAACTTTGAGATCAAAGTCAACTTCGAGTTCAAACTCAACTTCGAGATCAAAGTCAACTTCGAGATCAAAGTCAACTTCGAGTTCAAACTCAACTTCGAGATCGAAGTCAACTTCGAGTTCAAAGTCAACTTCAAGATCAAAGTCAACTTCGAGATCAAAGTCAACTTCGAGTTCAAAGTCAACTTCGAGATCAAAGTCAACTTCAAGATCAAAGTCAACTTCGAGATCAAACTCAACTTCGAGATCAAAGTCAACTTCAAGATCAAAGTCAACTTCAAGATCAAAGTCAACGTCGAAATCAAACTCAACTTCGAGATCGAAGTCAACTTCGAGGTCAAAGTCAACTTCAATATCAAAGTCAACTTCGAGATCAAACTCAACTTCGAGATCAAAGTCAACTTCGAAATCAAACTCAACTTCGAGATCAAACTCAACTTCGAGATCAAAGTCAACTTCGAGATCAAAGTCAACTTCAAAGTCAACTTCGAAGTCAACTTCTAGATCAAAGTCAACTTCGAGATCAAACTCAACTTCGAGATCAAAGTCAACTTAGAGATCAAAGTCAACTTCGAGATCAAAGTCAACTTTCGAGAGTCAAAGTTCTTGAGATGATAGTCAACTTCGAGTTCAACGAGAACTTTGAGATAAACTTCAGATTTAGTCAACTTCGAGATCAAAGTCAACTTCGAGATCGGAGTCAACTTCGAGTTCAAACTCAACTTCGAGTCCAAACTCACTTCGTGTTCAAACTCAACTTCGAGATAAAATCAACTGGTTCAAAACTCAACTTCGAGATCAAAGTCAACTTCGAGATCAAAGTCAACTTCGAGATCAAGCTCAACTTCGAGTTCAATGTCAACTTCGAGTTCAAACTCAACTTCGAGATCAAAGTCAACTTCGAAATCAAGATCAACTTCGAAATCAAAGTCAGCTTCGAGATCAAACTCAACTTTTGGGGATCAAGTCAACTTCGAGATCGAAGTCAACTCGAGATCAAAAACCTCTGCAATCATTCTGAAAGTCTCATTAAAACCTCTAGAACAGAGAGATCCCTCAACTGGCCTTATTTTCCCTCTGTTAGGCACCTCGAAACCTCTAGGAACGGAGGGAAAACCTCTGATTTGGCAACACTGGCTGTATGTCAGTGATGGGTGCCGATTTTGAAAAAGTGACTGGTTGCGTCAGTTGGTGGGTTTTCTCGTTGCCGGGCGGACGTTTCTGCTCTCGGGCGGATGTCAAGTCTACGATGCTTTTCCCATAGTACCGAAGAGGCAGTCCGCTTTATCGGCGCGAGGTTTGCATATCTGTGCAGAATTGTGGTCAAGCTGAAGGCTGTGGGCGGAAGCATATTCGCTTCGGAAGTACTGAAATTATTGGAATTTTTTCGTAAGCATGCAAGTAGCAGCGTTGTCACATATGGCAGAAAAACCAGAGTTTACACACAAAGCCAGGATAACGGTATTTTGCTCGTTCAATGTTTGGTCTGGTGTCTAAAGACAATAAAAGACCAACTCCCGAAAGGACAGAGCAGCATGAGATTCGATGCTATTTTATTTGCCGTTCTCCTCGAAGTTAGTGACTGACATCGAAGGGTAAACTATTTCTTTCGGCACAAAGAGCACACACATGTCGGCAGGATAGGAGTCGGTATCCTACTAGCATCTCATATCATCCGCAGAGATTCCGATTTAGCTTTCTCGTTGAACAGCCACGGCTCAAAAGAAGCGTTCCAATTTCCAAACGGATCCGCGGACCAGGGGAATGCAAGGAACTTGAAAGGAATCTTGTACATACCTCTGAAATGTTCTCAAAAAGTTCTCCCACAATAAAAGAGGGTAAAATGACATTTCTTTCCCCTTCAAGCCGTATGCAGGCCCCACACCCTGGAAAATCTGGTATTTCGTAATTTCGTATACTTACACGACGTGACAGCTCGGTTTTTCCTTGAGAACCGCGACTGCAATAACGTTCCCATTCAACAGTGTGAACGTTATGGAATCCTTGGGCGAATGAATCATTTCTCGGGGAAAACTCCTGAATTTTCGCTCGAATTAGGACCTAGGAGTAGGACTGTAGCGAAGAATGAGCTGAGATGTTATCATGGTTGCAAGTCACTCTTTTTCTGTCCCAACGCCTATCCTTCCTTTTTGAAAATTAAACGTTTTCCAGAGGTGAATTGTAAAAATGGTGGTTGTAGTCTGACGTTCAGACTCTGAACCTACTAAGTAGGTTCTTCTACCAAGTCTTGGTTGGTATAATATACCTTTTCCTCCAAAACTGCATTCATCCATTTTCGAGTTTTTTCGATTTTGTTTCATAGCAGCTTTGGTATCTATAGCATGATTTATCATGCTTTATGCATTTATTTATCATGCATTTATTTGCTTATGAGCCATCGAAAATCGAAACAACGAAATCGAAATCGAAAAGACTCGAAAGTGGATGAATGCAGTTTTGGAGGAAAAATCTTCATAATATGAAGATGAAACAGAGACTTCCTATAACTCACAATTTGGCATTTTCGGTTTTTTTCATTTATGACGTCTTTTGGCTGTCCTTTACCGATACAAACGCTCACAACGATGAAAATCCTAACTAAAATGGAAAAACAAATAAATTCGAAGTTTCCAATATCCCAGAGAATGGGGAAGAAGAAGAAGAAGTGATAAGCCTTTTTTCCGCTCTCCTGAAAAGTTGCTGTTTTTGAGATATAGGAAGTCTCTATTTCATAGTCGAATATTTATTTTAGGCATAATATGTGTTTTTTGGATAGGGTGTTGTTGGATAGTGATGTATAATGATTGTCACGTATCTATTTGTCTTTTGTCGTGGTGGGCCCACCCTATTATGAGTCACATTCTTCAATTCAATAAAAATTTAATTAAATTTAAAAAATTAAATACATTTTAATACTATTCAATAGTTTCTATTACTCTCCACTGCTTCAACTGGGTAGAGACTTTGGAATTGACAAGGAAGAAGGAATACTTGTATTGTGAAACGTTGTTACCTACAATAATAACAACTCGTCTCTTGGAATGCTCACCTGTTCAATTGAAATTTTAATAGTATCCACATGCCTACAATTGTTCCAAGATAAAAGGCAATACGTGTATCGGTCCACGATCCCAGGAAGGGGTTATTACCACTCAGTATCGATCTTTTTATCTTATTAATCTTCGCCTACGTTCACGTTTTCACAGCCGATAAGGGCTGGAGTTCCTCGAAACAATGGACCGTTGGTACTTAATCAAAACGCCTTAGGACACCCTAGTGGATGTGTTAATTAAGGGATCCCATTCGACTTCGGCAGAGCCAGAAGGAAGGGGGTAAGGGGGAAGGACCCTATAATTTAATTAGAAGGACAAACACTCCCACCCCTTCTCTCTATCTCCCTTCTTCAAGGCGGCCTCACCAATGCGTGCAACCGACACTGAAGCCCCCGCGAAGGAGATTTTGGTTGAAAACGAAGCTGCCTGGGAAGTGATTGGAATGGTACCTGTATTCGAGGTAGTAGTTTGCGGTCCAACTTGCCTATTCCTCCAAGGCAGTAAGGTATACGTTGTTCCATAAAGGGCTGCATGTATACCTCGATAGGTACCATGCAATACAGGGGGCTTAGCAGTCGTTAGTGTTGAGGGGTGGTGGTTCGGCCCTCTTATTACAAGCATGGCTCGTAGAGTGCTCAAGTTGGCATTAGGCTCAAAACAGCGCCGCCGTTTCTAGAAACGTTGTCGAGACCCGAGACTCATCACTTGGGCTTTCAAGGGTTGTATGCACTTGACATGCCAACCCTGAGCTTATTACCCCGCCCTCCGAATGCCTCCCTCGTTCAAGCACCCTCAACTAAGCTTGACAGGTGTTGTTTTCCCAAATAGGCATTTCTAAAAGTCTCCTGCATTGCTGGGAAAATATCAATGGCAGTAAATCGTTGATAGAATGCTTCAATCTATACCCCCTAAAACTCTTTTTGCTGCTTATCCAGGAAGTTCGATGTTCAAAAATGATGGACAATTATCAAATATTAATTTCGAACAAACACCAGCCAATTTCTTTCAGACATGTTCTATAACCCGCTGTAAAAAACTCTGTTTTTGCATTTTTGTATTTTCAACCTTTACTTGCCTAAATGGATTTAGCTCCTTCAATTTTTGACCAAACTCGAATCTGAGGCCACCGTTGGAAAGCTCGGAATCATTGATGCAAAAAAAGCGTCCCACCCTACTTTTTACTTCCATATTTACGAAGAAAATGAAATTTTTATACCCCCTTAGTTCAAATTTTATTGGAAAACTCGTTACGTTGTCATTTTTTTAAATGAACCAACTTTTTTGTTAGATTCGTTTCTTCAATGCGTCCAACTTAGGAAATCAGTGGTGCGTAGATAACACACAATACTTCCATATATTGAAACGTAAAATTGTGACACAATTTGATCATATTTTGACTGCTTTTAAGGGTGTTTAGGCCAAAAATATCAAAAAATTCTCTATCACAATTTTAAAATTCGCCCAAAATAAAAATACAATCCATTATTGGAACATAAAAAATATCCACATATTCTGCAAGGTAAAACAAAGATTTTAAGACCAAGAAGGCTCAAATCGGTTCATTTTTGTGGCCATAACTCAATTCTCAACCTTTTTTCAAATATCTTGAACTGCTGAAATGTTTGTCTTGGCAAGGCCTAACACCCCGTTTAATCGAAATTTGGATAACGCACAGTACTTCCGATATATTTGAATTTTTAGTGTTTTCTATTTTATTTTTTTTCCGGCCACAAAAATGAACCGATTTAAGCGTTCTTGGTCTTAAAATCTTTGATTTACCTTGCAGAATATGTGGATATTTTTTATATTCCGATAATGTGGCGTGCTTTTTTTGGGGCGAATTTTAAAAATTGAATAGCGAATTTTTTGATATTTTTGTCCTAAACTCCCTTAAAGGCAGTCAAATTATGATCAAATTGTGGCAAAAATGTACGTATCAAAATATGGAAGTATTGTGCGTTATCTACGCACCACTGGATTTTTTCGATTTCCCAAAAGTTTGAAAAACTGGAGTTAACCTTCTGTTGATGCAGGCCCCTCAATCGTAACCTCGCAAAGATTAGATGATAGGAGGGAAAAAAGGGGAAAGCAAAAGAATCGGCATGGGTCGAAGGGAGAGAAAGATGGCGTTGTAATAGGAAGAGACCTCGACTCAGCATCTTAGCAAGGGGTAGGTCGTAGGAGAGTCAAACCCTCTGAAGTTCAGCGAAGGCTAAGCAGTGTTTTGTGGGGAGAGCACTCGTTGATGACGTCAAGTGGCTTGTGGGCACTCCAGTCGCCCGAGTGGTCGGCAAGTGTCGGCGGCCCCACGGAAACTAAAAGACCGGGAAAGGAGAGGAAAATGTTGAAAATGAGAGGGAAGGGTTGTTGATGGAAGGCCCTCGCTGGGCTCGGCCTTAACCGAAATGGGATTCTCCTATCCCCAATCGTCGGAGTCGGCAAACAGTCCCGATTTCTATACTGTTACCAATACAATTTACCAATAGCTGTACAGTATCGCGTTTAACATAACAGTTTACAACTTTCTCACTCAAATTGTTGTTGTAATTTTGAGGCCAAAAATGTTGGCGTGAAAATATCGAGAATATTATTTTTTAAAACCAGTGGTGCCTAAACGACACGGAATACTTTCACATTTTCATACATACAGTTTTGACAAAATTTGACTATATTTTGGCCACTTTGGAGGCTATTCGGATCAAAAACGTCAATAAACTAAAATTTAGTGCATATTTTTGCATATCGACAGTCATACTGTAAAAACCTGTAAGTGTATTTTCAAAAACTTTTCAGGAGGCCAAAAAACCGTTTTTTCTATTTTAATGGACGTTTAGTTTATTGTTCCTTTTTTATTTCAAGCCAAAGACCATTACCGATAGTTTAAACGTATTTTGGTCAGAATTTTGTTGTCAGTTCATTTTGTTGTCAGTTCATTTTTTTGGCCAGAAAAAAATTGAAATAAAAACCCAAAAATTGCCAATATATCGGAAGCACTGTGATGTCTCACTGAGACAAACATCCTAGTTCAAAAAATTGGAAAAAAGTTGAGAACTGAAGTGGCTATTACCATTTTTGTGAATGACCACAGACGGACACACCCCCACGTATTCAGGAAGTGATTCTGAGTAAAAGTGAATGAAAACGTTTTTTCTGAAGCTCCGTTTCAATTTTAGGTCGATTACTTACAATATTTCCATTTACTCTGTAACTTTGAAAGTAAAAGGTATTGTGAAGAGCAATATTTATATTATGATGTTCAACGTATTCCTGGAATAATTCAATTTTTTGCTCGTCGTCGTTCAATATTTCAGAGCAAACACAATATCCACAAAATGGCATGCAAACTTTTTTTTTGCATTATTTTGCCAGAAAGGAACGGTTTTGGAAGGATGCTTACTAAGCCCATTGTTCATGAACCCAGAAGGGGGAAAAATATAACTGCGGTGGGAAAATTGATCTAGATAGATATATCAGCCTTGGCATTAGTCTAGATAAAATTAATTAAACTGTTCTCCCTTTGTACACGTTTTTTATCAGTTCTGTTTTAATTTTCTTTTACCCAGTCATTTTCCACGAGGGATTTTCTCTTTGGAGAAATAATTTTTTATTCTCTGTGCTTTTCCAAGAGGATTCCAACTATCTCTGCCTCAGAATAATTCAGTATTTATCTCATTTCTACGAAAACTGCAAAAAAAGTGGGTTCCTAATTAATTGAAAAGTGCATATAGAATTCATGTAAAAACGCCAAAAAATATAACAAACGCTGAATTCGGCATAAGCCACCCGCTCTTTTACCCAAAAGTTCGGTTGAATCAGCATTCAAAAATCTTGCATGTCACACCAGTTTTTTAATTCAAAGGAATTTTTCAAAAGTTGGTGGTGGCAAATATCAGGGGGAGGGTCTTCAGATAAACTCTGTCTCTTGCGCCGAGCTTTCGAAAAATTATGTTTTCTTCATCAGGGCCTATAACAACCAAAAAGTCACAGTCAACATTATGGCACATTAATGAAACTCTGTCAATTTTAAAAAACACAGAGTTTTATTAATGTGCCATATTGTCGACTGTGACTTTTTGGTTGTTATAGGCCCTGATGAAAAAAATACAATTTTTCGAAAGCTCGGCGCAAGAGACAGAGTTTATCTGAAGACCCGACCCCTGATGTTTGACTTCAAAAATTGAATAAAGGGTCGATCATTTCACTAAAGTTGGTGGTGATGGTTTTGTGTTTTATGGGGCCTTGATTTGGCTTCTAAAACACCACCAAGCTATTTATCCATCTCCCTCTGTTTAGAGTTAGGTAAATGTGTGTCCACTGCCTCTTCCCCAAATAAATCTTCTCCCTCCAATTAAATTTCGAGCTCTTCCGCGCATGTTTACGCTCCCTTTGAACCGTTCAAACTTTGTGATTCCAACTGTAAGATCTGAAGTGACTATTAAAGCAAGGATGGCCGTTCTCTCTGCTCGGAATGGTCGTTAATAGCTGCATTATTTACAGTGTGTAAACACCGATCGCTTATAAAACTTGAAAGACTATACACCTCCTGACTAGAGAGAGTAGAAGGTAGTCCACTGCACAAACAGACAATGAAACGGCCGGCGGATCATCTCCTAAACAGTCAACTTCTAAATTAACCCTCGGAAGCAGTAAAATCTCCAACTCGGATCCCTTATAGACCTTCAGGAAAGAAGTGTTTTGAGTGTAAGTAAAACCCGCTTTTAATCAGGCCGAGTCCTTCGGCCGCCTCATTCAAGTGCAAGACCTTTTACCTCTGAGTAGCTCCGCCCAAGGGTCGGCCAGGAAGAACAGGAATTGAAGTCAGTTGTATAAAAAGAGAGGGCGGGATCCTGCGGAAGTACGGAGAAGTGAAAGGGGAAGCGGGATAGAATGGTATACTCCCAAGTGCGGTTCGATACCTGCCTGGCAAGACGCCGCAAACAGGTGTAATTTTATCCTTCTCAAGGTGCGTCTTTTACGCGGCACTCCTCTTCCATCGCCGCCGTACGCCATTATTAGGATAGTGTTACGTGTCATGATAAATGATAACACTGCCAATCGCTCGTGTATCTTCTTCGGAGTAGTTGCTCTTCAGCAACTCTGAACGTGTTGAGTTCAGCATTTTCACCTACGATGAGACTTCTCGCTTTTATACCGTTGCCAGACAAACCAGTGGTGCGTAGATAACACACGATACTTCCATATTTTGAAACGTGACACTATTTGATCATATTTTGACTGCTTTTAAGGGTGTTTAAGTAAAAAATATCAAAAACCTCACTATGCAAATTTTAAAATTCGCCCAAAACAAAACTACCCCAAATTATCGGAATATAAACCAGTGGTGCGTAGATAACACACAATACTTCCATATTTTGAAACGTAAAATTGTGACACAATTTGATCATATTTTGACTGCTTTTGAAAGTGTTTAGGTCAAAAATATCAACAAATTCAGTATTAAAATTTTAAAATTCGCCCAAAATGGAAAAACGCCACATTTTCGGAATGTAAAAAATATCCACATATTCTGCAAGGTAAAACGAAGATTTTGAGACCAAGAACGCTCAAATCGGTTCATTTTTGGGGCCGGAAAAAAATAAAATAGAAAACACTAAAAATGCGAATATATCGGAAGTAATGTGAGTAATTCACATTAAACAGGGCGTTAGGGCTTCCCGAGACAAACGTTTCAGTTCAAGAAATTTGAAAAAAGGTTGAGAATTGAGGGAGTTATGGTCATTTTTGTAAATGACCACAGACGGACTAACGGACTAACGGACACACGGACTAACGGACACACGGACACACAGACACACGGACACACAGACACACGGACACACAGACACTTGTTCAGGAAGTGATTCTGAGTAAATGTGTATAAGAAAAAGTTTTTTCTGAAGCTCCGTTCCGATTCTCGATTTTAGGACGATCACAATACTTCCATTTACTCTGTAAATATGGAAGTAAAAATATCAAAAACCTCACTATGCAAATTTTAAAATTCGCCCAAAATATAAATAAGTCAGATTATCGACACATAAAAAACATCCACGTATTCTGCAAGGTAAAACAAAGATTTTAAGACCAGGAACGCTCAAATCGGTTCATTTTTGTGGCCGGAAAAAAAATAAAATAGAAAACACTAAAAATGCAAATATATCGGAAGTACTGTGTGTTATCCAAATTCCGATTAAGCAGGGTGTTAGGTCTTGCCAAGGCGAACATTTCAGTTCAAGAAATTTGAAAAAAGGTTGAGATTTGAGGGAGCTATGGTCATTTTTGTAAATGACCACAGACGGACACACGGACAGACGGACACACAGACAGTTCGGGAAGTGATTCTCAGTAAATATGTGTAAAAGTTTTTCTTTGAAGCTCCTTTCCAAATCTCTTTTTGAGGACGATTCGAATACTTCCACGAAATTTTGCATAAAAATATGCATCGAACTCATTTGCGCCAAAATGTTGGATAGCACATGTCAGAAATTAAGCGACGATAGGCTATTATGACACGTAAATTTTTGAACCAAATTGTTTTGGTTTTGACCAATTTGGAGGCTAAAGTTACAATGGCCAAAAACACATGAATTTGAGAATTAGGCGATCAATAACGTTGAGACATGGGGAAAATTGGCGACGTTTGACCCATAGGGAGCTTAGACCCCCCAGCTCCAAGAAATTTCTCGAATGTGACGGTCAAAACTGACGCATACAACGGAAAATGAAACCAAAACTTTGGAATTTTGGCGAAACGCCTCAGTTCTCTCGCGTAGGAATTGCTATAGGTACGTTCTTCAGGGAATTGGTAATGAGGTATTAGAATCATCAGGGGGCTCCTGGACCACAGAACGAAGTTCAAATAACGGTTTTTGCTCCAACTTGATAATCTTTTAGAGCATTAGGGACACTTTTTCAAAAATGGCTTGAAATCGACTTAAAATTTTGCATAAAATTATTGAATTTGATCTCAAAATGTGCGCTAATGATAGGAATAAAGATAAGCGATGTTTTAAAGCTGAAAACCCACGTAGAAATTGAACATAGCAGAATATCCGCTGGTTGTGTCGAACCATCCTAGTTTCCCCTACCTGCTTTATGAATTTTTCGATTTTACAAAAAAGAGGCATATCGATACCTTAAAGAACAATGGGCATATGTCCAAAAATGGCATAATGAGAAAAATGCAAAATAAGTTTTTGGTCAATTTACAAAAATAAAGATTTCTCCCGTAGTTTTCATTTCCATAAAAACATTAAACATCTGGGAACTCCCTAAAAATTGAAAAATTCCAAGCGCTCGATGCAGAGAGTGGGAGGATTTATAACTGTTTCAGATCGAATCACTCGAATATCGGGCTAAATCATATCGAAACAAGAATCTCGTTTGGTTATCCTGCTTATTGAAGATTCTCTCGTACCTCCTCCGCCGTTTTTTTCCCAGCCAACTCAACGAATGAACAGAGTACAGCATCCGTCGGGTGGGCGAATCAATAACATCCGATGGAAGAAGCTGAAACTTCGTCAGTCGCCCATTCATGCGAGCGGCTTTGTGAAGGAGAAAAAACCGATCCGATTACCTTGCACGTGTGGCTTGAAAAATTCTTCGCGAAAATCCGGCGCAGGCGATGGAAAAGGCAAGCGAACGATAAACAGATTGATGTGTCCAAAGCGGGATAACAAGTAAGAAGTTGATAGCTCTCTATTGGGTATCTGCTCACCTGGATTGTGGAACGGAACAATTTAACGAGAATTCCGATAGCACCTCTGTCCTTTTACTGTGTCACTGTAAAGTGGATGGGTGACCCCGATAATTTTTAAAGAATGTTTAGTAAAATAAGGAACGTATCTATTTTTAACCGACTTCAAAAGAGAGGTTACTCCTAGTTGATTTGCATTAGGGAGTTTTTCCAGCTTTTTCCAGCATGTCTGCTGTAAGTGAAGTCTGCCAGTACACTTGGTACATTCTAGGTACCTCTCCATTTTTGTAGGATGAATATTTTTGGCGCTACAACCAGAAAGTAGTCAACATCTATAACAATAAAAGCAAGTGTTTGTTTTTTTGTTTGTTTGTTGGTTGTCTCCAGTCAAATCTATCGCACGCAGGGACCTGGAATTTTTTACACGGAAGCACAAAGGGGCTGGCAACAAGACCTCAAAGCCCAATTTTAAATTTTTGAAAAAAAAAAAAAATTTTTTTAAATTTTAAAAAAGTGAAAAAAAGTGAGTTTTAAGTTTAAAAAAGTGAAAAAAGTGAGTTTTAAACGTGAAAAAAGTGAATTAAGTGAAAAAAGTGACAACACGGGCACACGGGGACACGGGCGGGTACAGCTATAGCTATGGGGCGGAGAGAGAGAGAGAGAGAGAGAGAGATCCCTGCGCTATTCATTTATCTGCATTTTCTTATTTTTTTGCACGGGCAACGCCGGGTGGGTACAGCTAGTATCCAATAAATGAAACAATGTTATGTTTGAAAATTCGAAATGTTGCGTTTTACACCTTTTTGTTTATTGTCTAACACTTTTTCCAGCTTTTTTTTGGTTTTGGTACTACATAGGCACATTTTTTCCAAAAATGTCCGAATTCAAAGGTGATGCCATGGGCTTGGAATTGTTGGAGTATCATTCCCGGCTCTTTTGCTTGATTTACCATAGGATAGGGAGTTTTTCTGGAATTTTTGAAAACATAATTTCTGGTCCTTGATTTCTTGATGTGGTTTCCCATTTTTCCTCTTTTTGCAAATTTGAGAGGGTTCCGATAAACTAATTTTGACTAACACGACTAAAAAGTGAGAAATGAAAAAATAAAACTGACTCTAAAAAGAAGCGTGAAAAATAAAAATTCAAATGGAATAAGTGATTTTGGCCCCCCCATTTTTAAAATGCTTAGGAAACTATACTTATCGTAGGACCCTTTCTATTGAATATCTCAGTATCGCCCTTATTTCAATGCAGCTTATAAGCTTATTTCAAGGCACAGACTACAAATTTGGGCGTTCAAGTAGGAGTTTTCCTTGCTACTGAGCTAATCAGTAAAAGCTGCACTACGATGGGTACAGTTTCCTTATCTGTCCAAAAATGGCCGTCAAAAATCTTTTTTTCATTTGCATTTTTATTTTTAAGTTTTCAAGCTCCTTTTCGAAGTCGGTTTTATTTTTTGTTAAAATTTCTTTGGATACTGAATTGAGGCCATATTTTCTTAAACTCTCAAGCCATAATCGACGAAAAGGTTCAGGCAATTTTTCGGATGTCGGATGGAACTGTAAAATGCATTTATGCATTTTACAGTTCCATCCGTGATTCTCAAACTACGGGCAATAATCAAGTCCGGGCATGGTTTATGGCTACCAAAGCGTGTTATCCCAAACTTCTTTGTCTCAAATCAAAGAAGAGACTCTCATCTTGAAGAAACAATTGTTGAATTAGGTCAAATTACAATAATTATGTGCATTTTAGGCATGCTAAGTGACAAAATGTAATTACCGTGGCTGTCCCAAAATTCGATTTTGGATTTCAAAGTTGTCCTTTGGCATTCTAATGCCAATGTTCAGGGAGGAGAAAAAAAATTTTGTTCAAGTAGATGAGTGGAATGATCAGAAATCATGAGAAAGTCTCCAATTAACCAAATCTGGGAGTGTAGAGGGGTCAACAATGTTTGTCCCAAAAAAAGAAGTAATTACCGTGCAAAATAATCAAATGGGATATTTTGACACGGAAAGTGGGATATTACGAACCCATCTTGTAACTTGTGTAAGGTGGCAACCCTGCTTGAGCTCACGATACCTGCTCCAGACCGGCTTCTTTCAGTTTAGAAGATACAGCCCACATCAAAGGTTCTCAGTCAGGCGAGTGACTTTTCTCTTGTAATTACCATGGCATGTTATAACTTCCACAATTTTCAAAATATTACTTCTTCTCTTTATTATGTTGAAGAGCTTGAACAGCTGTTTAGAGCGTGTATTTATAATTTATTCTAGGATTAATTAGAATCTAGTTATTTCATTTGAAAGTTGCAAATGTAATTCACGTGCTCAGAAATGTGTAATTCATGTGGAATAAATATATATAATAATAAATATATAATAAACTTAGGGGTCCTCTAACATACGGAAATTTTCGAGGTCCCAATTTCAAGGGGCTGCTCAATTGCTACCTTAAAATTGGAAATTAAAACTTACCGAAAATCGTGCCGATTGATTCATTGTACCTAGATTTCTGTGCAATTAACGAAAATCTCCATACCATGCTTCCCCAACATTTTATGGTAACGGAATGTTTGTTTTTTCGAAATTGACCAATGAAATGTGCAAAGGAAGTGCTAAGAGCGCATCGAGCGGCCCTTACATAGGAAGTGTTGTGAATACGGCCTAAGCGTAATCAACAAGGAGCTACGAGTAATCACCATGTCGAGAGTATTGGTAATCCTCACGGTGTGCCCAAAATTCGAAATTTTGAAATTTTGAGCTTAAAAATGGAGTTTGATTTGTGTCAGGTGCATTTTCTCAACCTTAGATGGGTTAAAAATCGCCACAAATTTTTGTGACGTCCTTAGACAAGATGCATTTTTGAAAACTTTGCCCACTGAAAATGGCCCGTAGTTTGAGAATCACCCATAAGGTGTACGGGAATCCTGAAATATTGACTGTACAATTCAGTCCTGAGTACAGTTGACTCGTGCATGCATAAAATATTCGACAATATTTCAAATGCAATGCGAAAAACATGCGAAATGCCGTCTACCAATCTACGGATAAAATAAGCCATCCTATGCGTCGAAGTCATTTGTCAACCCGGGATGAAGTCTGTAGAAGAACTCATATGACGGTAACGTGATTTATAGACGTCGGACGGCGGCCCTTCATAAATCTCAGACAGCTTCTCCACTATAGATAGCGAGAAAAAAGGATAACAACGCAGTGGCAGTGCGTTTACAGTCGGATTGGTAGTGCGGGAAAAGGGTGTGCAGGAAATGGGAAAACACACTGCTCGCCTCATTTTCGAAACGGGGTTGAGGAAGGCGCCAGAACGCGACTTGAAAACCGAAATCGAGAAAAAAAGGATTTATATCGGAAAAAAGGTGCGAAAAGGCTATTCATCTCAGTCTTCGCGAAAAGCTGAGACGTCTCATTAGTTCGTTATTTATGGAATGTATATCACGAACTGGCTTCGAAGGCTGATCGTAAATTTTTGGAAACCCCCAACGCCCACGACATTGTCAGCGACTGCATTACTTATTCATGGAAAACTGGCGAAGGCGCTGCAGTCTCTGTTGTTTTAGATAAGATGAGACAGCTCGAGACTGAAACAATCCGCGCAACTTAGGCAGCAAATTGAGGAAGTTGGCTCTGAGAGAAGTTAAGTCTGACGAAGTACTGCTGGAACTGGCGTAGAAAAATAACTCAATGTGTGACGGAAGGGGGAAGAACAGTAAGCGGTTAAAAGAAGTTTGTGCTTCGTATATCAAATATACTTGTAAGTAGATTCTACTTGTTGCGTTATATTCATGTTGGGTCGAAAAATTTGTTCGAGGACCCTGTTACAAGTTAATTACTATTGGGTAAGATATTTAAAATCACAAAAGAATGGTAAATGATGTAAACTTCGAATCAAGTTTGATCCGATTCTTTTGAGAAAACAAAGAAAACCAGTGGTGCGTAGATAACACACAATACTTCCATATTTTGAAACGTACATTTTGGACAAAATTTGATCATATTTTGACTGCTTTTAAGAATGTTTAGGCCAAAAATATGAAAAAATTCACTATTCAAATTTTAAAATTCGCTTAAAATAAAAAAAACGCCACATTTTCGGGATATAAAAAATATCCACATATTTTGCAAGGTAAATCAAAGATTTTAAGAACAAGAACGCTCAAATCGGTTCATTTTTGTGGCCGGAAAAAAATAAAATAGAAAACACTAAAAATGCAAACATATCGGAAGTACTGTGCGTTATCCAAATTCCGATTGAACAGGGTGTTAGGTCTTCCCGAGACGAACGTTTCAGTTCAAGAAATTTGAAAAAAGGTTGAGAAATGTGGGAGCTATGGCCATTTTTGTAAATGACCACAGGCGGACAGACGGACACAGTGTTTCTAACAAGTCTTGTTCAGAAAGTGATTCTGAGTAAATGTGTATAAGAAAAAGTTTTTTCTGAAGTTCTGTTCCGATTCTCGATTTTAGGACGATTCCAATACATCCATTTACTCTGTAAATACGAGTATGGAAGTAAAAACAGCATATTTTCAGCATGAATTATGATGTTACAACGAAGGGATTTTGTTAGCTCAAATTGTGCCTGATAAAAATGTCAATTGGTAGCTCATGGAGATAGAACTCATTGAAGTGCATTGATTGTTCACCATCGGAATGTCATGCATAATGAATAGTGCACTTACGAAAATTTGTTATTAGTTGTTGAAGTCTTCTACGCATCCATCTTTCCCCTGAAACACAAAGGATGTTCTATTAAGGTAAATTTCTTGGAATATAGTACCAAAATTACCAACCATAGATAAACACAAAGGTGTTTACTCCAAATAGAATATGGTGTTGACTCCAATGCCAAAATTACATGAAGATTGTTTTCACATCATAGGCCACACTTGTTTGAAAAAATAAAAATAACTCGTAATAATACTCGGGAAAAAAGATATTAATAAATTCTCATTGGCGATAAACACTACCTTCGTGACAGTTAAGTATTGCGGGCTGTAGTATTCTATGTACTTTATTAAAAGACGATAATATCGTATGTTATACGATATAGCAAGCAGCAGGATCAAAAATGAAGGACATTGATGATCGCATATTTCATGCAACGTGTAGAATTAATCGCCCAATTAATCCTCAACTATGGCCAACGATAGGTTTCCTTATCATTCCAAAAATGGCTGTCAGGATCTTGTTTTTTGTTTATTTGAACTTTTATTCCTTCCTTTTCAGTAATTCATGCATCTTTTTGGAATTTATTGATTTATTTTTTTACTTTTTAGTTATTAGAGTAAATGGCAAACAATTTGCAAAACTCAACATTTCAGTCTTTCAAGAAAAAACAATTTTTTTTTTGGAAAATTCTAGCAAGTACATTTTTGGCTGTAGCTCTACCAATATGAATCCTTAAAAAAAACGAAAAAAATATTGGCATCAAATGACAAACGTCCCTGGAATTTCGGTGAAAGAATTTTTTTTAATCGGAAAATTGGCTGGGCGAGAGCGAAACAAACATTGAGAAAGAATGCGACGAGAAAACCTTAATGTCAACTTGAGTAACCTCCTTATTTCGAAGTCGGTAAAGAACGATCGCAACTGATGAGAGAATAATTAGACTCATTTCCTCAAACTTAACGAAGTGCCTACTGGACCTAGCACCAATTAAAATATTAATACCCCCGGCTTTCCTGCCAAAATTGGACCGCAGTTCTACCGTCGGCAATATCCCCCACATTTCCCTTTTCTCTTCGACGTTTTATGGATTTCCGTCCAATTAGACGAAAGTAGAGAGATCTCTTATGACCGGAAAATGTATTTTTGTAAATAGAGTTCCTGCAGCTAACAGATTTTGTTACAATTTTTGTTTAAACCAACTTAGGACTTCCCAATTCCTCTGTTTTGTTTTCGAATGGGTCTCGAAAATAGCACGTAAACTATTGGTGTTCTCTTGATGATACTTTTTGTATAGCTGAAATCTGAATTGAAGTTCATAACGGCTGCATGGTTCCTTACTTTTTCAGAGATTGGGTTTCCTAACATCTGGAAAGTGATTTTCATCGGTGGATCTGGAAACACGTGGAGCTTCTCATATGTTTCGGAAATACTGTGAGTTAACCCAGTTCAGAGGAAAATTACCAAGCCGTTTGATGAACCAAGTGTCAAAAGCTTTTAGTAATGATATCATAGTCTTAATACAGAGTCTTACTTAGTAGTCTTAGTACAGAGGGAATGTGTCAAAAAATGGCATTTTGAGAAAAATTAAGAATAGGTTTTTACTAAACTTACAAAAATCAAAATTTCACTCATAATATTCAGTTTTATGAAAAGATTCTCAAAATCTTCGCCCAGTTTCTACAACCGAAAATTTGTTAGCACCCAGCACTTTCAAGGTATTCGTAGTTTTTCTTCAGAAAACGGATCGTTATTTTTGGTGCAACCGATGGTTCTTGATGTGTCGGTTCTCTGGATACCTAAATATCAAAATCAATAAGTAGGAAAATATTTCCTTCGTGCGTATCGTAGTTATCTACAAGCATTATGGTTATACATTTTTGACGTACATCTGAAAAATAGGATAGGAGAGAGGGCTGGGAGGGATTTCAATTCTATCTTAGTTCCTCTTTCTATTGTCCAATCTTAGTTGTGGGGAAGCTTCTTATGACATTGTATCCAGACAAGTCAGGGAGTCCTGCTCCGCTATTGTTGAGAAAAGAAAAGCACCGTTAAACAAAAGATCTTCGCATGAAAAACAAGAAGAATTGCTATCTGAGTCCGTGCCCATACATCAATGACACATATCGGTTTTTGTGCCACCATGGAATTTCGAAGAAGTCCATCAACTATTCATTGGTAAATTATTTTATCGAAATATAAAAAAATTGTACTTTCGATTTTTAGATTGCAGGACCTCGTAGAATTCGAGTCGACTAGCCGAAAATCATTGAGTAATCCTTGGCCTTTAAATTCTTGATAATGAAAATACGCAGGTAAACATCAACTTTTTAATAGCAGAAACCCCATAGTTCAACACCAGATTAGTTCTTTAATTTTCGGGTAATTGGACAGCATCTGGAAAGTAATTTCACCGCCGTGAGATCTGGAATTTCTAAACCAACTGAGTATTCAAGAACTTATCTCATGGAAACAAAAAAAAAAATATTTTTAGCATAAATTTACCTAAAAATATTTAATGAGAGCTTCCTTGACTAATCAGTCATTAATCAAGGCAGCCTAGGAATGACAAAATGAATTAAACCGATTGAATTAAAATAAGTAATCGATCTTATTTACCCGGATGTCTAAAATTATATTTTTTGCTGCATTTAAAAAAGTAAGGTCATTCAAATCGTGGTTCGTACGCGTTAGGCATTCGACACGAGGAAATGGCCATAGCCGAATTATAATAGCTGCTAACCCCAATATATTTAAGCACTCGGTCGTATAGAAAGGAATAACACCGAAAGGGTGGAGTTCTCAGTGATATAGGACTCGAATGTAGAACTTGAACGTTTCAAGCCAGACCGAACTGTTAAAGCAAGCACATTGCCCTACAAGAGGCAAATGTTCAGGAAAACTGGTTTCACTCGTAATTTAAACGTTATCATACATCAGGCACGCAAAACAATGACGGGATACGATCATTTCCAGCTATAAACCCTGCACGACGCATGCGGAGTGGGTGCGAACGGCAAAATTATGGCTCGAAACTCCAGGCAGGGCATACGATCGTCCAAGATTAAAATCGTAACCAACCGACTCGAGCAGCAGGATACGTGGCTGGATGTAATAACACTTTTTTAATCTCGCCTTTTTAACAGCAGCCTTGAAATTTAATCAGCCCAAATCTATAGGTGCACTAGGTAATTAATGCGCGATGAGTACGCCCTTGAGAAAATTTTTAACATTTTTCGGTCTCCCTGCGTTATACATTCGAATTCAATTAAATAACCAGCGGTGCGTAGATAACACACAATACTTCCATATTTTGAAACGTAAAATTGTGACACAATTTGATCATATTTTGACTGCTTTTAAGGGTGTTTAGGTCAAATATATCAAAAAATTCACTGTTCAAATTTTAAAATTCGCTCAAAATAAAAGTACGCTACATTTTCGGAATGTAAAAAATATCCACATATTCTGCAAGGTAAAACAAGGATTATAAGACCAAGAACGCTCAAATCGGTTCATTTTTGTGGACGGAAAAAAATAAAATAGAAAACACTAAAAATGCAAATATATCGGAAGTACTGTGCGTTATCTAAATTCCGATTAAACAGGGTGTTAGGTCTTGGCGAGACAAATATTTCAGATCAAGAAATTTGAAAAAAGGTTGAGAATTGAGGGAGTTATGGTCATTTTTGTAAAACCGTTCCTATTCTCGATTTTAGGACGATTCCAATACTTCCATTTACTCTGTAAGTATGGAAGTAAAAATGGTCATTGCCCATGTACGTGTTGGAATAAAATCTTAAACTTCAGTAAATGCTTGCATTTTAATCCATAAAATTTTCATTCGTCACTTTATATGAATGAAAATTGAAGCATTTACTACGGTTACGAAAGTGAAAGCATTTACTTTGATTTTATGCATTACCAGGTAATTTGGGAACATAGATTTTATTGCTAGGCATCACTACATAAAATAATATTTCATTACCTAAAATATATATTATAGGTCCTATAATATATATTTTAGGTAATGAAATATTATTTTATGTAGTGATGCCTAGCAATAAAATCTATGTTCCCAAATGCACACCGAAAATATTCGCATTCCACTCCCGTTTTGCCAACTTGTGGCATTATGCAAAAAAATGTAAACATTTTAGTTGTCTACATTGTACATTGTGTACAACATGTAATATTAAATATTTTTATTTAATATCCAAATCTTGGATTTTTACTTCCACTTTTTTCTGGTCACTCGAAAATTGAGGTCGTTTCCAAAAATAGCTCCCTCAATTCTCAACCTTTTTTCGAGTTTCTTGAATTGGGATCTAGCACCCAGTTTAGTTGAGATTCCAATAACTCTCAGTACTTCAGACATTTTCTGGAAACAAAAATGAACAGATTTGTTTTTATTCATATAGTTCTGTGTGGGATGTTTGTTTAGACAAGGCATCCTGTTTAACCGGAATTGGAATTACTCACGGTACTTCCGATATATTAGCACATTCAAAGCTTTCCATTTAAATTCTTTTTCTGGACACAAGAATGAACCGATCTGAGTGTTCTTGGCCCAAAAATCTTTGTTTTATCATGCAGAACATGAGGATATTTGTTATATTCCGATCACTTGGCGTATTTTGATTTTATGAGGGTTTTAAAATTTGCGTAGTGAGTTTTTTGACATTTTTGATCCGTACAGCCCCCAAAGGAATCAAAATTTATTCGTTTTTTGTTAAAAATGTACATATTAAATTGTGGAAGTATTGTGAATTATCTACGCGTCGCTGGTTTTTATCCTGAATCGATCGGCATACTAACCGGCATAAGGTCGGCCGGTGCTGGAAAGAACAGGTGCTCATGCCAAGATAATCCTTATCGCCCTGCACAATGGATTTTAGCTCGGAATAGCTGAGCGCCGATTTACGCTTTACACCTTATCGATTGGACGACGTTAGTGGGAATGAGTTTATCGTCAATGTCGCCGTCCGTTGGGTATGACCGTAATATACCCTGATATAGTATATGGACAAACGAGCGGCAGATAGTAATATCCAGGTATTACTTATCCCAGTTTTGCATTTGCCTTTTCTTCGGGGGTTAGAGTTATTGCTGACAGAACGTGACTTTAGGGACCTAAATAATGAAAAATAGCTCAAGGCTACAACTTTGTCAACAAAAATGGATTTCCTAAAGAAGTTGAAAATTCAGAATATTGAAAACACCTAAGAACTGGATTCAGTGTATGGGAAATTTTTACTTCCATGTTTACCATTGTTCCATGTTTGTTTGTTTCCATGTTGAGGGACATTTGTTAATAATTAACAAATTATTAATACCTAATTAAAATTATTTTTACTCCCATATTTACAGAGTAAATGGAAGTATTGGAATCGTAATAAAATCGAGAATCGGAACGGAGGTTCAGAAAAAACTTTTTCTTATACACATTTACTCAGAATCACTTCCTGAACAAGTGTCTGTGTGTCCGTCGGTGGTCATTTACAAAAATGACCATAGCTCCCTCAATTCTCAACCTTTTTTCAAATTTCTTGAACTGAATTGTTTGTCTCGGCAAGACCTAACACCCTGTTTAATCGGAATTTGAATAACTCACAGTACTTCCGATATATTTGCATTTTTAGTGTTTTCTATTTTATTTTTTTCCGGCCACAAAAATGAACCGATTTGAGCGTTCTTGGTCTTAAAATCTTTGTTTTACCTTGCAGAATATGTGGATATTTTTTATATTCCAATAATGATTGTATTTTTATTTTGGGCGAATTTTAAAATTTGAAAAGTGAATTTTTTTATTTAATTGACCTAAAACCCTTGAAAAGCCGCCAAAATGTGATCAGATTTTGTCAAAAATGTACGTTCCAAAATATGAAAGTATTGTGTGTTATTTACGCACCAGTGGTTTACCTAAACACCCTTAAAAGCTGCCAAAATATGATAAAATTGTGTCACACTTTTACGTTTCAAAATAATATTTTGAAACGTACATATTATGTAAGTATAGTGTGTTAACTACGCACCACTGGTTTAAAAGTGATTTCTGAAGTTTCTCGATTTTAGGACGATTCCAATAATTCCATTTCCTTCGTAAATATGGAAGTAAAAAGCTGTTTGTCGGCTCATACCAACACGGCCCGGTCTCTCGTACAGATATTCCAGAAACTCATGAAAGAAGTCGAAACACCTGTGGTTTCAGTGATGGGGCAGTAGGTACTCAACTTCAGGCTTACCATGTTCATTCTTCCGTGCAGAAGGGAATGTGCGAATTCGGGCGGGTGCAGGTTACGAGTAACACGCCAAGGAAGTGTAGTCGGAGGATAAATAATGAGCAGGAGGAACGTTAGAGGAGCTGAAAACGCCGAAGGAAAGTTGGGAAGGAGCGTAATTAACCAGGCCGACAGGAAGGACTCGAATATTCATCATCGCTGACGACGGTGCCCCTGGAACTTGGAACAATAATTGTTGGCTCCCATCTCTCCCCACTTCCGGATCTGTTTTCGGGCCGTTGGACATTTTCAATAATTGGACTTTGACGAGTTCACGAGCGAACTATGTTGTTTCGTTGTAATGCCCGTATATTACTCATGTTCCAATAAGAGTAGACAAAAGCCCGTTAATTCATCATCCCTTACTGGGAACATCATTCTAATCTAATTGAAACGACCCATCTAGCTCAAAATCGTAGAACTAGAATCGGTACCTAGTAAGTTATAGAGCCTAAAACTTTGACATCGTGGGGAAGTTGGTTGAAGCTTTAATGGAATGGTTAACGTACCTAATAATAATTATCACAAAAATTCACCAATTCTTCAACGCACAACTGGACCGTTTTTCGAGTGGCCCACTGGATGCTGTAAGGCTTTGAAAATTAGCAATGATAAGAAATTTCCAACATTGTTAGTAAAGCGAGTTTTTGTTCGCTGTTTTTCGTTGTTTTTGTTCGTAGGGAGTTTTTTGTTGAATATGAAGTTTTTGGTCGCCAAATGCACCAAATTTTTGGGCATGCAAGTTCAACTCGATACGTACGATGATATCTTAACTATGATACCTGGCATTCGCTGTAGCCATATCAACTAGGTATACGGCTTACGAACTTAATAGGTGGAGCAGGACTCCATAAAGGGATGTCAATACACTTTTTGCAATCAAAATTTGCGTACGATTATGATAACCATGCGCGTTAGCAGATCTAAGCACTAACCAGCGAATCAACAAAATTTGCAGATTTCGCACGGAGTTCATTAGGTGACGTGGATTTTGATAAAAGATTCCAAGATTTTTAGAACGTACGTTTAGCCCTCTTGCGATCCTAACCTTCTAAATTGGTAGCCTCGATAGCTAGGTAACTTCCTTCTTCTTTTTCATTTGACCCGTTATAGCCATGAGGAGGAGCAATGTGTTCGTACCTATATTTTTGAACTTGGTTATGACAAGGGTTAGGATTTTTATGTTCCTACTTACCTGTTCACATATTTGAAAATGTGAGGAGGGGAAAAGCGAATTCTATGTACCCACCGCCTTTACATTATAGGTACCTACCTAAATTATAACCGTCCTAACAATGAAAATCGAACGGGAGTTTCAAAAATCAAGATCCCTCCTCCCTCGGGATAAAACAAGATTCCTTCTGCCCATCAGTTCGCTTTAAAAAAACCAAAATGCCGTTAATTTAAGTTATTTTAATTCAGGTTGGTATTTTGGCTTCAATCTTGTGGTCACTTCAACTAGCCCGTTACCGTTATCGTCACTTTAGCTAACGCGATTTTTGACAGACGTACGCAGATTCGTACCCGAAAATGGCCTACTTTAAGGGTTATCAGGTTATCTCTCCTTATCTAAGTAAGTTGAGCTATTCATAGGACTACACTCTCGTTCCTTGAACAAGCCCAATCGGCTTAGCCCATAGAAATGTGTTTTCCTCACGAGAAGTAGGTATAAGAGAGTAATTCACCCGTCCAATTTGATCCTCCATCTCCATCTCCATTCAGTGTTTTGGTCCAGACGAAACAGGAATGCATTATTGTTGTTTGTTTCTCCACTCTCCGATTCCCGAGAATTAAATTGGAGAAAAACAATAAAAAAAAGGACCGCCCCATCAATCTTTGTTGGTTTTTTGCTCTCCGCCAGCTATCATTTGTTGGCCATGCTTCCTACAAGACCTCTCCCTTCTTCATGTACCCGCACTCACCATCCACCATAACAACGCATCAGTCAAGACGAGTTATCCTCCTTCCCGAACCTTTGCCATTCCGGATACTCGATCATTTATTAAACTGAAGTCGAACTTGGTCGAGATCGTCCTCGTTTCAGCCTCTAATTCAATTCCACGTTCGAAGCTGGTAGGTACGTTTATTTTTGTAAAAAAAATATATCGACGGGTCTTACAAAAAAGGGGGAGTTACCTAGCATAACCTAGTTCAACAACCCCAATAGCCCTAAAGGTGTACGTATTGAAGAGTCACCTGAAATAGTACAGTATGTACATAGATGACAATATCGACGGTGTAGAATCAATACTGCCCAATTCGTTTGCCATGCAATCTATGGACGCGTGATTTGCCAAGTTGCCACCAATCCAAGTTTTGAGAAGTAGGCAACCCAGACGCCCCCAAAAGACACGATGCTTTGAATTGGGCAGTATTGCAGTTTCATCGTCGATGTAATACAATTAAAGTTATTAAATAATTTTTTTTTTTCAATTAAAAATTTTTTAATTGAAAAAAAAAAAAAAAACAGTGTCGCGTAGATAACACACAATGTAAGTTAATGCACACATTTTTGAACGAAACTGATATCCCAAGTACTTTGTAGGCTGCTTGTATCAAAATGTCAAAAACTCACCATGAAAATGTTTAAAACCGCCGGAAATCAGAAAACCTTTAGTTCCTGGGATTTATCTGCATATTTTAGCCACGTATTCCGCGAGGTAAACCAAGATTTAACGCCTAAATTGGTTCATTTTTGTGGCCAGAAAACAATAGAATAGCAAACGCTAAAAGTGCGAATATACCGAAAGTACTGTGAGTTATTCATGTTCCAGTGAAACAGAGTAAGACGAACATTTGATATTAAGAAATTCGAAAAAAGTCGAAGAATCGAGAGAGCTATGGCCATTTTTGTGATTGACCACAGACGGGCACAATGTGGAAGTAATAAAAACAAATTAAAATTTTTTTTCTAGAATAGTTCTATCTAAAAATTTTTTTAGAATAGTTTAGGATAGTATTTGAAAGTTGTTGGTACTGAGAGGACTGTCTCTGTAGCAGGGTTAAAGAAATGAGCGAAAGAAGAAAACTTTTTTTCGAGGAGAGCCATCTCTTCCCCACACCTTCTTTCGTAATCGTCGAGCCATTAACCACCACACCAGCCCCAGACAAACGTAGGACTACAAGGTGACTCCTTATAGTTTGAGCTTCTTGCGCCTGTGGTCGTTCTTAGTGGGATATTGACCCAGCTAGCCTCAAATCTCCCAACATCTGCGACCGTCGAGACGTAGGAAGACTACAAAAATCTGACCGTTTCGAATAGATGTCTTGCATTGTGTTTTACTAGTCTTGCCTGTGCGTGTGATTTTTTTCTGGTGCGCTTTTTGACATTGTTCAATCCTTGCAGCCTCCAAAGTATCCAAAATATAAAACCAGCGGTGTTTAGATAACACACAATTCGAATGGAATTAGTTCAAAATTTTACAATGGAACTACATTTCGTGTCAATTACCTGCTTCAAGTTTTGAAGCTCGATTAGCTCTGATAAGTGGACGTACTTCATTCAATAGGAAGTTCACTGAGGGCCACTACCCACTGTGTGCTGAAAGATTGGCATCGGAAAACTTGATTCATCTTTCAGCTCCCTTGAACCACTTTCGCTCGCGAAGTCTAATTTGTCTCTGGCACCTTATACGGCGCAATTTATTTATCGGGGCAGAAAGTTTCGCTCGCTTTCAACTGAAGTAACTTGAGTTCTGCAGACTGAGAAAGACTTCGCCTCTTCAGATTGAAACCATAAATTGGCCAACTTGGCTGTGAAACTTCCAAGTTAAGACACGAGCCGAGAAAAGGGAGGTGAATTGGTAGAAAACGAGAACACGACACATATTAGTAGTAAAATGTTCAGAGCACCAACCTACAAATTGATATTTACCCTCGGCTTTTGAACTGAAACAAGATGTACGTAGATAACACACTACGCTTCCATATTTTGGTTCCTACGTGCTTTGAACCAAATTGATTCAGGCATGCAAAACATGAACCCACCCAAAAACACGAATTGAAATTTTTTTTTCATATTTAGGTACAGAGTAAATGGAAGTATTGGAATCGTCTTAAAATCGAGAATCGGAACGGAGCTTCAGAAAGAACTTTTTCTTGTACACATTCACTCACAATCACTTCTAGTCTGTGTGTCTGTGGGTCCGTCTTTGGTCATTTACAAAAATGGCCATAACTCCCTCATTTCTCAACCTTTTTTCAAATTCCTTGAACTGTAATGTTTGTCTCGGCAAGACCTAACACCCTGTTTAATCGGAATTTGGATAACGTACTGTACTTCCAATATATTTGCATTTTTAGTGTTTTCTATTTTATTTTTTTCCGGACACAAAAATGAACCGATTTGAGCGTTCTTGGTCTTAAAATCTTTGTTTTACCTTGCAGAATATGTGGATATTTTTTTATATTCCAATTATGTATTGTATTTTTATTTTGGGCGAATTTTAAAATTTGAATAGTGAATTTTTTGATATTTTTGACTTAAACACCCTTAAAAGCAGTCAGAATAATATTCTGATCAAATCATATTATGATCAAATTGTGTCTCAATTTTACGTTTCAAAATATGGAAGTATTGTGTGTTATCTACGCACCACTGGGGCTGGTTGCTAGTTAGCGATGCCGGCCGAAGAAAAATCAGAATAAAATAACGTATTATAAATTTTTATTCTCGACGTTCCATTTCGCCTGGAAGAAAATCCCCTTCAACGACAATATCGAATCCACTTCCGTCCAGGGGGGGGGTACCTACGTAGTTGCAGCGGCGTTAGATGGCCCCGTTTACGTCTGCGATAGCGAAGAGAAAAGGCCACTAAAACGCCGCGTGGGAAGAAATAAAGCGCAAAAGCTACTTCAAATCTGAATCTCAGAAGTGGGGGATAATATTCTGCTATAAGTCAATTGAGAGAAAATAGGGTCAATATCATTGGCTGCTGAGGAAGGAGGCGCGATGACTTGGCTGCGGGGGCTGGGGGAGCGAGGTTTTATCACGGAGCTTCAGCACCGACCTCTCGGCGTTTTTCTCACATTTTCTCATTCCTTTATAATGGGAAAAGATTTTTTCTTCTCGAAGCTCCGCTTTTCCCAGAAGAAACCGAAGGTCTACGTACCAAAGGGGTATTTGTCCGTTCAAATTGACCGTTTATAACATTTTCATATTCCGTCGGGTGAAATAATCTAGGAAAATCAGTCAGAAGGTCGGTAAGGAATGACTGTAGCGTAAGACGAACGTTGGTAAACGGCAGAACAATCAGCTCGTCTTATTCCAAGGCCCGAACTAGCGATTCAAAACAACGGGAGGGGAGGGGGGCTATTTTAGGCATTTTTGGCAATGATTTGATCAAATTTATATTAGTAGAAGAGAGCATGTTGTTCACGTCTGATCCGATAGTCATTAGAGAAGAAATCGACATTTAAATGCAAAAAAATCTGGGTTTTCGCTGAAATTTCATTTTTTGGCATTGTCCGAAAGTTTTTAGTTATTGAAAATTTTCGCGTCGAATTCACAATCGACCATCCCCATCGTCCACGGAACGAAATTGGTCATTTAAATATCATTTAATGATACCTGAAAGTTTAGAATGTTGATTTTATTGTTTGCAAGCAGTCAACGCTCGTTCCTGACTTACCTATTTCAGAATGTTGATGATTCAATACTTCCTCAAACTTTTTGTTCATTCATTCGCCAACTCGAGACGTTCGTGCTGTGCCCAACAATTGAGATTTCAGCGAAAAACTACGTTTTCTCTTCTAATCACCAAGATGAAACCAAAAATGATTAAACCGTAGGAAAGCTGATTTTGGGCCAGTTTTTTCCGCAACGTGCGAGAGATTTTTCCATTTTTTTCTAGACCTAAACGCACTGTGAAGAAATGGTAATTTTTCAAAATCGAGCTAGGCATTTTCAACTTTTGTCTAATCTTTTGTTTACTTAACTCTGGGTGAGGGAGCTGCAAATAACTCAAGTTTATGGGAAATTTAACGGGCTTTCCAACGGTATCCTCGTTTTTGTGATTATTCCAACATTTAAGGAACCTAGAGCCATTTGACTGATACAAAGTCGAAAAAACGAAAAATCTTCAAAGCGGAAAAGTTTGACCTTCCTTCGGGCTCCAAGAAAATTTATTGAACAAAAAGTCTAGCAAATGAACTGATGAATCGACCAAAGGTCTGATTGAGAAGGTATAGTTTATTGACAAAATTGATCAAACCGTAGCTTCAGATTAAATTCACCACTGTGGTATTAACATCAAATGTGAACGTAAAAATCTCATTAGCATAGTTCATTTATAGCTTTGTCGGATTGCGGATAGATAAATTCTGTCAACAAACCGGCCCTAAGGAGGAAAATCTTGTGAACACTCAGTGTAAGCGTAGTAGGTTTTTGACCCCAGAAATAAGAGAGCGCCCGCACTTCAAAAGCGTCCAAGTTTTGACTTACGAAGCGACGGCCGACAAATATACGTGTTTGTCAAGAAGCAGGAACCAAGTCCAACAACAGGACTGTCATGAGAAAAGTTTTCTCTTTCTCGAGTAAACTACTGACCCACGATAGAATGCCCTACAGGCCTACGGTTACTTAAACCCCCCGCTATAACACTGGCAGGGATGTCCAACACATAAAATTCAACTTCTGCCTTCGATCCCACACTATTCAATCGACGAGAGATTGAACATGGCGTTCAACTCGGCCCTTGTGAAGAAAGCCCATATCTTATTCAGAGAAGACACTCTTCACAATATCTTCGAAAAGATGGAATGAAAAGGAATTGCAAAAAAGGGCGATGGGCGAAACGTCCAGTTGTTGGGGGTGGTTATGAGATATTTATGGTGTTCTCGAGATGGTCCCACGTTACGCCGAAGGTCCGGCCGGTCGTGAGAAAATATTATATCGAGGCCCGTCGAGAGAAGGGGAAAAAATTCGGTCTTGGGTCCGCAGGGAAAATATTTCGTTCAAGTTAGGCCATTTTATTGCACCGATGGGCCATTTTCCTGTTCCCCTGGCATGGTTTACATGAAAATATTCCCAGCGAAATAATACATATTGCAATAGCAGTAGGTCGTCGCTTAATTTCTAACATGTGCTATCCAACATTTTGGCCAAAATGAGTTCGATACATATTTTCATGCAAAATCTCGCGCTCCGTGCGCTGAACTACTTAGTTTTTCCGAAAATCCGCTAGAAATCGCTCAAAACCTAAAAAAACGCCACATGTGCTATCTGAAATCTGCGACCACCTAGAACCCCCTGGTGTTATTAGTCGTCAAAACAGTTTTCAATCACCAAAACCCAACTAATTTTGAAAAATGTGTAAAAACCTACAAGGAATCCAACAAGCTCAAAAAATTCAAAATCGGTTCATTGGAACTTTCTCAAATTGCCAAAAACGCGAAAAAGGAGAAATCGCGTCAAGAAATCAAGGTTTTTTGAATTTTTCTCAGTACTGAAGAGTCGTAGAAAATTGCCAATTTTTGTGTCATGTACCTGCCCAAAATCTACTCAAAAATATTTTTTTTGGAATTTTAACATTTTTTTAAAGATTAAAAAAATATTTTTTTTTAATGTTAAAAATTAACCTTTAAACCAGCTTTCAAACACTGAAATCCAACCAATTTTTACTTACAGGGAGTGAAAACGGTGTAGAAACCTTCAAGGAATCCAACAAGCTCAAAAAATCCAAAATCGGTTCAGTAGGACTCCCTCACATTGCCAGAAACGAAAAAAAGGTAAGAAATCTCAAGCCAAACCGATTAAAAAACAAAATTTTCAAACATTTTCGGAAAAAACCCCTATTCTATGGTGAATCAAGCGAGAAACCCGGGAAAAATACTCAAAAAATTCTAAACCCATGGCATCACCTTGAAAATTGAGATTTTATGTTTTTTCGAAAATGGACCATACTAATGACAAATTGGACCCCTTAACCTTTTACGATCGGATTGCCCGGACAATATGCACCAAGTTGGAGCAAACCACAACTTTTAGGACTAGTTTCGTCAAAATCGGATAAGTGGTTCATTAAGAACTGGCTGGACGAAATTTTTTGCCAAAATTTCGTCCAGCCACTTTGCATCGAACCGCTGATCCGATTTTGGCTCGGTTGGTCCTAAAAGTTGTGGTTTGCTCCAACTTGATGCATATTGTCAGGGGAATCCGATCAAAAAATGTTAAGGAGCCGAAAACCCAAAAAACTGTTTTTGAAATCATGACTTTTTTTACATTTGAACGTTTTTGAGTACTCAAAAACAGATTCAGAGTATTCTTGATTCATAGGATTCCCTTATAGGAATTTTCAAGGAAAATTTGCTAAACGCCCGTTTTTACTTCCATATTTACAGAGTAGGTAAATGGAAGTATTGTGATCGTCCTAAAATCGAGAATCGGAACGGAGCTTCAGAAAAAACTTTTTCTTATACACATTTACTCAGAATCACTTCCTGAACAAGTGTCTGTGTGTCCGTGTGTCCGTTAGTCCGTCTGTGGTCATTTACAAAAATGACCATAACTCCCTCAATTCTCAACCTTTTTTCAAATTTCTTGAACTGAAATGTTTGTCTCGGCAAGATCTAACACCCTGTTTAATCGAAATTCGGATAACGCACAGTACTTCCGATATATTTGCATTTTTAGTGTTTTCTATTTTATTTTTTTCCGGTCACAAAAATGAACCGATTTGAGCGTTCTTGGTCTTAAAATCTTTGTTTTACCTTGCAGAATATGTGGATATTTTTTATGTTCCGAAAAACTGTCGTTTTTTGATTTTGGGCGAATTTTGAAATTTGAATAGTGAATTTTTTGATATTTTTGACCCAAACACCCTTAAAAGCAGTCAAAATATGATCAAATTGTGTCACAATTTTACGTCCAAAATATGGAAGTATTGTGTGTTATCTACGCACCACTGGTTTTTTTCAAAATCGGACCGCTCCTTCTATGCGATTTGCTGACGGCGTATGGCGGACGGACAAAACATTTTTATTGCAGTTTCGTGTTATAGAACCTCTGAAACGTGAAAGAAAACAATTTCAGGGGTGTTGTAAAAAAATTTTCTTGATCAATTACATAGGTACATTATTTGGAAATAATGTACCCAAAGCGACAATAAACAAAGTCGACAACTTAACTTGACTCAAATTACTTGAGCAACCTCCTTTTTGAAGTAGTTTAAACCCAACAAATGTCAGAATGGACAACAACATTGACTTATCCGCTGACTAAAATCATACGACGATCATCGAGGGTAACTCCTACAACGCGATCGCAGATGGTGAATCCGGTGTGGCTTTGGGCTCCTTACCTCTTGACAGTTTGGCAGTTGAACCATTCACCCCTTCAACTCGGATCTAACAACTGACCATCCAGTCAAGAGACGAGGGGATTATGGTCACCCCTTCGCTGTTCCACTGTTGAAGAGAAGTAGTTTCTAGGTTGGAATTGGCGATTAGGATGAGACGGTGGGGGACCCAAACATTCCGTGAGGTCCTTATCCTTATTCGCCCACCTGGCACCGAATCATTCAATGTGACTGCTTTCGCTGATGTTCTCAAACTGCAAGTTGCTAATTCCGAGGGTCTGAGTGCTCGCTTCGGTCACACTGCTCCCAACGTTGTTGGTAAAGATGGCAACTTACAAGTGCTATAACAATTCATATTGAGGTCGGGAAGTTTCAGTGTTGTTGGACCGTCCGTTAATAGATTCCTAAAAGAAGGAGGTGACTCAAGTTGAATTGAAGTTATTTTGGTTAAATATTATAACAGCCCAGTCTCGCTCATCAAAAGTGCCAATTGAAGCGATAGTTGTTGTCAAAACGATAGTTACAATAAATTGAGGCGTTGATAGCCAGAGTGGACCATTCCACACAGGTGTTGAACTGAGAAAATCGCATTTGAAAATTTCGACTAATTTCTTGTAATTGATTAAAGGCCTTGTTATGGTGTTTTGAAGAAAAAAATACAAGCATTCTTGGGTGAACAGATGACTCATGAACCGTAGGGACATTTCTACAAGCCACAAAGTCCACTCTGGCCATCAAAATCGGCGGCCAATTTGCAGACGGACCATTTGAAAAGTTGCGCTCTCTCTTAGCACATTCGAGAACGAGTCAAATTTTAATAATATTTCGATAGATAGAGCAACCACAGACCCATTGCACTGTATAACTCATTTTTGGACAGTTTGAGGAATGGTCCACTCTGGCTATCAACGCCTCAATTAATCTCGTCACTCGAAGTTTCCCCTCATTTCCGATTTGAAAGTTCAAGCGTAGTATTCACGGTGATTCATGGATATTCCGCGAGGCTTATGGTCGGTCTATCGATCGAATATGTTCCGTATTTTTGAAATATTGAAAGTTGCATTCATGTTCGGCTACGGCATGCTGGCACATGATCGGTTGAGCATGTTGTACAAACGAGATGGAACCCGGCCGATGTCATGTAGAGTTTGCTGTACACACCGCAGACCAGATGGGAGCAACTTCGAACGGTTCGAAACTTTTCCCATGAATCATGAAACCGCGCGTCCGGAGGAAGGCCTTTCTGCGAAACTGCGGGGGTTGCGGAAGGACGTCAAGTGACCGACCTCACCCCCTCGCAGAATGAAATCTCTCCGCCCTGCTCGGCCTAGGATCGCCCTCGTAAATAGTTTAAATCCGCACCCCCTTCACTGGCGGCTAAGCGGCCGAGGGCGGCAGCGCCCGGAGAAGGACGGGCGATCTGGACCTCTGTCAACCGAACGGGACGTGCAGCTCTGGAACTGTTCATTTCAACTCTATTTGAACCAGCGGTACCGGCAACGATAGCGGTATATCTTCCGTTGTCGCCATAAAACCGGGCCATGGGGTTGAGCTTTTCGCCCCGACCTCCGCCTAACCCACAATGGTTCTTATTGACCGGGGTCGCCCTCCGGCTCGTATCATAAATAAGGCTCGTTGCTTTAAAAAAACCAGTGGTGCGTAGATAACACACAATACTTCCATATTTTGAAACGTACATTTTTGACAAAATTTGATCATATTTTGACTGCTTTCGAGGGTCTTAAGGTCAAAAATATAAAAAAATTCACTGTTCAAATTTTAAAATTCACAAAAAAAAAAAACATTTGCCATATTTTTGGAACATAAAAAATATCCACGTATTCTGCAAGGTGAAACCAGTGGTGCGTAAATAACACACAATACTTCCATATTTTGAAACGTAAATTTTTGACACAATTTGATCATATTTTGACTGCTTTTGAGGGTGTTTAGGTCGAAAATATCAAAAAATTCACTATTCAAATTTTATAATTTACCTACAATAAAAAATACGCCATGTTATCAGAGTATAAAAAATATCCACACATTCTGCAAGGTAGGTAAAACAAAGATTTTAAGAACAAGAACGCTCAAATCGGTCCATTTTTGTGGCCGGAAAAAATAAAATAGAAAACACTAAAAATGCAAATATATCGAAAGTACTGTGTGTTATCCAAATTTCGATTATACAGGGTGTTAGGTCTTGCCGAGACAAACAAAAATATCAAAAAATTCACTATTCAAATTTTATAATTTACCTACAATAAAAAATACGCCATGTTATCAGAGTATAAAAAATATCCACACATTCTGCAAGGTAGGTAAAACAAAGATTTTAAGAACAAGAACGCTCAAATCGGTCCATTTTTGTGGCCGGAAAAAATAAAATAGAAAACACTAAAAATGCAAATATATCGAAAGTACTGTGTGTTATCCAAATTTCGATTATACAGGGTGTTAGGTCTTGCCGAGACAAACATTTCAGTACAAGAAATTTTGCTCTCACGAATATGGCAATTATCTTATTGGGAAAACTCACGAGCTTTCCAACGGTGCCCACAGATTTGAGCCTATTCAAAAATTTAAGGAAATACTGAAATAGTGAGTTTAGATCAGTGAATAAAAAAAAAAACAGGGGGTTTTCTAGCGGGTTACAAAAAAATGCCAGAGAGAAAGAGATAGAGAGAGTTTTTGTTGGAAATTACGATTTACTCTATTTTTGATATGGGTAGTCAATGTGTAGATGCCTTGATCACTTTCATGCTCAACATCATTATAAATGTCGTAGGAAAAATTAATTTTCATCTTTTTTCATGCTCAATTTTGAACGATAAATCCTATGTCGTGTGAAAACTATGTTGGTACCTTTAGGCACTCTATCGGAGTGTCGAACAGATTTTCTAGCGTGATGCGATTATAACTGATGACCATAGCAGCGGAAATTACAGCAAATTGCGGTATTTGAGATGGTAATTTTCAGATGCGATCGGCTCCTGTTGGGCTCGTCAATTCCCCATTCCGCAGTGTATGATCAACAAATTAGGTGGTATGCTCGGATAGGTTTCGATTATTTCCTCCCAAGCAGGAAAGCTGTAAACCGCGAGCTCTCCAGTCTCCACAAGTCTCAAAATCTAATGATGTTTGCTGGGAAGAAGAGCGCGATTGGAAATTCCACGTTCGATTCATGTACCTTGTTTACTGACGGGCCGCGTGTGCGTGACCTCGTCCAATTGAATTGAGTATATCGGTGCTGAACAAACACCCTCACGGGATCCCTTGGTAGGTACACTCAATTTGCCTGAGCTTCCCTCAGCTTGAATAGAAACTGGCAGAAATTTGTTTCCCGCACATTTCCGGTCGCTTCCCACGGTCGAAGACGCGCGGTTTATGTTGGTCAGAAGAATGGCCAGGCTGGACATGGTAGGACAAATCATGGAATTGTGTTTGAGTGCTCTGGTACTACCTTTCCGATGGAATCAATGAGTGTGTCCGCCTCTTTTCACTCCAAAATCACGTCCAGATGCGAAGGGAATCACGAATGAAGCATGCGACGTCATAGTTCGACATGGTATCGGCACTCGTTTGCACCAAGTACTACACTTACAGACCCCACTATACTATGTACTATGTGCCCACTGTACTAGTAATACTATACCTAATTCTTTCGGAAGCTCAAATACCCCGATCAATAAGCTCGGTTTCCATCTGCATCAAGAAAACGAAGTTCCTTCCCAAGATTTTCATCAGCCCGCAAGTTTTGCAAATTTTTACGATAGGAAGGTATACCTGCGGCTCAAGGGCAATAAATCCGATCTGGTGCGTCTTTCCCCATAAAAGCACCCAACCCTAAAATCCTCTAACTTAATTTCCATTACGGGCTACAAAGCCGCTTTTATGCGATGCTTGCCAACGAAATGGACTGACTGTAAAGGGAGAAATGAGAGTGACCCTTTCGGATGGAATTCGATAACACTCTAGTCACAGTCTTCCTTGTCTGTCTGGACTTCTGTCTTTCGAACCAAAAACCATCTTTTTTAAATTCTGTTACCAATTCAGCAATTGGCAATTTGTGATGATGGTGCGAGCAGCGCCCGTTACTAACGACGACGAACCAATCACCGAGAACTGTACAGAGGCGATATTTAAGGAGGACCTATAGGGGTGAAAGCGCCGCTCTGTATTGAATTCATCGAATATATCGTAAGGAGAGAACAGATTTCCATGCAAAAATAATTATGTCACCGTCATCAATGATTGTGGAATCATCTACAAAAACCCCGAAGGAAAAGAAAACCATCTTCCAGGTACATGGATCAAATCATCGGACGCGTTTGCTTAAGGCTAATCGAGATTCGAGGGATAATCTGAGGATAGAACCACTTAAACGGCTGGTAGTCTATAAAGCTCCCTGGAATGTAATCGATAAGATGATCTTGTTTGACTTGCATGATTGGACGACGCTCGGTTCACAACGGTGCGTTTATCGCAATTTTATTGCAGCGGGGCTGGCCTAATAGTACATCATTGAATAGTATTTTATACCATCTCGATATTCTCTGAGCAGCTCAACAGATTCAAGATTTTCCTATGAGCTGATTGGAGAAGAAATAATTTTTTACACAAATGGTAGGCGGAGGGGATGGATGAGGAGGAGCAGGGGAGTAGTAGGAGTGGTTTAAGTGGAGGAGTAGGGTGAGTCGGAGGAGGGGTGCTTGAGGAGAAGGGGGAGGGGGATGAGCCAGAGGAGGGGATGAGTAGGCGGAGGGAGAAGAGGAGGAATATGATGAGGAGGAGGAGGGGTCTATGTGGAGGAGTAGGGTGAGTCGGAGGAGGGGTGCTTGAGGAGAAGGGGGAGGGGGATGAGCCAGAGGAGGGGATGAGTAGGGATGGAAGAGGAGGAGGAATATGAGGAGGAGGAGGAGTATGAGGAGGAAGAGCAGGAGGAGGAAGAGAATGGGGAGAAGGAAGGTGAGGAGGAGTAATCGGAGTAGGGGGAGGGGTGAGTAGGAGGAGGGTGAGTAGGAGGAAGGTGAGTAGGATGGGGAGGAGGAAGAGGATGGGAGGAAAGAAGAGGATGAAACGGAAGAGTAGGGGGAGAAAGAGGAGTTTATTTGTCTCTGAAGAAATGAAAGCTCAAGGGTAATTTTGGTTTTTTTTTTTTTAATTAATTAAGTAGGCACAAGATACATTGTAATTTTTCCTCGGACAATGGCTCCCTCTGAGCTGCAATTGTCACGGATGGGCATGATGCTCACCCAGCGAGCAAAGGCTGACTAAGCTCGCTGTGTATGCTGGCTTGCTTGGACCTGGTCAGTGCAGATCATTAGAAAATCAATAGCGATCCAGACAGTTGAATCAGCTCGACGAGCGGAGGTTATTTATTTTCGATTTATCAATCATTAACGATCAATGTTAACAGCAGAGTTTCGATAAAGCAATCGATTGTACTGGGATATGGCCACAGGTGATGGCAATGTCAATATTTGCGTAAAAACGTCGTCGCCCCGTCACGAGTGAGGGGAGTTGAGGGAAAATATCGCGTCAAAATAACCGAGCCTAAGCTGCGTCGTCAGTGTCTGCTGTTCGGCCGGCTGCTGCTGCTGATGGCTGCTCCCTGAGCGGTTTTCGGTCGAACTTTCTCGTCGGCCGTATAATAAATCCTCGATGAACCTTGCGAAAACACGTCCAGAGCACGCATTGACCGCTTTTCTCATTCCATCTTCTGTGTACGTACGGATTGTGTCCTCGTGTTTGTGTCCTCCGATGGGTCTTGTGTTCAACGTTTCTCTTTCTCCTTTTTTAGCTCCATCTCCCGCATTTATCTGGCATTCGTGACCGGATCTCGCTCTGAACGCTTTGCTCTCGCTGCCGTGCGAAATCACATCCTTGCAAAAATATTGCGTCCTTTCCTGACCGTTCCGTATCATTTCAATGCTGGATCACTTAGTTCGGCATAGTGATGTTAATGCGTTTCAAAATTTTAGTGATGAGCCGTAACTCATTGAAAATTATTTTCCAAATTATTCAATATACAATGTCGTTCAAGTGTCTTCTGATATAATAAAACAGCCAGATATCGTTTTATTCTTAATGATAAACATTAAAAGCAAGCGCAAGCAATATAAGTCAAGAAAAAGCTAAATAAAAACCACTAAACATCGTTGGAGAGTACAAGGGAATTTTTTTCTTCCCGGAAACTTAACGCATTTTGACCGGTAATATGCATGGGGTTTGAGAATCCAGAATGTGTTCTTAGACATTTTAGTGTTCTTATCGTTTTGACTAAGAAAGCTCGAATAAGACGTTTCTTTGGAAATGTTTTCATTAAAAATTTTCAACTACTCCGGAACGAGTAACCGAAGAAATAGAAGAATGATAATATAACCTTAGGTTGGTAGGAATGTTCCCCCTTCAGATCCAAGGAACTGACATGGTTGTTGCTAATCCCTATACTGTCTGGTCGGATTGACTGCTAAAATAATCAAGTGACAAGGACGCTAAATAGGTGGACAAAAGAGAGGAAATAAATTACAGTTCGGAACGGAGCGATTGAAATGCCTTGATGAACGCCTGACATTCCCAGTAGCCCTTCATTGTGGTTTCAATACTTTCGAAGTGAATATGGTTGCATACGGCTATCGGCCAAGCATTTAGGGAATCAGAATTGAATAATTTTGATTAAAAAATTAGCTTGTCAAATAATGTTGCAGATAAAAATTTTTTATTGAATTTTGTAAGACTTAATAGAGGTTATTTTGGTGCTTGAAATCTCCCATCTCAAATGGTATCCGACTTAATCCATGAATTTTCATCTGGAGTTCTTTTACGCGGTCTATTGCAACCCTCTTCCCTTCAAACCGCACACGGATTCAACCTATGGTTCGGGGATATTCCATAGGAGCATAACTGTTATTCTCTTCCATTATTTAGTTAGGTAGGTACCTATGGAATGAATAAAAATTTATTCGTCATTTCCCAAAGGCTAACTTCGACTCCACGGTAGAATATTCTAATTAACATGCTCCACCCTCAGTTATAACTCCATCTTATCTTTTAAGATATTGGTTTTCTCGATTGGTTTGTATTTTTTCACCCTTCTCAATTCAGCGTTTTTTCGATTGGATTTTTATTTCAATCGCTATGGGAAGAGGGGTATTATTATTTCCTCTGGCTTTCACCTTCTTCATTGGCATTGGAAAGCAGTTATCATTCGAAGGATTCAGTGGGTGGAACGCGAATATTAATTTCAATTCAAGTATTATGCAAAGAATACGGCGGGTAAGGATAGAGATCGTTTTCGGGTAATTTCCATTCAAAAAATTTCAAGTTGACTGAAATATAATCAGGTCTAGCAAGTTGATCTCGTTTGGACGATCGCCACACTCGCATTAATGATTTCAAGGTTCCCCAACGGGCAAAGCAGATTACCTATGCCAATGTTTTCTTCAATTGTGTTTCAATTTAATTGCAATGATCGTTGAGAAAATATCGTGGGACACCATGTTGATTGTGATTTGAAAATCCGGTATAGTTCTCATGGATGAAATAGACGGAACAGGGGCGAAGATTCAATATTTTTCAGGTTTCTGTAATTCATTTAAATGGATAGTGAATGCATTAGCAAAATTGTTACGTCGATATTTACAACGTAGCTACAAAAAAAGGGAATCCTCAAAATTTTTTTATCAAATCGGATATTCATTTCTTCAATTCAGGAATTTTTCCCATACCCATACCTAACCATACCATACCCATACCATACCCATACCATACCCATACCATACCCATACCATACCCATACCATACCCATACCATACCCATACCATACCCATACCATACCCATACCATACCCATACCATACCCATACCATACCCATACCATACCCATACCATACCCATACCATACCCATACCATACCCATACCATACCCATACCATACCCATACCATACCCATACCATACCCATACCATACCCATACCATACCCATACCATACCCATACCATAACCATACCATACCCATACCATACCCATACCATACCCATACCATACCCATACCATACCCATACCATACCCATACCATACCCATACCATACCCATACCATACCCATACCATACCCATACCATACCCATACCATACCCATACCATACCCATACCATACCCATACCATACCCATACCATACCCATACCATACCCATACCATACCCAAACCAAACCCATACCATACCCATACCATACCCATACCATACCCATACCATACCCATACCATACCCATACCATACCCATACCATACCCATACCATACCCATACCATACCCATACCATACCCATACCATACCCATACCATACCCATACTGTTTGGTGTTGACAACAACAACAACATAATCGCATGTCCTATTGATAATAAAAAGCCTGGAACATTCCTAGGTTCCCAGTTGAATTGAGTTTTCTTTCCTCCTGCTGCTTCGAATAATAATCGAATTAATAGTAATAATCAAGCATTCGTAACATGGTGCCAGGTGTTCGTGCTTAATCTGTGAAGGATCGTCGAGTTGAGATAAGCTATTTTTCAATCGGTCGTTCGTCTTATCTCGCTATCGCCCTACAGCTTCGCTTGAGATGAGTTCCCTTAGCTCACTTGTCCCGTCTAAAATGACAACTGAAGGAAATGCCATCGAAAATTGGAATTTCTTCAAAGATGAGTGGCAGAATTATGTCATCGCGTCCGGGCTAGATAAGAAAGATGAAGGCGTTCGTGTTGCGACGTTGAAATGTCTCCTCGGCCGTGAAACTTCGCAGATTTTGAAGAACCTTAAGCTGACTGATCAGCAATTGGGTCAAGCAACTGAAATCATCTCTGCCCTCGACGGTTTCTTTCTTCCTGCGGTCAATGTCATCTATGAGAGGTACGTTTTTGGCTCAGCTGCACAGAATGAGTCAGAGAAAATTGACCAATACGTAGCCAGACTTCGTCATCTGTCTTCTACGTGTGAGTACAAAGCAATGGAAGATGAAATGATAAGGGACCGTCTGGTGCTTGGCATTAGAGATGAAGAGACCAAAAAGCAGCTATTGAGTGATCCTAAGCTAACTCTAACTAGCGCCATTCGCACCTGCCGAGTTAATGAGCTTGCAAGTGCTCAAATGAAAACAATAATTCATTCTCCAGGTGTGTCTGAGCAGGTAAGCAAAGTCACCAGTCGAAACCGACGGCGTACTCGCCCGAAAAATAGCGAACGCCGCTCGCCTAAACAGGTTCGGTGTAAGTACTGTGGCTCGTATCACAAACATGATCGCCGATCATGTCCTGCTCATGGACAGCAATGTCGCCGGTGCAAGAAATACGATCACTTCGAGGCCGTCTGTGAAACAGCTAGCAGTCAAGGCCGCAAATCGTCGAAATTTCATCGACCAGTGAAGCAGCTTGAAGAGGAGGATGACACTGGAAGCGAAGCAAGTGACAGGTCGTACCTGTCCTCCGACATGTTTAAAATAGAGGCTCTGAACACTATCAACGGCAAAGCTAAGCGAAAATGGGTCGCCAAATTGGACTTCTTCTGCGAGGACCAGGTGAAATCAATCGAGTGCCAGCTCGACAGCGGCGCAACCATAAACGTTGTAGATATAAGCGTACTTCGGAAAGCGTTCGGGAAGAGAGCCAAGGTCAAGCCAAGCGATACGACGATCAGGTGTTTCGGCGGAACCACAATCAAGCCCATCGGAGAAACAACCATCGCAGTCGCCAGTAAGCAAGCCTCATGCGACCTCATTTTCCAGGTTGTCAGCAACTCGAGTAAAGGCAGTGAAATTCCGCTAATTTCTGCCGAAAGCTGCGAGAAACTTGGTCTTGTCAAGCTCACACAGGATGTCAAGCTTGTGAGAGTTGACGACAGCGCTGAGGACATAATGAGGAAGTACAAGCACGTGTTTACAGGTGTCGGCTGTCTCGAAGGCGAGATCTCACTAAGCGTGGACCCAAGCGTCGAGCCTGTCAAGCAAAAACCGAGGCGCATCCCTGTTCCGCTACGGGATGAAGTCAAACAGAAGCTGGACGAGATGGTGAAGCACCAGATCATCGCAAAGGAAACCGGTCCAACAGACTGGACAAGCAACCTAGTAATCGTGAAGACACCAAAGAAGCTTCGACTGTGCCTGGATCCCCTATACCTCAACCAAGCTCTCCGTCGTACCGAGTACGAGATTCCGACAATCGAGAGCGTCCTTCCAGAGCTGAACGGTGCCAGATACTTCTCGGTAGTCGATACCAAGGATGGCTTCTGGAACATCAAGCTTGATGAGAAAAGTTCGAAGCTGACAACATTCTGGACGCCCTTCGGACGTTATCGATTTTTGCGTCTGCCGTTTGGACTCAACGTCTCGACAGACATCTACCAATGTCGGCTGCATGAGGTATTCGCCGGGATCAAGGACACCATCGTCATACAAGATGACATTCTGGTGATTGGTCGTGGCAAGAACGACGAAGAAGCATCGCGGAACCACGATCGAGTCCTTGAAGAACTTCTCGAGCGGGCAAAACAAGCGAACCTGAAATTCAACAAGGAAAAGGTCAAGCTGAAGCAGCGATCAGTTCGCTACATGGGCCATATCATCACCTCAGAAGGCCTGAAAGCTGATCCGTCCATCAAAGAAGCGATCAAGCAGATGAAGTACCCGATGGACGTCACCGAGGTGAAAAGCTTTATTGGTATGGCCACATATTTATCCAAATTCGTGCCGCATCTCACTGCCCTCTGCGAACCGCTCCGTATCCTCACAAAAAAGGATCAGGAATGGGTTTTCGGCGAGGAGCAAAAGCGAGCTGTCGACAGGGTGAAAGCAGTGATCTCCGAGTCTCCTGTTCTGGCATACTTCGATCCTAAGTGAAGCCAATCGTACTCCAGTCGGATGCATCGTGCAAGGGATTGGGAGCAGTAATCATGCAAAATGGACGCCCAGTGGCATATGCATCTCGTAGCTTGCGAGACAGTGAACGGAACTTTGCTCAGATCGAAAAGGAATGTCTCAGCATCCTGTTTGCCTGTGAGAGATTCTCGCAATTTATCGTTGGCTGCGGCAAAATCACCGCCTTCACAGATCATCGGCCGCTGGAAACGATCTTCAAGAAGTCGATCCTGAAAGCACCTACAAGACTCCAACGTATGATGATGCGCCTGCAGCGATACAACTTGGATGTCAAATTCATCAGCGGATCGAAAATGCACCTTGCTGACGCCTTGTCCCGAATGCAGCTCTCCGACTCTACGCAGGAATCACGGTTGGACGAAGTATACGCCGTAGATGACATCTACGAGGAGCTCGAGTCGATCCAGATCCCTGATAATCTAAACATCTCGCAAGTCAGTTTGTCGAGAGTTCGCCAGGAAACTGCAACCGACGACACGTTGCCTCTGCTTGCCTCTGTCATCAAGGAAGGTTGGCCAGCGACGAAGGACAGATTGCCTGCATCTCTCTGCGAATTCTGGGACTACAAGCACGAGCTAATCGTGCAGAACGGCATCGTATTCAAGGGCAATAAAATAGTTGTTCCTCGAGCGCTCAGGAGCGAGTTCATCAAGAAAATCCACCTATGCCATCTTGGTCAATCAGCATCGATACGCAGGGCTCGTGATACACTCTATTGGCCATCGATGACCGCCCAGATAAAGGACACCATCAGGAGCTGCTCAACGTGCCAAGAACTTGCCCCCAGTCAGGCAAAAACGCCGATGAAGTCTCACGAGATTCCAAGCCTCCCGTGGGAAAGAGTTTCCATGGACACGTTTGAATTTGAGAAGAAGCAGTTCATCGTACTGGTAGACTCATACTCCGACTACTTCGAAATTGGGAAATTGCCGAATATTACAGCACAAGCGCTGATAAAATTCTGCAAGAAGCAGTTTGGACGCCATGGAATCCCCAAGTCTTGGTGAGCGACAATGCACCGCAGATGATTGGCAGCGAATTCAGACATTTCGCCAAGGAATGGGAATTTCTCCACTCAACATCGTCGCCCCACCACAGCCGTGGAAATGGGAAAGCGGAGTCGGCAGTAAAAATCGCTAAGACTATGATGAAGAAATGCAAAAAAGATAAAAGCGATTTTGACGCAGCACTCCTGGAATGGCGTAATACTCCCACCGAAGGAATGAGCTCCAGCCCTGTGCAAAGACTGATGTCTCGAAGAACAAGGACGAGGATCCCGACGTCAGACAAGCTCCTGATACCTGAAGTTGTGCCAGAGGTTCAAGACATGATCACCAACAAGAGACGCCGCTCCAAGTACCATTATGACAAAACGGCGAAGCCTCTACCACGGCTCGAGATTGGCCAGAACGTCCTTGTGAGGTCCACTGACAGGAAAACCTGGACTCGTGGTGAGATTGAATCAGCTCAAGGACATGGTGCGTCGTACAACGTAAATGTCGATGGGAAAACGTTCAGACGAGACCGAACTTGGTTAAAACCAGACCAGTCTCCACCACGACTTCCTCGCACCTCTGTCAAAGTGCAGCAGGCTTCACCTTCACCCAACAGGGAACGCCTCAGCCCAGCAAGAGCAGCTGAAACGACCAGAGGACGCTGCAGCAATGCGACGCAGACATCCCCTAAGGCATCAACATCGCCACCGAAAAGCAAGGGAAGTTCAACCCCCAAGGAAAGCTCGAACACGCCAACAGTCCCAGGCACCTCAAAACCAAGGCCTTCAAGCAGTGCTCCAAAAGAGAGGCCGGCAGTGAGCAAATATGGACGAAAATTGGTGCAGACTCGCAAACTAGTTTACAAGGACTAATAGCATGAACTCTGCAACGAATTAACCTATTAATTAACTATTATGAATTGTTCCTATTAATCTGAGTCATTCAAATTAACTAATTAGCATAGGTATTGTAATTTAAAAAAAAAAAAAAAAAGGGAATTGTTTGGTGTTGACAACAACAACAACATAATCGCATGTCCTATTGATAATAAAAAGCCTGGAACATTCCTAGGTTCCCAGTTGAATTGAGTTTTCTTTCCTCCTGCTGCTTCGAATAATAATCGAATTAATAGTAATAATCAAGCATTCGTAACACATACCATACCCATACCATACCCATACCATACCCATACCATACCCATACCATACCCATACCATACCCATACCATACCCATACCATACCCATACCATACCCATACCATACCCATACCATACCCATACCATACCCATACCATACCCATACCATACCCATACCATACCCATACCATACCCATACCATACCCATACCATACCCATACCATACCCATACCATACCCATACCATACCCATACCATACCCATACCATACCCATACCATACCCATAACAAACACATACCATACCCATACCATACCCATACCATACCCATACCATACCCATACCATACCCATACCATACCCATACCATACCCATACCATACCCATACCATACCCATACCATACCCATACCATACCCATACCATACCCATACCATACCCATACCATACCCATACCATACCCATACCATACCCATACCATACCCATACCATACCCATACCATACCCATACCATACCCATACCATACCCATACCATACCCATACCATACCCATACCATACCCATACCATACCCATACCATACCCATACCATACCCATACCATACCCATACCATACCCATACCATACCCATACCATACCCATACCATACCCATACCATACCCATACCATACCCATACCATACCCATACCATACCCATACCATACCCATACCATACCCATACCATACCCATACCATACCCATACCATACCCATACCATACCCATACCATACCCATACCATACCCATACCATACCCATACCATACCAATACAATACCCATACCATACCCATACCATACCCATACCATACCCATACCATACCCATAACATACCCATACCATACCCATACCATACCCATACCATACCCATACCATACCCATACCATACCCATACCATACCCATACCATACCCATACCATACCCATACCATACCCATACCATACCCATACCATACCCATACCATACCCATACCATACCCATACCATACCCATACCATACCCCGATCTACCATACCCATACCATACCCATACCATACCCATACCATACCCATACCATACCCATACCATACCCATACCATACCCATACCATACCCATACCATACCCATACCATACCCATACCATACCCATACCATACCCATACCCATACCCATACCATACCCATACCATACCCATACCATACCCATACCATACCCATACCATACCCATACCATACCCATACCATACCCATACCATACCCATACCATACCCATACCATACCCATACCATACCCATACCATACCCATACCATACCCATACCATACCCATACCATACCCATACCATACCCATACCATACCCATACCATACCCATACCATACCCATACCATACCCATACCATACCCATACCATACCCATACCATACCCATACCATACCCATACCATACCCATACCATACCCATACCATACCCATACCATACCCATACCATACCCATACCATACCCATACCATACCCATACCATACCCATACCATACCCATACCATACCCATACCATACCCATACCATACCCATACCATACCCATACCATACCCATACCATACCCATACCATACCCATACCATACCCATACCATACCCATACCATACCCATACCATACCCATACCATACCCATACCATACCCATACCATACCCATACCATACCCATACCAAAACCATACCATACCCATACCATACCCATACCATACCCATACCGTCCCCATACCATACCCCATACCATACCCATACCATACCCATACCATACCCCATACCATAGCCATACCAAACACATACCCATACCATACCCATACCATACCCATACCATACCCATACCATACCCATACCATACCCATACCATACCCATACCATACCCATACCATACCCATACCATACCCATACCATACCCATACCATACCCATACCATACCCATACCATACCCATACCATACCCATACCATACCCATACCATACCCATACCATACCCATACCATACCCATACCATACCCATACCATACCCATACCATACCCATACCATACCCATACCATACCCATACCATACCCATACCATACCCATACCATACCCATACCATACCCCCATACCATACCCATACCATACCCCCATACCATACCCATACCATACCCATACCATACCCATACCATACCCATACCATACCCATACCATACCCATACCATACCCATACCATACCCATACCATACCCATACCATACCCATACCATACCCATACCATACCCATACCATACCCATACCATACCCATACCATACCCATACCATACCCATACCATACCCATACCATACCCATACCATACCCATACCATACCCATACCATACCCATACCATACCCATACCATACCCATACCATACCCATACCATACCCATACCATACCCATACCATACCCATACCATACCCATACCATACCCATACCATACCCATACCATACCCATACCATACCCATACCATACCCATACCATACCCATACCATACCCATACCATACCCATACCATACCCATACCATACCCATACCATACCCATACCATACCCATACCATACCCATACCATACCCATACCATACCCATACCATACCCATACCATACCCATACCATACCCATACCATACCCATACCATACCCATACCATACCCATACCATACCCATACCATACCCATACCATACCCATACCATACCCATACCATACCCATACCATACCCATACCATACCCATACCATACCCATACCATACCCATACCATACCCATACCATACCCATACCATACCCATACCATACCCATACCATACCCATACCATACCCATACCATACCCATACCATAATCTATACCATACCCATACCACATACCCATACCATACCCATACCATACCCATACCATACCCATACCATACCCATACCATACCCATACCATACCCATACCATACCCATACCATACCCATACCATACCCATACCCATACCCATACCAAACCCATACAATACCCCCATACCATACCCCCATACCATACCCATACCATACCCATACCATACCCATACCATACCCATACCATACCCATACCATACCCATACCATACCCATACCATACCCATACCATACCCCCATACCATACCCATACCATACCCATACCATACCCATACCATACCCATACCATACCCATACCATACCCATACCATACCCCCATACCATACCCATACCATACCCATACCATACCCATACCATACCCATACCATACCCATACCATACCCATACCATACCCATACCATACCCATACCATACCCCCATACCATACCCCCATACCATACCCATACCATACCCATACCATACCCATACCATACCCATACCATACCCATACCATACCCATACCATACCCATACCATACCCATACCATACCCATACCATACCCATACCATACCCATACCATACCCATACCATACCCATACCATACCCATACCATACCCATACCATACCCATACCATACCCATACCATACCCATACCATACCCATACCATACCCATACCATACCCATACCATACCCATACCATACCCATACCATACCCATACCATACCCATACCATACCCATACCATACCCATAACATACCCATACCATACCCATACCATACCCATACCATACCCATACCATACCCATACCATACCCATACCATACCCATACCATACCCATACCATACCCATACCATACCCATACCATACCCATACCATACCCATACCATACCCATACCATACCCATACCATACCCATACCATACCCATACCATACCCATACCATACCCATACCATACCCATACCATACCCATACCATACCCATACCATACCCATACCATACCCATACCATACCCATACCATACCCATACCATACCCATACCATACCCATACCATACCCATACCATACCCATACCATACCCATACCATACCCATACCATACCCATACCATACCCATACCATACCCATACCATACCCATACCATACCCATACCATACCCATACCATACCCATACCATACCCATACCATACCCCCATACCATACCCATACCATACCCATACCATACCCCCATACCATACCCCCATACCATACCCCCATACCATACCCATACCACACCCATACCATACCAATACCATACCCATACCATACCCATACCATACCCATACCATACCCATACCATACCCATACCATACCCATACCATACCCATACCATACCCATACCATACCCATACCATACCCATACCATACCCATACCATACCCATACCATACCCATACCATACCCATACCATACCCATACCATACCCATACCATACCCATACCATACCCATACCATACCCATACCATACCCATACCATACCCATACCATACCCATACCATACCCATACCATACCCATACCATACCCATACCATACCCCCATACCATACCCCCATACCATAGAAAGACTCGAAGTTGACTTTGAACTCGAAGTTGACTTTGAACTCGAAGTTGACATTGATCTCGAAGTTGACTTCGATCTCGAAGTTGACTTTGTTCTCGAAGTTGACTTTGAACTCGAAGTTGACATTGATCTTGAAGTTGACTTTGAACTCGAAGTTGACATTGATCTCGAAGTTGACTTTGAACTCGAAGTTGACATTGATCTCGAAAGTGAGTTTGATCTCGAAGTTGACTTTGATCTCAAAGTTGACGTTGATCTCAAAGTTGAGTTTGATCTTGATGTTGACTTCGATCTCGAAGTTGAGTTTGTTCTCGAAGTTGACATTGAACTCGAAGTTGACTTTGATCTCAAAGTTGATGTTGAACTCGAAGTTGACATTGATCTCAAAGTTGACTTTGATTTCAAAGTTGAGTTTGATCTCGAAGTTGACTTGGATCCTGAAGTTGACTTTGATCTCAAAGTTGACGTTGATCTCAAAGTTGAGTTTGATTCTCAAAGTTGACTTTGATCTCAAAGTTGACTTCGATCTCGAAGTTGAGTTTGAACTCGCGGCTCGCCTTGGCCCTGAGTTCACGTAGGTATCTCTCAATTTATTAGTTTAAAAAGTTATTAGTCATTATCTCTAGGCATTATTTCTACTACTGGCCCACAACGTAGTTTTGGTAATGATTCCTTTATTGGTAGTTGAAGTTCATGTATCTTTCGGCCTTTCTCAGGAGTGTGAGACACCTAAAGTTTCGTTCAACCCTCCCAAACCCTCGACTTGGGCCGCCGTCCACCGGGCAAATGTCCGAGCGCCCGTCGGTTGCACACTCCAACTCTGAGAGCGTATCATTTTTACTGTTTCAACAACATTTTGACAGTAATAAAATGAATTCGGATTTTCGAGCATTTCAGGGGGTTACTCCGTACTCTCCAATGTTGGGTTGTCTAAAATGTTTCGGATAAGAATCCTCGGTAGTAATGGTCCTATCTAATTTCTGTAAACTCTGTTCAACTAGCATTTATCAGCAGTTATGACACACCCACGCGAAAAATCAATAGTGTACGAAGCAGAGTGAAGAAAATTATATTTCATGTTCAGATCTTATGTATTCGAGGTTTAATGCAGTTAGGTTTTCCTCTGCCGAGAGTCAGATTTCCAGCCCAAAAAAGTCAATACCTAACTTCGGGGGAAAAAGGCAGTTTTCCAGTCTGCAAAATGCCTGAGTACATGTGCACAACGACACGAGTATAAACGCGCATTACGACACATGCCTACGCAAAACACGCCGCTGCTGCCTTCATACTATAAGATCCCCGGCTTGTAGTATGAGCCGGGGAACGATCCATAAAAGTTGAGCAAAGGCTGCGGCGCGCCGAATTTCCAGGAGCGATATAAATTCTTTGCCGCCTCACTTCAACTCTGTTTCGCCACATTTCCACACCGCAGCATACTTTCCTATCCCACTTTTCCTACCTCTAGATTCCTCAGTACTGACGCTGTGGGGTGTTGGGTTGACGCATAGAAAAACCGGTCTTTCAGTGGTATTAAACGGTGAGTAGTTGTCCAAAAAACAATTAAATGATTGATTAAAAATTAACTCAGGGTTTCGGTCACAATGGAATCACCAATGCCTCCCCCACACAGGGTCGTACCTTTGACCCCGTGAGGTTTACCTTGGAAAATGGATGGTTAATAATATTAAAATAATATTTTTTATATTTTACTGAAAATTGAACTCGGTCCCTCGGAGAAATACGAAATTCTGTAGTAGAGATTCTGTAGAATTCCTATATCATGGATGTAATCGTACTTAAAATAACAGTTCTTTAATCTACCTCAGCTTCTAGGTCACTTCTAGGTCATACCTTGAACCCTGTAGGGTTTACCTTGGAAAATCGATGGTTAATATAATACTAATACTATAATACTATAATAATATTTTTTATATTTTATTGAAAATTGAACTCGGTCCCTTGGAGGAATACAAAATTCTGTAGTTGCTATTCCTATATCATGGATGTATGCGTACATAAATTAACAGTTCTACAATCTGTACCTGCCTACCTCAGCTAACTTTTAGGTCACATGGAATAAATAGGTAAGGATTAGGTCGTGCAATAACCACCAGTACCTGTCAGAGGAAACTCCTGAATCTACGGTCGCTAGAAATCATTCGTCATTGTCATTTCAAAATAATAAAGGGACCTTCATGGAGAGACTGTCCTTGATCCAGCCGTCAGGGGTGGAAATGTCTAGGGGATGGATTATAATGGTAAGGTAGTTGAGGTAGAGAGAAGGGCTCAGGGATCCGTTTCACGACGGGATCGGAAAAGCTTGAAATCGTAGAAAGGAAATGTCATTGTGACAGGATTGAATGAAGGGCGATCAGACGGAATAGGAAATTTAGTTGGAACCAACATTGGTCTCCTTTAGCTGCGTATACATAAGAGTGTCTGGTCTACACGTTTTTGGGAAGGAAATTTTTCAAAAGTCATTTCGAACAAATCTCTTTCAGTGACATTTTTGCGCAACCCTATAGAAAACCCTGTTTTCGGAATTTTGTGTTTTCGTCCTATATTCACTAAACTCCTATTCATCAAACTCATGTTAAAGATTCGGCATGTAGATTAGGATAATAGATTGCGTATTCGGATAATATAAATAACCCAGGTAATACCTAGTAGGTATACCTATTTATTTCTATACGGGCATTTTCATAAGCTGCACCATAATTCCCGCAGCACATAACATTCAGACTGCTAATGGTTCGGGAGATAATTTACCATTAATCCAGTTTGAATTACCGCGAGCAGGTGGGGGTTGCCAGGCTGACCATTGGTCTGCTGGTCTTTATTATTGTCTTCCTACGTCAACAACAGCCGCGGCCACAATATTAGCGCAAGCACAGCGGGCAACCAACGCGAACACGACCACTGAACAGAGGCCGGAGCTAAACTGAATGTTTACTTGATTTTGTCAAACACACTAAACGCAAACCTCGGATCGAGAAATACGAATTTACCAAAAATACGATTTATCCCACAGTATAGGGTTTAACTTTCAAATAAATTAATGAAATCGCGGGTAATCGTCGAAACCTTTGGAAATAGGTGTATTATATGTTACCGGTAAAAGCAGACGTTATGGAAAATGTTTGTAGTATCATGAACTTCCTATTATCGAAGTCCCTTGAGCCAAAGGTTCTTTAGCGCAGAAATCCCTGCGAGAAGGGCAAAGAATAAAAATAGGTGGAAAGTATTTAGTATCGATAGCAAAAGTGTAAACCCTTGTAAGTCCAAATTCAGAAAATTGTCAGGGAACCTACAAAACGTGCTGGTTTTTGCAACACCTCTGGAAGGTGCACATGGCCACAGAGAAGAAATGAGACGAAAACTGAGGAATCCGGCTTCACTTGATGGATCTACGGCTCAAACACTACCAATAGAGCTCAAATCCTTATTTTATCATAAATTGAGACTCACGAGGTTCTACACTTTTACTATCGGTATAATACTCGTCTGGTGAAAATATTCGGGATTCCCCCCATTGAAACCACTCTTAATTTAGTAAATTCATTCCGTGACGTTTCGGAAGCAAACTGCTCCCATCTTCAGACCTAGGCCAAGAATCACATCAGAATAACATTTAATCGTCTCTAAGTAACCCCCCTGAAATCCCAAACATTGTCTCACAAAACAAACCCTTACTTACCATGCTTTAAATAAAATAACAGCGCCCCACCATTGGAGTTTGTCAATCCTTGGTTTCTTCCGGCAATGAAATAAGTCAAGGTTCGGTTTATTTTTCTATTATTTTATTTCAAGTATTGTAAGTAGGGGTTGTTTTGTGAGACAAATTTTTAGGGGGTTCAGGGGGTTTACGTAGAGACGATTAAATGTTATTCTGATGTGATTCTTGGCCCAGGTCTGAAGATGTGAGCAATTTGCTTCCGAAACGTCACGGAATAGAATTTATGGACTAAGCCCATTAAATGAAGTCGAGAATGGTTTTGATTGGCCGAATCCCTTCTATTTTCACCAGAAGTTGGTGCCAAAAGTTGGCCCAAAAAAGGCCAAGGGGACTTTTGGTATTTTTACCTACTAAATGTAACATTACATTCATGTCCAACAACACCCTTATCGGTCACAACACTCGTCGGTCTAGATTTATAGTTCGTTTACTGGTCGACTTACCCATGAAATTTCTAGATACGCCGCTGGGTATCCCGTATCCTAATACACCCAAACAAGCATGCGTATTCAGAAACTAAACCGCTTAACGGAATGTTTTCCCATCAAGGGTACAGTTCTGTTATCTGGGGGATAGCGTCTGTATGTGCCTCGTGCCTGAACAGAGCGGGTCTAATCCACTCAACTCGGAGCAAATGATAATTATTATTAAGGAGTTGTTTGTCGGTCGAAAGAACACAAAGAGCGGGTTATAGCAACTGAGGCGGGAGGTCATCCGAATCTGTGATGGTGACGAACACATGAACGAAGTTCAGCGTTCCTGCGAGGTTAACCAATGCAAATTGCAAAATGCAAAAATTGGTATACTTAGGGCTGGTTTATTGACGACATTTATCGGTCCGATATCGAAGGAAGCTTCAGATAAACTATTTGCATCAAATTTCAATGTAAAAATCTCATTGGCAATGGTTATCTGAAGCTTCCTTAGATATCGAGGTGATAAATTTTGATATTTTGGTTCATTTTTCTATAGAAATGAACCTTTGTAATCGGTCAGGAAAAAAAAAATTTTAACACCCCCTGAAAATTTGTTGGTTTACGTTTCAAGGGGTGTAGAATCCGAATCTGCAATAAAAATTTTTTGTCCGTCCGCCGTCCGCCGTACGCCGTCCGCCGTACACCGTCCGCCGTCCGCCGTCCGGGGTTTTTCAGGGGGAAGGAGTTATCGAAAAATTTTGAAATTTTTACCAAAAATCAAGTTCCGTATCTAGTTGGTCCTAACGTCTCGGCAGAACCCTACCTTAATTTTAAGGCCAGTAAAACAGCTGTTGAAATGGGAAAAAATTCGTGTTTTTCTGGAAATTTAAAACATAGGCATGTGACGCATCATTTTCTATAGATTTTTCTGTGCGGAATCGAATGAGACCATCGCTACGCCGGTAGCTTCAACCGTTTAGGAGTTATTGCAGTTTTAGTGAGACATTTTTGGGTTTTTAAAAATTTCTACAATTCTTAATAACTCGAAAACGACTAGAGCCACAAAAATCGTTTTCCACTCGTTGGAATCCCCACAAAAACTTCTGTCCTCCCGATATCTTCAATTTAAAGAATTTGGTCGCATTACACAAATCAGCAAAACAAAAATCGGAAAAATTTGAGAATTTGGCCTCGGCTCTTAGATACGGTTGATTGATCTACTTACGACCACTAGCCTATTACACCAACAAGGTGACGCACTCACACTACGACCAGTTGCGCTTGGCAACATAAGAACGAGACAGGCTTTAACAAAGGTTCTGAGGCATTCTCAGAGGCATTCTGAGGCAACGTTTTTCTAAATCCCCATCTAAAATATCTACGAATTTATACTGAAATTCTAGAATAATAACAACTAAATTCCGTGTTTAAGGAGAACCTATATATCGTAAGATTTGTCTTTGCAATCGAAAAATGAACCCCTGTGCAAAATTTGCAGAGTTCTTCGGATATACCGAAAACTGATGTGCACATGCCACTGATCTACTTAGCAGCGTTTTTTACCTAAACATCCTCAAGAGTAGTCAAACTGTAAAGTATTTTCAAACTGTGTAGTATATTCAAACTGTTTAAAAAAATTTACGAATCAAATGATGGAAATATTGTGTGTTATCTCCGCACCACTGGTTTTCGAAGGTTAAACAGATTAGACCAGCCATTTGGGCTGCTGAGATTCTGGAAAGTTCTTCCCAATCATTAACCGGAGAGATGACTCATACGGCTAACATCTTGGGTTAGTGATAAATGCTGAATGTAAGCACATCCCGTTCAGAGGAAGATGCTGAGCTGATTCGGCCGTTGCCACGGCAACTGAGCAGCCTATCTTTTATTCAGGCCTCGGATGCCATATCGGGTGAAGGAAGGCACTATAGGCTAAGCCGGGTACATCCAGATACATAAAATCAGATACATCCTGAATGGAGAAGGGGAAGTTGATATTAGTCTCAAACAGATCGTCGCACGGCATTTTCATTTTTCCCTTTTATGGAAACCACCAGAAGAATGAACGGTTGAGAAAATATTGTAAACCACTGTTTGTTTGTGGGTGTTGAATTGAACGAAGAAAATATAGCCATATTTGTTGGATTTATCCAACTGCCAACAGTTATTTTTGTTTTAAATTTGTTTCCAACCGACCTTGAAGTTACCCCCCAAATATGTTGTTTGATCAACAATAAAAATTCATTCGGTGTCTGACTTTTGTACGAATGTGTATTATTGAAAAATCAACAATATTTTAGGTAATCGTACTAAAACTTTTCCTTTACTTACGCACTTTTACACTGCCACTCAAAAGTACCAGTTATATCTGCCAAAATTTCCAACCTTTTTTCAAATTTTTGAGCTGGGATATTTGTCTCAATAAAACCTATCACCCTGTTTGACCAAGATTCAAATTACTTACAGTACTTTTGATGACATCCTCAATACATTGTATTTGCACTTTTAGGGTTCTTTATTTAATGTTTTTCTGGCACCAAAATGAACCGATTTGGGCGTTCTTGTTCTTAAAGTTGAAAATGAAGAAGAACCTTGAACTGAAATGTGCATGTCCCGTTGCAAGTACCTATAGGTTGAAGAAACGCTGAAAAATTGCTATAGCTCCAGAATCTTTGACAACAGAAAATTGACAAACCCCTATCGCCCGTATGCCCTATAACTGGTTTTTCGCCTCTACCGCAGCTTTAGAATCTATCTGCTCGTTTTTCGACGTCTTGTTTACGGCCAGCAATTTCACGGGGAAGGGCCTAGAAGAGAGGAATAAGGGACCGGGAAGGGCGGCGAGGAAACGGGTACGAAAAACAAAGCCATACACAATACCATAAACCTAAAGGGACTTCCGGCTTTTTCCCTTCCCATACCTAATGCTTGACTGCCGTTATTCGAATTTTTCCAACGGAGAAAAAATTTTTTATATCACATTTCCGGATGTAGGTAATTGATTCTTACAGATAACAGCAAATCAATACGAAAATGTGCCCTGCTACTTCATCATATTTCCGGGATAAGGTGTACCCTCCCAATTAACTGGTTTTCAACACGATTTAAAAGAGAATTGGACCAAAACTGTCTCGAGGGTGATAGTTCTAATGCTTACCATTCTAGACCAGCAAAAAAAAAAAACTATAAAACCAGTCGTGAGTAGGTAACGCACTTTACTTACATATCGACAGTCATAGTGTAAAAACCTGTAATTGTATTTTCGAAAACTTTTCAGGAGGCCAAAAAACCGTTTATTTCCATTTACATGGACGTTTACTTTATCGTTCCTTTTTTATTTCAAGCCAAAGACCATTACCGACAGTTTAAACGTATTTTGGTCAGGATTTTGTTGCAAGACAGGTTTTCTTACGGAAATTCATTACTTACAGGGATTTACACCGAATTCATTACTTACAGGTTATTACAAACCCCCATAGAATCAAAAATATTTGTTGCAGCTGAGTTATGACGCCACCAGACGGTGCGAAGGGCCGATAGCTACCAGAAAAGCTGAAAACCTCATTTTCGCCAAAAATCGTACTTACAGGTTTTTACACTATGACTGTCGATATTATGATACGTAAATTTGTGATGCAAATTGAATACATTTGTTAAAATACAGCAAGTTACCCTTACACAAAAGTCCTAATATATCGGAAGTACTGTGAGTATTTCAAATTCCGGTTAAACAGGGCGATTATTCTTTCCAAGACAAACATTCCAGTCCATGAACTTTGAAAATGATTAGTCGCCTATTTTCTCCCTCTCTCAACCATTAAAACAAGATCAAAATTTCATTTAATGTTTTCCACCTAACTGTTTATTTGAATCTTTACACGTACTTACATAATCGCAGGTAGTCCATGCTTTACTCCATATAAATCCTTCATATGAAATCTAATTCTCTCAGACGGGGTTTGTGAATAATGTAATAAAACTGTTGAGTTTGCTATCCCGGAATCATTGCAGAATTCCAAGCAGGTAATTTAAGAACAGCTGCTTACTAGCAACTACTGGAACATGAAACACCCGCTGGGGTAAGGGAATGAAAACTGTCGCCAAGTTTCAATAATAGCTTGAAATTACATGAAACTTTAAGTCCTACATGGCGATAACCGAAGACCTACCGGCAGAATCCGGTCGATGTCCTGAGGAAACACACACACGTACATAATGGTGCTACCAACTTCGGATCCGAGACATAATTGGTGAATACGTCCAGCATACTAATGCTAACTTTAATCAGTAAAATTAAAAAACATTGTTTATCCACTCACGTATTTGACTTGAAAATATGGAAGCTGTAGACTGCAGCAGGGATTTAAATTGCCGTCGCGATGGGGATACAATTAATCTTCGCGCGATGTGGAAATTAATGGAAGGCGGATTTATTATGAATGATAATCATAATATGATCCGAAAGTTAGAATTTAGCGGCAACTGAAACGTTTCGAATACTGCCCGGTAGAGAGCGCACAATCAACTGAAAGGGGTCTGCAAGGCTGAGCCGAGTTATAAAGGTCCCCCCTCCCCCCTCACCTGGAGATCACCACCCCCTCGCACTCTCCTTCTCGGCCACCCACCCCCTCGCTCCACCTTCGACCATCCCCATCATTGCCGACTCAGCCACCCTCATCCACCCAGCAGACCCAACAGACCACTTTTCTTATTTTTCCCTGAAAGAAATTCTGCATGGAAAAACTCACGGCGCTGGAAAGAGAGAACATACTTAATCAATTCTCTCTGTTGGATAAACTTGTTGATATTTTCAAGAGAATTCGTGCTTTTAGCAGCTTTAAACTCGAGCCGAGCAAAAACGAAGGGGGAAGCAAAACTTGGAGTCAGTATTTCCACTGTTCTCATGTACTGTTCTCTTCTACTCTGCCTAGATACATCGATCCGTCCAAAGTCATATTACCTATGTCCGTAAACATCGCAGGATTTACTGATGTTGAGACATTGACACATCCTTTGTTTCCAAGAGCCCAATGAGATTGCGCTAGTCGATTGGATTTGGTCAATTTTGCACTGTATTAACTCATGGTTTATACGAGGGTCGTCTCAAAAGTAAGGTTCCCTATGCTATAAAAAATAAATGCTCGTAAATGTGGGTTCCCGAACTCTGTAAGCCGCACTCTACTATGTCCACTCGTTTCAAAAATACAATTTTTTAATGTTTTTTTTTCTCAGAAAAACCACGTTTTCCTTGTAAAAACCTACATTTCTCTGATTCAAAATAACTTTCTTGGTTTTTCTTGATTCAGCGTTAAATTTTCTATAAACCTAGGGTACGTCTATTGCCAAAAACCAAATCTCATGTACTGCAATTGCAGTTCGAACATCGAAAGACATTACTGAAAATACTTGTACGGTGACTGCTATTCGGGAAAACGTGCTGAAAGTTGTCAAGTTTGAGGAAAACTTGCCCATACAATCAGATTTCCAATTATATGGATTACTTTACAATTATCTTTTGGTTTCGAGGTGAAATTCAAGTTTATATGAGAAAGACAAGTACTTGCCTACCGGAAAACAATGTCTAAAACTTGCGTTTTCGTGATTTCTTGAATGCGACAAGAGTGCAAGACAAGAGTAGAGCAAGGTCCTATGATATCGGCCATGTTGATTGTTATCAGCCCTTACTAATAGCCCGAGCGCTTTCGCCGGCATGGCCTTCCTCTCGAGCCATTCCCTCCACTGTGGCGTCTCGAGGATATGAGGCTGTTTTACCGTAGTAACACTGGTGAGGTCATCATTTCCTGAAGCCTTAATCTTAATTTGAGCGCTTTCGGTCACTCGGGCCTCATTACAATGTTGGTCCATCACTGCAGGGTTGACTCTTTAGCTTCGCCCACATTTTTTTCTCGCACATATTTCAAATGGAGCTTAGAATATGATTCGACCAGCCGGAATGTGATACTGCTTGTTTCTAGGAGCAAGGTTAGACAATCCACGCACAACCTAAGCGTACTGCATGCAGTGCGGCACGATTGATGTTGCCTCCTCGCTTAAGCATGAGGATGGAGTATAGACTTTTTAATGTTGGAGCCTTGGTATCAGGGTAAGTACAGGTGACAATCGATTGTTGATCTATGTTCTGGAAACTATGTCAAATTATTAAAATTGTTGTTTTCAAAGTTCTAAATTCAGTTTTGAATGCTTTATGGCAAAAAGTAGGATTATGTTTAATCAAATTGCCAGAAATGCTATTGAAAATATTCTTACCTGCAATAAATTCAGCATACTCATAATATATGATAACATATATCATAATGGATAGGACCAAACTGGTCTGGTCACATATAAGCCAGGATCGATCTTTCATCTTTTACTTTTTCAAGTTAAGAACTCAAAAAATTGTGGCTTTGTCAACACTTCGTTAATATTATTATACCTACCTTGCATTGAATTATTCCATTCATAAAAATTGTTAAAGCTCCCACGCGCTACATTCACTCATTTCGGAAACTTGACATCCGCACCGCCTTAAATCATGTTTATTTTCCAATTTACCATCTTCACCATGAATGACTTCGACGTTTTCATCCCGCATTGCCACCTCCATTTCGCTCAGTCGTAATTTCTTTGAATGGGGCCAAATTTCTATTTTTTAGTTCGCTCGAATTGGTTATCCCAAATAATTAATTTCCTCCGCTTCAGCTGCTCAACTTCAAACAAAATACGCTTTCTTGAAAAGCAATCGACCGGAGCGGTCTACCCTTTTTGCTTTATTTTCACCCCTCTAGGCGAAAAATGAACTTCTGGAAGTTTCTTGTCATCAAAGACTATGATAAAAGGAAACTTGGAGACGGCGATTCTTTGTCGGGCTCAGGAGGAGAAGAAAAAACATCATTAGGTAGTGAACAATCGATTTTTATAACTAGACGAACCCAATGAACTACCCCCGGCTTCCGAGCTCCATTTAACGACATTACCCAAGTTTGATCATTATCCACTCCGTAATTTTTTTCGACGTTTCTCAAAGAACTTGGAAAACGCAAATGGGAGCTGGGGGAATTTTCCTTTCTGATCTCCATATTGAATAATAATAATTATTATAGTACAGGCAGTCATTTGATTCAACCAAAAAAAGCTGTCAATTGAAAAATTTTGTTTTCACGGCAAACAATTTTTGAAGAAACACAATTTTCTCAAGATTATAAGATTTTTTTTAAGATTTTTTCCAAAGGATTAAAACTGACCGATTGGCTAGGCAAAAGGATGGGTCTGTCCCGGAAAAATTCAATTTTTCTTGAAAAAAAACACAAAAGAAATCTCCAGCCTTTTGAGATAAAAATCATTCACGGCGGTCGGATGGAATTTCACTTTTATGTACTGTTTACATCATTGTAGCAAAATAGCCAAAATCAATTTGGTTTGGCTCAAAAATTGACGTCTTAACATATGGAAGTATTGTGGGTTATCTACGCAATACTGGTTTTTATTGCAGTTTTGTCAGCTCCTATCACTTTGCTTTACCGGGATTCAATTTACTCACTGTGCTTCCGATACATCAGCACATTTAGTGTTTTCTATCATATTTTTTGTGGCTAACCAAAATGGAACAATTTGAGCTTCCTTGGTCTTAAAATCTTTGTTTTACCTTCCAAAATACGTGGACATTTTTTATAGTCCGGTAACTAAACGCATTTTTGGCGGGTATCCAACTTTTCCCAACTTTACAGGAGAGCCAAAAAAACGTGTCCCGGCCCCAAAAATCATATGATTTGAGCGTGCTTGGTCTTAAAATTATTGTTTTACCTTGCTGAATATGTGGATATTTTTTTTATTTCGATAACTTGGCGTATTTTTATTCGAGGTGAGTTTTAAAATTTGCATAGTGAGTTTTTTTATATTTTTGACCTAAAATCCCTCAGAAGCAGTCAAAATATGATCAAATTGTGTCACACTTTTACACTTCAAAATATGGAAGTATTGTGTGTTATCTACGCACCACTGGTTTCAAGTCATTACGCCTATCATTCATTGATAATTCCTGAATTTAAACTCGGAGACATCAGGAGGTTCTAGGTAGATAGCAGTGGTGGTCGCAGACTTCAGATAGCACATGTAGGTAGCGGTTTTTTAGATTTTGATGCGACTTCTAGTGGATTTTCGGAAAAACTAAGTAGTTCAGCGCACGGAGCGCGAGATTTTGCGTAAAAATATGTATCGAACTCATTTTTGCCAAAATGTTGGATAGCACAATGTGTAACATGTCATGTTACCTACTCTGCAAAATCTACTCCTCCTTCATTGGACACAGAATTTTTCCCAACGTCGCAAACAGTTACGAAGGATAGCGTGTATCTTTTGACGAGCAAAGCGTAGTGGTCTATAATACTTGGTCTGTACTACTTAGTAGGTTGGTACTAAAGAGACTCGCCGGAAGTACTGGAAAGGCATTTACTCGCTCAGTTTTCCGCAGGTACGCACTTATCCATAGGCGTCGGCCAACTCTACATCGTTAAAAAGGGTCTGAAATGGACGGCAGTGCAAGTCTAGTGTTGAGCATTGTTGGGAATTGCAAGTGTCGAGGGTCGGAAGGCATTGTGGCCGGAATTGAGATTCAAGACGCGTTCGCCCTGCCCAGCCCAGTGCCAGTCTCATGGCTGAATCGAGCTGATACGGCCGAGGGGAGAATATCTGTCTCTGCTGAGGGCCTGACTAGGTGACTATTATAGATTACAGACACGTAGAATGGCGAAATATAATTAAAGTATCGCAACAGCTCCGAAAAATATTGAGTCGATTATACGATTGCATTGGAAGGAATATCGCGCACGGAGGTTTAACGTTTTAAATGCGATTTAAAACCGTTTCCTCCTCAGAGCAGGTACCGCCTAGAAAAAATCTGAAGTTGGAAACATTGTTTGACAATGATGAAGAAGGTGTCAGCGGCAAAATGTAGAATTTTCAGCAATATTTTTGACTCTTCTGCCCATAGTTGACTATAGTGCTACAAACATTAAACGTTCTAAAAATGGAAAAATAGTGGTGCTGAATGAGGTGTGAAGTTTCAAAATTTGAAGGATTTAATCCTTCTCAATCCATATTTTTTTCAAAATTGACTTTTTTCCATTTTTCTCAGGTTCATGATATATTTTCTCACCCTGAAACGCCTAAGGGACCCAATCCGGCTCAATCCAATAGAAAAATCGAGGGTAAATGTTTTCCTAAATTTTCAGGACACACCAAAAGCGTTTTCTGACGGCGTTAAATACAATGGGGAGGACTTTTTATGAACTCGATTTTTCACACAATCCTCCGTTATTTCGTCCAACCTGAGCTCACCAATCGATTCGGCGCGAAAATTTGAATCTAGAGCCGCTCTTACCTCAATACGGCCGAAAAATGAGTTAGGTCATGTTGTCACTTCACCCTCGAAATGTTTCCAAAACAGTGGTTTCACTTCAAAACAAAACAGTGGTTTCACTTCAGAAAAATTTTTTGTGGTTCCTGGAATATTTTCAAATTTGGAAACTGCCCGCCTCAAATTTTTAAACTGGCAGTGTGAGAGAGGAACAGACTTGCCGAGAAAAGCGACATAAAATCCCTTAAGACAAGTCAATTAACTTCGTACCCCGAGTAACCTCGTTTTTTTTTTCAAAGTTAAAAGGTGGTTTTGAGGGGGCATTACCTCCAGCGCCTCCGAGCTTACCATATCCATGGTACCTCCCATCGTACTAACACATAACGTGAATGTTAACCCGGACGTTAACGTTGGTAGATTGTATAAACCAGTGCTGGCTTGATACAGAAAGTTCAATAAGTTTCTTCAAGTTTGACTAGAAGTTAGTTCAAACTTCAAAATATCGATAACTATATCCGTAGTCAAGTACTACTAGTACAGTCTTGTCGGTATTAAGGGCTAATTCACCAACAACGAAGTCCAAGTTTAACCTTGACAGAAAAGTAAACATGGCGTCGAAACTGTTTATTGAGCTTAAGCAAGGTGCAAATCGCCCTACGCCAGCAATAGCGAGCATATGTGCTTTATGAGAGCGATAATTAAGGTTCTGGGGGAGGCGTTAACTTCTGGTTAACATTTGGGTTACGTGAGAGTCCGATGAAAGGAATCTTGTGAGTTGGGCTTGCAAGTTGAGTTTGGAAGAAACTATTCGTGCGTTGTTGTTGTATGTGGATGCGTTGGTTTCGTGCGTTGAGTTTGAAAAATTAGTTTGAAAGTTGATTTTGACAGTTGAGTTTGAGAGTTGAGCTTGAGAGTTAAGCTTGAGTTTGAATGTTGAGTTCGAGATTTGAATTTGTAAACAAATTTGTGGGTTGAGTTTGGAAAATCAGTTTGTGGGTTAAGTTTGAGTTTGAGAAATGAGTTTGTGGGTGGAGTTTGAGGTTCAAGTTTGTGGGTTGAGTTTTACAGTTGATCTTGAGTGTGTAGTTTGAAAGTTGAGTATGAGTTTGAGGTTTGAGTGTTAGAGTTGAGTTTGAGAGGAGAGGTTTTTAGATGAGTTTATAAGTTGATTTTAAAGTAGAGTTTGAGAATTGAGTTTGTGGGTTGAGTTTGGGAAATGAGTTTGTGGGTTGAGTTTGAGAAATGAGTTTGTGGGTTGAGTTTTGAAGTTGAATTCGAGAAATGAGTTTGGGGGTTGAATCGGTCGGTTGAGTTTGACAGTTAAGTTTGAGTGTTGAGTTTTTGAGTAAAGTCTATGGATAGAATTAATGAGTTTATTAAGAAAGTTGAGTTTGAGAGTTGAGTCTGTGAGTTAAGTTTGAAAGGTGAGTTTGAGAAATGAGTTTTTGGTTGAGTTGTGGGTTTGTGTACACCGTACTGCAAAGTTGGCCTGAAAACTCATTTTTTCTAAAAAAAAAGAAAAAAAAGCAGGCCTTACGTCTGTGTACAGATTTAGGTATGTCCACGCTAGCGATCGACGGCAAAAATGATGCAGGTCGAGTTTCCTGGCTGATGAGAATAGATGACAGCAAGGGATGAAAAATCTGGCCGCCTTCTTTCCTAATTGGCGACTTTTCCACCCTCAAGAGCAAAACGGGAAGGTGCGTAATGCAATTCGGAGCGCTTCAAATGGAAAAGCCAGCCCACGCAGCTACCTGGCAGAATAGTGGAAATGGTAGGAGTGGAAAGTGATGTAAAGGTGTCATTTCACTTTCAGGAAGCCCTTTACTTGTACCCGGTTCCTTCACCTTCCTTCAGGACCTTCACCTGCTGCCCGTCTTGGCATAAACTGGCCTTCGCATTTCGGCAATGGAAGACATCTGAGGGTCTGGTGACGTAACACGATTGACCCCTCGCCTTCCTGAAGCTCTAATGTCATATACTCCGAACAGCTTTCATGTTCCTGAGTGGATCCGGGAAGGTTTCTCTGATGAGTTCAGTTCGGACGGAAGCTCGACGATCGGAGGCTTCTAGGTGCCTTTCCTTCGACGGAGGCGGCATCTGGAAGTCGTCTCGGAAGGTAGGCGAACTCCCCGCCCAATAGCCGCTCCCCCGGTTCCATCCCCCGGTTCCTTGCCAAGGACCGTTCTTCATTAATGTTGTAATTAAACTAAGGTTTCGTGCACTCGCGACCTCCGCGTGACAGAACTTACGTAATCAGCCGAGGGGGACGAGGGGGTGCGTTTACAAGGGAGGCCTCCCCCACCACCTTCGACTATACCAGCTCCTTCCCCATGCCGCCGGGCACAACAGGGAGTCTAAGGAGCGCACTCGGAGGCCGTAGAAAGGAGCCTTTGAACTCAACTTGCTAACAAATTTTGGTGAATAAAAAGCCTTCGAGGCCAATTTCCACCGGGCTAAGTTCCTACCAAGGTTGGACACTTGAGTCGACTGTCATAACAGGGCCTCAAGGGCATCGAAATATCGAACGAAGCGAACGCCTTCAAAGTTCGCCTGTCTATAAAAATGAAAAAATTAAAACGCTGGGATTACATTATCTTTTTCTGGTCATCCTTTATTCATGGATTAACTATTCGGATGGAGAATAATTAAAGTGTTGAAACCCTTCATTTTGAGGCCGTATCAGACGTCAGACCCCTTCCCTTCTCAAAAACCGCCTGTACAGTTTGATTCTTTGGTAATTTTATTATGCAAATTCGTTAATAATTTTTCCGAAAAACGAGGTTCCCTGGTATAGGTACTCATAATGTCACTTATATATAATAACTTATATATAATAATATAAGGGTATACCCTTATACAAAGAACAAGCGTCTATGTGTCCGTCTGTGGTGGACAGCAGTGGCGGCTCCTGCCCTTAAACCCAGGGGGTGCACTTAGGCCATAAGATAACATAATATTATGGAACAATCGCGAAACGAATATGTAATCATAAACAGTGTGCTTTTCTCAGCCAAATATCGATTTCAACTAGGTAAATGCAAATAATTAGGAAAGTCACTAACGCTTCAAAAAACACACTACCACTAACACCGTAAGCGCCAACCTATCTCGTGCAGTACTAGTTCATACACGAGCCGCCATACAGTTTAGCGGTAGAGCGAGGCCTACGTCCTGCCTCTCACACCCTCATTACACTCATTAAATGTAACAAATTTTGTTGAACGTCCTCCTTTCCGTCAGTGATCCTGAGGCTTTGCCAATGACGTTGTTGTTGTTTTTCAGAGAGATGGTGAAGAGTTGAGAGTAGTGTGACAGTAATAATGTTATCATTAACGTAGGTCATTGTTTTGGTTCATTTTGGTTCATTTTTTCTATAGAAATGAACCTTTGTAATCGGTCAGGAAAAAAAAATTTTTAACACCCCCTGAAAATTTGTTGGTTTACGTTTCAAGGGGTGTAGAATCCGAATCTGCAATAAAATTTTTTTGTCCGTCCGCCGTCCACCGTCCGCCGTCCGCCGTACGCCGTCCGCCGTCCAGGGTTTTTCAGGGGGAAGGAGTTATCGAAAAATTTTGAAATTTTTACCAAAAATCAAGTTCCGTATCTAGTTGGTCCTAACATCTCGACAGAACCCTACCTTAATTTTAAGGCCAGTAAAACAGCTGTTGAAGTGGGAAAAAATTCGTGTTTTTCTGGAAATTTGAAACATAGGCATGTGACGCATCATTTTCTATAGATTTTTCTATGCTGAATCGAATGAGACCATCGCCACGCCGGTAGCTCCAACCGTTCAGGATTTATTGCAGTTTTAGTGAGACATTTTTGAGTTTTTCAAAATTTCTACAATTCTTAATAACTCGAAAACTACTCGAGCCACAAAATTCGTTTTCCACTCGTTGGAATCCCCACAAAAACTTCTGTCCTCCCAATATCTTCAATTTAAAGAATTTGGTCGAATTACACAAATCAGCAAAACAAAAATTGGAAAAAGTTGGGAACTCGGCATCGGTTCTTAGATACAGTTGATTGATCTACTTAAGACCACTAGCCTATAACACCAACAAAGTGACGCACTCACACTAGGCCAGTTGCGCTTGGCAACGTGAGAGCGAGTCAAGCTTCAACAATGGTTCTGAGGCATTCTTGACGCATTTTTAAGTTAATTATTATAAATTTTATTTAATTATAAAATAATATATCGACGGTGTAGAATCAATACTGCCCAATTCGTTTGCCATGCAATCTATGGACGCGTGATTTTCCAAGTTGCCACCAATCCAAGTTTTGAGAAGTAGGCAACCCAGATGCCCCCAAAAGACACGATGCTTTGAATTGGGCAGTATTGCAGTTTCATCGTCGATATAAATAATAATAATAAATAAATTTATTTAATTATTCAGATAATTTAATTATTATTATTATTCTGTTAGTTATGTAGGTAAATAAGAATAGATTAAATGATGATTTCAACAAAAATTAACGACGCGCTGCGTTGAAAAGATAGATAGGTAGGTCAAGCAAGGAGGACCAAGCAAAGAGGATGATTATTTTTTGCCGGGTTGAAAAAACGTTTTTTCAAATCCCCATCTAGAACACCAATTTATACTGAAATTCTAGAATAATAACAATTAAATTCCGTGTTTGAGGAGAACCTATATATCGTAAGATTTGTCTTTGCAATCGAAAAATGAACCCCTGTGCAAAATTTGCAGAGTTCTTCGGCTACACCAAAAACTGATGTGCACATGCCACTGATCTACTTAGCAGCGTTTTTTCTATCTCATTTTGGCCAGGAGGTGCAGATGCTCCTCTGCTCCTGCCAGTAGCCCCTGGTGGATAGTGTTTTTGACATTTTTCATCATTTTAGACATCAAATCAGTCAAACTCAAATTGCTTTTATTCGAAAGTTTACGTATCATAAAATGGAAGTATTTTGTGTTATCCACGCACCATTAGTTTTATGATTTTGACCTATTTAAGGATTTCAACGAACCTCGACCCAAGCGACATTGTCCGGTTCAACAACCGTCGGAGTTTTACATCGATATGATAGAAAGTGTGTTGGATGCTATTGGAGAAGAGACACGAGCTCGTCCTGCGCTTGGCCTTGGATATGGAAGGGGCGATTGTCCGGACGGGTGACCACGAATACTGCCCGAGGGTAATCTATAACTCCATGGTCCGGACAAGGCTTAACCCCGGCTCTCCCTGCTCTGAATTATTATTGGAAATCCCCATACCAAACGCCAAGCCTCGACCCAACGGCCGGAAAATCGTGCCGAATTTCCCCGGTCCGCCTGGATGATGGTCATCTCCGGACCCGCCGCACAATCACCATTATCTGAAAATGTATACGACTTTTCGAAGAGAGTTACATTTTACAAAGCTTTGAGGCGAATCGTCCGAATCCTCTTCAAAGGATTATTATTGACATAGGTAGAGATGGAATGAGTACGCGAAGCTACAATGCAAAATTGTTCAATAGAATTACTACACAAATTACTAAACAAAAGGCCTCACGTAATGATAGTTGAAAAAACAATCGAAAATTACATGTATGTAATTGTTTAGTTTAATATGTTCGATTGTTTTAGATATATCTATCAGTGATCACAGTTGAACTACATTTTACTTCCATTCTTCCTTTCTTCCCATACAGAGTAAATGAAATACATTACTTCGTCCTAAAACCGACAATCGAAATGGAGCTTCAGAAAAAGACTTTCACTTAAACATTTTTACTCAGAATCATTTCCCGAACAAGGGTTTGTGCGTCCGTCTGTGGCCATTCACAAAAATGACTATAGTTTCCTCAATTCTTAACCTTTTTCAAAATTCTTGAACTGGAACGGTTGTCCCAGTAAGACATGTTAAATTCGAATTACTCGCAGTACTTCCGATATATTCGCAATTATATTTCATTTTTTCCTGGTCTCAAAACTACGCCACGACTCAATCATCATCATGTTGACTCATGTCAACACGGAGAGTGTGCATCACTGACCCATTTGACGCTTCATGTACATTTCCACTCGGAAATTCATGCAAAGTCAATCCAGGGTAAATATTCAGATGAGGCGCCCATGAATAGCGGCCTAAAAAATTAATTAAAACTCGGGCTCAAGTTTCTTGTAGAACTACAAACAAAATGCCCAGGAGCTCTGGAAAATTTCGGGTGAGATAGAAACAGTCAGGAGGACAGCATGATTGATTGCGAAGCACTACCCTCTATATTCAAGGCACACGTACACATACAGGGATAGCACTCACTCGCACGGACAATGATCTGTGATCCACACACAAACATTCACTGTCGCTCTCACCCACTAAAGTTAGGTTCACATGGTGCGTCGAAAATATTTCGAAACTATCAGTGACTATTCGTGGGCCTGGTTTGGCTATTTTATTTCCATTTACTTACGAAGATAATGTGATTATTGTAAGCGTCTTAAAATCGAAAATCGGAACGGAGCTTCAGAAAAAACTATACGATACCATACGGTAATACCTCGAACAATATACTACCGCTAGGTGGTTGTACCCTTTCTAATGACTAGGGATCGGATCCGTATGTGTTTACATATTTTTTTCTAGGCAGTGTACTGATGTTTTTCAAGTAGGCGTGTTCATATTGGCATTTTCTGAACCGTTTAAGCCTACTTTCATTTCACATATTTTGACATATTCCACTACAAATACATACCTATTTTACAAATATTTGGTTCACAAAAACACATATTTGCTAATTTTGGGTAGTTTTTCATATTTTGCCAAATTTTTTTTTGAAATTGGACTATTCATGCGTTTTGCTGCAAAAGGCGTACGGGAAAAAAATTATTGCAGATTTTCATCTAGACCCTCTGAAACGTAAATGAAAAATTTTCAAGGGGTGATGAAAAAAAAAACACGACCCATTACATAGGTACATTATTTCAGGAAATAATTTACCAAAATCTTGTTGTTCAGTTGTGCTAAACATTTTATTGAAAATATTTAAACCTTTTTACATCATTTCCACATATTTTTTGAAAACATTTAACCCTTTTTTCATATTTTTCACATATTTTTAGCTAATATTTCAACCTTTTTTTCATATTTTCCACATATTTTTTGCAAATATTTCAACCTTTTTACATATTTTATGAAAATGAATGCATATATATGTCACATATTTGGCATTTTTAAATACATAAAAATCCGATCCCTACTAATGACTCACCATTTTTTGACTCCTATGTCATTTTATCTTCCACTCACTGCAAATATAGACCGTAGAAAAATAAGGTTAGTTTACAATAGGTACGTAGCTTATTATCATAAATTGGGAGCCGGTTCCTACATTCCAATGTAAGAGCTGTAAATAAATAATAGTATATACCGATACCTTAAAGCGCAAAGGGCATATGTCCCAAAATATCGATTTTGAGATTTCGGTACCGAAAGAATCTACTCATCAGGACCTATCGATCGCTCCAAGAATCATGATCCTTTTATCTATTTTTGGGGCCGAAAAACGATAAAATGAAAAACGACCAATATTTAAAGAGCGTTTATCTTGAAAGTGTTGAGTGCTACCAAAGTTCTGGTTAAACGAGGTTGTAGATCTTGGCCAGACAAACATTTTTTATTTAGCGAATTTTTTTATGTAATTGAAAACTATGGGAGAAATCTTTATTTTTGTAAATTGATCAAAAACGTATTTTGCATTTTTCTCATTGCACCATTTTTGGGCATATGCCCTTTGTGCTTTAAGGTATCGATATGCAGTATACATACTGACAAAATGCTCTACCCCACTGAATGTGTTTGGAAAACGCCCACGTCATGTCGTAATAGTTTTGCGTTAATGAGGAACATGCATGAAAAAAAAAATAAACTGTTTTTTCGCCATAATATTCCTTGTTAGGCTTCAAAAATAGTGTTATGGTGGATGACGGTTCGGAAAAGAGGTAATTAAAAGAGGAGGGAGGCTTAGTGAAAATCGCAGATTTGAAGTCGAGCGGGAAAATGGCCAGCCGCAAGGTTACACAGTGTGATGTCATCTTCCCGTGAACACCAGTGCAACCTCATCCGAATTCATGTGTGTATGCTGTGATAGGACGGCGATGACGGATTTTTTGCCGTTACGTTAAGAAACTACGTGCAGTCTCGTCCGCACAGTGACGTCATACGGTTAACCGCCACATTCAAAAGGGCACTTTTCATTAGCGTTTTTCACCCGGAAAATGTGGTTTTTTCGTTGTAGACCATCACTACATCATTTTTGCATCCTAAACAGCATCATTCTGGCGGAAAAAATGGATTTCGTTTTTCATGCATGTTCCTCATTATCGCAATCCGCTCGAGGATCTGAATTGCGACTGTCGCAGCATGTGAACCAAGCCCCTGCATACGCTTAGCCCATCAACCCAGGCCACCTAACTTCGGTGAATCCTCGTCTCCGGCCGACACTTTCGATTGATATTCACCGGTCGAAAACGGAGTTACCTACAGCCGATGAGTTCGAGGCCAAGGGTGTCCAAATCGGATAGCTGGGACAATATACTCGTCGTATATATATCTTGGCTGTCACTGCTCAGCGATCACATAACGCCAGCCTTTCGAATCGCATCATGAAGGTAAGGGAAGAAGATGAACCCGAAATTTACTGTACAAATCAACCAACAATTTATAGTGAGCAATAAGAATAGTTCTAATTGTGCCTTAGACTGGGATCATCCAAGAAAAAGAGGGGATTCTGTTCTAAATTCTCCAAAGACGGATTCATAGGTATTTTCGCGGCTCAGAATATGATAATTGTTCTTCGACAGGTCTACATTTCGCTCCTCGTGATAGCTGGGGCTTTGGCCGAGAAGCCGCCATACCCGCCATCAGGATGGAAGCCAGAGGGAGCTCGATTGGTCCTGCCCTCTCGACAGCAGCAGCCGCAGGACTCGTATGGGGCCCCTCCACCTCCTCCGCCATCCTCCGACTACGGCCCTCCGTCTTCGGGCTACGGACCTCCGTCTCCAAATCCTCCATCTTCAGGATACGGTCCCCCATCTTCGGGCACACCAGGACCCGCAACGCCTCCCCAGGAATATGGACCTCCGCGGAACGATACGGCCGCTCCAACTCCAGAAGTGAGTCAATTTTTACTTAAATCCACCATTTGGGCGAAAATAGGTAGACGTTTTGGTGAATCTGGGATAGGGATGTATCTTGATTATAGACTGGAATAGGGAGAACATGTTCATGCAGTGGTCCGCAGTGCAGGATTCTATATACCACGCGTGAAAAACTGAAATTTTCCCAATCGACTACCTACCCACTAAACGCAGGATTTAAAGTCGAACCAATTTAGGGCCAATTTCACCAACAATGAAACCCTAGTCTTCCCTTGATCCTGACACAAACGTAACCATAACATCGAGATTGTTTATTTTGCTTAATCAAGGTTTCCATTGTTGGTGAAATTGCCTTCTGATCATGGAGTTAAAAATCAACCGCGAGTTAAAGCTAGGTATTATGTCACACCAATATGTCTACCTGGGTCGCCTAGTCAACGTTCTACAAATTTCAAATATGGAGAGCCACATTTTTGCGTTAAAAAAAACTTAGTATCAGAATAATTCTATAATAATTATAGAATATTAGAATATAATTATAGACTATAATAATAATTATTATAATATTGCACGAGTCTTTCCAAGAAGGATTTTGTGAAACATTAAAGATATTATTTTTATTATTTAAATATTATTTTATCAATTACATTATCTATATTCCCTATTAGTTAGAATTACGTAGTATCAGAATTATAATATTGCACGTCTGACTCCCCAAAAGTGGTTGATTGGGCTAATAGCTCACCATAAAATAATCATGGGGAGGCGCCTTTGAAGGTATTGCACTGTTGTGATGTTGAACGTAATAAGGTACCTCTCATAGTAACACGTACGATGACAAGTACTCAAATAAGCTCTTGTGACATTGATTTTGATATACAAATTCACACACAGAGACAATGAACAGATAGCAACACATTTAATCAGAGGACAGCATCTGTCACTATCTTATCGGGACGACAAGCATGTTCAACTCAATTGACATTTTGCGTTACGTGCGAATGATGAAACTGTTATTATACGCACTCGCACGTTAGTATTACCAATTTAAACAGAATTATTGGGTATGTGGACGATTCGAATAGTCGAGTTAAATTTTTATATCCATATTTTGGAAGTAGGTGAATGAAAGTATTTTAATCACCCTAAAATTGAAAATCGCAACGTTGCATTAGATACAATTCGCAATCCTAATACATTTTTTGAGATTTTTAGAGTCTCTTTATCAATTCATCCAAGGACGCTTGCACAATATTTCATCAAGGGCATATTTTCATTGACCGCCATACCGAAAATTTCTTAGGATTAGTTAATGCAAATGTCCTTGGATGAATCAAGATTTAAATAAATTGATAAACCGAACCTTAATCAACGCTTGGAGGCTATGTTTAAAATTTGCGTAGTGAATTTCTTGACATTTTTTAATCAAAACAGGCTCCAAAGTAGCCGGAATATATTTAATTTGCGCCAACAATAATTGTCAATTATTGACGTACCAAACTATGGATGTATCGTGTGTTATCTACGCACCACCGGGGTGGACTATCTCATAAGTGCACCCAATCAATTAGGGGTTATGATGTGATACTGATGATAACAATCAATTCACTGCATTAATCACTCTAGGGGTGCTAACATTGAACGCATGCAAATTTAATGATTAGGGATATGCTGCATATAATGGATAGTTTAATTGTTATTCAATTTCAATGCAACAACTCCTAACATGACCAACTATTGCCCCTATAAAATAGTTTAAAAATACTACAAATACGTTTTGAATCCAAATTTCCAACGGAAATGTTACCTAACCGAAATACCAATACGCAGGCGCCTAACCCATGGTTAAGTTGAACTGACACACCAAATACCGCTCGGCACCCACGAACTACTAGCACAGTACATCGATACCTTAAATCACAAAGGGGATATGTCCAAAAATGGCATGATGAGAAAAATGCAAAATAAGTTTTTGATCAATTTAAAAAAATAAAGATTTCTCCCATAGTTTTAAATTCTATAAAAAAATTCGCTAAATAAAAAATGTTTGTCTGACCAAGATCTACAATCTCGTTTAACCAGAACTTTGGTAGCACTTGACAAAATTCAAAATAAACGCTCTTTAAATATTTGTCGTTTTTCTATTATAACGTTTTTTGGCCCCAAAAATAGACAAAACTATCATAATTCTTGGAGCGATCGATAGGTCCTGATGAGTAGATCCTTCCGGTACCGAAATCTCAAAATCGATATTTTGGGACATATGCCCTTTGTGCTTTAAGGTGTCGACATTATCACAAAATGTTTATACAAATGTACATTCGGTTGGTTAACAGCAAGAAGACCTGGACAAAGTTAACGAGCAGATAATGGCTCGACTGCGCCAGGAGGAAGGATCGGATACCGGTGTCTACTACGTTTATTTGCCAGATGGACGCCTGCAGCGCGTCCAATACACGACAGCTCCGATTAAAGCATCAAGGCAGCAGGCAGTCAGCAACCCGCAAAATAACTTCAACTATCAGCAAGAAGGCTTCGGGAGCCAAGTCTCCTTTGGAAGCTTTGCTCAGCAGCGAACATCCTACGACGCGCCGCAGTATCCGCCAGCAGCTCCACAGCCCTCAGAGTCGAGTCAGGGGAACTTTGCCGAAAATAGTCGACTTATTGAGACTCCAGGTATAGTATTGAACAAGTTGAGCCGTTGATTGCTGAAGATCCTAGAAAATAATAGTATTATTTATCTACCTACCTACCTATTATACTGTTGCGCATCCAGCCTTTCATGCATATCTAGCTTTTCGTAGCCAATTGGAGAATTTTCTAAGCCGAATTGAGAAAAACAATTTTTTTCTGAAAATGAAAATAGACATGATCTAAAAATTTTTTAATCTAGAAAATACCTACTGCTGAAATGCAGTGCGCTTAGATTAAGTTTCTTTACTTTCATTCGTGAAACTGGAGAACTAGTCATATGACGACTTCATCTTGAATTCGAAATTGGAAAATCGGATATGCTGTAGTTGAACGTCGGATACAATTATTTTCCAATGATGACGGTTTCCTGATATTCCAGGTAACCCCAGCCACCTCTTCGCCAGATATGAACCTGCCAGCAATGCTAGGGTGACGTCACCATCCCGAGCAGACTCCAGCCAAGCCAACGTCGAGCAATCTTCCCAGAAAGCGCCAGCCAAATATGTAGCCAGTGTATCTTTTTCGGATGTACCCCCCATCACCGGTCCGGTTTATTCGTTCAACAATCAGCCACTGACAAGAGTGGTGCGATATGCGCCTATGTTTCAATGATGAGGTAGCTTCACTTTTGTTTTCATGTTATTCATTAAGCAGGTTTTTTATTTATTCGTCCGTTATCATTTTTCAACGACCGGCGCCTCGAATTGCAGGAAAAGAGGCTGAAGAAAAATATCTGAAGCGATAATCTGAAAAAAGGCTTTCAATAAAGCTGGCGGAGATGCAATTTTTCATTTGAATTCACAATACGTCTACCTCATGAAAGGATTCAACTCTGAACGGAACGATGGCTGTGTTGGACCGAGGCTATAATGGCTGGCGACTCTCTACTGTACGGATACATATTTCTCTCTCTTTTCAGCTCCATACATGAGAAATTATTGGTCTACGTGTTGTAAAACCTTGAGAAATAATTTATTAAAACACATTTGAAAAAAATCGTAATAAAGTTATGATTTCCTGAGAACTCCATCTAACCCAAAATATTCTAGTTTGTGCGTAAGTGTGGCAGAAAAACGCCAACATTTATTTTCATCCATTCTCAACAATTTTTACAACAATATTTTACGAATTAATATGGTGTACCTATTGTAATCATCCTAAAATCGAAATTCGGATCGGAGCTTCAGAAAAACGATTACTCGTACACTTTTTACTCAGAATCACTTCCAGAACAAGTGTTTGTGTGTCCGTCTGTGGTCAATTACAAAAAGGGGCCATAGCTCCCTCAATCCTCAACCTTTTTTCAAATTTCTCGAACTGAAATGTTTGACTCGGCAAGACCTAATTTCCTTGTTTCCTAACATAGTGCTTCCGATATATTTGCATTTTTAGTGGTTTTTATTTTATTTTATCCTGGCCTCAAGAAGGAACCGATTTGGGCGTTCTTGGTCTAAAAATGTTAAAATACGTAGATATTTTTTACAACCCGGTAATTGACGTATTTTGATTTCAGGAGGGTTTCAAAATTAGCATAGTGAGTTTTTTTACTTCAGTGATCCTCGCAGCTTCTAGAGTAGTCAAAATACAATGAAATTGTGACCAAAATTAAGGTATCAGAACAAGGAAGTAGTGAGAGTTATCTGCGCAATATTTGAGCTTGAGAAACCTACAGATGGTAGGTTAGGGATGTTCACGTGATTATTGAATTTTCTTCTAGGCAAAACTATGGATTTGGAATAGTGTTGCTGTTTCATATGTGAATTGAATAACATCAACGTAATTAGTCTACCCAAACACAATCATCTCTAGTGATTAGGTTTGCTCTCAGTCCGCGCTCTGTCAGTTCCACGGGGCTCTGCGAATTGCGCATCGAGGTTCATAAAATGCAATTTACAAAATTTCGATCAAGATAGGTGTTATGAAATAAAATGTTGACACATAAGAATCCTAATGACAAATCACATTTTGCATTAAACTAATCCTTGACACTATCGTTTGTCGATTAATGGGAAATTAATGAGTAGGTATGATACATTTTCTCTAGAAATTTCCTTAGTTTAGTATGCAACTTTCTTGTCGCGGTGCATCGTCTAGGCTTACCTATTTATAATAGGTTACCTATGGGATGTTACCGTAAAACAAGGCGGATGGATAGACCATGGACATGAAATTTTTTTGTAAAACACGCATTTATTTCATATAATTGATAACGTGCATTTAGTTATTCCTGTGATTATTCAAAGCGTTCTTTCCAATTTTCACAGAAGTAAATAAAAATGGTAGGTGAGAAGAGCACTTCACAAGATAAGGATAACTAATTTATTCAATTATTGAATGACAGGCTTGTAATCGTTCAGTTGTCAGAGAACGACGATTGAAAACACTAGTGTGACGTCGACTGAATTCATTTTAAGGTGGAAGATAATAACGTAGTGGATAGGTGATAAACGCTCGAAACAACTTACGTCAACTCAGTATTACGGCGCGTTACGGACAATTTCAGCAAATTTTATGGATAATTTTGTTACGGTTCCAAAATCCTTTTGACGCAATGTTTACACTATGAAGGGCATTATAGACTATTATTTATAGTTTGCTTAGCGACAATTTATTTCACATTTCATGAACTTCTTTCCATTACTCCACATTTCGCAGGTGGTGTGGCTCTAGAGGCAAAATAAATTTTTTTGCGCCTTAAAAAAATTCAATTTTTTAATGTAATTTTCATTTTGTGAAAGCTGTTATATCAATATTTTTCCTGCCTATTCCCAACGCGCAAAGCTATTATGCACTGCTCGTAGAAGTTTGTCCCACCAAGTGACCGATACTGTACCTTAACGCACAATACCTAGGTACCGGTTTTAATTTTTTTTTGGCTTGGGCAAAAAATGGTAATTTGAGATTATTTTAAACAGAAACTTGTGTTGAAACATCATTTGGTTGATTCCCAAATAACTGTCAATTTCTTGTTCCTGGGCAGTAACACTCTACTCAGACATGTTTGAATTTCTTTCCAATTTTTTCCAGTAATAATATGTGTGTTCTGTTAGGTTACCATGAAATAAGAACGCCAACTGTTGGTTCAGAGGTGAAACCCAACGCAAACATACTAATTGGGTAACGCTCCATGGCTGTCCCAGCCCACGATTTTCTAACGTAAAAATTCCTGGAAATGTCCTATGCCATGCTTGAAACAAAAAGTTTTGTGGTGAGAGATTGTGGAGTGTGGGATGAAGATTTCAGCTCAAAAACCCGCGCAGTGTGCTGTCAGTGATCTCACAAAGTCAGTTTTTCGTTTCTGTGTAACATCCGTGGACTTTTTAGAAAGAACGGTACACATTTTCCATGTCGGGATATTTTGATGGGAGTAGGGTAGAAAGGAGGTGGCAACCCTGGTCGACCGACTACCCCATCCCCTTTCCACTTCAAGCCAGTTGATTTGTGGCCTTGGATGAAGAAGGTGTGGTTCGCGTGACCGTCGGTTTTTGAGTGTAACATCCATGTGCGTATCTTGTAATTTTTTCAATCAACTCTCCTCCTTCCCCCTGTAGAATATCAAAGTTCTCTGTCAACCTAACATCCCATAACAATTTCATTCGTAATCTTTCAATCCTGATTTATAATTAAGGAGCAAAGTTGAAATGTAACCCTCCATGCTGCAAAACTTGTAACCTCCACATTTTAGTTTATACCCATGGAGGGTTACAATCGACCACGGAGGGTTACAGTTGACCATAAACCGACCATGGTACGTTACCACCTTTCCATGGAGGGTTACAAAGAGATTCATTTTGAGTAATTTTGATCCCTTTGACCTGAAATTTTGAGTGTAGACTCTTTTGAAGTTTAGGATTATTACATATACTGCTAATTTCTTGGTAGCAATGCCAATAATTCTGTACACGCCAATCGTGTAACCCTCCATGGATTCTAAATTTTCAAATTCAATTAAAAACTCGAAGATTGTGATTCCGATCTTTTTCTTGATTTTTTTCAATATTAGAAAGATCCTGGGAGCATGCACGAATTTTTTCAAGATTTTTCAAAGAGGTGAAATTTTAATTTTTTTCCAAATTGAAAATTGACAGTTATTTGGAAATCAACCATTTACCTATAGGGTGAGTGCCGACCTGAACAAAATATTGGCGACACGATGGTGATGGTGATAGGAAAGATCGAACGTGCTCTTCATCTTGTCATATTTCGCCGAATGATCACAATGCAGGTGGAGTGGCTGTAGTGGCAAAATGAAACTTTTTACGATTTTTTCTAAAGACCAATAAAATAAGCCAAAACTATGTTCAGTTGGCCAGGGTTTCGAATTAACATGGACTACTTTTACCGGAGTCGGCAAGGATGATGGACAGCGCTGAAAAAGCGATTTACACAATAGGAGCCGAGGTGCTCAGTCTGCCGGTGTTTTTGACTAATTTGCTCGTTGTGGTCGCATCCTGTGTCATCATCAACTCATCTCGCCAAGATCTGAGAATCGCTACACTTCTACTTGGCAACATCGCCTTTGCTGATATGGCAACGCCGCTTTCAATCCTTTTTGGCCTGTTTTACCACAGAGAAAGGAGGACTCCACTGCTGTGCGCCTTTCAGATAGGTTAGTCACCATAAAACGAAAATCACTTATTTTTGTACAGATATATTTTGGACATTTTTTCAAAAACGGGGAGGAATTGAGACAACATAACGTTTCACTCCATGCAGAAGGGCGATGTGGAAAAATCAATTTTTGGGTTGTATTTGAATCTAAAAGGTTTTTTCGCAGGGAATTCGACTTTGAAGAGAGCGGGACGATCTGACCAAACAGAAAGGAGTTAGGTATTTGGGGAGAAAGAGGAGTGAGTATGGGGCGAATGTGGATCTCGTACCGCAAAAAGGGCAAATGTGGCCGTTTTTGAGGTTCCGCCTAACCCAGAAGCCACAGGTTTGTGTCTTTTTGAATGTTTTTGAAATTAGGAAAGTAGTAACAACAGAAACTACACTTGAAAATTTTTCATCTCGCTACAAAAAAACGCGATTTTCCAAAACCTGCATTTTCCACGCCCTTCTGCCTGGACTGTGACGATAATATTACTGGCCTGGAAACCCGAATGCCACAAATAGGTATCCCACGTGGTCCTGGTTATCTATCACTAACATTCCGACCATCTTCTTTCTTCAACTCGCTAATATTGATCTTAGAGTTAAGCTGGCGATCCCACTAAAACGGGCAATTTTCCAGAGTCGTTGCGATTTTAAGAGCTTTCCTAAGAGCTTTCCAGAGGAATCCTTGCTCGAGTAACTAGGGCTGGTAAGGTACAAGTCCAACGTAAAACTATATAAGGGGCATAAAACGCTATTCGAGCTTACATCTAACCGCCTTCCCTGATTTGTTTAAAAGAACCAGCGGTGCGCAGACAGTGCATTTTTTACACAATTTTTTCTAACCAGGCGAATTTTTATTTATTTGTAGTCACTAGGCTAGAGATTTTTTTGGATTTTGGCTTTTTTTCGTCAATTGAAGCCTATTATTATCCCGGCTTCGTCTTCTGTGTGCATAAAAAATGTCGAATTTTATTACCATGTTCGAATAACTTTTTCGAGCCTGTAGAGGTTTATGGACGCATCGTTTTTTTGCAAACCCAACGGGTCTTTCCTTTATCTACAATTAGCACGAAGCCACAGAAAAATGTTCATCACCTGTTAATGAAAGTGCCACGAAAGAGGAGCACATACCTATCATTCAACAGTTTGGAAAATAGTTTACGCATACTGGGAACCGCCTTCCTTAGAGTAGCCAAAAAACCGGTCCCACTTGACACTTGGCTGTTCAAACAATTCGATTAACGCTTTAGTCGGAGACACTTTCTTGTCAAGTTGGCAGTAATTCGTGAGTGCTCATTTGGGCAGGTGCTATCAAGGAGCGCAACAGTGTTTCATAAAATAGTAACACATGCTCGAATTTCAAAAAGATCAAAACATTCGTAACTAAACTAAAAAAAAATAGGAAAAACACCTCATTACTAATTATACCTAATTTACCCCTCAAACACCCACCTAATTTTCTTAAGCTCTGAGAGGCTTGGATGCGAAAGGAATGCCTTTTTTCAAAATTTTAGCACCCCCGATTTTCGTTCTTTACGAGCTTCTGTGAAGGATTTCTGCGTCCACGATCGATTCGCCATGGCCAACAGCAGTTTACTGAACGACGAGTACGAAGAAGTCGAAGACTATAATGAAGTTGCCGTACTAACTATGAGCCCTTTGATAATCATGACAAACCTGGCAGTCGTGATTTCCTCCAAACTGCATCTCTGCTGCAGTAAAAAACCGTCGGTTTCGATTTTGGAAGAAGGTCGCCGAGTTTCTCTGATACTATTGGGAAATTTGGCTTTAGCCGACGTCGCGTTGGCCATTTTGTTTTCTCTACGCCACATAATGCCAATGCTGCACAGGACAGAAACTGGCTGCATCCTTGAAAAAGGTACCCTAGGTGGCTATCAGATATTCGGAGGGATAAAAAGATCAAAGTTTGGAGTGACCTAATTGAGTTTTCCCTAGAGGCCTGGGTTTTTTCACATTTTGATTCAGTTGATTAGAATAAGATGATTTAGCGCATCATGGTACTAGGTACCTATAATCAAACTTCACCATGTTTGGGCACATCAAGCGTGACTTGAATTTGAACACAAATTCTTTAGCTTGAAAGAGGGCACCGCCCCCCTCCCCCTATGGTAAATTTTGGGGTTGTACGTTACATAATGAAGCCACCTGAATCGCTTCGTACCTCAACACTTACCTACTAACTTGAGAGAGAGAGAAAATTCGCTTTTATTCAGGAAAAGATAGACAAATTTTACAAAAAATCGAGAAGGACTCGAATAAAGATTTACAAGAGTGTACTGGTACTCTTGACAAGAGTGTTGGTACTGATAGGTATTTTAATCACTCTCAAAATTATTATTCTATACAAAACCTTTAATTTTTTTGAAACCCCACCTAAAAAGCTAGCAAAGCTATATTTTAAACTCAGAAACAAGATGTCTATGATAGGAAGGTACATAGTTTTGCAGTGTCTTATGTAGGTGCGCAGAGTAGGTAAACTAGGGATTAATAATTAATTATTTGAGGAAAGATAGTCCAAAATCACAAAAACAAAATTTCAAACTTCAGAAAAGGGGACGTTTTCGCTTTCTCTTCGGACAAAGGGACCAGGAGCTTTAACAAGGGAATGTTTACTTCAAGAGGGGATGTTTGATCACCCTACGCAAACGGACTGCCATCATGTATAGGCATGTAAAATCATGTATAGGCATGTAAAAATGTTTCCGTTGTTTCAGGTGCAACAGTGACATGCAGTCTCACTTCCATGTGCTGCATCGTGTTGATTGCGGTCGATCGATATTTTTTTATCGTGCACAGCATCCGTTACGATCGATACATGACAGAACAGAGAGCGCGGCTGCTGATTCATCTCTCCTGGCTGTTGGGCATACTTTTTGGATTCGTGCCGATCACCGTTAAAGCGTTTTATAAAACCGAACAGGGTCCCGATTGCAGGTGAAAATTGTAGTAATCGCCGTATTGAAATATGTTTCTTTCTTGTCAAAACTTTGGTTAAGACGGATAAACGTTTAAAAAATATTTTTTTTGGGAAATTAATTTGGAGAAAGAAAACCCAACGGTCCCATACGTCGAGGCGGTGACTTTGGTGTGCCTACCCTTTGGTATTATCCTATTCAAACGTATTGATATTTTTTACCAATACAGGTTTGTGACTCCGGAAAATATCGACGTAATGCTCATATCCGGATCTCTAGCCACACCGCTCATCGTCGCTACCTTCATTTTGTACATGGCAATCTACCGTAAGGCCAAGGCGGTTTCATCAGCTCCACCGAACAGATTCGTGTCCGGGGCTGATTCTTCAGCAGGCATTCAGCGGTCGGTCGGAATACAACGGCTCAAGACGCGATCAGTTATAATCGTGTTTCTATCGTCGTCATGTTTCCTTCTGACGTGGGGCCCCTATTTGGTCACTCTGATGATCTACGGAGCCATGTGTGGGAAAAGTGTCAGCAGGTCAGTCTAACTCATGGTCTAATCTATTGAATCATGATAAATTCCAATCTGAATACAGTAATGGATGATTCTCAAAAAAAAAAAAACGCAAACGTGGCGTACCCGGAGATCATTCCTAAGCGGAGTGCACTATTTCGACTTTTTTGTTTATTCTAGGGTCTGCCCTCCTCTGCGTACACGAGAAACTCAGAAAAAGCAATTTTCCCCCGAAATAAAATTGCTGAGTGGGCCTCAAAACAGTCAATTCTCATTACCGCCACATGTGCCTTTTTCGTTTTTCGTATATAGTTGTGTCCTAGGCTTGAGAGATGCTCTTTGGGCCACAAAAGAATTTATGGAATCGAAATAGAATACGTAGATCTTTTCAGGGAGAGATTGGTGCGATTTTTAAACCGGTTTCGTGACATTGATAAGTTATTATAAGAACGTAGGATTTTGGAAAACCAGCTCTCGCCCTTCCACTTCTCAGTTTCAGCTCAGATGATGCAAGGGAAGGTGCGTATGTTTATTGGTCACATTACTGAACTCTTACCTCTCTTCTGCAGTTATTATGTTTTAATTTTTTCAATCACACGTTGTTGTTGGCTAGTAAAGACCCAAACGAGATGGCGTTAAGTTAAAACTGTAGACCAAATAAAATGGTGATGGCAAGCTCTCAAACTCCGAATTCTCATTACCTAACATCATTACAGTCTTTTTATTTTAGGCGAAATTTTAAGTTTTGAATACCTAGTGAATTTTTTGATATCTTTGACTGTTTGAAGGCCCAAGATTGAAATTGAGTTGCGTCCTGAGTTGATAACCCTTTTAATCCCACGAAGCTCCGTGAATTTTTTGGAGAAGGTTCACTTTTTCAAAATTCAGACTTTAAGAATTTTTTTTTTTTTTTTTTTTTGAGAATCACCCTAATTACCTTTTTTCTCTCAACTAGGTACTATATTACGCTCTTATGTCTTATGGTAGCGATAGACAAGATACCTGCGAGACACTGGAATTCCTGATGGCTTCCCCATTTCCAATGCTCGGATTTCTCAACTCGCTCATCAATCCTATCATATTTGCCTGGTGGCATCGACCGTTCACGAGGGCGCTTTATGAAATATTTTGCCCAAACAAAGCGAGAAAAGCGGCTCAGGCGAGGCCTCTGGATATTTCAACCATCGCGTCAACAGCATGACAACCCGAATAATTTTCATTTCTGTACTTGCTCGTCGAGAACATGTTAGAAAAATGCAATTTTTTAGTGTTTCATGAAAAATAAATATTTTTCGTTCGTATTTTATTCCAACGATTACCATTACTCTAGCATCTTCAGAAGAACTAAGTATTTTTTGTTAACTAATATAGGTAATATTCGTGCAGAGCAGATCCCTGTCCAAACAATGCTCAAGTCGGTCGTCGACGTCATATAACAGGTTGAATGCAGTAACTCCAACCTGAAGCCAACTGAAACTACGAAGCCGGTTTATTGTCGGTTTTCAGTTTACCAGAGCCGGTTTATCAATTCATTTGAAACTAGATTCATCCGAGGACATCATTATTATTGGCGACTGCGTCGTTATCCGTATGTTGGAGGCGATTTGAGGGTGAGAGTAATGGCACGACTCTCGAATGTTTTATTTGCTCGGGTACCTTCGGCCGTTCGGGCATCATCAGGAGCATCATTCTTTGGTGGTCCAAGTTGGAACCCATTTTTGAAGGTAATTAGAGCGTTGCGCAGTCCTGCTCATCGTCGACGAAGATCTCGATGTTGAGTTTGGGCTCGAAGTTGAGTTTGGGCTCGAAGTTGACTTTGATCTCGAAGTCGACTTTGATCTCGAAGTCGACTTTGATCTCGAAGTTGACGTTGAACTCGAAGTTGACGTTGATCTCGAAGTTGACGTTGATCTCGAAGTTGACTTTGATCTCGAAGTTGACTTTGATCTTGAAGTTGACGTTGATCTCGAAGTTGAGTTTGATCTCGAAGTCGACTTTGATCTCGAAGTCGACTTTGATCTCGAAGTTGACGTTGATCTCGAATTTGAGTTTGAACTCGAAGTTGACTTAGATCTCGAAGTTGACTTTGATCTCGAAGTTGACTTTGATCTCGAAGTTGAGTTTGAACTCGAAGTTGACGTTGATCTCGAAGTTGACTTTGATCTCGAAGTTGACGTTGAACTCGATGTTGAGTTTGAACTCGAAGTTGACTTTGATCTCGAAGTCGACTTTGATCTCGAAGTCGACTTTGATCTCGAAGTTGACGTTGATCTCGAAGTTGACTTTGATCTCGAATTTGAGTTTGAACTCGAAGTTGACTTTGATCTCGAATATGAGTTTGAACTCGAAGTCGACTTTGATCTCGAAGTTGAAGTTGATCTCGAAGATGACTTTGATCTCGAAGTTGACTTTGATCTCGAATTTGAGTTTGAACTCGAAGTTGACTTTGATCTCGAATTTTTCCGTGATCATTTGATATTCGTATTCTTCGATGTTGGAGTTATGAACACGACTTTTTGAAAGTCAGAGGTTTTTAGTCGAATTCAGGGGTTTTTTCCGGTGCTCGACAGAGGGATTACGAGGCGACGAGTTGGCAACCTTGTTCATGAAACCTGAAACAGGAGCAGAACTGAAACATCGGAGGAATGAGTCACGTGGCTGGAGACAAGACAGAGCAACAGCAACAACACAGGCCTTGTAATTTCACCTCCCTATAGACTACCAGCTGACCCATCAGGCTACAGCTGACTCTGACTCGGGACTGGGGACTACGTTTGGCGCTTCGGTGCTGTGATATGCTAGTTTGTTTTGTTTACAATTTGTACACCTACCAAACATTTAAGGCATACCTACTATGACCTTGTAGGTAATCAGGCACTTGCACCCCATTTACTCATACGGTGAAATGGCTGAACCGAAGAAAAAAAGTTTATTCGCTCAGAGGATGGTAGCCCAGCGTGCTGGTCAATCATCCACTCCAGCATCATCTAAACTTCCTCAGGACAAACTCCAAGAAGCGTTTGGTAAGGGCCTTGATTCCTGGTACTTATTTCTTATGTAATTATAACCATAATACCATACAATCATAACCATAATACCATACAATTATACCCATAATAACCATAGAAATATAGCTACAGTGGTGGACGCTGTAGCCCTGGTTGCGTTGCTCGATTGACTTCCTAGGTCATTTTTGAGCTGACATCCTTTGTAATTTCTAGGAAAAAACTAAAAACAGCTCGTCTGCCTGGTCTACCTCATCCAGCTTACCTAATCTACCTCACTCCTGTTTCAGGTAGCAAAAGCTATATTGTGACGAGTGAGGATGCTAACCGTATTCATCATGACAATATCATGAAGTTATCCAACATGACCAATGATGAGATCGAGGAGGAACGCAATAAACTCTTGTCAAACCTCGACTCTGGAGTGTTAGCTTTTCTGCGTAGCCGGAGAAAATTCGACTCTACTCAAAATCCAGGAGAAGTCATGGAGACTGAGAATATCAATAGGTTTGTTGTATGTAGGCACACATTGCCTGATAAAAATGATGAAAATTTTAATGTACTCAATAAATTGCAGTAAAATTTCAATCTTGTACCCAAGTGTTTTGTTTTGCTGTTTTTTTTTAATATTTTTCATCAAATCTTCTGGTTTTGTTGAATCATTCTGTTCATACTTGTGATAAAGGACAGTGAATTCAAGTCCGCGCCATTGTTTCAGAGATGATCATCCCAGCTCAACAGCAGCAGATTCGATGGTACCAGTTACTGAGCAGAAAGACATTGTCGAACCCAAAATTGAAGAGTTACCTGACTTGAGTGAGTTCGCTCAAAAATATCCTCACATGGACGTCATTGAAGGGGAAAAGCTACAGTGGATTGGAGACTTGCCCAAAGATAAACCTCACCCAACCGATCCATTTCCAGCACGGTTCGATTTCGAAGGTCTGCCACATAAACAATTCGTCATTTAAGTTACAACACCGCCTAACTCAATTTTTGGCGAAAATGAGTTGGACTCACCACTCGATAGATTTTTCAATAGCCGATATCATGGTAAAACTGCCAAGGAGATTGAACAAACCAGTGAAGAAGGAGATGGAGAAGAGACAGCACCGCTCAATGTATTTCCGTATTGAAATAATTAGATTTTTGTACCTCTTGAAAACTTGGAAAAATTGAGTTAGGTGGTGTTAGAACTTAAGTGACGAATTGCTATCTTTTGGTTTATCTTAGTCTTTCCTGAGAGTTTCTTCAAATTGTATCGATTCAATTAACCAAGCCAGACTAAAACAGGCTGGTAGTAAAGAAGCGATCAAAATCATTTATTCGTTCTTTGCTTTCTTCGATGAAATTTTGATCGCTTTGAAAATGGTTTAGACGATGGTCGCTTGTGACATTCAACGGTTCTGAATCACAGGTGTGTTATTGCCCTACATCGACAAGGGGGAAGGTGTTCTCAAAGGTCTGCACAATCATGGTGAAGAACAGGAACGCCCCGGGTACACAATACAGGAACTGCTACAGTTGAGTCGCAGCGCCGTCCTTCAGCAGCGAGTGATCGCCTTGACTTCACTTTCCAACATCATGGCCAAGGTTAGAGAGAGAGAGAGTTTGACTGCAATGTGCAGAGATCCTTCTAAATACGAGGTCTTCCTGTCAACCCTCTCAGTCAGACTCCCATACGATGTATTGGAGGACGTTGCGGTTCTCAACTTCTCAACCTCAAAAGAGGGATGGGAAAGAAATTGTTTCTGACCATCAGTTGGTTCGAAATTTTGCTATTATTATCAATACGCTGGTGAAGCTGGGGCAAAAAGCCCAGGCACAAAAGATCGACCACTCATTAGTGCGTTCTGCATTTAAATTACATTCCACCTAATCATGTATCGGAATCTGGAGAAAATTTCCTGCGTGAAAATTCGGCATATTTATCTATGGACTGACCCCTTGTTGGCTTCGCGGCATCTCAAAAATGAGAATACAGCAGTGCTAGTTAATCATCAAATTACGATTCAAATAAAATTGATGATTCAGGCCAGCCAGTATCAGGAAGCTTTCTGCGAACCCATTCATCCCGTCTTGCTTGACGCCGACGTGTACCTCCTCCTTCGGTTCTCCCTAGACGATCCATCGCAGAGAGTCGTGATGGCGTCTGCCGGAGCCATATGCAACCTGATTGTCAATCATACTGATGAGGTAGGCACTATCAGTACCTGTGGACTGATTGTTGATTGCCCTTGAGCAGATGTACCTTGATTTTGTACTTTTTACCATAGGATTCTTTCCACAGGTATGCTTAGATCTGATGATGGGGTCGCCGATGGGCCTACAACAGCCTTCCTTGGGTGTCGTTATCGATATGAAACAGAGCGAAATAGACGAACTGAAGGATACTGAATTGCTGAAACTAGATATCATCCGAGGCATGATGAGAACAAACATTCTGGAGCGAGTCAGGTGATGTATCAATGTACCTTGCTGCTCGTGTTATTTGGAAGATAACCTAACCAGTGGCCCTTCCCTCGGGTTAGTCATGGGGCAATCTCTCGAATGACTCAACCTCAGATCAAACTTGACTCGAATTCTACCCTCAAACTCAAATTACAATCTACCTACATGGAAAAATCAACTCAACTCTCAGGCTCTAATCGCAAAATAAACTTACGAAATCAACTCAACCCTCGTACTCGACTGGCAACCTCAAACTCTACTTGCAAACTCATTTTATAACCTCAATTCAAAAACCCAACTATTAAACTCAACTTACAAACTCGACTCTCAAACTCAATCCACAAATTCAACTCGCAAACTCAACCCTCAAACTCAACTCACAAGTTTAACTTGCAAACTCAACTCTCAACTCAACCCACAAACTCAACTTACAAATCCAACTCTCAAACTCAACTCTCAAGCTCAAGCCACAAACTGAAATTTGAATCAGCAAGTTTATTTTGATAGTTGAGTTGTATGTTGAATTTGTGGGTTGAGTTTGTAATTTGAGTTTCCTTACACTCGATCTTCCATGACAATCTTAGTTTGTGTTTCTTTATCAGTAAATAACCTCATTATTTTCTATGGCTGTGCAGGTACATCCTAGATAAGCTTCAAATCGAACCTATAGAGACAAAACAGATGTTGAAAACCTTAGTACGGATGAGTAGACACTCTTTTGAAATGGCCAATGCCGTTTTTTCCATGCCCCACCTCCTCGACATTGTCTTCAGCAAGCTGCTAGGTTAGTAAGTGTGAATTGTACGATTGGAGTAATTTTGGCGAGTAATTTTCGTAGTGGAAAATTGTCGGATTTTCCTTCTGCCGAATAAATTTTCATTCGCCATGCAACAGCATAACTTGATTTTTGGCAAAAATGAGTTATTGATGTCACTGGATTGGTTTTTGAACAGAGAATCTCGTGGTACCCCTGGTTTGATTGAATTCGGGAGCAGAAGCTGTCGAAATACGTTTCAAGAGACACCGCTTAACTTTTTTTAGGCCCACAAAAAGGGTTATATTTTCGGATTCGAAAGCTCTCACGTTAGTAGGATGCAGCTCTTCTTTTCGATTATTATCTAACTCATTGTTACATTTTTAATCAATTTTCTTGGCGATAATTCAATTTAGTTAGTTTAGGTATGGGTATTTAGGATTTCCTGAAAAGTTGAAAAAATTGAGTTAACCACTGCTGCATGCCGAATTACGAAATACTGAATTAATTATTAACTACACCGCTAGAAAGAATCATTGTACATTATTATCATGATGATAGTAATAATGCTCAATATCGTTCTTTTGCAGTTGATAATACGAGCAAACAGTTTTACCCCGAGGCTCTCAAACTATTCCGTGTCATCTCTGCCAGGTCGAAAACGTTGGCGGAGAATATTTTGAAAAAATACGATCTCGTAAATTTTCTATTCAATTTCATCGCTGGGTAAGAAGTTTTTAGATTTATTCGTTGTTTAACAATCGTTGGAGAAAACATGACCTTTAGCGGGTACTTGATGGTTCCAGTTCATCCAAAAATCCTCCAAGAATAAATTCTTCTTCTGCTCCTTCTTATAATTTTTTATAATAAATCAAAGAATACTAGAAACTGACTGTATGCAATTAAATTCTCAAAAAATGGTTTGCCTTTCTGAAATTATTTGCTGTTGAAATATTAGAATTTGTGCCATCTGTGTTCATCAGTTTGTCGGTATTTTCCAGGGACAAAGCGCAGGGTCACCCAGAAGCCATGCATTTGGCTCTTGAGAGTTTTTACACTTGGCAAACATTTTTGAACTACGATTTGGGACTGGAAAGTTTCAGGTATCAGCTGCAAAGTCGATTTTATGGTTCTAATTCTCCGTAACATTAATCGGTGCAGTATTTGGACACCTTATGCTCCGAAGTCGGTAGCCATGCCTTGAATTGAAGGCATCCATTTGTTTTTATGTTATGACTGGCCTGATTGATGATAAAATTTGGGTCGATTTACATTGATAGATTTTTGGTAATCTCGACTATAGAATTGTTTCCAATTGCAGAGCCCTCATACCGGTGCTGGGGAAACTGCTCGCCATGCATCTGGAATACACCGGTTTGAGCAGCAGCGGATCTGATTTGGAACACGCCTCAGCAGTGATTACAACCATTTCATCCGTTGCGAAGGTTCATCAAGATTCCGTTATGCCTATTCTGTCCCTGGCCTGTCAGTGCGGATTGAAATGGATCAACCAGTATTCGGAAATCGACCGTCCCAGTGTAAGTATAACAGCAAAAATTTTAGAAAGATACAGTACCTACCTAGTTTTTTGTTTTTCACCTGCATCAGTAACTTGCAGTGTGAAATTATGGATGCCCATTATGGATGAAATTATTTCGGTCATTCCATTTTATTTTGTACCTCAGCCCAAGTTTGGATGTATTGCAGCTATCAGCCTCGAAGCTTGTTGGCGCTGTCTTACAGTTGTTCACGCTGACGCATTCTACTTTTGTAAGTATCTACTCTATTCGTAGGGGGGAACATTTTTGTAAACGAAATTACAATTTGACGCGATTTTCGCTTCCAAATTTCCAATACAGACTATCAATGTATTTCATGGGTTAAGCCGCAACATGACCAATCAAAGATTTGGCAGGTTTTCAGGAGGCACAAAAAACCGTTTTCAAACAATTTCGGAAAAAACCCCATATCCTATGGTAAATCAAGCGAGAAAGCCGGGAAAAAATACTCAAAGAATTCTAAACCCACGGAGACTTCACATGGGACGCCGAAAGTATCAAGAAACTGGCTTGATAGGTCATAATCAAAATTTGACCTTATTTAATAAGGTTTTTGATAAGATATGATAACAAAACAGCCGATACTAGCGTTTCTGACGGTCTGAGGAGAGAACTAATTGCACCAGCGTGTCGGGCGTGAAAAAATACATACGAATATGTGAATAACTCAAAACCGCCAAAATCTTTGATTGGTCATGATACGGCTTAACCCACGATTTATTTTTTTCTCGCTAGTGCCTAATTATTGAGGTGAGGCTGCACTTTGTTTTTGCCAAAGACGTACGTTGTTTTTTATTTTTACTTCCATATTTACGATGTAAATGGAAGTATTGTAATTGTGTTCTTGGTTTGGATTTTTTTTTACCTTGCAGAATACATTGATATTTCTTTTAGGCCCGGTTTATTGACAAAATTTATCCATCCGATATCCAAAGAAGCACCCGATAAACATTTCCAACGAGGTTTTTACATTTAAATTTTATGCTGATAACACCGTGGTGAATTTTATCCAAAGCTTCCTTGGATAGGTATCGGATTGATAAATTTTGTCAATAAACCTTAATGCGGTAACTAGAGGTGTTTTGATTTAAGCCGGGTTGTAAAATGAGCATGGTGGGTTTTTGATATTTCCATTGATGACCCAAATTAGTCAAAATCAAAGTAATTCGATTAAAAATTTTTTTGTACCATAATATGGAAGTATTATGTGTTATCAACGCACCACTGGTTTATTATTATTACTTATTGAGTTGAGGCTGTACGTTACTCATAGTTGTCCTATCCTCCATGATGTTACGAGTTTGTTGCAGATTGCCATCGTGACTTGCATCTCTTCATTTGTTGCAGGATTGTTCCAACCTAGAGCACGCGGTTGAAAACATTTTCAAAAGAAAGGCGCTCTCCAGAAGTTTACAACAATTGAGGTGGGGTAATAGACTCAGTCAATAATTGAAAATTATTGAAATCGAAGTTCAAATCTTCAAAAACCTATCGTAAAAAAGTCCGCCAACGATGGATTGGGTCAGCCCTTCAGCGAATCCCACATCTTTCTGCATTCAAATGTCAATTTCTCCTTCAAAAAGTGGGATAAATAAAAAAAAAGACAATACAGTTTGAAAGTTGACATTTTGGGTCAGTTTTTCCCTGAACGTGGTTGAGAATTTTCCATTTTTTTCAAGTGCTGAACATACTCTGAAAAAATGATTATTTTTAAAAATCGAACATTTCTTGACTTTTTCCTGATTTTTTGCTCTTTTAACTTAATATTAGAAATCTACAAATGCCTTAAGATTATTCGAAATTTATCGCTCTTTTCAACAGTGTCGTCGTTTTTGCGGTTGCTTTAACGCTTGACCGACTTATGGCCATTTTACTCAGACTCAGTCAGAAAACACGCAAAAAAACTTCAAAGTCAAAAAAGTGTACTTTTTCTAGGGCCCCTAAAAAAGTTCGTTGTACAAAAATTGTAGCGAATGAGCTGAAGAGTCGACCCCTTTAATTAAGACAATTTAAAGTGTGTACACGCGATGATGATGACAATTTTCCGGTGTTTCAGAAAGTGTTCATGGCTGATATGTGGAAAGACCGTGTCGAATATCGAGAGCTTACCTTGTTTGGGGTCGGTACCGCCAACTTTACTGCCTGATAGTACATTACCTTTTGTCTACTCGTTAACGAATTTTCTGCTTACCACCAAAAACAAGAAAGTGAGCAATTTTGCATATTGTTTAGAATAGCGATACTTTATGTATGTTACGCTTTGTTTATAGTGCTGAAACGGTTTCTTATGTATCGGCAAACTTGATCGATTGAAAATTTTGTTTTCAGTTGCGTAACAGTTTTATAAAAGAAGAAGAACTGTTCCTATATTTGAACAGAGTCGTGGAAAGTGACAGTTTTCGAAGTTTATCGGGCCATTGGTTCGCTCGTCAGGAGCTTTGCCTACTTGTGTCCATTGTGCATCTTTATTCATCTTGCGAGGTAATTCGGTCGGTTAATGATTTGCAGTACCTACATCTCCAATAGTATGAGGATCAGCCAATCAAGAGAATATCGTCACGTTAGTGGCAACACCAGCTAACTCATTTTCTGACAGTTTTGAGTTTAGAACGCTTTTGTGTGGAAAAAGAGGAGGCGGATCGATTAGCGGAGCTAGTTTTATTGTCAGTTTGTTAGGAAGCGCGTAAATCGCAATTCGGTCAACAGTGGGTATCTCAAATTATCGTCAAAACGTGCTGTCTCAGTGCAACCACACGCCCGATAGCAAGTCTCTAGACGTCTTTAGAGCCAACTCGATCAAATTTAACCGTAAGACTCAACTTGGGAACCTGGGAAACTCATTAGGTCACTCATGATTTTTACAATAATAAGTTTTTTGCCTCTCCTGGAAAATTGGGTCACTTTGTGTTGCCACTAGCGTGACGATATGGTCTCGGGATGGGGAGGGGAACGGTCTGATACGGACTTAGTTGGTAGAATGGCAGCATAGCTAGAGGTTTGAATCTCTCACTAACTTAGCGTTAGTCTACAATCGGCCGCTAAAGTGAATTGATACCTTTTTTGAAAGTTGCCCACCAGCGCTAAATCTATTTTGAATGTACCTAACTCCAAATGCGTTGATAAACCGGCCCTCGTACTTTCAGGAAGGAGAGAACCATCGTTTCATTCACCAGCTGGCTTTTGCGTTGATGACCGTCGTCCAAGAGGGCGACAAGTATCTTTTGGCCGATTTGATCTCCGATGTTGTGTTCAACCGCAAATTTTTCCAGTAAGTCGAACTCGATTAACCACCGATTCCATTAAAAATCAACCACTTCATGAAGTAACGACATTTTTTTGGTTTTTTTTCAGGCTGGAGGTCGACGACATTAACGAGCGGTTGCACGCATTGACATTGCTGGAAGAAGATAGTCACTCTTGTATTCCTGGAAAGCGAGCGGTTTTGCAGATTGCCTTAGAATCGTAAGTCTGGCATACGAATGAATTCTAGGAGTCAAATCGCTGTAAAATTCGAGTTTCGGTTCATTTTTCTTTAAAAAACCTACCTATGTAATTGGTCAGGGAAAAAATTTAAACACCCCCTCAAAATTTGTTGGTTGACGTTTCAAGGGGTGTAGAACCTGAATCTGCAATAAAAATTTCTGTCCATCCACCGTCCGGGGTTTTTTAGGGAGAAGGAGTTCTTGAAGATTTTTTAAATTTTCACCAAAAATCAGGTTCTGAGTCTAGTTGGCCTTAACTTCTCGACGAAACCCTAACTTAATTTAAGGCCAGTGAAACAGCTGTTGAAGTGGGAAAAAATTCCAATTTTCCAGGAAATTTTTAACATAGGCATGTGAAGAATCATTTTCAATAGTAAGTAGTATAATCATCCTAAGCCGGTTTTACAGGTCGATGATTTTCGATGTTTCCTGTTGCTGTGTTTAGAAGATAGGTAGGTCTATCGAAAAAAGTTGATTATTAATCACTAGGGATCGGATTTTTATGTATTTAAAAATGCCAAATATGTGACATATATATGCATTAATTTTCTTAAAATATGTGGAAAATATGTAAAAAGGATGAAATATTTCTAAAAAATATAGGTATGGAAAATATGTAAAAAGGTTTAAATATTTTCAGAAAAATGTTTAAGCTCAAACTGAAATTCCAACTCGAACTGAAACTCGAAGTCAAACTCAAACTGAAGTTCAAACTCAAACTAAAACTCGAAGTCAAACTCAGTTTGCCCAGTTGAACTTCGGTTTGTGTTTAACTTGAACTTCAGTTTGAGTTTGACTTCGAGTTTGAACGTCAGTTTGAGTTTGACTTCAAGTTTCAGTTCGAGTTTGGACGTCAGTTTGAGTTTGAAGGTGATGTCGTGGGTTTAGAATTTTTTTAGTATTTTTCCCGGGTTTCTCGCTTGATTCACCATAGGTTCAAGGTTTTTGGATGAGGAATGATTTCCTCAAAAGTATGAAAAACTACCTAACATTAGCAAATATGTGTTTTTGTGGACCAAATATTTGTAAAATATGGATTTATAGTGGAATATGTCAAAATATGTGAAATGAAAGTGAGCTTAAACGGTTCAGAAAATGTCAATGTGAACGTGCCTACTTGAAAAACATCTGAACATTGCCTAGAAAAAAATATGTAAACAAATACGGATCCGATCCCTATTAATCACCTATTGCTGGTTTGAAAAAAAAAAAACGTTTTTCTAAATAACCACCTAAAATACGAGTTAAAATTCTGAAACACAGGAAAATAATGAGTGCATGTCACTGATCTGCTTAGCAGCGTATTTTTCTTCAACTTCCTAAGATGTGGAAAAAATTTGAAGATTTTTTAAACCCAGAAATTAATTGTTTTTAGCTAGATAGAGTTTCTGCGCGGCTTCCTGGATCGAATGCTTTAATTTCCAGAAATATTATTCTTTTCATTCCTTATAAAAAACCAGTGGTGCGTAGATAACACAGAATACTTTCATATTTTGAAACGTAAAATTGTGACACAATTTGATCATATTTTGACTACTTTTGAAAGTGTTTAGGTCAAAAATATCAAAAAATTCAATATTAAAATTTTAAAATTCGCCCAAAATGAAAAAACGCCACATTTTCAGAATGTGAAAAATATCCACATATTCTGCAAGGTAAAACAAAGATTTTAAGACCAAGAACGCTCAAATCGGTTCATTTTTGCGGCCGGAAAAAAATAAAATAGAAAACACTAAAAATGCCAATATATCGGAAGTACTGTGTGTTATCCAAATTCTGATTGAACAGGGTGTTAGGTCTTGCCGAGACGAACGTTTCAGTTCAAGAAATTTGAAAAAAGGTTGAGAAATGAGGGAGTTATGGCCATTTTTGTAAATGACCACAGACGGACAGACGGACGTAACGGACACACAGACACTTGTTCAGGAAGTGATTCTGAGTAAATGTGTATAAGAAAAAGTTTTTTCTGAAGCTCCGTTCCGATTCTCGATTTTAGGACGATCACAATACTTCCATTTACTCTGTAAATATGGAAGTAATTAATGCCGTCGCTTGGGATTTTTTGCAGAATGCCCGACATCGAAGCGTTGTACCTACGAGAGTTGGGCATGACTCACCTGAGACCGACTTGGCCCCCGCCAACGCTGACCGGCCTTCTAAATTCGACTCAGCCGGCTTTTCCCTCTGATTGGATTTTCATTCCTATCATAAGATTGCACCAATGCGAAGGGTACGTTTGAGATTAATTCAAAAAACCGTTGACAATTATTTCACGTTCTGAATCGCTCATTTCGTATAAGCAATAACGTGTTTTTTTGTTTCAGGCGGGATAAAAATGCGGAAACTGCCGTCAGCGCAACTCTAAAATGGTTCATTATAATTGAAGAATTCTCGTCGCACCTTCTTTCGTACATTAGGCCATCCGCAAAATACTGTCGACTCAGTTGTGTGTACCTTGCAGGTGAGCCATTAGAAGGTCGATTATGTTTATCATCTGACGTTTCCATCACATTGAGGATGAAAAATTTCATTTTTATTATTTTACTTTATTTTTTCATCTATCACTAAGAAAACAGGATTTTTTGCTGATTTCTGGGTCAGAACGATTAATTCGGTACCTTCCTACCTGCTTATTAGAGATTTTTTATTCAGAAAAGACGATACCAATGATTGGTATCAGTTATTGATTTTTGGGTCCCACCAATTTCGGATCCGGAAGTGTCAAAGCTATCATGTTGAGTACCTACTCTCACCATAGAGATCAGTACACCTAAGTCGGGCGTACACTATCCGATTGTTGGTGGAGGGGGTTAGAAAATGCACCGCTGTGATTGGTCGAGGTGGCGTCGGCAGTGAACCTAATAAATTTGAATGGGGTTTCCAAGACACGTTCCCATGTTCATACCCCATGGCACTTTCCGACATTAGCTAGAAAAATAGAACTTTTTAGTGTTCTTGTGTCTATGTGAAGCCAGATGATTTTTTGTGTTCAGGGGCGACGGTTGCTAATTTTCATTCGTAAAAATGGTAAAATTGTTTGAAAAACTATCGATACTATCAATTGGCTATCAATAGTTCGATATATCGAAAGGCTATTGATGTCAATCCAGCACCAATTCCACCTAAATGCTTTACAGAACAGATTCATTGAGGTTTTTGCATAAAAAAATTCATGTTTATCCAGCACGGTTTTGTATTGTGCTCCTCATTTCCGTTTTCAGGTCCAGATTTGTTTAGAAACGTTGGTCAATTGTTGTCAATTGCGCTTTCTTACGTGACCGATAGCTACCGCAACCTTGATTTCAACGACGCCATCCCTGGACTCAGCTCGTTTTACGATTTGTAAGTCTTCCGTTCATAAATAAGGAAGTAAAAATTGGTACCATTTAACAGGCCTTATATTCAGATTTTTGTATGACCAGAATCGGAATATTCCTCGATTTCGTCCGTTGCCCGATCAAAATTTTCAAAATCGGCCTGAATTTCGTCGTTCGATTCAGTTTCAGGGAACTGCTCGAGCAGTACGCTGGCGTTTCGTACTGCGATCCCGTATTCTGCCGATACATCCTTGTCCCATTGGCGCAAAAACATGATGTGAAGTATAAAAAAATAGTTTGGAGCGAATTGGCTTACATTTTACGCTTGATACGATCGTCCCCTTCGGAGGTGTGTATCTTAACCCTGAATTTTATGCTAATGGATTATGCAAATTTTATGATATATCTCGTTGTTTGTAATATATCGATTATCGATATAATCTATCACCTTTTGGCATGCAACAGTGTTTAACTTTATTTTGGCAAAAATGAGTTAGGGGCCGTTCAATAATTACGTAAGGGTCAAGGGGGGTAAGTGCTTCCTTACGTAAGATTTTTGAGTGTGCGTTTTCAGCGCGTAAATAAGCAGCTTTTGTTCAAAAGGCCAGAAAAAGCACAAAAAATATCCATACATTTTTTGTACCACGAAACTAAAAGCAAACAACGATTCCGTATTTTTTCGCTTTAACAAAAGTCAAAATCTTACGTAAGATTTAGGGGGGAGGGGGGGGGGGGGTCAAAAATCCGAAGAATGTCCTTACGTAATTATTGAACGGCCCATTCGTATCACTGGATTGGTTTTCTGTCGTGGAATATGGTTGTACCGCTGGTTTGCTCGGATATGGGAAAAAAGCTGTTTCACTTTTCTTAGGCCTGTAAAAGTGTTTATCTTCTGCTGTGGTTCAAAAGTTGGGTACAGCTCCTCTTGTTCATCATTTTCCAGCTTTTTATTACATTTTTACTCAATTTTCTGTGCGATAATTCGATTCGATGGATACCAGTATTTTGCATTTCCTGAAAACTGAAAAAAATCGAGTTAATCACTGTTCCCGAACGGCAGTATGCTATCATTACCTATATAAAAATCTGTTACTTTTCAGGTGAACATGGAACATTATCTTACTCCGACAGAGACGGACTCGAATATGCTCATGACGTACTTACGGGCGGTTGCAACCGGTCAGCTGATGTTTATTTTTATTGATTTCAGTGAACATTTTTCTGTATAAAAGCTTCAAAAGTAGTCAAAATTAATGAATTGGTTTCGAAAATTCACGTACCAAATTATCGTATTTACGAACCATTGATTTACTCTCACATTTCAGGCGTTGTCAAAGAAGAATGGTGCCCAATCTTGTACCGCATGGCTTTCCATCACGTTGCTTCGTATGCAGCCTCAAATTCCGATGAACTTTCCACCGTTTTGAGAGACCGGATCGGAAAATTGGGAAACGCTGTGAGTATTTCAGGTTATACAGACCGTCCGGCATAAAAACTGGAACTAAACGCCGCCAACCGCAATTTTCCATCTCAACCCGTTTTCTAGATACGATTATTCAAAGGGGTTTTCAGGAAAAAGTTTTTTTCTCTGGTTGATTTGGCCTGATTAACTAGAAGTTGGAATTTTCCTTTTTTCAGAAATTAAAGTCCGAGTTCGTCCAGTTCTTGGAGCAATCTTGATTTGTCAACACTATCAAAAAGACTGAAATTTGTAAAGATCGCGATACTTTTATGATTTTCAGTTGAATACCTACGTTTTGTATGTTGAAGAAATAAAAATAATTGTTACGAAACAGTTCGATTTGTTACCTGATTCGTGTAACAAAAATGAATGTCTGAACGAAGAAATCTGGCGTTAATTAACTTTTTTTGGTTACAACATCACAACCTTCCAGTATGTATATGGGTCGTTCTCATTTGAAACACACATTTCGTGTCCTCCCTATCCCGCTTTATCCCTCAACCGTTTTGAAGAACCCGACGATTTTTTTTTTCAATCTGCTGGATCTATTATTCAAGCCTCCCTAATTACAACACCGTAAAATACAAACTTAGTGGAAATTTAAGACCTTTTATGACAAAAAACATCTAGAAATCTCATGTGCGTTACCGTCCTCAGCCTCAAGTTGCCAGCGTCTTAATTCGATATGAGCGAGTATAAATTTTTCGGGAGGAATCGCGGACCTCTAACTTGTAGTGGGTAGTGTAAACTTGAGGAAAAATGGTGCCACAGATCTACTAGACCTCTCCTCTCTTCATGAAGTCATCATTGATGTGTGTCCATCATTTTTCAAGTTTTAGTAACCTAATGTATGTTACCGCTGCCATTTACTGGCATTGCGGAATTTTTTGGCGGTTAACCTTTCATTATCATCACAAACTAGTCTAGTATTAGTTTTTCCCTGGTTCCTCGCCGATACGCGAAGTGGGATCACGTAACATGCCCAAAACTCCAAAAAATGGTGCGTATTTTTATTCGACCTCATGTGTGTTACCGAAGTTATTTTTGGTAACAGTGAATATAAAATTTTTCTGGCAATTTTCCGTCAATAAGCCTTGGAAACCCTTTTCATTTCGTGTGTGTTACACCGTCCTGGGTTGGTTAGTTTGTCTGCAATCGACAGTTGAAGATGGGTTCTCATGTGCGTTACCGCTCATGTGCGTTACTTTCTGGAGGGTAACACACATAATCTAGCATTCAAATTCCATTTATTTCCAAAAAACAGAAAAACTCCCGAAATTCGTATGGAATAGTGGTCTTGGGAGTTGGTTGGAATCAGCAAAAATCACGCCAAGCATAAACAGTGAGATTTTAATTTGGCCACTTTGCTGTTATGGAGAGACTCAAATGTGCAGTTCAAATGAGATCGACCCATATCTCCGAAAACAATGAACCAATTTCATCGTTTTTAGTCTCAGAATGCAAACTTTTGACAAGCAATAATGTTTTCTCAAACGGGGTAAGAGACAAAAAACACTGTTTTTTCAATTTTTCGCGATTGCAAGTTTTCGCTCTCCCATATTGAGCATCCTAGTAAAAATCACACAAAAAACGTGATATCATGGTTTGCACCAAAAACCAGTAAGTATTGAGTAGTAAACACACGATGCCTCCAAATTTTGATACGCTACTTTTTGACGCAAATTGAGCATAATCAATTTTGACTTGGTACTTTGGAGGATGTTCGGAAAAAAATTTCAAGAAACTCACTAAGTATGCAAATTTCAAAACTCAAAATAGAAAAAACAAAGCAGCAAGCATTAAAAGTGCTAATATATCAGCAGAAAATACTGTGAGTAATCCCAATTGAGTAATCCGGTCAGACAGAGTGATCGACCTTGCCAAAACGAACATTCCAGCTCAAAAAATTTGAAAAAAGATTGAGAATTCTGAAAGCTATGGCTGTTTTTGTAAATCATCGAAAAGACAATTTTCAATTTCGAATCTTGAGCGTTTTTTGAAGTTTCTGAGCAGGGATTGAACATTCTTGATTCGTGTATGACCGCTTGGTTTTTTTTTATTTTTTATAAGTGGTAAGTATTTTTTCAAGGTACCTATCCAGTACCTACTATCTATTCGCTCCTTGCATGAAAATATAAAAAATGGCCAGTAGACACGAAGGTTCAACCAATGCAGTAATATCAACGCTGAAATTTGTAAAATATTGTAATTCGTAACGTCAACATTAACCATTGTTATTTAATATTCGTTTATCATTCGACTCTCTTCATCCTCACCGCAGCATTTTCCAGCGTTCATCTAATTACACTTGATCAATACATTGAGTGTTAGTTAGATACAAACATGGCTAGATACAATTTGAATTCGCCTTTACAAAACATATATTATTAATGTCGTATTTTAGTATAAATTAGGTTACCTACCTTAGAATTATTTTCTGTACATCGCAAAAAAATCTGGCATTAACGATACTTTTCTCAATTGCTCGTATAATTAATGATAACTTTACATAATAATATTGTCTCGTGTTTTCTTATCATGGTAGGAACGACCTTTACACGCTATAACCATGCCGTAGTCAAAGGTCTATTCTATTTATTTCTATCAACGATAAATTCTTATTCACAATTTTCTTATTATCCCGTTAAATATACGTTACATTGTTACGGATTTCGTTCCAAATTCAATATTGATCAGGGTATTGTCGATCAACGATAGTTCTTGACTTGCCTGTGAGACTATCGGCTGAATGAAACCTTTTTCCGAAATTCGACATTATTCGTCTTGAAATCTGTTCGTCCTATATTGTCTGTATGTTCGATATGGATCAATTCGAGTTCTACATTGATTGTGATATGGTTTTGATTGACTATAAAATCCCATTTTCCTTCTGTTCCCTACAAAGTACCGTGGAAAAATGTTCTCCGCCCGAAAATTGAGCTCATGTAATTTGTGACGTTAGCAATTCTAATAAAATCCGGGAATTTTCTAAAAATGAAAATAAAATCCGGGAAAATTCTCATAAAATGGCTTAACTGATACTTGGTGGTATGGCTAAGCAGTCATTGCTTAAATGCCAGTTGAAGAAAATCACATCTTATCGCTGGTTTCATCAAAATTTTGGATCAGCGGTTCAATCTTTGGCCGAATTTTAAGGTTAGGACTTTGTATCGAAACGTTGATCCGATTTTGATTAAACTAGTTGTAAAAGTTGCGGTTTCCTTCAACTCAATTCATGTTTTCAAGGGAATCCGATCAAAACATTGTAGGTAAGCGCACGCTACAGACTTGGCGCATTGCATCGTAGAAATGTTACATCGCAGTGCAAAAGGCCAATCTGCCAGTGTTAACATTCTGCGTCATTGTGTCCTATTCTGCCTTGCTTTTATGTTGATTATGATGTTTCCGATGCGCGTTCATTCGATAATGAACCATTGTAATCGCCTAAGAAAATATTGTTTAGCCTACCCTGAAATTTTCATGGTTTAAGTTAAAATTAACTTTTACATTTCGAAGGGTGTAGAATTCGAATCTGCAATAAAAAATCTGTCCGTCCGCCATACACAGTACTTTTTCTCCCAAAAGGGTGAAGATCTTCTTTTGAAATTTTCAGGAAATATCAACCTTGATCCGACCCACCAACAATTCTTCAACAATCCCAATCAGTCAATTTTTCAAAAAAAAAAAGAAAAAACAGTTGAAATTTTGAAAAAAATTGAGATTTTCTCATTAGGCATAGATCCTGTTTTCAATATAGTGAGCGAAAATTAACCCTTATCCATGCAAAACCGTGTGAACCCCAGTGTGATAAAGAGTTTACAGCGCCTTATTGCAGATGAGGATTTTAGACCCTTAGAAACGTAAAATATGTATGTTCGAGGAGGTGTAAAATGTTTTTCTGGTTTTTGATAAAAATGTACCTTCTTGCTTAATATGGCTCGTCGTTTTTGGAGTCTATTATATTGAAAAAAAGTTACCATTGAGAAATGTGACTTTAACCCTTGAAAACACATCTATTAGTTTTGTTGAATTCATTTAAGCTCGAAGAAAATTTGAGGGAGAAGCGTAAATGACTTGTCGCATGGAAGATCCAAAGATGATTATGAATGAAATTTTTTTTAACGGTTGGTTTTTGACGATAATGTACTTTTTTAGAAAAAGGCAAACGCTCGAATCATAATAATTTCTTAGGTGAGCTTTTGTCTTCAAAAAAGATTATCGTCAAACACGACCACTAGAAGAAATTACATTAATAAATTTTCTTCGGGCCCGGTTTACCCGTTTATGGACTAGTTTTCGATCGGAGTTAACCTATAAATTTCTCGGAGTGTTAAATACTGGTTGTTATTTTTGCTCGAATCCTCATAGTACTCATTTCTGTAGGTACCAATTGCCGTTTCCATGTCAAGGCGTATTAGTTATATTATGTACAAGATTATCACCCACTGCAATAGAAGGGTCTAGACGGCAAGTCATGTTAGTTATCTGGCTGTTTCACAACATCATTCTGCAAGTAATGTCTACTTTATAGTTTTTCACATTACCTAAAATAACCTCCTTCTCGTGGAACTAGACTTATAAATTCTTGGGAAGACTTATATTTCCTTTTTTCAATATTTCGATCGCTTATTATTACTTAAAATGTGCCAACCAATATTGGAAATGAGGTCGAATGGCAGTCCAGACTTTTGAGGACATTTCAACGCAGGTTCTGTTCGGTTTACCAAAATATATATTATATACTTATTTTTATGTACATGAGATACACATTTGATTACGTTGTGAATGGAGTAGAAGATATAATATTAATATAGGAGTTGGGGAGGACTTGAATCGAAGTGTTTCAGATCTGACTAAGCACGATGGATGAGTTAATACTAGGTAGTATTACTGTGCTGGCTCCTGAATAAAAACATCCTGAATCACCAGTTTTCAAAAAAAAAAAAAAAGAAAATCGCATTTTAGAGTCGGAGTCCTATGAGCAGCGATTGGGTGGGTGATTGAATGAGCATTCTTGCCTAGTATGGGTTTGTTATATTAAAAAACGAACATAGGTACCTAAAAATACAATTGATTATTGACCCCTTTTCCCGTGGGCATAGCGACAGCCACAATGCAAATGCCTGCAAGTGCAAAAACTGAAAATGAGACGAAAAAACTGCAGGATTTTACTTCTTGATTGGAGGTTACAAACTTACAGGTTATTACAAATGGTCAAAGAGAAGGAATGACAAGTCGATGGACGCTGTTGTTGACACGAGCATGTGCGAGAAGATACACTTTACAAAAAATGCTCAACACCTTATTTTTGGAAAAAAATTGTACTTTCAGGCTTTTGCACAGTGGCTGTCGATAAGACACACATAGGACACGATAGGACATATGGTGGAACTGACCAGATATCGTCGTTTGAGAACCATCATAGCACAACTAACATTTGACAACTTTTCAGGAAAAAGGAAAGATCAATTTTTTTATGCAATCTTTTTATATCAAATTGTTAGATGTGCTATGATGGTTCTCAAACGACGATATACGAGGAAATAAAAACTGACTCAAACCGATTCCCCGGGTAAATATGACGACATTATCATAAAGTATGGAATTTTCCCAGTCCCTCAGGTCTCTACAATGGATGAACAGGGGGAGGGGAGGGGGGTTAGTAAACAGATAATCACAATAAATTTCCATCGCGCCGTAAAATAAGATACACATTAGTATTCGAGGCTTTTCAATAAAGAATTCGGAATGATAATAACGGCTACGAAACAGATGATACCTACACTAACAATGGGCCTGTTGTGCGAGTGAAGACGCCTTACGCATGCGCAGTGCAAGGTTTTGAAATTTTTAAACGTCATTTTTGTCAACCGAATCTTGCACTGTCCATGCGTTAGACACTGCGGGCTGCAAAGTATGCGTGGTAAAATACCTAGTAGGTAGTCGCAAGCTTGATATGAATAAGAAGGTAAATTGAAACTAAAAGATATTTTTCTCGCCCGAATTTTCATAACTCAACGAATCCATTCCTGTGTGAGTAGAAATCGATGAATTGAAGAGCTCGTTAGGTATCAGACGTCAGACATTGTCCCCTCCCCCCCCATTCCAACACCGTCTGCAGACACGATTCACAGGGAAATGATAACAATTCATCATGATCACCATTACTTTTTTCGGAACGAGCCTCTGCCAAACATCTGCCTTATCATTGGCAACAAACGCTGATGATAGTTCGGCAAAGTGAACATAATTACCCATCGGATCAGCCAATGTGAGACTATTGACTGGGATGCACGAAGTCTGACCTTTGATACGGACTTTAAAATTCGTTGAACCCCCGGTGTAAGTACTGATTTATTGGCTCATCAAAATCGACAGATAAACTTCCATCAGAACTGATTTTTATCAGAACCAACTCAACGGAACAATCAAGACAGCAACGGAACGATATTGATTCATACCTAATGATAGTTTGCCCACCCTGACATACTTCTCCTGCTCCTAAAAGACCTATTACATGCAAAAAGGTTTCTGTTCTGCAGAATAGTTTACTACTCGGATCTATCCAAAATTGCATCATAAACTTCCACTCGCTGCGCGGTCAAAAAAACATTTTGCTTTGCAAATTCAGATGCAAAGTTCTTTGAAAGGGTTGGAAATTCATTTTAATAGTAATAGAAATAATTTTCCTGGAGAATGGACAGTGAAGGAATTCGGGAAAGCCGATTCGACTAAGGCCCGGTTTATTGACAAAATTTATCAGTGCGATAGTCAAGGAAGCTTTAGATAAAATTCTCCACGGTCGTATTTATATCAAATTTGAAAGTAAAAAATCTCATTGGAAATGTTTATCTAAAGCTTCCTTGGATATCGGATTGATAAATTTCGTCAATAAACCGGACATAAGTGACGCGATATACTATAACGCAATACCTAAGCGCTTTGAAGGAGGGATATAAGCTGCAGCCTATGAACCGACCTGTTTCGGATGCACATGATGAGCGTGCAGCACCTAAATGAGGTCTAAGATTAGTTAAAATATTTGTGAATAAGGCCTGGTTTATTGACAAAATTTATCCTCCCGATATCCAAAGAAGCACCCGATACCCATCAACAATGAAACTTTTACATTGAAATCTACCACCGTGAAATGTACCACCCTGGTGAAGTATAATATACTTATAATACTCAGATATTATCTGAAGCTTCCTTGGATATCGGAGAGATTAATTTTAGAAAGGTAGAACAAAAATTTGAGACCAAGAACGCTCAAATCGGTTAATTTGTGTCCCCAGGAGAAATACAATGAAAAAAACTCGATTGGAAGCAGAAGAAGACGTCAAGATCAAAACCTAAATTTCCTAATGCTCGATACTTTCTACTCGGTTCAGAGTGTCTTAAAAGTTCGCAAGAGTTGGTCCTTTTTGTTCACAAAGTTTTTGCATTGAGGAATAAGACATTCAGGTGTAGGCCAGAATTTTGAGTCATCTTAGTGAAGGATTAGTCTGTACAGATTGCATTGAGCGGTTTGAAGATGTGAAGTCGTTATGACGGAATCAATCGTGATTTCTCGGAGTACATACGAACGTCTGCTGATAAATGTTGATGATGGAGTCGTGAAACGAAAATCTATGAACGACCTGTTCGTAGAAAACAGACATGTTGCCACCGCTTCTATACGGAAAATACAAAAAAATAATAATAATAATAATAAAAATAGCGGAATGTTCTTTGGTTAAAGAATTTTTTTAATTGTGGGCATTCAAATATCCCACTCCCGTTCTACAGAGGCGCACTTCAATATTTCGTCCACAATATACTTTTCAATTTTTTCAGCATTCGAATGTTCTCGAAGAACCGTTACGTACTCTATCTTGTAAAAAATTCAAGTACAAATATTAAAATCATGATTGATGATTATATAACATTTTCAACGAATCGATGCCGATAACAAAATGTCGAGGAAAATCCTTTCATTGAGCCAGAATGGCGAAGGCCAGAGCGGCGAAAGCGCACGATTGCAGCGGCCCGCCGACTCTCTGCCCCCCGTCCGTCGGTATTTCGTTTTGGTGGAGGATCCACGGAGGCGTCCGGGCGGTGGGCGACGGCGGCGTCTGCGGATAGAAATTCATCGGCGTCGGAACGTGTTCTGCGTCCGATTTTGGCGGCTTTTTCTTTTTGCGCGGCGGCGGCGTCGGCGGTGGAGGCGGCGGCGAGAGCTTTTCCTTGGGCTTTTTCCGCCCTCGGTCGGGAATTTGTACGATTGGCGCAATCGTTGTTTTGATGATGTGCCGTTCTGGAAAATTTGCAAAATTACCCATTAGGGACCAATGAGGAACATGCATGAAAAACGAAATCCATTTTTTCCGCCTGAATGGTGCTCTTTAGGATGCGAAAATGATGCAGTGATGGTCTACAACGAAAAAACCAAATTTTTCCCGGTGATAAACGCCAATGGGCCCTTTTGAATGTGGCGGGTGAGCCGTATGACGTCACTGCGCGGACGTGACTGCACGTAGTTTCTTAAAGTAACGGCAATGAATCGGCTATCGCCGTCCTATCACTACCACAACACACATGAACTCGGATGAGGTTGCACTGGTGTTCACGGGAAGATGTGTAACATTGGGGCTGGCCATTTTCCCGCTCGACTTCAAATCTGCGATTTTCACTAAACCTCCCTCTTTTAATTACCTCTTTTTCGAACCATCATCCACCATAACACCATTTTCGAATAATAACAAGGAATATTATGGCAAAAATAATAATAACAAGTAATATAAGTAATATAAATAATATTACTTATTATATAACTATATAATAAATAATATTACTTATTAATAACTTATTATATAAGTAATAAGTAATAAAAATAATAGGTAAAAATAATTGGGGCCAAAACGTCGGCAGTTTTTCGCCTCTCTCATTCTTACTGTGGGTCATGAGAAGGGTACTTTTAATACCTCTGATCATTTTCTTCTCACTCTACATTAATTCTTGAAAAAAAGACATTTCCATTTTTACACCTTGATTTCTATCCTAGACCCTTTTTTGAGCGTTCATTGACCGGTTTAATAAACATGAAACTTCAATGTTGGGAAAATCTTTGGAAAATTTGCCATTGTATCTAGTGTGAACCTTGTGACTGGGGGGGGGGGGAGCATGGCCATCTGGCCCATCCCCTGAGTTCACCAGCAACCTTTCCTGGATTAACTCGTCTAGATATTTGTCAATAGGTAGATAGATGGAGAATAGATAGAATAGGTAGATTTTCCATCCAAGATCGTAAGAATCTCGATTGGATTGCTAAATCAAATAGCTACAATCAAAATGAGCATTTTGGTCTGGGCGTGTTGCTGATTACATTAGGAGCTAAGGGTGTGAGTTGGGCAAATGATCGCACACCCACGTATTGGGCAAAAACAAAGCTTGGGACATCGCCGTTGGTTTTTTGCTTGACTTTCCAACGTGCTAAAATTTCAATTTATAGGTAATCCTACCGAATTACCGATTTTATAAATAAAGCCCCCTCAGCCCAAAAGGCAGGTACCACCAATGGATTCAGAGCAGAGTATTTTCAGGCATCAGGGCTCGTTTGTGTGATCAGTAAACAAAGTCACAGTTGACAAACAGCCATTTAATTGGCGCCGTTCATCCCACTCAATCGCGTTTGGCCTTTGAAACCAACTTCCCTCGAACAATATCCCTTTGTGAAGTGGGAAACGTGAAGGCTTCCACGTCAATTTGGAGCATCTACCGCACCGAACACGTTGAAAACATTTTTAAAGTACGTACCTACTTTAATGAAAGGTCCTTGTATAAAAGCGATTTCCAAACCGCCTGCCAATCTCACAAAACAGTTATCGAACTATTCACGCTTTGCTGAGGTCCAATGTCACCGAAAATTTAACATCATGATTAGCTTAACATGGGAGATAATTGATAGGTAATTTAGCAACTTTGTTCAGAGATAAGTCACCTACAACGATAATAGAGAGTTTTTGCAGCCAACGGGTGACGGGGTGACGTTTTTCACGGGTGACGTTTCGCGTGCGACGTTAACTACGACTAGGGGCAACAACGCCAGCGGTTGCTATGTTTTTTGCCATAGTAATCGTATTGCCATTATTAGTTAGGGTTATTATTGGTCAGGCATTCAACGGGCCCGTCTCTTCGGCTCAACGGGCGACGCTGAATGGACCATTTTACCGGCACCCGGAGCTAACGTCATGTCGATTTACCGTCTCCCGGCTCTTACGGGCTCTGTCGAGAGGTTCTACGTTGCCCGTTAGTGGCTTGCAAAAACTCTCTATTATGGGTCGTTCTCCCAGAAAGGGCCAATTCAGACCCGGCGATTTCAGAAAAAAAAAAAGAACTTTGAATTCTGCCAAAAATCAAGGATCGTTTTTACACCATATTGATTACATTTTAGCGGAAGGCTCTACTATGGGGAGCTTTAATAGTTTTTTATCAATAAATCATGAAATGTCATCGGCAGGTGAAAGAAACCACTGGCAGAGGGAAGACAAAAATCTTGTGACAAGCGCATTTTACTATCCTGCTCACATTATAAGCCTCCGAAAAATCCTTGGACCCATTTTAATTGATCTTTACGTGCATGCAATTAAAAAAACTTGGTCGATTGGTACTTCCCGCAGTTCGGTGGTCATCTGTGCTCATGGAAAGTTGGCAACCTAGGGGTTGTGACAGGCAGGTTACTGGACATTTCGATGTTTGGAATTAAATTTCTATATTTTCTAGCCACAATTTTAAATTTTTAGCGATTGCCTACGGTAGAGCGAGTTTGCTAGCATATGGAGAATTTTTTCCCCGCCCCTAACCACAAATGGGAAGTCGGTAGTAGCTTGTACCACGGTTTGGCCCTTTCTGGGAGAATGACCCTTGAACATTAGGCTTGAATTTCAGTGAAATTGGACCCGAGACTCGTAGGTAGTGTATGGGTTGGTGAAAGATCAATTCATGAGTTGCTATGCGGTTTGACGCGAAAGAAATTAATGTATTGCACGTCAAAGCATTAAAATATCGGTTTTTTTACCGCATTTTTCAGATGAAGTTGATCAAATAGAACCGAAGTTTTGCAGGGGTCTTAAATTCTAATACCTTAGATGGTACCTATTCCTCCTCAGAGGGAAATATCAAGCTTGAATAGCAAAAATTACGATGCCATACCTTGTAATCTGACGACACCTTCAGACTTTCCCAACGCGTTCGATGACTGGCAGACGTAACTTCCGAAATCACGCTTTTCGAGGTTCCTAGGAAAAAAATACAGCAAGTCACACCATGGTATTCACTTTGCTTAATGGTGCACGATGATTAGACATTTTCATCATTATTAAGCTTAGGATGGGTCTGTTCGATCATGCCAGTCATGGACAGTCCCTCAACAGTAAGTAGGGTAAAAGCACCTGCCATTGGCCACCCATTTTCTGACCACCCAATTCGTTTGACCACCGATTTATCAAAAGCAGCAGCATCTAATGCCCTGATTACAACTTTCCTGCATTCAGCAATAATCCAGGAGAATGTGGGAAAAATTCGATCATTATTTCACGCCTAAATCTAAATCGTCCTGAAACAGGTAAAGAAAAGAACAAAAAAAGAATTCAATTTGAGTGCATTACAGCAAAAAACACCCTTGAGTGGCCAATAACTGGTGCTCTCACCCTACTGACGCCAAGGAAATTCAAGCCATGTGATTAGGTGCATTTTCTTGGCATCGTTAGTAACTAGTCCGGGACTGCCCAGAACTGGCCTGATCGAACAGAGCAGATACGAAGCATTTCCAAGTCGAATTGAGAATTTTTCATACCTAATTGAGAATTTTCTGGATCAAATGGAGAATAATTAACCCGAATTGAGAATTCCCTTACCCAATTGTGCTAGAATTTGGGAGATTGTCAATTTGACTTGGAGATTTCCCAATTCGACTTTTTGAATCAACTTTTGAATTTGAACCATAATATTTTGACATACCTGATGGTGAGGTTGAGTTGCCAAGTGTAGTCGTTGATAGGTATTTCTTCCATTATGTATTTGTTGCTATCCATGAGTTTCTCCCCTGAAATCGAAAAAGAAATAGGTAAGTATAGGTTAGTTTTATGTGATATACAATAGTAAGGGCCAGTTTATCAATTATATATAATGATATACACATAATTATACATACATACAGGTTATATCAATTCATTTAAAGCTAGATTTATCCAAGGACGCTTGCCCCACGTTTCATCAGAACATAATATGTCCATAAAACAGTGTCCTGAAATTATGAAAATATTGTCCTTGAAAATATTATTTTCATTGTGAAGACACCGAAAATTTCTTGGATAAATAGGCTAGCGTCCTTGGATAGATCTACCTTTCAATAAATTGACAAGCCGGACCTAAATAACCGGCCGAGTTTTCGTTGCGTATTTTACGGTCCAACTCGACTGAGATTTGGGACACGATAGAGCAGGAAAGCAAAGAAACCGCAAGACCGTCCCTTCATAAAGGGAGAAGTTCAGCTGAAAATCGGGGCCCGTGTTTAATGAGAATTAACGCTAAAATTGCCTCAGATTGCCTTCCTAATGCGAAAAGAGTAGGAATAGTGACACCACAGCAAACAGGCCAGGTAGGCAACTTGCGGGGGGAAATCACCTTAAGCTGATTTGTGGTCTGTAATGAAAACTCTTTTAACGACAGATAGAGCACTTAAGAGGTCTCTACAGCGGAAGTAGTTATATTTTACCAAGGCAAAGGGAGAAGGGGCCTTTGTCGGTAGCCGAGAAAAGGGTTCGAGGCGATAGAACGAGAAGGTAGCCCACTGGGTAGGGTATACCAGCCCTGGAACTGGATAGGATCTCTGGGTAGGGTCAGGGTAGAAGTCGGTGGGAGACAAATTAGATATCGGGTCGGATGCGAAAGGCGAGGCTAGGCGGGTTGATAAAGAGCGGCGGAGTATTTGAGGAAATTGGCTATTAACCAATTAGCGAGCACCCGACGGTGTCGATGGTCCTAAGGAAACAACCTCATCCTTTCTACGCTGGCCTTCGGAAAATGGTCCCATTTTACCAACCTTGGAGCCTCTCTATTGAACTAACTAAATACAAAGAAGTTCCTCGAGTTCGAAACGGGCGCACAACAGCGGGAGGAAGTTTGTTCAATAAAGAATGTACTTACACGGTGGAAAAACAACTTATTTACATCTAAAATTGCGTAATTAACTCTTCCGAAGGCAGGAAGAAATAATCAGATACTGAATCACTCGCGGAAAAATTGAGGAATCCCATAATTCGAATAAAAACTCAAAAAATGAGAGAAGAAATTTCACTATTAAATTTTTCCCACTCGAGTGGTAATAGTGGGATAGACTTTTTCTCTTCGCTCATTTTTTGAGTTTTTATTCGAAGAATAATCACCCTGCAACAGGATTGGTGATGCAACATCAACATTTCTAATGTTAGGTTCAACGGTACTTTTGTACCAATACTCAGTGTGTGGTGTGCTGATAACACATAGTACTTCCATATTTTGATACGTTAAATTCGACTATTTTGGAGTCAGTGGGGCTCAAAAGTGTAAAAAAAATCATTGTGCAAATTCTAATCAATTTCGATGCAATCGATTAATTTTATTTTAAATCGCAATACGTCAAGATACAGGAATACGAAGAACACCCACGCATTCTGAAGGGTAAAACCAGTGGTGCACAGATAAAATACTTCTATGTTTTGAAAAGTAAATTTTTTAACAAAAGCAATTTGATTTCGACTAATTTGAGGGCTACAATGATCAAGAATGTCAAAAAACACTATGCTATTTTTAAAACCCGACTAAAATCTAAATACGTTCAGTTACCACAGGATATGAAAAATATCCACGTATTTTTCAAAATAAAACTAAATTTTAAAATGAAGAACGCTCAAATCGGTTTATTTCTGTGGGGAGGAAAAAATAAAATAATAAACCTAACAGCGATACTAAAAGATCTTTAATATCCTGTGAGTAATTCGGATTCCGGTTAAACAGGGGGGTTTTGCTTGAGCAAACATTATAGTTCAAGAAATCTGAAAAAAGATTCAGAAGTAAACGAAGTTTACGTTTTTTGTAAATGACCACAAATGGACCATAGATTGTACCACAGATGGACCACAACATTGTATGAGTAAATGTTTTTACTAAGATATCATCAATCAATCTGTGTGTTATCTACGCACCACTGGTTTTTTTTCTGAAGCTCCGATCCGATTTTAGGACGTCTACAATACTTTGTCAACAATCGGTACAATTTTTGTGGCCAGACAAAAAAATGGATTCTGCAAGCCAACAAACCCCAAATCGGCGGCATCTTATAGAAAAGTGAAAAAAGAAAACATTAATAATTTCTATACCTACTTCCACTCATCTCAGAGTTAATTATCACACAAATTCATAGACCAGTTGAAGAATTGAGAAATAACATTTATCCGCACCTGTTTCTTTGAACCAGCTGTTGAGAGCCTTCGGTGATGTTTCAACGTTACACTGCATCGAGACGTCGGTTCCAACTGGAGCTCCAAATAGGTCGTTGGGTACCTTCACCGAAGGATGAACTGAAATTTGAGGTCAGTAAACGCATTTATTTTACTTACAACGCGATAATATCTTGTGAAACGACACCTACATTCCCAGGTCCCAATATAACTACACAGCTCAGCTGAAATTACAAAACTTAAAACTTTACTATGGTTTTTCCATATATTTTCAAGATCAACCAACCAACTCATATCTCAAATTCAACCCACTAACTCAAATTACAAACTCAACTCACCAACTCAACTTGCAACTTACGAACTAACCTCATTAACTAAACCCATGAACTTAACTTGGAAATTCAACTCACGAACTCTACCCTCAAACTCGATTCACAAACCAATTCACAAAATCAACTCTGAGGTAGTAAGTTCAGTTTGTAAGTTGAATTTGCGTAATGAGTTTGCAAGTTAAACTTATGAGTCGAGTTTGTGAGTTCAATTTGTCGGATAAGTTTGTAAAGTTGAGCTTGTGGGTTGTGTCGGTGGGTTGAGTTTCCAAGTTGAGTTTGTCAGTTCAGTTTGAGAGCTGAGTTCGAGGGCCGAGTTTTCAAGTTGAACTTGAGTGGGTCTGTGGGTTGAGTTTGAGAGCTGAGTTTGAAAGTTGAGTTTGCAAGTTGAGTTCGAGAGTTCAATTTGTGAGTTGAGTTTGTGGGCTGAGTTTGAAAGTTCATTTTGTAAGTTGAATTTTGAAGTTGAACAAACTGAACAGTTGAATTTTCGGGATGAGTTTGTAAGTTAAACTTGTGAGTTGAGTATGTCAGTCAAGTTTGTGAATTGAGATAGTGAGTTCAGTTTTCAAGTTGAGTTTGTAGGTTGAGTTTGTCAGTTCAGTTTGAGCGATGAGTTTTCAAGATGAATTTGAGTGTTGAATCTGTGGGTTGAGTTTGAGAGCTGAGTTTGAAAGTGGAGTTTGAAAGTTGAGTTGAGTTTGTGGGCTGAGTTTTCAAGTTAGGTTTGTGGGCTGGGTTTGCATATTGAGTTTGTGGGTTGAGTTTGAAAGTTCAATTTGTTAGTTGAATTTGTGGGACGAGTTTGCAAGTTAAACTCATGAGTTGAGTTTGTGAGTTCAGTTTGTGGGATGAGTTTGTAAGTTGAGCTTGTGGTTGTATTAGTGAGTTGAGTTTGTGAGTCAAGTTTGCGAATTGAGATTGCAAGTCGAGTTTGTAGGTTGAGTTAGTCAGTTCAGTTTGAGCGATGAGTTTTCAAGTTGAATTTGAGCGTTGAGTCTGTGGGTTGAGTTTTCAAGTTGGGTTTATGGGCCGAGTTTGCATATTGAGTTTGTGTGTTGAGTTTGCAAGTCGAGTTCGCGGGTTGAGTTTTTGAGTTGAGTTTGTGGGTTGACTTTTAGAGTTGATTTTGTGGGTTGGACTTGTAGGTTGAGTTTGCGAGTTCAGTTTGTCGGATGAGTTGGTAAAGTTGAGCTGGTGGGTTGTATTTGCAAGTTGAGTTTGTGAGTCAAGTTTGTGAATTGACATTGTAAGTTCAGTTTTCAAGTTGAGTTTGTGGATTGAGTTTTTGAGTTCAGTTTCTAAGTTGAGTTCAATTTGAGTTTGAGAGTGGAGATTGCAAGTTCAGTTTGTAGGTAAGTCGAGTTTTTGGATTGAATTTGAGATTTGTGTTTGTGAGTTGAGTTTGAAAGCTGGGCAGAGTCTGTGGGTTGTGTTTGTGGATTGAGTTTTTGAGTTCAGTTTTTAAGTTGAGTTTGCGAGTTTAGCTTGATAGGTGAGTTAATGTCTTTGAGTTCTGCTGACAATGCTGACGAAGATTTATGGAACGCTTCAAGATTTAAAATTTCATAAAATAGTTGTAGGAAAAAAATCATGTTTTTCTTCATACCAAGAAGGAATCATGCATAGATCGAAATTGCTCACTCACAATGAACCTGCACAAGAATTCGTTTGCTGACCGACGGTGGAATTCCGTTGCTGGCTATGCATAGGTAAACGCCCATGTCAGTGCGCTGAATATTCATCAGTTCCAGATTTTCCCCATCGAAGCTTTTCACTGAAAAACGAATTAACTTTGATCACCGATCAATTTAATTCGTGTCTGGTAATCAAGATTCAACGTAGGCACCTACAGAGTAAATATATTGTTCATTCTCATTAAAGAAGGAGACTGTTGTTACAATTTCAGAGGAAATTTCACTAGCCACACTAATCTAATAGCATGTAGAGGTAATTCTAATTCACGATTAATGCCTTATTCACCAAAAAGGTTCAACGCCGTACAATCGTAAGAGAAATGAATAATGGGCGTAAGTCCGTCCACCTTCACTTCTGGAAAATTGAAAAAAACTTCCGTCAAGTCCCTGGATTGAATTTTTTGGGGGAATTGATTTTTCTCCTGTTATTTCAAGTAATTTCGCATTTTCAGTTATTTTTTAAGATTTTTTACACAACTCCAAGGGGTCCTAAATTGCTGCCACAAGTTATGGACTTACCCCCTTTTAAAAAAAATCGACTCAGTTAATTTTTCACGTCTTCCAGTCTAAAATTGCAATAATTTACCCAGTACAGCACCATAAGGTATTATACAAATAAAACCGTAATAGTTGCAAAATGCAAAATTATGACATTTTATTGTGAAAAAGTCCAGAATACAAAAAGGTATGTTGCAAATTCAATACTAATTTCAATTGCAAAAGTCTATTCAATTGCAAATGCAATCAATTGCAAACGACGCGCCTTACCCCAAAGAACCGGAAAATTAAAAAAAAAAACGAAAATGGTGTATTTTGGGACTTACGCCCTTTGAAAAAAAACCTGTTCAAATATACCTGACTGACCTTATTTTATTTAGTAGAATAAATAATGTATCACATAAATTAAGGAGTCATATGGCAGCATAAAGATGAGCATGAAAAGAGGACATGTAATCTTCAAGTAAAAAAACTGTGTCTTGTGGTCATTAGCTTCGGTCGTTCCACAGACTGATAGGCGGCATTTCAGGACCGCCAGGCATTCTGTTACAGATTCCCCAACTTCCTTCCCAGAGAACGAAGGCTCACAAGGAAAAGTTTGGGTTTGGCATGTGATCATCAACATCACTCGAAAGACCTCATTACTTAACCGCGGGAACCGCAGTTACTCGCTGTAATGTCCGTTACCTTTTTGTAACATTCGTCAGCTGTTTCTTCCGGTTCAGTTCATTGGTTGGTCTGTTTTTGTTTTTTCGACTTCAATCTTACTCTTGAGTTCAGTAGGTTATGTGCAGGATGTTCACATTGGCGAAACTGTAGGTTTATCTGAATTTTGAGATAGGAAGGTCCGAAACGAGTATTGATAGGTGGCAGACGTTTTCAATAATTTTTTGTCGCTTTTTTCGGTAGGTATGTCAAGAAAGTCTGTCAATTGGTAACACTATTTTTTCCATGTTTAATTCCATATTTACGGAGTCATCCTAAAATTGAAAATCGGATCGGAGCTTCAAAAAAAAAAAAAAAAACTTTTTCCTATACACTTTAATTCAGAATCACATCCTGGACAAGTGTCTGTAGTCATTTACAAAAATGGCAATAGGTCCCTCAATTCTAAACCTTTTTTTAAATTTCTTGAACAGGAATGTTCTTCTCAGCTGTCGCCCTAATTAACCGGGATTTGAATTACTCACAGTACTTCCGATATATTTCATTTATGGGATTTTCTACTTAATTTTTTCCTGGCCACAAAAATGAACCGATTTGAGGATCGTTGGTCCTAAAATCTTTGTTTTCCCTTGCAGAATCTGTGGATATGTTTTTGAATGTCAAAAATTTGACGTGTTTTTATTTTATATGTTTATTTTAGGCGGGTTTTAAAATTTGCATTGTGAGTTTTTGATATTTTTTTTACGCTTCGCGAGTTATCTACGTACCACTGGTTTTGAAGATAGATTTATTCAAGGATTCTTGCCATTTATCATTTCATATCATTTAATGAAAGTATGTCCTAGGCGAAATGTAGGTCCTTGGATAAATTTGGCAGTAAATTAATTAATAAACCGGCCCTGAGTCGAAAACACGAAAAAAACTTCAAAGCGAAAAAATGTTTCTTTATTTGGGGCTCACAAAAAACATGGAACAAAAATTGTAGCAATTGAGCAGAAGTTTCGATCCTTTCAAGGAAATTCATAAATACCCTGTATAGAATATCGTCCCACTCCATGCAGAGGGGCGAATGTGGAAAAATCGATTTTCGGGTTCTGTTTGAAGGTTTTTTCGCGGGGAATTCGAATTCGAAGAGAGCGGGACGATCTGACCAACCAGAAAGGAGTTATTTGGGGAGAAAGAGGAGAGAGTATGAGGCGAATGTAGATCTCGTACCGCCAGAAGGGCGCATGTGGCTGTTTTAGAGGTTCCGCCTAACCCAGGAACCACAGGTTTGTGTCTTTTTGCATGTTTTTGAAAACTAGGAAAGTAGTAAGAACAAAAACTACGCTTGAAACAAAGAATATCGCTACAAAAAAATGCGATTTCCCAAAACCTGCATTTTCCACATATGCCCTTCTGCCTGGACTGGGACGATATCTTCCAGATAGAGTTTCAATAATCAAGTAGTTATTCAACACCAAAGCTGACCTAAAGCGAGGGGCTCAATTGGATTCGCTTTCCCTTCCATTGACGACAATTCGATAGGACGACTAGATCGGCTGTAAAGGTAACGTTGACTTTAGTTAGCCCCTGACTGGAGGCATTTCCCGACTCCGACGATCGCCGAGCGGAAATTGTCGCAGCCGTTTTAAACTCGGCATTCGACGTCCGTCGTTTTGGGAGGTGTTTAATTAAACTCTTCTCTTCAACGTCGCATTAGACTCAAAGAGGCGTTGGTGGGCGTCAAGCCTGGGCCCCACCTCGAGCCATCAGGTTGAACAGCATCCCTTTGGGGGCAGGAGAGATAAAGAGGGGCGGAAAGCGATCGCCGTCCCGACTGAATAGCGACATAAATTGGTTTGCGTCAGTTGATTTTCGACCCTCTGGCGATGGGGGGGGGGGGTAGCGAGTAGAAGTTTGGTAATAATTGAACATCGTCGAGTAACGTGGGCGCGTCAGGCGGGCGGGCCAAAATTCGAAATTTCCCTCGCCTTATGAATCTACGCCAACTCCCCGCTTTATCTATCTCTTTTCAGCTTTTGACGTTTCACTTATTTAGCTGAATCCTCTTCAGGTCGCACGGGCTGGTCCCGGTCGGATTGCGCTTGTCGCTGTAACTGAATGAGCTCGTCCGGCCTCCCCGACTGTAATGAGCTTATTATTCGGCGGAATCGCTTTTAGCCCAGACCGGCGACGAAATAGGCACGAAACACAATGTTACCGAGGGGGATGGAGTCTGAATTACAAACTGTATGGCAGAGGTCAGGGAATAGCTGGAATATGCGCACCCATACCTATACTTACTCCGATTTCAACTGTCTGTTCGACAGTAAGGTCAGTGACACCCTGTTCGTTGGAAGGAACCGATTGTTAACCTGACGAACAAGCCACCGGAAGAGAATCAATTGGTAAATTATTTCCAATAATGTACCAATGTACCTAATCGGTCAGGAAAATTTTTTTACAACACCCCTCGACAATGTTTTCTTTCACGTTTCAGAGGTTCTGGAACACGAATATACAATAAAATTTTTTTTCCGTCCGCCGTACGCCGTCTGCAGCAAAACGCATGGAAGGAGTTGTCCGATTTCAAAAAAAAACCAAAATTTAGCAAATGTATTCTAGTTGAACATTTTGAGTAAGAGAATCCGCTCAATTCACTCTAAAGTTGTCAAAAACGCTCAAATGTAAAAAAAGTCATAATTTCAAAGACAGTTTTTTTGGGTTTTGGACCCCTTAACATTTTTTTATCGGATTCCCCAGACAATATGCACCAAGTTAGAGCAAACCACAACTTCTAAGACCAACCGCGTCAAAATCGGTCCAGTGGTTTGATACGATGTGGTGGCCCAAAATTTTGACCAAATTTTGTGGACACGACATCGTATTGAACCGCTGATCCGATTTTGATGATACTGGTCCTAAAAGTTGTGGTTTGCTCTAACTTGGTGCATATTGTCCGGGCAATCCGATCGGAAAAGGTTAAGGGGTCCAATTTGGCATAATTCGGTTACTTATATTTTTGAAAAAACGCAAAATTCAATTTTAAAGGTGATGCCGTGCGTTTAGAATTTCTTGAGTATTTTTCCCGGGTTTCTCACTTGATTTACCTTAGGATAGGAGGTTTTATCCGAACATTTTTGGAAATTTTGTGTTTTTATCGGTTTGGCTCGTATTTTTGACGCGATTTCTCATTTTTTGCGTTTTTACAACTAGTTTCCAACAAATCTCTCTCCTCGACATTTTTTCTTAGTCCGCTAAAAACCGCCGTTTTTGGAATTTTTGTGTTTTCGATCTTAACTCACTAAAATGCCTATAGCTCCGTCGATTTTCGAGTAATCCCAAATCTGAGAATACCGTTTTAAGGCTCGCAAACTTTTCCTATTAGAATAGTGCAATATCCAACTTATTTTCCGAGAGCAATACTGAAACATGATGCCAGAGTAGTCTTCATGACTGAATGTATTCGGCATGAAGCGAACGATCAAAATAGGTAGGGGAGAACGAGGTGAAAATGTTCATACAAAAAAGTGGTCACTGGGCCGTTCACCACCTGGCGTACATAATTACAAGAATTATGTTGGGTGTCTCTACCTCGGATTAAATTTAATAATGAAACTGTTTAGGTTGGTTTTTATCAGTTTTTCGGAAGCAACCATCCTGGGGGAGCTTGTAATCATGCTGACCACTTTTTCCATCCCAGGAAAATGGACGTTTCCAATGAAAAATTGAATTTTTAGAAAGAAGCCCAACCCCAACTTTAGAATCACGAAGTTTTTTTTGGCTGGAACACTGGTCGTTTTTGGAAACATTGCGAGTAGATTTCAGTTTGTTCGATCAAGCGTTACTTCTTCATAAATTAGCATCCCTTCGTGGCTGTAAAAAACACTCGGTTTCGGATGAAGTTTGAAGATTTTAGAACCTCCCGAAACAGGGCTAACTTCCGGAACACCCTGTACGAAAATCCATTTGAGAAATTAACTTCTTGAATGCAATCAAGGCCACTTTATCCAGGGAAGCAATAAAATCTTACACCATCTCACCCGCTTTCACTTGTCAAGGCCTAAATGCGGAAGAAAGTGGCCCAATAGAAGGGAAAGGGGAAGGTTTGTAATAGGGTAATTCTCATGCATAGAGGAAAACTTCTCAAGTTTCAGGGCTCAGGGCTCGTTCCTTTTAAAGCAAAACTGTGTAATTACTAGAGGCAGTAGAGGCCCAGGGGGAGGGGAACAACGGCGGGGAAGTTTCTGTATTTGGTTCGGCTATTGCGATGCGACAGAGGGAGAAACTCCGTCTGGATCCAGTGTTGCCAGGTATAAAAAACAAAATTCCCATACCTAAACGGTATTTTTCGGCATACCTTGGTCAGTTTCTGCAGAATCACTAGGTTTACTTTCTGCTTATAGTTTTTTAGTCCTCTATTCCTGAGAACTGTCGATACCTAAACTGGGTGTTCAGACTCAAGATTTCCTGGGAGGGAGAGTCGGTTCTTTAGCTCTTTTTCTACAATTTATGTTCGATAAAATGTTTTGTGTGCCCTAGGAAACTTTTATCCTTTGAAGATTATTTTGTACTTCCGAATTAGACCCAGTAAAATGGCCATTAGTCCCTCAAATTTGGAAGTCATTGAAAAAATAAGGAAAGGCCAATAAATTCTCTATAGCCTTACGGTATTTGCAGCTTTAACGTAAATTAGATAAGCAGAAAACAGGATCAAAATTGAGAATAGCTCAATTTTTTTAAATATTACCATTTTTTATCGTGCGTTTAAGGTGAGGAATAGAAAGAAAAATCATGCGCTTGTTCCAAGAAAAACTGGCTCAAAATTTCAGCTTTCCAACGGTATAGTCATTTTTCAAGTTACTCCCAAATTTTAGGGAATTATAGCGATTTCACTGAAACTAAGCCGAAAACACGAAAAAACCTCCAAATCAAAAAAATTGTACTTTCCTCGGGCTCACAACAAATCTTATAGAGAAATTGTAGTAAATGAGCTGAAGAATCGATCCTTCCAAGTAGGACTCCTACTGTGAACACCCTGTAAATTTGTACTGTTCGAAACTAGATCAAAGCTTGAATAACAGCCTGTATAAAGCCACAAAATGTATAAAAGGTATACCTTACGCATTATTGAGCTTGACGAGAACCCACAAAAGAACAGGCCTACCTAGGCTCCAAAATTTCCCCGCTGGAGAAAAACCGGCGCTATTGTATAGGAAAAGTTATAAAATTTTCCCCAAACATCGGGAAACTTGCTATTTCTGGCCAGTCTGCGGCTTGTAAGTTAGGAGCAGGAGGAAGGGAAGAATTTGCTAAGGAGAAAAGTTTGCATTGACTGAGTGGAGGGGGGCTGAGAGTAAGAAACGATTTACTGTGGGGGAAAAGGGTTCTACCCCAGCCATCCCATTCTTGATAGAGAAAAGGACATCCCCAACCTCTGAGATTCCACCCTTTTCATACAAAATGGAGAAAGAACTGAGACCAAAGGGTCAGACGGGGACGGGGTCCTTCTTTTCTCATTAGTATAATAAAAATATTTTTGTGTCCCTCTCTCTTTTTAGTCGACTAGGCAGAGCCTCCCTTTGAAAAAACTCTTTCGGAAAAAAAGTAGAAAAATGAACTTTTGAGTTTCCTCTCAAACCGCGACCCCGGGAAAGGGGAAATAATGTTATTCACCAAACTTCCTGCTAAAGGAAAACTATTTTATCATAATAATCGTATTTACGGGCAAAGAGAGTTGGATAGTAAGCAGAAAATCTGTATCGCATAATATTTAATGAAATCCGCTCACTTCCTCTAGTTCCAATTGGACAAGATCTTTGAATCGAATTCGGGATTCATACTTTATTTATTTTGAACGGTGGAAAAGTCGGGGATTTTCAAAAATTTTCATTATGCACATAAATTATTACATATGGCCGACCATCTTGTTTGCTGATCAGAAATGGATAAACCAAGAATCGCCCAACACGATGTAATAGTTTCAATTCGAAGAAAACTCCCGCTTTTAACCTTCCTCGAAATAACCGCCCTAGCCGGTTCTTTCTAAACATCCACCAAAAACTCCAATAACTATCAAATCTAACCAACTTTAAATATACAAAAACAACAAGTGCATAGTTTTCGCGATCGTTCTTTACCTTCTTTAACGCCACCTTCCTGCCTGAGCACGATGTTCTTCAAGTCTTCCCGTTTCCAAGAGACCCTCGGCTCGGGCATCCCAGTGGCGCGACACTTGACACGGACGTTGCCCCCTTCGGTAGCTACGTGGTCATCCCCGCCATCCTCATTCAGGATATCTGGCGGTATCGTCACCTCCAGGTATCCCATCTGCAATCAACTACAAAATCTGAAGCAAACTTCTTCAAAGAAAAAAAAAAAAGATTGTAACAAATAATAAAACCGATTCTAAAAAGACGCATAAAATCTAAAAGTAAAAAATAAAAAGACGAAATAATTATTAGAGCGATTTTCTAAATGTTCATTTTCTAAACTTAACTTGAACATAAAACTTTGAAGTCGGTGCTTTTTTATTTTAGGGTAGTCTTCAGATGAAGGCACCAACCTCAAATTTGACATTTATAGCCTCAAAAGTGTTCACAATACTAACGATTTGTGTCAAAAATTTACATTCGAAAAACGGTAGTATTGTGTGTTATTTATGCACCACTGGTTTTTATTTCCAACTTTTCAGTTGCGTTAGACAATAAAAACAATCTATCAAATGCAAAATTTCAGAGAAAGATATTTTTTCGGGATTTTTTCTACATTTTTGGTTGTAGTATTTCTGGTAACAACACCAATAGATATTAGCTAATTATAAAGGAGTGAAAAAACAGTGGTAAAAAAGTTACAATACCTTTGTACCCAAATTATATGGCAAAATGCATCTAGCCTCTCACCTGACTCCTCATGGGGTCTGTGTTGATTTGGCACATATAAGTACCGCTGTCGTTCTTCTGTACGTTTGACACCTTGAGCTTCCACGTGTTGTGGCCATTGTGAGTGACGGAGAGGCGGTTGTTATGGGCTACCAAATGAGTATGGATGGCGAGGATGGCCTTCGAGTCAGATTTGATCCAGGCGACCTGCGGACAGATTCATATAATTTGTTTTGAATGCGGAATTGATTTTCAAATTGATATAAAACTAAAATAAATTGAAAGTATTTATGCAGAAAATTTATGTATTTATGCATTTTCAGGACTAGTTTCATCAAAATCGGATCAGTGGTTCAATACGATGTCGTGGCCACAAAATTTTGATCCGATTTTGACGCGGTTGGTCCTGAAAGTTGTGGTTTGCTCCAACTTGATGCATATTGACCGGGGAATCTGATGGGAAAAGGTTAAGGGGTCCAAATCGGCATTAATATGGTCCATTTTTGAAAAAAAAAAAAACACAACAACTCAATTTTGAATGTGATGTCGTGGGTTTAGGACTTTTTGAGTAATTTTCCCGGGTTTCTCGCTTGATTTACCGTAAGATAGGGGTTTTTGGATGAGGAATAATGTCCTCAAAATTGTGAAAAACTACCCAAAATTTTAACATGTGAGTTTTATTGGATTAAATATTTGTAAATATCGATTCATAGTGGAATATGTCAAAACATGTGAAATGCAAGTGGGCTTAAACGGTTCAGAAAATGCCAATATGAACACGTCTACTTGAAAAACATCGGTACATTGCCTAGAAAAGAATGTGTAAAAAAATACGGATCCGATCCCTATTCATAACCTACACATGTAATGAGGGCACAGACTTCAAAGTTAGATGTTCAAGTGAGTTGTCCGTGGAAGAGCTATTCAGTTGAAAAGGTCCTGCGATTAGTATAGTTCCTTTACCATTCCAAAAATTTCTGTCATAATCTTTTTTTCTTTCATTTGCATTTTTATTTATTAGTTTTTAACTTCTTTTCAAGCTGGGAGTCGGTTTTATTTTTGTTGAAAATTTTCTTAACCATATTTTGATGAAAATAGTCCACAGAAAATAATGGTTTGTCTTTATTTTGGAAAAATAGGTTTCTGAAAACAGAAAGAAGGATATGATGAATGGAACTTCATGTTTCCCCAGGAATTTTTCCCAGAAAAACTTCATAATACGGTTATTCGACCTAATTTTCCAACTATACTTGCTTTCTCTCGAATGACTCGTAAAACGGACCAAGAGACGTATAATATCTTCGATTTCGCCACTTCGATTGGCCATATTGATGGAAGTATTGCATTACACGGTCGACAATAGAGACATGATCTAACTTCAACGATTCTTGCGTCCACAGGAGCCGCCGAGGGAAGTGTGGCAATTTTCTGTTCTAGTTCGCCGCGTTGAAAGCGAGAGGAAGAAGAAAAGTCAAAAGTTGCTCATTGTGGCGTCAGCTACGAGCAGATGGAAACCCGGAATCGGATTTGGTGCGCCCCACCGGGAGCGGAAAATGGGCGCAAGGAAGGAAGAACCCTTTAGGGAAGCATTTGATGTCGTTACAATGGACGCAATCAGGAGCTCCAATTCGAGGGCGGGAGGGGCAAGGGGCCAGGGGAAACACGTATGTGCCAGTGTAAACAGGGTTAAAGATTTCGGGTAAAGGGGTGGCTCTACTACGTGACAGGCTCGCTTTCACAGAAGAAACTCTGACGACGGCCGTCTTCTACACGCCCCTCTACCTATCGTCCCTTTCCCTCTATTTTGAGATCTCGAAAGAAGGGAAACGTTTTTGTGGCGCAAAAAGGGAGAAGGGTTCGAGATTCGATGTCTCCGAGGATCCTTTACGGCAAAAACTTCATTCGGAATCTTCCAATAATATGAGAGTTTCTCGTCGACCCTGAAGGGGCTTCCAATAAATAAGCTCCATATTACTATGGTGGAGGGTCGCCGTAATGAAAAATCTTTCCTCGCTCTTACGTTTGCAATTCAGCGGTAACACATTTCGACAGTATTGCACGAAGAAAAATGTATATAGGGTCCACTTTTTGCATGCAGGAACATCACAATCCGTTGAAAGGCGAACTGTTAACAAACCCACGTGATACGGAATTTGTTCCGAATGCTGAAGCTCCATGGACCTCGGAATCTCGAAAATTTGTACCAAACCGGTGCACAACTCTCCACCGAATGCTGATGAAAAGTCGAGGCTGCGGAAAAAGGGGTTTGATCGGATACATTTTTGTACTGCCGAAAGTCCCATTCTTCAATTTTGAATAGGTAGGGTGAAAGCACCGGCCATTGGCCACCAACCCCCAGTTATTGGCCATATATTTTTTAAACTTCGTTTTCTAAAACACTGTAGCCTCTCAGGCCGGGATTTCAACTTTCCGTCATTTATCCATAATCCAGGAGATCGAGGTAAAAAATTGATCATTATTACCTGTCTAAATCGTCCAGAAACGGGTAAAACACTGTAGTCAGTTAACCTGTTTCCTTCATTAAGCTTATTTCTTACAAAACCCGTTAGCAAACATCGCCTTAGCCATGAAGGGTTTTGATGGATACCTATAATCCTATTTTCTCTCGCTGTTTTTGTCGTAAGGCAATCTGGGGTTACTTACTTACGCACTTAACTAGTTATTGGATTTTTCAATGCATAATAATGATATGAATTTTGTGGCCACAACATCGTATCAAACCACTGATCCGATTTTGATGAAACTAGTCCTAAATGTTGTGGTTTGCTCCAACTCGGTGCATATTGTTCGGGTAATCCGATCGGAAAAGGTTAAGAGGTCCAACTTGGCATAGTTAGGGTATATTTTTGAAAAACGCCTTAACTCAATTTTGAAGGTGATGCCGTGGGTTTAGAATTTTTCGAGTATTTTTCCCTGGTTCCTACCTTGATTTACCATAGGATAGGGCGTTTTTTCCGAAAATGTTTAAAAATTTATTTTTAGTAATCAGTTTGGCTTGAGAAATTTTACCACGATTTCTCCTTTATCGCGTTTTTGCCAATTTAAGGAGATTCTACTGAACCGATTTCGAATTTTTTGAGCTTGTTGGATTCCTTGAAGGTTTTTACACATTTTTCACTACCTATAAGTCAAAATTAGTTGAGTTTTAGTGATTGAAAACTGGTTTGACGACTAATAACATCAGGTGGTTCTAGGTAGATAGCAGTGGTGGTCGCAGATTTCAGAGAGCACATGTGGCGTTTTTTAGGTTTTGAACGACTTCTAGCGGATTTTGGGGGAACTAAGTAGTTCAGCGCACGGAGCGTGAGATTTTACATAAAAATATGTATCGAACTCATTTTCGCCAAAATGTTGGATAGCGCATGCTAGAAATTAAGCGACGAAACGTAAAATCTTCGGGTGGCCAATAACTCATACATCAGTGGCCAATAATAGAAACATGAGGCCAATACTTGGTACAAACGACTTATGCAAGAAACTTGAAAAACCAATAATTTGAACCAAAAATTGGCATGGGATCACATTCCTGACATTTTCACTCCTCCAAAAATCAAAAAAACAACCCAAAAGAATTTAATTCGAGTACATTACAGCGAGAAACACCCTCAAATGTCCAATAACTGGTGCTCTTACCCTGTACCTAGTTATTCCCTTAGCCTGGACAAAGTTTAACGATGTTATGGAACAGGATCGCGTTTTCAGACTTGTGACCGTGTCAGGACAATCACTATGAAGGACGACGGGGGTCAAGTAGCGAAATACTCATCGCCAGGACGACGAAGACCTCGGGGAAGTTGAACTTTCATCCTTTCTGGGCAAGTAGGGTCGGATCCAGTTAACGGCAGGAAAGCGGCAGAAAGGAGAGGCGCAGGACACGGTTCCCTTGCAGCCGCCTTCTTAGGCCCTGATAAGACGATGAATGTGGTGGAATCATCGATAAGGAGAGAAGCGCCCCTGCACTACTTCCCAAGGTTCGCAGGCTCCGGTTATATTTATGGATTATCTCGCCAGTTCGCCCTCGTAGCTCATTTTCTCCCGTCTACTTGAGACTGTTTCGAACAGTCCCCGAATGTCACTGTCCGCAGTAGGTAAGAATATCTAATTTTCTACTTTCTATATTAAAAAATATGAAATAATTGGCCAGATGCCGACTCACAGCCTAGGCATGAGGAGAACGAGGGGTTGGTACAGAACCGAAGTCAAATAAGGCTACCTATGCTAATCCTTCGTTGATATTATATCTTCGCCAATTACCATGGTGATACAGGGTTAAACTTTCGATAGTCATAAATGCATCAAGTAGATTGTTCTACAATGTAGAATCTCATGTCATTTCCAACAAACCTCTTCCTTTCTGACATTTTTCTTAGTCCGCAAGAAAACCCGCAGTTTGTGGAATTGTCGTATTTTCCAACTTAACTCACTCAAACGGCCAAAGCTTCTCAAATTTCTAAGTTAACTCAAATCTATGGACACCGTTGCAATGCTTGAGATCCTATGGCTTCGATACAATTGACATGTAGAGGTGCCCCATGCCTATACCTTAGGCTCCTGGAACAAACCCATGCCAAAACGTCCGGCTCAGGATTGTTCTCTTCTTCATCTTTTCTCTGCCTTCTCCTTCTTCTTCTCCTCCTCCTCCTCCTTCTTCTTCTTCTTCTTCTTTTCCTTCTCCTGCTTCACTTCTCTGAATTTCCAATTTCCAAATTTCCAAACATAACATCTTTTTGAACTTCCCGATAGCCAGTTTCGAAGTCGATGGCCATCTTCATTCATACCAACGTCAAAACCATCGATCGCTCGTCCTCTGACCCCATCTCATCCCCATTCTATAGCGTTAGAACGGATCTCCAGTAGTTAGTTATGCTAATGACTTCAAGTGTTCCGGGAAACGTTTGGCCCTCCCAAGATTGGGGTTTGTAGGCTACCCTAACTGAATTTTAGTTGGCTTAAACCGGCGAAGTGTGGACGAGCTGAGGAGAGGGGTCATTCTCCAACTCCTACGTGGATCTTGAGGCCAATTTCCAAAACTTGACTTGATCATCCAACTACTCCTTCCGCAAGGATCAGGACCTTCTCTTTGAGGAGCCTTCCTTCTCACCAGTCCTCCGTCTATTCTCTTGAAGCTCTTTCCCGCTTAATTAGGAGAGTCTATGATTAATTGAAGCCGCTTTTCCGACAGGAAATACCTAATAATTGTCTTAAATTCCAAGCTAGGTAGGTAAATAAATAGGTAATTATCATAGTACCAGCCGGTCAGAAAAAAATTTCTAAAATCACCTGGATACTCGTCTCTTTTGAAAAGTGGTGTGCAGATAACACAGAATTATTTTCATATTCCAAGTTTTCGAACCGAAGAAATTTGATTTTCACTGATTTCAGGGCTAAAATTATCAAAAATGTCGAAAACGTTATCAGAATACGCCTAGTCCCTAGTCGAAAGTTCGAGATCAACGTCAACTTCGACATCAACGTCAACTTCGAGATCAAAGTCAACTTCGAGATCAAAGTCAACTTCGACATCAACGTCAACTTCGAGATCAAAATCAACTCCGAGATCAAAGTCAACTTCGAGATCAAAGTCAACTCCGAGATCAAAGTCAACTTCGAGATCAAAGTCAACTTCGACATCAACGTCAACTTCGAGATCAAAATCAACTCCGAGATCAAAGTCAACTTCGAGATCAAAGTCAACTTCGAGATCAAAGTCAACTCCGAGATCAAAATCAACTCCGAGATCAAAATCAACTCCGAGATCAAAGTCAACTCCGAGATCAAAGTCAACTTCGAGTTCAAAATCAACTTCGAGATCAAAGTCAACTCCGAGATCAAAATCAACTCCGAGATCAAAATCAACTCCGAGATCAAAGTCAACTCCGAGATCAAAGTCAACTCCGAGATCAAAGTCAACTTCGAGATCAAAGTCAACACCGAGATCAAAATCAACTCCGAGATCAAAGTCAACTTCGAGTTCAAAATCAACTTCGAGATCAAACTCAACTCGAGATCAAAGTCAACTCCGAAATCAAAATCAACTCCGAGATCAAAGTCAACTTCGAGATCAAAATCAACTCCGAGATCAAAATCAACTCCGAGATCAAAGTCAACTTCGAGTTCAAAATCAACTTCGAGATCAAAGTCAACTCCGAGATCAAAATCAACTCCGAGATCAAAATCAACTCCGAGATCAAAGTCAACTCCGAGATCAAAGTCAACTTCGAGATCAAAGTCAACTTCGAGATCAAACTCAACTCGAGATCAAACTCAACTCGAGATCAAACTCAACTTCGAGATCAAAGTCAACTCCGAGATCAAAGTCAACTTCGAGATCAAAGTCAACTCCAAGATCAAAATCAACTCCGAGATCAAAGTCAACTTCGAGATCAAAGTCAACTTCGAGATCAAAGTCAACTTCGAGATCAAAGTCAACTTCGACATCAACGTCAACTTCGAGATCAAAGTCAACTTCGAGATCAAACTCAACTTCGAGATCAAAGTCAACTTCGAGATCAAAGTCAACTTCGAGATCAAACTCAACTTCGATTTCAAATTCAACTTCGAGATCAAAATCAACTCCGAGATCAAAATCAACTTCGAGATGACGCTGCTTGAAATCAATCTTTACATAACTGGTGCAAAAATTCGAGTTTCTTTTATACAAAACAGTCAAAATATGATCAAATTGTGTCAAAAATGTACGTTTCAAAATATGGAAGTATTGTGTGTTATCTACGCACCACTGGTTGTAAATCACCACAGACGGAGACACCTGTTCGGAAAGTAAAAGTTGTTTCTCAAGATCCGTTATAATTCTCGATTTTAGGACGATTCCTATACTTCTCAGAGTAAATACTCTGTAAATGTGGAAGTAATGAACCGATTTGACTGTTCTTGGTCCAATAGCATTATGTGATTTTTGTTAGAAATCGGTTATTTTCAAGCAGATAGTAAATAGCCCCGCACCTTCGAAGTCAAGTGGCTGTCGAGAATGGCGCAGGGATTTGAATCAGTGGCGAAATTCGAAATGTCAACGGGAAACGGCATGAGCTGCGGTCTTGAATCGTCCAGGTCAAGAGAGGCACTTGACTGCTGAGCTCATCCACGATGGCGCACACTGCAGTTGATAATTCACCGGACAAGTGGGACTCACACCGAAGGCTCACGATCGCTCACTCTCACGCACCGGACCGGCTATAGCGACCTCTCACTCGCTCCCATTTACAATTTAACCGCGTGAATCACTCGCACGCATTCAGCCGCCCTATGCCTCCTGAATTTTTGCGTTTCAAAAATTTTGAAATGTGGGGAGTGAAAACCCAGGTTTTATTTAGTCTTTTTTCGAGAAAAAATGTCGTCTCTGCCCCTTCTGATTCACATATACTAGTGGTTTACAGTCATCAAAGATTTTTGACTCGGCTCATGACACGAAAACCAAAATTGAGGCATTGCCGATTTCGAGGGACAAGCTGGAATTTACTGCTCAAGAAATTGAGAGAAATTTCATAATAGCAGTGGCTTCCCCTAACATTAAGATTTTGTAAATAAACGAAACCAGTGGTGCGTAGATAACACGCAATACTTCCATATTTTGAAACGTAAAAATGTGACACCTTTTGATCATATTCCGTCTGTCCGTCTGTGGTCATTTACAAAAATGACCATAACTCCCTCAATTCTCAACCTTTTTCCAAATTTCTTGAACTGAAATGTTCGTCTCGGCAAGACCTAACACTCTGTTTAATCGGAATTTGAATAACTCACAGAACTTCCGATATATTTGCATTTTTAGTGTTTTCTATTTTATTTTTTCCGGCCACAAAAATGAACCGATTTGGGCGTTCTTGGTCTTAAAATCTTGGTATTACCTTGCAATACATGTGGATATTTTTTTATATTCCCATAATGTGGCGTACTTTTATTTTGAGCGAATTTTGAAATTTGAATAGTGAGTTTTTTGACCAAAACACCCTTGAAAGCAGTCAAAATATGATCAAATTGTGTCACAATTTTACGTTTCAAAAAATGGAAGTTTTGTGTGTTACAAAATGGAAGTTTTGTGTCAAAGCCATGCAACCATTATGTACGCACCACTGGTTTCGAGAAAAAATGTCGTCTTTGCCCCTTATGATTCGAATACATTAATGGATGGAATTTTTGCCAAAATCCGATTAGTTGTGCTATACCAACCTTATAACTGCCAAGATGATTGACGACGCACGTAAAACTGACGTCCCTCCCTTGTGTGACCGTGTGGTTCTCAAGTTCTTCGAGAAATTCTGGCTCGTATTCCGTCTGTGCTTGTCCTGGAACAGAAAACCATCCGTAGATGTTAACCTGGTTCAGCATGCTCTTCACGCTGCAATTGCATCCCATGCAAAATTTGAGGAAACGTCGTACTTTGGATTAGCACGATATATTATGTCGTGCCTTCCAACGGAACATAAACATTAACCCGAAAGTAGCGCACACGTTAACACCCGATAGTTATAACCTAACTTAACCAACGTTGGCGTTCTGACATAGTTTGGGTTGTGTTCGTGTTATCGAGTGGGTTACTTAGGAAGGTAAGCCTATATCGAGCTGGTGGCCCTGGGGGCAATGCCCCCGAATCTTCCTTTTTCCAAGGCCCTAATTACTGTCACCATGTCCGAGGCCTTGGTTTTCCAGTACTCCGGTGGTACTTACGTGTTTTAGGTACTTAGGTACTTAGCCGACGATTTTGCCGCAGCTGATCAATCGGAGGAAAGTCGCGGAGCCGGTCGAAAAAGGCGAGCAGGAAACCCATCGAGTCCGGCGGGGCGGCACCCGCTCCGCCCTTAATGCCGCTCTCCCGGCTCGCTCGCTTCATCCCCGCTCTTCACGCGCCCGGCTTCATCTTCCGCGCTCATCTTGTGTTCTAATCCTCGAGAGCGGCTTGTACAAACACTTCTTCAGGGGCGGGAGCCGCATCGGCGGGGTAATCCGTGATGCGTCCCGCGGGCCCCGTCTTCATCGCAAGAGCTGAAATATCCCTCTATCTTTAAGGCTCCCTCAGCCGCCGTCCGGCTCGTGTAAAAGGCGGAGATGTCTTAAGGAGATGTTACCTGAGCGATAGCTACCTTTTTCTGTAATCCTGACTCCTGTTGAATTTGGGATCATAAACAGAAATCGGGTTTAGATTGGTTTGAAAATTTTTCTAATAATATTTTGGTTCATTTTTCTTAAGAAATGAACCTTTGTAATCGGTCGGGAAAACTTTTTTCCAACACCCCCTGAAAATTTGTTGTTTTACGTTTCAAGAAGTGTAGAATCCGAATCTGCAATAAAATTTTTTGTCCGTCCGCCGTCCGTCGTCCGCCGTCCGGGGTTTTTCAGGGGGAAGGAGCTATTGAAAATTTTTGAAATTTTTACCAAAACCCAAGTTTTGTATCTAGTCCTAACATCTCGACACAACCCTACCTTCATTTTAAGGCCAGTAAAACAGTGTTGAAGTGAGAAAAAATTTGTGCTTTTCAGGAAAAGTGCAACATAGGCATGTGAGGCATCATTTTCTATAGATTTTTCTATGCCGAATCGAATGAGACCATCGCCACGCCGGTAGCTTCAACCATTTAGGAGTTATTGCAGTTTTAATGAGACGTTTTTGAGTTTTCTAAAATTTCTACATTTCTTAATAACTCGAAAACTACTCGAGCCACGAAATTCGTTTTCCACTCGTTGGAATCCCCGCAAAAACGTCTGTCCTCCCGATATCTTCAATTTAAAGAATTTGGTAGCATTAAACAAATCAGCAAAACAAAAACCGGAAAAATTTGAGGATTTGACCTCGGTTCTTAGATACGGTTGATTGATCTACTCACGACCACTAGCCTATGACACCAACAAGGTGACGCACTCACACTAGACCAGTTGCGCTTGGCAACATGAGAGCGAGTCAAGCTTTAACAATGGTCCTGAGGCATTCTTGAGGCATTTTTACTTCCATATTTACAGAGTAAATGGAAGTATTGGAATCGTCCTAAAATCGAGAATCGGAACGGAGCTTCAGAAAAAACTTTTTCTCATACACATTTACTCAGAATCACTTTCTGAACAAGTGTCCGTGTGTCCGTTAGTCCGTCTGTGGGCATTTACAAAAATGACCATAACTCCCTCAATTCTCAACCTTTTTTCAAATTTATTAAACTGAAATGTTTGTCTCTGGAAGACCTAACACCCTGTTCAATCGGAATTTAGATAACGCACAGTACTTCCGATGTATTTGCATTTTTAGTGTTTTCTATTTTATTTTTTTCCGGCCACAAAAATGGACCGATTTGAGCGTTCTTGGTCTTAAAATCTTTGTTCTACCTTGCAGAATATGTGGATATTTTTTATATTCCAAAAATGTAACGTTTTACCATTTTGGGGAAATTTTAAAATTTGCATGGTGAGTTTTTTGATATTTTTAACCTAAACACCCTTAAAAGCAGTCAAAATATCGTCGGCACCACGCCATAACCGCGAAACTGCTCAGTAATAATGAGAAGTTTCGCGGTTATGGCGTGGTGCCGACGATATGATCAAATCGTGGCACACTTTTACGTTTCAAAATATGGAAGTATTGTGTGTTATCTACGCACCACTGGTTTACAAAATATGGCTCTAAATTTATTCTCCGTGCAAAATATGGTAAATCCAACGTCCCCCATGTCAACTCAGCCGTTCGAATCCTGGCGAATCTATTTGAGGAATGCGCTTTGCATCCGTGGGACGGAAACGCGGATCTAGACTAGATGAAAATGAAACTGCTGTTAATTAGATTTCTCCATCTTTCTGGAACAGTGGAATCTTGAATAATTCCTCGGCGCGTTTCCGCCGCGGAACTCGACTCAGAAACTGGCGAGCCCTTTTCCGCTTTATCTTCCCGAGCTTTTCCACTCGAGGAGTTGTTAAACTTGGGATATCTATTTGGTAAACTGAGACACTTCCGAGTCAATGCGTTCATTTTCATACAACAAATGGGCGCGATATAAAATAGGTCGGGTTTATCTACGTCCGATTATACCTTTGAGCCATATTCTCTCGACCGCTCAATTGCACAATAAATGCGTAGGTGAAGCTGCTCAAGCTGCAGAAATGCAATGAATGGAGCTGATTTTAAATTTAGAAAATTATATTTTATATTCGCTTCTGTATTTACAGAGTAAATGGGGCTATTGTCATCGTCCTAAAATCGACAATGGGAAAGGAGGTTCAGGAACAACTTTTACTTATAAGTATAAATCGATAATTTAAAGCACGAAGGGCATATGTCCCAAAATGTCAATTTTGAGATTTTGGTACCGAAAGAATCTACTCATCAGGACCCATCGATCGCTCCAAGAATCATGGTCCTTTTATCTGTTTTTGGGGCCAAAAAACGATATAATAGAAAAACGACAAATATTTAAAGAACGTTTATCTTGGAAGTGTTAAGTCCTACCAAAGTTCTGGTTAAGCTCGGTTGTAGATCTTGGCCAGACCAACATTTTTTATCTAGCGAATTTTTTTATGGAATTGAAGACTATGGGAGAAATCTTCATTTTTGTAAATTGATCAAAAACTTATTTTGTATTTTTTTCATTAGGTATGCCATTTTTGGACATATGCCCTTTGTGCTTTGGAAATCGAAATACACTTTTACTCATAATCACTTTCTTAACAAGTGTCTGTTTGCGGTGATTTACAAAAATGGCCATAACTTCCTCAATTCTCAACCTTTTTTCAAATTTTTTAAAGTGGGACGTGGGGGGAATTATCGATGAGAACAGCCTCCGAAGTAGTCAAAGTGAGAAAAATTTGAGTCAAAAGTGTTCGTATAACAATATGGTATGCTATATGGTAAGTCGTCGCTTAATTTCTAACATGTTCAACTTTTCCCAACTTTACAGGAGAGCCAAAAAAACGTGTTCCGGCCGCAAAAATCAACGGATTTGAGCGTACTTGGTCTTAAAATCTTTGTTTTACCTTGCTGAATATGTGAATATTTCCATATTCCGATAACTTGGTGCATATTGTCCGGGCAATCCGATCGGAAAAGGTTAAGGGGTCCTTTGGCATAGTTATAGCGTACTTTTGAAAAAAACGTAAAAACTCAATTTTGAAGGTGAGGCCGTGGGTTTAGAATTTTTTGAGTATTTTTCCCGGGTTCCTCGCTTGATTTATCATAGGATAGGGGGTTTTTCCGAAAATTTTATTTTTCAATCGGTTTGGCTCAAAATTTCCTGACGCGACTTCTTCTTTTTCGCGTTTTTGCCAATTTGATGAGATTCTACCGAACCGATTTTGAATTTTTTAAGATTTTTGGATTCCTTGAAGGTTTTTACACATTTTTCACTACCTATAAGTCAAAATTATGGGGTTTGGTGATTGAAAAATTGTTTGACGACTAATAACATCAGGTAGATAGCAGTGGTGGTCGCAGATTTCAGATAGCACGTGGCGTTTTTTGGGTTTTGAGCGACTTATAGCGGATTTTCGGAAAAACTGAGTAGTTCAGCGCACGGAGCGCGAGATTTTGCGTAAAAATATGTATCGAACTCGTTTTCGCCAAAATGAAGGATAGCATATCGACGATGAAACTGCAATACTGCCCAATTCAAAGCATCGTGTCTTTTGGGGGCGTCTGGGTTGCCTACTTCTCAAAACTTGGATTGGTGGCAACTTGGCAAATCACGCGTCCATAGATTGCATGGCAAACGAATTGGGCAGTATTGATTCTGCACCGTCGATATGTTAGAAATTAAGCCACGAAGTATTGTATGTTATCTACGCACCTCTGGTTGTCCTTTTAACTTAAATTTTAAATCTGTTGAAAATCCTGATTCCCTCCCCAGAGTTGCCCCAGTATAACCCCACTTGTACCACCTTCGATGAAATTGCCCCCGCGAAAAATGGTGTTTCGTACAATCACATCCCTTTAGAATCCCCGGTTGCGAATGCCAAAACAATATGTTACGGTAAATGGTTGTATTTCAGTGAGATGAGCCCGTAAATATCTTTGTAAAGGAAGGAGAAAGATAAGAAGCTACTTCCGAGGGAGGGCTATCTATCAAAACCTTTCGCCTTCTCAGATATAAAAGCTTCTTTTACCCTCTTGGATTCCTTCCTCGCAGGCACACCCCCTCTCATCCCCCACTCAACCATCCCCTCGCCCCTCACCCTCGCCCATTTGAGATATAAGCAGTCTCTAAGAACAACCCTTCTCAACCTCATCCTTCTCTTACAACACCTGTTGATCTCGTTGAAAAGTGGAATGAGGTATCAACCTCAGCTTTCAGCCGCGGCGTTGCTGAATGCAGAACAACAACATAACAATAACACGAAGCTCCTCATTAAGCTTCATCTTATTCATGATCTTATCTGCCACTACATCATCAGTCGTCGGCATTATGAAAACATGAAGAGGCGCGTTTCAAGTCGAAGAAAGTGTCAGAACGGTCTCACAGGAGCGATCTTGAATCTCTTGAAAATATGCAAATCCTTCAACTCATTTTTATTTCCATATTTACAGAGTAAATGGAAGTATTGGAATCGTCCTAAAATCGAGAATCGGAACGGAGCTTCAGAAAAAACTTTTTCATACACACAATTACTCAGAATCACTTCCCGAACAAGTGTCTGTGTGTCCGTCTGTCTGCCTCTGCCTGCGTCTGTGGTCATTTACAACCAGTGGTGCGTAGATAACACACAATACTTCCATATTTTGAAACGTAAAATTGAGGCACAATTTGATCATATTTTGACTGTTTTTAAGGTGGTGGCAGGAAGCAGTTACTCAACATCGTGACTTGGTGTAGCTTGAGCTTGAATTCGAGCGATTGAAGGATACGAAGTGAAGAACGATCGAAGGGTGTCATGTGTTTTCGGAAAATTTTACAGGCGAATGAAAAAATTGAGCTGTTCGATGAGCCTCGCTCGGGTCTGTTCGGTGGAACTCTTTGATTAGAGGCAGCAATTGGAGGCTAAATCGTAATTCTGCGAGCGAGCTTGTTTTGAATCCCAAAACACTGAAAATCCTCAGTCAAAAAAACCGGCGCTTGAGCCCTTATGCAAAAGTCACTTCTCAGTTGTGAATCCAGCATACGTACAGTTACGGATCGGTTACCTCGTTAAACTCCCTTCAGAATCACGGGGTCTTCAACGGGGGTCAAATATTTTGCAACAGACGAGGTGTCAGCGCCTCTCCCATGAGTCATCATCCGGGAACTTGGTGAAAATCATTTGGAATTTCTCCAGCTTAGCCCCTCGGCTCTTCGGGCAGGTTCGCTCCTTCCTTCCATCGATCATTCACTCGAAAATCTTGCCCCTCCTGTTCATCACGTTCCTTCTCGGATCCGTTGTGCACTGAGCCGAGTGAAAAATGACTGATATTGATCATTGTGCTCGGGGAGCAGCTCAGAGGGGCCAATAAATTCTCATCCTAGCCAAGCTGGAGTGGCGGTTCTCCCGTTGGAGTGTGGACGTTTGTGCGAGGCGTTCCTCGTCCGCGGGGCCGGAGGCAAAGGAGGAGGCGGCAGAGGCCAGAGGGCGGACGAGGACTACATTTTTCAAACGTTCCCAAGTTAATAAGACAGGAAGGTTATCCATCCGTACTCGCCCTCTTGCCAAACATAATATTAACCTCTCGCCTTGGCACCCCTCGTTTATAACCCATTGAACTCGAGTTTTTTTCTCTCCCCTCCCGTTTTCCACTGTTGGGTTTCCAGAAACCGCCGGTGCCAAGGTGATGGCTGTCCGGAAATTACTTCTTCGATACAAATTCACCTTTTCAAATGTGCAGGTCCTCCGGCTGATCGAGTGGAACGCGTGGTGCAACCAATTTCTTCGCTGCCACGCACTCCTCTCACCGGTATGGAGTGGAATTTCGACATTCGTTGGTTTTCCGGCGAGGAACCTTGCGGTTTTTCCGAACATAGTGAGACTATATTACATTATTTTCGACTGCTGTTTATGGACGTCTCCGTATTTGCGTTTTATAGGCTCATAAATAACGGACGGATCATTGTGTAAGGAGTTTAACAGGCGGATACTATGTAGAAAGATCAAAATGCAGCCTACCAATCCACTTGTACATCGCCCTTCTTATGCTCAAGTGATTGTACCGAAAATACTCCTTGTCCACTCGAAATATGTTCAAAATTGAGATGCCACGGTATTTCGGTATGCAACCTCGCACTCGAATGAAGAGGGAAGACGGAAGCACGGAATGGAATTTTTACGACCGGCTTCTGAATATCGTTGTCGGCGATCAAAGCTATCGAAAAATATATACTTCAGAGGATGTTTCAAAATAATGATAATGTTTCCATTAGTTAGTCGAGCAAATACCCATTTGGTTTGATGGAAAAAATACTGAAGTTGATTCCTCAACGGTTTCATGCGTTTTTTTTTGGGGTGCTGGATTCCAACCTTTACAAATTAGTGCATCATCATCATGAGTTGTTTTGCAAAACAGCCAAAATTTGGTGTTCGCACTTTTTTGTTCTTCTGTTAAAAGTCAAGCAGTATTTTGTTCCCTTAAATCAAAGCTGGTAAGATTTTCCACAACATCCATGGCGGGAGGTACCATGTTTTTTTACATTTTTATATTGATATTCAACTCGTAGAACGAGCCTAACTCATGAGTGCAACATTTGGGAAAAATACAATTTTTGGACAAACCATAACTCAGGGGCTATTTAAGCTAGAAAGCTGCTGTTGCACTTAAATTGTCGAAAATTTACTCGTCATTATCAATGCTAATTAACCCTTTTCCTTGAATACAAATAGGTTTAGAGGTACAGGCAAACGAGTAAAAAAAGTCTCACGTTTCGAGGTTTTTTGCGATATGTGTTGGACGCTGAGCGATTTCGAGGTGGCAAATCGAAAATTCGAATTCAGCACTCCAAAAAGCGTATATACGCATGAAAAACCTACTTCAGTATTTCTCTCCAAATCAACCATTTTGAGCACAATTTACTGAACTCAAGTCGTTTGATGATCTATGGGACAGTGTTACAATGTGATCATTTTCGTCCTTGCGGAAAACTCCAACAGTAAGAGGTCCTTCGGAGTGAAGAATTAAAGAAAAGTATTTCATTTGCTCGAATCCAACCTCGGCGTATAAATCTCGGAGACTCCATCTGCGTAAATACTCGAGCCCGAGAAAAAAGAGTTTAAATTTAGGGAGTATCATTCTCTTCATCGCCATTCGCAGCTGAGCTCAAGATTTAAAAGCTTCCCAGATTTCCTTATACTTCGGACCCTGGGGAAAGTTTCTATTTCATGTTTCAAACTTGCCCGGTTTCTTTTGATACTTGCAAAACACAGCTTGTTTCTTTTGGCGGTTCTTTAGAAACTTTCCCCGCCCAAAGTAGACCTAGGAAGTGTCGCGAAGAGCTGAACAAAACATTTTATTACTTTCCTTACCCGAAATGGCAATGGAACGCGTAGGTATCGAATGAATAATTAAGTTTCGTACAATTTCCGCGTAAGTTTCTGTTTCCACGAAAAAAAAGTTGGAAAATAAATATGAATACCTTCTGCCACCTGAATATTAATCTAGTATATCGATACCTTAAAGCACAAAGGGCATATGTCCCAAAATATCGATTTTAAGATTTTGGTGCTGAGAGAATCTGCTTACCAGGACCTATCGATCGCTCCAAGAATCATGATCCTTTTACCTATTTTTGGGACCAAAAAACGATAAAATAGAAAAACGACAAATATTTAAAGAGCGTTTATCTTGGAAGTGTTAAGTGCTACCAAAGTTCTGGTTAAACGAGGTTGTAGATCTTGGCCAGACAAACATTTTTTATTTGGCAAATTTTTTTATGGAATTGAAAACTGTGGGAGAAATCTTTATTTTTGTAAATTGATCAAAAACTTATTTTGCATTTTTCTCATTATGCCATTTTTGGACATATGCCCTTTGTGCTTTAAGGTATCGATATTATATTATCTAGGTAGGTACAGCAGGACCTGCTGGTAGTATATACCTGTATATATGTATATGAGAGTATGCTGGTAGTATATACCTGTATATATGTATATGAGAGTATACCTGGTATACTCTCGATTAATGTAGAATTTCGTAACCAAGAAAATTATCAAGAGCCTGGATAATTATTATCTTGTAGTCATCACTTACAATCACATCTCCTACCTTCTAGCCACCAACTGAAAAAATGTTACCATTTCAGAGTAACATGAGGGCAAAAATTATCAAAATTCCTAGCGAGTAGCACATCCATTGTGACGCATCCATGATGGCGGTCTGTTTTAATTCGCCGGCTGGTAGGTCCGCCTCGAAGCCAAGATGTCCTATTCTTTCTCGGACCGATTTTATACAGCTGACAATAGGTTCTGGTCCCACGCATTTCAGTACACTACCCAATGCCCCGGTTTTCACACACTCTTCATCATCGTCGCCGTCTCCTCCAATCCTTGTCCTTTCTGAGGCCCGAGGTTTTTACTTGGCGACTCGTCGTTTTTCATCCTTCCCACGTCTTCAATCCATCATTCTCGGCTCGCTTATATTCCGCCTTCCTCTGAAAAGTGAGAAAAAATCTTCCCTTTCTGTTAGTCAGAACCGGTTCATTAATTCAACATAAACAGGAGCACCGGGGCTCGGGAACAATAAGTGAAAACGACCGGCTCATTGTTTCTGTCACTTTCAAATCCCTATCCCTCTCCTGCTTAGTTTATTTTCTAAAATTCCCGGATCGGAGAAGTAGGATTTTGAATTGAGCGATACTAAATTTGATATAGTCTCAAACTAAAGCTAATATAAACAGCTTAACGAAAAACTAAAAGCTGACAATAAACAGCTTAACAAAAAAGGTCACAATCACGCGGAAAAAACCATTCACCTTCATTTTTTGAAGTCAAATACCTATCAGGGTTAGGGTCTTCAGAGAAACTGTCTCTTTCGCCGAGCTTTCGAAAATTTATATTTCCTTCATCAGGGCTTGGAGACAGGTCTATTCAGTCACACCTGTCTCCGAGCCCTGATGAAGAAAATATTAATTTTCGAAAGCTCGGCGAAAGAGACAGTTTCTCTGAAGACCCGAACCCTGAAATTTGACTTCAAAAAGTGAATAACGGGTCGATCCTCAACAATTCACATTCACCTTTGCGTTTTTTGTGTGCTAGATTTTTTCCGCATCATGGGAAAGTGACCCTTTTTTGGATAAACATCGTTTGTTGCCTTCCTCGGCCTAGTTGACCCTCGTCCGTAGCTAAAACTCCAATATCGTCGCTTAAACAGCAACATGCTATAACTCAGTTTTCACAACTTTTCAGGAGACCCAAAAAACTGTTTTCATTGCTGGCCAATTGAGAAAAATGAACATAGGAACGTGGCTTGGAAACGCCAATAAAATTAATTTGGTTCAACCCCAACACCACCTCTACCAATCACAGCAATGCATTTCCTTAACCCCATGTTTGTAGAATTTTGAAAAAACTGGCCACAGCAGTGTTGGCTTCTGTCCTTTCGCAATTCTGGCCACGGTCATGGATCCACAGCATTGTTTTACCATATTAACAAGGTCTAACTCAAATTGGCCAAAAATTGAGTTATAGCATGTTGCCGTTTAATCGACGATATTCGAACATCGTCGCTTAAGCGGCAACATGCAATAGGTAACTCAGTTTTTCCAACTTTACAGAAGACTCAGATAACTGTTTATATTGCTGGCTGTTAGGAAAGAATGGACATGGGAACGTGGCTTGGAAATTCCAATAAAATTTATTTGGTTCAGCCCCGACTCCACCTCGACCAATCACAGCAATGCATTCCCTTAACCCCATGTTTGTATCATTGGTTACAAAACTGTTTTATCGCAATTCTGACCACGGTCACGGATACGCAGCATTGTTTTACCTTATAAACAAGGTTTAACTCGATTTGGCCAAAAATTGAGTTATAGCATGTTGCCGCTTAAGCGACGATATCCATACGTGTAACAGTAACCTCGACGATGGTAGCGCGGCCGGAGTTCAATGATGCCTTGTTTCAAACGTCGTAAAAGTTTATCGCCACTATCACAATACATAATGTCAAACGTAGATGCAGAATCACCATGACTGTAGTCTGTACGGCTATCAGGCGGGCATCGTGTTAACATGATTACTCTGATCCACCATGTCCCTTAGTAGCTGTTGGCCTCTAATGCACCGCCTCTACCCGCCCCTTCTCCTATTTAACATACGATGTGTCTCATCTCTCGAGGGCTCAAGGGCTAACCATTTCAACCCTTCTCCTCCCTACCGAAGGATCAGAGCATAACATAAATTTCAAAGGCAGCTGAATGATCGCATTCAATCAGGCTGATGGATGTGATCATATTATTGTGTCAGGCCTCGATAATGTTCTGCCCAATAGCGGCAAGTTAACTACGACACAATCGTACGAACGAGAACAAATTAAAATGAAGAACTACTGAACACAGTACTTCCCACAAGGGGTAGAAATCTAAGGGTAGTAGCCGATCTTAGACAATCTGCTCTATGGATGGCTATTTCTCTCAGTACAAGCGTTCGCCGACAGGTTCGCTTGTGATCTTCTATCTGGGCCAAATGACCTTGCAAAATGAGCCCCTGGGTAGAAATGTTAACAAACCTAGCGCCGTTTTATCAATTCACTTAATCAACTGATTATCCAAGGACGCACCGACTAACTATTTTCTAGATGACTTCATGCTGAAAAATCATACGTCACGTTTCCACGAAATCAGTTAGTCAGTGCGTCCTTGGATAATCAGTTGATTAGGTGAATTGATAAAGCGGCCCCTAGTATCACAATGTGACACCTTAAAGTACAAAGGGCATACCTATGCCCAAAAATGGCATAATGAGAAAAATGCAAAATAAGATTTTGATCAATTTACAAAAATAATGATTTTTTTTTTTGCCGAGGTGAGGGAGAGAGTTGTAGCCCATCGTACTCTCAATAACTGTTCACCATCAACCAACGACAGGCAAAAACAATGATTTCTCTCATAATTTTTAATTCCATAAAAAATTCGCTAAATAAAAAATGTTTGTCTGGCCAAGATCTACAACCTCGTTTAACCAGAACTTTGGTAGCACTTAACCCTTCCAAGATGAACGCTCTTTAAATATTTGTCGTTTTTCTATTATGCCATTTTTTGGCCCCAAAAATAGATAAAAGGATCATGATTCTTGGAGCGATCGATAGGTCCTGATGAGTAGATTCTTTCGGTATCAAAATCTCGAAAATCGATATTTTGGGACATATTATGCCCTTTGTGCTTTAAGGTATCGATAAACCGGCCCTAATTATACCTACTTACACTAAGTTTACTCGATGATTTTGACTCCATCTTTGGCTTTAAAAACAGTATCTTTTCTGTGGACTATCTTCAAATCAATATGACATATCGTACATCGTACATTGTACGATCGTTATCCTGCGCCGCTTCGGTTAGACCGAGAATTATAGCACGGGGTGGATTTCAGGTGGTTCTATCAGTACACCGTAGGCATCAGTGAGCAGCTCTGCCCATAACACTTACCCTTAGCATGGGGACCGTCAGAGTTGAAAGAAGAAAACCCATATCCCGCGCACGGCTGCGGAACGGTTCAGCGATCAAACGAGAGCCACCTACCCCTATAGTCAACAGCTTCCCCTCCCCCGTAATCCGCCCCTCCCGGCAGCAGTTAGAGAAACCATTTCGACCTGCCAATCATTCTGCTCCGTCAGCTGGATTTTCTCTTCGTTGCAATCACTTCTACCTCTTCGCTGTCGGACGTCGCCGTCGACGGTTCCCGCATAGCCGGCCCGACAGCTTCCACCGTTTCCTTGCTCGGGGCTGCCTTATTGTTCAGAATCCATCCGGTTCGCCATCCATCGGTTCTGGATCTCTAGCGACCTCCCCCAATAATAAGCTTGACAACTTCGGACGTTTCTCGGCAGACTGGAGGGTAGAAGGCAGGTGGTACCTACTCGGTCCTCTGTTACTCCACGGTAGGCATCAGGTACCTTCAATCTGTCCGACTGTCAGTTCTTCGCGCATATTCTCAGCCACAAAGGAAAAGCTGACTTTTGTGCAGTAATGAGCCATCGATTGCCTTCCAGACCTAACCGCCCATTGAACGACCGACACTTTGGTACGTTTTGTAGTAAAAACGTTTTTCGCTCATTCTATCAAAACAAATGTTTGAATTCCGAAACTCAACTGAATCAAGTTATTTTATTGACTCAAAAGATCAATTACCAGAAGCGTGTGGAAGGAGCAAGCGAGGCAATGGAAAATTATCACTTATTTGAATACCAGGGCTCACTTGTCGGTCTAGTGGCTAGCGCGTCTGTCTAGCTGCAGGAACCTAGGAGTTATGGGTTCGATTCCCATAAATGGCATGGAAAATTTGGCCTATAGCCTTATGATTCATGTCATCCCTGGTATTTGGGGTTTTGGAAATAAATGAAATTGGAGAACTAAACCCACTCCTTGTGATGCCCTATGGGTTTATACAATTGAACCATCATTTACATTTTTTATAAGTATACCAAACATGGATATTGTAATTCGGGCGAGGATCAACGCTTAAGTCCTGTTGATGTCTCTCCATCGAGGAAAGAAGTGCAGATCGTCGAAAGAGGGATGACGTACCCGCCAGTCACAAGACGGTAAAATAGCCTTATATCCTCGAGCCGATGCTGTGCAGGGAATGGCCGTGGGGGCGAAAGCGCTCATGCCAACGGTAAGAGCATCAACATGGGGGATAGCATAGGACCTTGGACTACACCCGCAACAGTGGAAAAATCACGAAAACTAATGTTTTAGATATTTCGTTTCTGTGGGGCTTATAGAGAATTTAACACTCCAAAAATGTCCTCGAAAGTTGAAATAAGGGGTTTTAAGCACAGAAATGAGGGTTTTTCTGAAGCAAGGTGCGGTATTCGTTTTAGAAAAACTGTTAAAAACGTATTTTGGAATTGGGTTGGGGTACAAGCGTTCGCCGATAGGTTCGCTTGTGATCTCTTGGGGCCAAATTACCTAGTGAAATGAGCCCCTGGGTGGAACTGTAAACAAACCTAGTATGACATACACATTGCGTGAGTAGGTACATTAGATGCAATATCCATCGTCTCAGGATGAACCCTGCATTTGAGGGGTAGCAATATCCATCCATTCAGTAGATGGTTGATCTATGGTTGGTGGCATCTTGTTCCATTTGTAATCTACTTTCAACCGATTTTTGCTTCCGTATTTACTGAGTGAATGGAAGTATTGTAATCGTCCTAAAATCAACGGAGCTTCAGAAAACTTTAAATTGTACATTTAAACTCAGAATCACTTCCTGAACAAAAGTTTGTGTGCCTGTGTCCACCTTACATAAATGGCCATAGCTCCCTCAATTCTCAAACTTTGTTCAAATTCCTCGAGCTGGGATGCTTGTCTCACAGAGACCTATCACCCTATTTAAACAACATTTGAATTATTCATAGAGCCTTGGACTGCTCAAAAAGGGGCAACTCGGAGAAAAAAAATACTGAAGTAGGTTTCTCAACGTTTTTTATTGTTTTTCAGGGTGATGAGTTCGGATTTTTGGCTTGCCACCTCAAAATCGCGCGGCGTCACAGCAAAAATCACAAAAAAAACCTGAACACAAGACTTTTTTTGCTTATTTGCTTATATTTAAGGAAGAGATATGATTGCATTGTTAAAGATGACTAAATGTGTGGCATTTCACTTTTTACTTTGCAAAATGCGTGGATGTTTTTTATACTCCCATAATTTGACGTACCAATCAATATTGATTAAGTTTTGAAATTTGGGTCGTGAGTTTTTTCCTGATATTTTTGACCTAAACGGTTTCCTAAGTAGTAAAAATATAATCAAATTGTGTCAAAGATTTACGTAATAAAATATGGAAGTATTGTGTGTTATCTAAGAACCACTGGTGATCACACCACGTTCGGGACACACCACATGGATGTTTACTACATAATATTGTATATATAATCTGGCACCTATTATGGTATAGCTTGGACTTTACTTCGTCGATTTCCTGTGTAATGATGCATTTTATGGTGGCGTTTAATGCTGTTTCATGAGTGTTTGGCATAGATAAAATTTATCTGTATCAAACACTCATGAAACCACTGTAAATGCCACCATAAAACGCACCATTAGATTAGTTAATAATTATGTTTGGTAGGTAAATTCGCGATGATATTTTCGGATTTTCAATTATTTTCGGGAATAATTATTTCGTACTGAAATTCTCTGGTTCTCAGTTTCGCCTGCGGGAATGGCAATAATTATTGCTCTTCTGAGCGACCTCTCATCGTGTTAGTGACTTTCGAGTTAACCACTGGAAGGGGCGGTCTTCCTATACAGGCAAATTGAGGGTTGGCAATGGGGGGAGAAATAGTGAGTTAAGAGTATATTGTAGGTGTAAGGTGTATATTGTGGGAGTTAAGTGTATTGTAGAGGATGTAGGTGATTGCCCAAAGCGGTCCGCTCGGCGGCCCTTTCATTAATTTTCCAGCGAGCGGAACAATTCCCTACCAGAACCCCAAGGGTGATTATTGAGACTACCTCGAATTTTGTCTGAGTATGCTTGGTCACCCGTTTTCGCCGCAACGTTGTAAACTGATGCCATGATTATTGGTTTAGGGGAAGGTAACCTCCTGAGCGTAACATTATGCAATAAACTAATGTACCTTCCATGAATAGAGCTAAAAAACTCATTCATGCGATAACCCAAGGGCGCAAGGTCCTTCGAACAAATTAACGCATACTTCACTCATAACCTTTACCCAATAATTTGCGAAAAGTACGTCCAAATCTGCAACTGGTATGAATGGTTCATATACTACCCTAAGAAAGTTCCGGCCCCTCTATGAAGTTGGAAAGACCAAACTACACAATATAAGGTCTCTTTCTCCCAGTTTTGTAACAGGTGCTCGGTCCCCGGTCTTCGGTTTTGTTGTGTGCTAACGGAAGGGAAGTTTCAAACGTATGAAACGAGCGAAACTCGAGTTCGATAAACTAGTGAGAATAACTCGGGCCGGGTGACCTTTTCTTGGTTTGTCTGTATTGGTTCGTTAGACGGTTCCACCGAATCTCAACTTTTGGCTGCTCGTCTTCATTTCTGGGCTCGATTTCTCACTTGGGGCGAGTGAGACAGGCAACCGAAGGAATGGAAGTTTCATACGGAGATTCCGTTGGCCTGATTAGACTAGCATGGATATCAATATTGTTCTAGCTTAAAGAGCCATGCCATTGTGTTGTTGGTTATTACAACGGGTATAACCTACCAAATCATAATTGAGTTTGGTCGAATAAAAAAATCCGACTTGGAACAGAAATTCGAAATTGATGTGATACAGAAGTTGTACAAGAAGTTGCCCGTGTGTCTATCTGTCATTGTCATTTACAAAAACGGCCATAGTACCCTGAATGCTCAAACTTTTTTCAAATTTCTTGAACTGAAATGTTTGTCTTAACAAGGCCTAACACCCTGTTCAATCGGAATTTGAATAACTCACAGTACTTCCGATATATTGGCATTTTTAGTGTTTTCTATTTTATTTGTTTCCGGCCACAAAAATGAACCGATTCGAGCGTTCTTGGCCTTAAAATCTTTGTTTTACCATGCAGAATATGGTTGATTCCCAAATAACTGTCAATTTTCAATTTGGAAAAAAATTAAAATTCCACCTCTTTGAAAAACCTTGAAAAAATTTTTGCGTTTTTTTAAGACCTACCTAAGATTGAAAAAAAAAATCAAGAAAAAGATCGGAATCACTATCTTCGAGTTTTTAATTGAATTTGAAAATTTAGAATCCATGGAGGGTTACACCATTGGCATGGACGTTACACTTGCAGCCAGCGAAACCAAGGAGCGTTACACTAGTACCGTTCTTTCTAAAAAGTCCACGGATGTTACACAGAAACGAAACACTGACTTTGTGAGATCACTGACAGCACACTGCGTGGGTTTTTGAGCTGAAATCGTCATCACACACTCCATCACAATCTCTTACCACAAATCAGTCGCCTTTTTGTTTCTAGCATGTCATAGGACATTTCCAGGAATTTTTAAGTTAGAAAATCATGGGTGGGGACAGCCATGGAGCGTTAACCAATTAGTATTTGCGTTGGGTTTCACCTCTGAACCAACAGGTAGCGTTCTTATATCATGGTAAACTAACAGAACACACCTATTATTTACTGGAAAAAATTGGGAAAAAATCAAACATCTCTGAGTAGGGTGTTACTGCCCAGGGACAGTTATTTGGGAATCAACCATATGTGGATAATCCGATCATTTAGCGTAGTTTTATTTTGGGCAAATTTCAAAATTTGAATAGTGAATTTTTTGATATTTTCGACCTAAACACCCTTAAAAGCAGTCAAACTATGATCAAATTGTGTTACAATTTTACGTTTCAAAATATGGAATTATTGTGTGTTATCTGTACACCAGTGGTTTAGTTTAACCTAACAACCTCCTGAATAGTCAATGTCTAATCGAATTGGGTCGAAAATTTACGAATCAAAATATGGGAGTATGGTGTGTTATCTATCCACCACCGGTTTTCAAATGTTCGCAAATATTCTAGATTCGCAGTTTTCCATGCGGCGGCCGACGTGGCTTCGAGATAAACGTATGTTGTCACACTATTCGGAAGAAGGCCGCATAAAAAGCGACGGGAAGTCGAAGAAGAAGAAGGCGGATTTAAGCTTTGGAAGTCGGAGCGACGACGAACGACGCGTAACGGGAGGGAGGATAGGCAGACCCTTGAAGCGTTTATAAGAGGATTCCGAGCTAATTCCGCAGCAACGGCTTGGCTCGTCGGCCCTTAAGGGAGGGGGTGCCAGTTGCCAGTGGCTGAGTTTGGATGTATATGGTTTGGAAATTCGCCCCCTTATTTTCCTCCTCTCCGTCAGTTCGGTCGGTCTCGCCCTACAATGGCCAACTTGCCTGAGAGAGTTGTGCCCGGCAAAACTGCTCGCTTCCCCTAACCGACTCCTCCGCTGGCAGTAAAAGCCCTCCGACTACCGACCCTCGGTACCCCATAACATGTCGCCGGAGCCCTCAGTCTCACCCTGACTTATTCCAGTCATTTCCCGCTCTTATTCCACGATGCCGAGGCTCGAATCAGCATCATTGGACGCGTTTTAATCCGTAGTATGCTGAATTGAATGCGACGAATATATTTTTCAGCAGCTCCTCCATCGCGTGCATGAAACTTAACCGAATGTCCCAATAACGTAGTATCGTCCTTAAGAAGTTAAATTAGGGATTAGTCTGATTAATTTGCTTACTGAAAAAGGAGGGTTCACAAGAGAACGGTCTGACCGGATGACGTCATACGGTTCGGCTTCCTATTGGCCAAAAATGACCATCTGGGCAGAGGGGAACCAATGGGAAGCTGAACCGTATGAAAACCATACGAGATGACCAAACCAGCTTTAATTCTCCAACCCTGAATGGTACGTAGCATCCGACGCAAAGCAACCAACATAACCATGTCGTCGCGAGGATTAAAAATGTTAGGTGCATAACGCAAAAAACTTAAATGTTGTTATTTAAAAAAACTGATGTTCTTATTGGTATTTTGTTATTGTTATGCTGTTGTAAAAATGTGGTTGTTATTGTATGTTGTTATTTTTAACCAACTCAATGAAGAAGCTTGAATCATAAAAATGCGAATGGAAAAAACGACTTTGACAGCCTTTTTTGAAGTGATAAGGAAACCACACCTAGTTCAGTACCAAGGACAACTCCTCATTTGAACATCCAACTTAAGCCCGTATCACACGTCAGACCGATCTCCTCCCCATCCCACAGACCGTCTGGACAGACCGATTCTTTGGTGATTTTTACATGCAAATTCATTGAACATTTTTCTTAGAGATAAGGTTCCATAGATGAATAATAACAAACATTGATGCAGGTGCGCCAAAGTGAACATATCCATAGGATCGGCCAATCAGAGAATAGGGTCTGTGTGTCTGTCCGTGGGATGGGGAGGAGAACGGTCTGACGTGTGATACGGCCTTTAGGAGTCGGTGCATTCATTGATTGTATGGTACAAGCTACACTATAGAGAGATACAACCTTTATTTTTTAAACAAAAAAATGGCGAGCTGCCCGAAAATAGCATATTATGATAAAGTTGATAATATACCTAGTTTATGACAATGATGAAAAATTTGGCTGTGGCAAAAATTCGAATTTTCAAAAAAAAAAAAAAAAATATGCTGAATTTTTTTGCTGTAATACCACCAATACTAATCCTAAGAAAAATGGAAAAAATAATGGTGCCAAATCGCAGCCTTCCTCGCCATCCCAGCGAAAGCATTTTTGAATTAGGACCAAAATTGGTATCTTTGGAAACATATTATTTCCCGTGGTACAAAAATCAATGTCAAAGCAGTACCAAATTAATATTAAAAATTATTTATAAAAAATAATTACAATCAATGTAAAAATCTGAGTAAACGCCAAGCTATATCCCTTATGAAAAAAGTTATATTGCAATATGAATCGCTGGGTAAACTACTAGGGGGTACCTTAACCCAATCCGATGCAGAATGATACCTGTACCCGAAAGAGGGCCCGGGGGGGGGATATTTCCTGAAGACGATTCTCCATACCGAGGTGTAAGCATGAACCGTAATAAAATTTGATTCCGGAATGGCTCTCTTGCCATATTACAGAGGCCTCCGATGTTCGTCTGGCTCGGTCAATGGAAATACAATTTTCTCACATCACGTTACCTACGCTTATTCTGCGATAAGCCACAGTAAACGTCTCGAATACGATCATAGCCCCCGTCCACATGACCAAGAGTGAGTATGGACGATTTATTCAAATAGTCCACAGTGATTTGCCAAAGGTGTATTGGTATACCAATTCGAAAAATATCGTTGAGCCGTTGGGGCCGAAAAGTGTCGGAACCGGCGTTTGCTATTTATGCCTATATAGAACTAGATAATACTACAAGAGATGATTCAGAAATATAAAAATAAAAGGTTTTTCAGATATTTCCCAGTGGGAACTGGGAAATAGGTCACGTATAGTAAGCCAGCACGTAAACTCTGCTGCTGACGTTGCAGACTCAAGGGCAAAAGAACGACTTATGGCTTTGAAGGTTTGCTAAATGATCGTGTCGCTAGCGGGTGATTGGATTATGACAAATAGTCTTTCTTTCTGCTTATCCGGAAAAATATTTCACCATCTTGAGCTACAAGATTGCACGTTTTGAGTGCTCTAGGTCAACTTTGAGCTAAATACCTTCTGAACGTTATGAACTTTTTTCTTCTTAAGCAAAAAGTAAGTATGAAGTACTCATTTTATTCCAACCAGCGCCGAATATCCATAGACTTTCGGCGGAAGTTGTTCCTTAGAAATGTCATTATTAAAATCATACTTAATTGTTGGAGGGCCCGTTGGTGGCCGCAATGGTTGAAATATACAACAAATCCAGGTATAGTAGATATAGGTGAAAATAGTAATGTAGTAGACGGTTATATCCAGAGCAATTGATGTAGGGTCAAAAAATAAAACACTTCCCCCTCCCAGATTCGCTTTTCAGTTTAGGGCCGTTCCATAGTCTCGCCAATAATCTCCAAATCCTCCGAGAATTGAATTGACGATAAAAATACTTCTGAAATCTCATTCTTCTTCGAAACAGCATTATTTTAGAGACATATTTGTAGCGTAGAAGCTACGGTGCGCATGCGCTGAATATTCCTCCCTATTTTCGCGATCCCAATTGAAAAAGGTGTGTTTTCAAAAGCGTATAAATTAGGCTCAAAGTGGGGCGTTGCTTATTACGAAAGGATCGCCGCTCGGCGGAAACGGTTGCCGTGCGGTTGAACTACTCAAATAAATTACACTCAAAGCTGAGCGTCTGTCTCGCCTCGGGTAAGTCAATAGGATGGGCGGAAGGGGACTGTACCCCGACAGGGGGGTGGGGAGGGGGGTGGGCTCCTGCCTGGAATGGAGGGAGCCGAGGGGGTCTTAATGCCAGTTGGTGAAACTCGGACTGAGAATTGGACTCGAAACTGTCTAAATCTCCGAGTGAATCCCTTCCCTTTGGTAATCGAAAAGAAGTGATTCATTTACAGGAGCCGAAGTTTATCTCACAGCCGGACGCCTGCGGTGCGCGAGTTCTGTGAAATTGAGAGGGACTTCTTTCGGGAAGGATTTAACTATAACTGGTCAAATGAGGCGGAAATTCATTAGGAAAAACTGGCATGAATAATATGGTCTAGCCGAGAATCGAATCTGGAATCTCTAGATTTCTAGTCGAACGCCATCCGGCGGTAAGTGAGAAGGAGGAATTCCGCCAGGTCAGATGTTCCACCTGATGAGCAATTGCTCATCTGCTGCTCACTAACTATGCCCTTTGGTCGAGTGGTTAGGGGAAAGTGACCTAATATGAGATACTTTTTTTCAGAAGGCGGTAATGACCACTTAAATGCATTAAAAAAAATCAGTTTTTGGTTTAATTTGTTCATTAACATTCCCTTTTAAAGATATTTATTGAAATTTCAACCAATCGTTATTCAGATGCTCGAAAAAATCAATTTTTCGAAATCAGTCCAGCTTGTTCGATTGGGCAACAGGTTGCCTAATATGAGATACATGCTGTTCCTAAAATGAGACAGTCTCATATTAGGACTTCCTTTGTTAGGAATAATGAAAATCAAAATTTTGTTAGAGATTTCATTCATATAAAGGTACAAAATGAATTTCTGACTTACAATCAATACTATATAGGGTTAAGATCCCTACCAATATAATATCCTTGGAAAATGTTTCAAGTAATGGCCTTACAAAATTACAAAAAATACTGTCAGCTTTCAAAATTAGGTTAACAATCTTTGGTTGAGATTTCTATGAAATCTTCAGAAACAAGGTAAGTCTTCAAAAATTTGGTAACCATTAGGTTGATATCATTACGTAATTTTTGGGACTGAGACTGACCAGAGAAAAAAATGCACACAATGTAAAAAAAAGAAAGTTTCAAATCAAAAATGTCCCCTAAAAAAAGAAAAAACAATACGATTAAAGTTTTGCAAAATAAAATGAAAAATATCTGCACATAAAAAGATTGCTTTTCTACTCCAGGTTTTCCTCTTTGTTGGAGCCATCTGAGACGAGTTCCCATTTCCAATAACACTCATGTTAAATTAATCAAGGGCGAGATAAATTGATAAATTTCATATTGCAGAAGTTTTACATACTTAAAACGACGAGGTTTTGATTTAAAATAAGAAATTCGCTTATTTATCCCTAATATGAGATATCTCATATTGGGGCACTTGTAGTGTCTCATAATAGGCAGTTTGCCCTTGATCATTGATCTTTCATATAGACTCTAGAAAAGGAAGATAAGAAGAAAACTAAAATAAGGGATGGAAACTACATTAAATTTCGAACATTTTCCACTAGTTTAGTTTTAAGAAAATACGTATCTTGTCGGTGTCAAATCGATGCAAAAACTGATTCAAAAAATTTCACTTCACACGCTGGCCACCTTATCGCAAACTGAGGCCCCCACAGAGATGGAGTTGGGTGATTCAGCCATTCCTCCACTCAAGGACATCCTTAGGTATAAGTTTATGGAAAAATCGCTGGAGAATAGCACCATACAGAGGCTGTAGAGCGCTGTCTCATATTAGGCATGTATCTCATATTAGGTCACTTTCCCCTACGCGTCGGACTATTGTGCCATAACCAACTGCATAAAATGGACCTACCTTGTAGGTAGTACCTACCTTCTCAAGAGGACCTTACGTTCTAACTTTCAACAGAACCAAATAATTTAATCCCATCACCCATCAGCACTAATCACCCTTCTGAAACCAGCGCTGATGCTCACATAACATTTAACATTAACACTAGGGTTAAAACCAGTATTGCGGAGATAACACACAATACTTTCACATTTTACTTCATTTTATTTCACCAACATAAAGTTTTGAAACCCATTGTGACAGCATTTTGACTACCTTAGATTCTACAAAGAACCAAAATGTCAAAACACACACGAGGAACGCTCAAAGTGGTTCATTATTGTGGGAAAAATCAAATAAAATCTAATTCAGAGGAGCGTAGATAGGTAACACACATACTTCCTTGTTTTTATGCGTCAAATTTTTACGCGATTTGATTATATTTTGATAACTTTGGTGGCTGTGTGGATCAGAAAATGTCATGCTTATGTTGACAGATTGAAAGGGAACACTTTTTCCATTCGTCGCTTAATTTCGAACAAGTGCTATCCTACTTTTCCCGACTTTACAGGAGAGCCAAATATAATGTAACACAACACCCCCTGAAAATTTTTTCTTTCACGTTTCAGAGGTTCTAGAGCACAAATATGCAATAAAAATTGTTTGTCCGTCCGCCGTACGTCAAAATCATTCATTACGATTACAATTTTGACCAAATTTTGTGGCCACGACATCGTATCGAACCGCTGATCCGATTTTGATGAAACTAGTCCTAAAAGTTGTGGCTTGCTCCAACTTGGTGCATATTGTCCGGGCAATCCGGTCGGAAAAGGTTAAGGGGTCCAATTTGGCTTAGTTAGGGTATATTTTTGAAAAAACGCAAAAACTCAATTTTGAAGGTGATGCCGTGAGTTTAGATTTTTTTGAGTATTTTTCCCGGGTTCCTCGCTGGATTTTCCATAGGAAAGGGGGGTTTTCCGATGTTTGAAATTGAAATGTTTGAAAATTTTGTTTTTTAATCGGTTTGGCTTGAGATTTCTTGCCACGATTTCTCCTTTTTCGCTTTTTGCCGATTTAAGGAGGTTCTACTGAACCGATTTTGAATTTTTTGATCTTGTTAGATTCCTTGAAGGTTTTTACACATTTTTCACTACCTATAAGTCAAAATTAGTTGGCTTTTGGTGATTGAAAACTTGTTTGACAACTAATAACATAGGTAGATGGCAGTGGTGGTCGCAGACTTCAGATAGCACATGTCGCGGTTTTTTAGGTTTTGAGCGACTTCCAGAGGATTTTTGAAAAACCTAAGTAGTTCAGAGCACGAAGCGCGAGATTTTACATAAACATATACCCACTCGTACTCGTATATAATAAAGTGTTTGTTCTTCGCTAATTATTAATCACCATCACACGAGCAAAGTTTAAGCATGATCGTTCAAATTAAATCGTATCTACCTACTACCTCCTTATATAGAATAGCCAGCACTAGTACGGATACATGCACGTTCTGTCAAAATCCCACTTCACTTTTCATGTTGTAAGTATCCAACGTCGGATTTTGACGGAAATAATCCTGCACAAGAGCTGTTCAAGAGTGAAGTGCACAACGCACTACGTACGCTGAGAGGGATTGAAGATTCCAACGTTACGCTGAGCTGATAGTCTCAGCATGGACCATAGTCATTGAGGGAATAAGTAGGCACCGACTGAGAGTACCTCTTTGAAATACGCGGTGTGCTATTTCTGCGAATTGAGCTGCTTCTACTTTAAACTCTCGTAACAAGACAACTTCAGCGAGAAAATAAGATGAACCCTCGACGGGGCTTTCAATGCTGCGGCCGCGAAGATAAATATAAAAAATATCTATATCGAGAACTATTCGAGATTATGTCTACTCGCAAAAAATCCCAATAAAGGTGATAGTTATCTCGAAAAAAAAATTATTGCATATTTGTGAGCTAGAACCTCTGGAACGTGAAAGAGAAAATTATCAAGGGGTGTTGTAAAAACATTTTGCTTGTCCGATTATTTTTGGAAATAATGTACCAAAAGTTGCTCTAGTATGAGGAAACGATCTGGAACAGTTCGCTCAACTTGTTTTCCAAACATAGTGATGTAATTAATGTAATGTAATGTGTTGAGTAATTCAATACCTATTTAATTCAATATTTAAGAAGTCTATAAAAATATTAGATATAATTGTCATAAAATTAAAATTGGAACGGAGCTTCAGAAAACAAAATACACGCATACACAATCTCACATTTCACACCTTTCACACATTTTCACTCAGAATAACTTCCTGTGTCTCTGAGGGTGTTACCGAAGGCATTCGACCTACCTACGAGTTTTGTAAGAAATAAACATAACATCGAGTTTTATGCGTCCAAGAACCGAAGAATGAAGAAGAATGAATGAAAAGATGATGAATGAACCGAATTTTCAATTTCAAAGTTCTACAATTCTCATTACTAAAACTTAACTTCACTGGTGACCCTATCCCTGATATAACAACATTTCAAAAGTCGATCACACTCAACTGAAACTCAAAACAGACAACTTAAACTGAAACTAATACTCAAACTTGATCTCAAGCTGAAACTCAAAAGCTGGGTTCACATGTGCGTAAAAGTCTGCGTAATCTGCGTATGCGTAAAGTGCGTAATGAGATCTGATTGGCTCGCAATTTTACGCGCGCGCAATTTACCTGGTAAATTTACCTGGCAGCCAATCAGATCTCATTACGCACTGTACGCAGTACGGAGATTACGCAGACTTTTACGCACATGTGAACCCAGCTAAACCCAAACGTAAACTGGAGCCAAAACTCAAACGTTATCTCAAACTTAAACTGGAACTAAACTCAAACTGAAATTCAAACTCAAACTGAAACTCGAACTTGACATCAAACTGAAAGTAGTATAAAAACTCAAACTCAATCTAAAACTCAAACTCAAACTGAAACTTGAACTGAAACGAGAACAGAAACTCGAACTCAAACGTAAACTCAGACTCAAACTTAATCTGGAACTAAAACTTAAACACAAACTGAAACCCAAACTTGAAATCAAACTTAAAGTGGAATAAAAGCTCAAACTCGAGCTGAAACTCAAACGAAAACTCGAACTTAATCGAAAGCTCCAACCCAAACGTTAACTCAAACTGAAACATGCACTGGAACTTGAACCTTGGAGCGCAGACTGTAAATGGAACCAAAAGTCAAGCGGAAACTCAAACGTAAACTTAAACTGAAACGGGAACCGAAACTCGAACTCAAACGTAAATTCAAACTCAACTTCAACTGGAACTAAAACGCAAACTGAAACTCAGACTTGAGCTTAAACTAAAATTGAAACTTGGTCCAGTTCGAGTTAAATGAAATTCAGTTTGAGTTACCAACAGTTTGACTTAGAGTTCGATTTTAAGTTGATTTAACTTCTAGTTTCAGTTTGAGTTTACGTTTGAATTTGAGTTTACGTTTCAGTACGAGTTTACGTTTGAGTTTGAGTTCACTTGAATCTGAGTTAATGTTAGAGTTTAGGTTTCAGTTATGGTTTAAGGAAGAGCTCGAGTTTGAGCTTCAGCGTTTTAGTTTAGGTACGTTTGAGTTTTATAGTACGATTGACGGATGTCCGTCAGTTCGTCTTTCAGTTTGTCTGTCTGTCCGCTTGAGGTCATTTACCCAAATGGCCATAGCTTCCTCAATTTTCAACCTTTTTTTCAAATTTCCTGAACCGGAGTTTGTTCGGCAAGGCCTATTACTCTTTTTAACCGGAATTCGAATAATTCACAGTACTTATTATATTAGCACTTGTACTTTTACTGTAATCTATATTATCTTTTCTGGCCAAAGGAATTACCCGATTTGGGCGTTTTTAGTTTTAAAATCTTTGTTTTACTAGGCAGAATACGTGGACATTTTTTAAACATATATACGTAACAAAGTATTTTGATTTTAGGCGGATTTTAAAATTTGTGTTGTGTGTTTTTGACATTTTCGATCATTGTAGCATCCAAAATAATCAAAATCAAACTAATTTGGTGCGAAAATTTACGTAGAAATTGAAACGTGGAAGTACTTTGTTTTATCCACGCACCTCTGTTTCCAGCAAAGACCATACTCCCGTTTTAGCACTGATGCTCGATTGATATTTCCGCCTCATTCTGAGAATAGTGTTGAACGAATTTTCAAGCGGGAATGGAGTGATAACCGTACCGAGACTCATTACATCTAATGTGCCATAATTTACCGAATCTCCGTCCAAGTTGTTTCCTAGTCTCGACTAGCAGGTCCGTTATTTTAGAAAACAGCAGCGCTTGATCCACTGGAAAGGATTAGTCTGGCCCTGCAAGTTCCGCAGCTACTCTGCTGAGCTCATCTCCCTTCCGCATCATAATCCCAGTACAGAGCTGCCGCTTTATCAACATTGCTCCAACTTGTAACAAGCTTTCGCTGTTAAAACGCTCCTATTAGTCACAGCGTTCTTGGTCCGCCAAACGCGCAGGCGAAACGGTCTTTGGATTCCGAACAAGTTGTTGGACCGCTTGACATACATTTTGCAGACCAGATAATACACATGTACTTCGAAACCCTGCCACGTATCAACATGAATTCTGTCATACAATCGATGATATTCGGGTCGTACCATCTAGTGAATCAATTTTTGATGAACTGGATCGGGTATTATTTTCTAGTAAATTTATTCAATTTTGTAAATCAGATTGATTTTTTCCATGGTTAGGGATTTTTGAATTTTCTGTTAGAGAGACCCCCTCCCGAGCACGGCCTAGGAAAATCATTATTTTGAAGGAAAATCAAGAAAACTGAGTCCACAGTGTGAAAAGGATTGTTAAACCGCAAGAAAATTGAGTTTGAAGAGTCCACCTAATACCATAAATGTATGCAAGTATTTTCACAATGTATGCATTCAGTTTAGAGTGTGAAAATATGACTATTTCAAACAATGCGAGTATAACCTCACAGTCATGATTCGTCATTTCTATAACAATTATAGTTTATTGTCGAAGGGGAAGAATTTTTCAGTCAAAATTCAGTCATCGACTTGTTCAATATTTACTGATACTGGTTTATCTCCAGGAGCCAGATCATAAAGTTAAGATATTGCGGTAGGTATCTATACCGATCAGTGTAATAACGTTTGCTCTCTCATAATACGAACAGTCACGAAATGGAGTCACTTTAAAGTTAGCCCTAACTCCTTTAAACTTGAAGTATCTCGGAGTGCCCAGCCACAACAAGTATTTCCCGAAATGCGAGAGAAACGCAACGCAATATTACCCAAAGTCAGGAGCAAGTATTTTGGGCATTCCGTAAACTTGACGAGGTTAATCATGCAATCTTGAGGGCCGGATTAGGAGCGATATGGGTCAACATACTCAACATCCACTGTACGAGCTAGGATATCACCAATAATTGGTCGAAATGCAGAAGGCAACCCTTCTTTTTTCAGTTTTTAGGGAATACAACAATAAAACAGCAATATTATTAATGTGTGAAATAACCCTCGTATTTTGCAAGGTAAAACAGGGAATTTAGTACCAAGAATGCTCAAATTGCTTCATTTGGGTGGCCGAAAAAAAAGAGAACACTAAAAATGCCAATGCATCGGAAGTACCTACATTGAGTTATCCAAATTCTCAAACTAGGGCCAAAAACGTGTCAATGGCTCACTGTATCGCATAAAAACGTCTGAATTTCCCATTCGTTCGCTTCATTACCTACTTAACTTGAGTATGGCATCGACCTGTTATAAGAACGTGGGAAATGAAATAATTTCCATATTTTTCATGCTCGTTTTACCCCAAATTGTCATTGTCGTGGCCTGCAACTGAGTTGAGCTCGCAACTTCAAGGTGGATTTTGAATTCTTCAAGTGGAGATAACAAGTTCCCTTATAATTAGTGATCAAAAGTTAAAGTTTGTCATTGTCATGGCCAAAGAAACCGCATGCAAATGTCATTGTCGTGACCAGTGTCATTGTCGTGGAGGCAAAATTTCAAATTTGAACTTGGTGGGAAATGAAGGGTCGTCATGAATAGCTGGGCGTCAATAAGGCGTCAGAGGAGGCCCGACAAACGAAATCAACCAAAAAACCTGAACAAAACGCGAGTTCAATTTCGAAAATTTCGGGAACTGAATATTGCCCGTAGTTTGAGATTCGACCTAATATAAGAATAGTGAATTGAAATTTTTGGTAGGACCCTGGGTCAAACGGTCAGTCAACTGCAGACCTCGGAAATGCGTTCAGCAGGATTATCATCTTCTAATCAGAATAGTGTACTGATGTATTTTCTGTCGATTTGATGGGATTTCTATCAGTGGCTGGGATGGCTGATGGAGGGCGACCATATATTGATGCAGGGTTAACTGTTATCAGGAGCACGGATCAACACGCAAGGTCGGGGGAATATAACTCTAATGATCTGCCCCGGGATAGCGAAGGCTCTGAATGTACAGACAAACAGTGCGAACGGTAAGGCGGTGCTGAAGGACAAATAGGGTGGCTCTCCCCGGACATAATCCTCACGAGATTGAATCGAGGGTGAAAGCGCACGAAAGGACAGGCATTCAGGCGACTGGAACTTTGCTGCGACTCCAGTCTCAAGCACAACAAGAAGCAAGAAGCAAGGCTTTTCTTCCACCTTACTTACTCCAACGACTCGGCATGTTACATTTTCTTATGTCCTTTCTCGGCCGACAACGAAATGCGATGCTTTGCTCTTTTTTCGCACTCTTTAATCAAGAGAAAACCCCCTACGTCGGAATTAATCTGTATATTCCTCTTGACACTGACAATGTGCGTCTTGTTTTTGTTGACAACATCCTGTATCCCAATGCTTTATTTCTTCGGCCCTAAACGAAAGGTGTCCGCATTTTTGTGATATTCATTAACGGAAAAGATTGTTGGAACTATATGAACGCGTAGTTGAAAAAAAAAAAAACTCAAACCGTTTCCGATTCGGGTTTGCAATAGAGATTAGGCTATAATGATTAGGTATAGAATCTACGTGGATTTCCGTCTCAATCCCACCCTCTCTTCTTCACCCTCGAATTACAGAACTACGTAAAATTATTGCAGATTCTGTAACTATACAACAATCGGAACGATTCTGCGTCATTTTCTGAATCAGAACTTTTACAGAGTACTTTTACTCATTACAGAGTAGGAGTAGGAGAAGGAGTAGGGGTAGGATTAAGAGTAGGATGAGGAGTAGGAGTAGGAGGAGCAGTAGATGTAGGGAGAGGAGTAGGAAGATGGGTGGGAGTATGAGAGAGTAGGATGAGAGGAGTAGTAGAAGGAGTAGGGGTGGGAGTAAGACTAGAGTAGGAGAAGGAGTTAGAGGAGGAGCGATAAGAGAAGAAATAGGAGTAGGAGATGAAGTAGGAGTAGGGGTAAGGAGGAGGAGTAGCAGTAGGAGTAGGTGTAGGGAGGGAGGAGTATAAGTAGGGGGAGGAGGAGTAGGAGGGTGAGTGGGAGTATGAGAGAGTAGGAAGAGAGGAATAGAAAAAGGAATAGGAGGAGTATGTGTGGGAGTAAGAGAAAAGTAGGAGGAGGAGTAATAGGAGCAGAATGAGAAATACATAAAATAAACGAAAAATGTCTTTTAAATGTAAAAAATCAATATCAAAAAGCATCTCCTTAAATAAATAGGTTCAGCTAAATTTTTTAAAATTTCATAATAATATATTGAAATAATATTGTTATTGACATTATTATTGAAATATTGAATTGAAATATTATATCGAACCTTAGGGAAAAAATTTCCGAATTTAGGGATAAAGTAATAATTATTTTAAGATATTATCTTAAACATATTGAGCCCAGTTCAGGTCATTGGCAACAAATCAATTTTCGGCATTGTTTTGGGGCGAGAATGAATCTTATTGATTTCATTCATCAATGCAATAGGTGCCAATACATCCTTCTTCAGCTGGACGAAATTCTATGTTGGGATGAATGGAACGAAGTTCGATCACTTTTAAACCTGCCAAAAATATTTTATCTTTCCCCTTGAAAATAGCCAAATTGTAAGATGCGGAATATGATTCCATTGTAATCCATCAACAGTAAGCATAAGAATCTATAGCAAGCCGCGCAATAGGATTTTTGACGAAATTGGTCATTAGCGGACGGAGCTAAGGGAAGGAAAGCGAATCGTTGGGGTATGCGGCATCGGAAAACTCCAATCGATCCGTCTCCAGTAACATGCTTCGAGACAAAATTCTCAAGAAGCCAGCCGAAGGCTGAAGGGGAGGGATATGCCACTCTCTAATCCGCTCTTTCATATCCGGCAGACGGTAAGAAGGAATTGATGACGCAAGTTTTTACTTTAGGGTACTTCTCTTCGTTTCTCATCCTCACATAGAACGTCGAACGTCGCCGACGGTTTTGCTGCTCTTCGGCACAGCAGCTACCCCCTCCCCCATCTTTGGAAGAGGTTAGTATTGAGCAGGCATATCTTTTCGTTGACAGCTTGGCTGACGGTTGCCGAAAAAGATTTCCCTCGCTCGTCGTTCGTCCTTCGAACAGCGGAACGTCTCATCTCTATATATTTTCTTGAGTGAAATCTTTATGAAGACCGGAGGCCATGGGCATTAAAAGAATGCATATTAGACAAATAGTCAATGCGTTATTTATTCGTGTTATCTAGGTAAACGTATTGGCAACTTTTCAAGCACACCGATATTCATCAAGGATCTGATTCCCGACGAAGATTCGCTGTCAAAGGAGCCATTATTAGTCCGAAGGAGATTCACTTTGCCCATATTCTCGTATATCGATCGTATGCCGATAGTATATCGATAATATATCGATCGTAGGGTACATTGTACTGTGGTACATCCCTCCCCTATCTGAAGATTCGATCACCAACACGTAGGCAACACCTGGCCGTACCCTACGTAGCATTTCCCCTCAACTTTTTACGGCTCTAGGCCCGACGAAGGAGCTTACCAAGTCCCCTGACGAGGCGTTAGGTCCTGCCGGGAACATGGTGTCAAACAAGTCCCTCCGATGTCCATTTTCGGCTTGTTTCTCGACCCTTTCCCAAGGCTTTGCTCATCATGTAGACCTTTAAACGTATTGATCGTATTTTCGCCACACCTGCCATCCAACGTCATTTGAGATCCTTTGGACCAACACGGGGCGACCACTTGTTCAACATCTAAACCGTACGAACACTCCATAAAAAAATTTCTGCCTCAACTGATAAAACTACGCTTATACCTACCAACCTATTTTTCTCTGCATCAGAAAAACAAGCCATACGCAATGCACCTTTCAGGTTCATACTTATGTGAATTTTATACGATCTGGGCTTATCTACGCGTTATTCTCGGTTGATGTTACATGCACGATGTTTGCAGCGAAAACTCCGGTTCTCTCCATTCGTTAAACCGCCAATTTATTCAATCCTTGCACGAACGGTTAAAACCTGTCCAAGGATGATGTCCAGCGAGGGAATAGAAAAAAAACTGTTTATTCCGAGTTTATTTGAGTTGCTTCTCTTGACCCGATTAGGTTGAGCGTTGAGGTACGATAACCACCGTCGTCCTAAGCTTCCCACAACTTTTTCAAGCGGAGACCAATGCTGATCCAGCACGAGTAGCGTTTCTCTCGCTCATCTATTCAGTATGCACGCTATTCCCGGCCTCGTAATCCCAGCATTTTGATATGGTTGGTAGGTTATGACGATTTTAAAGATAATCAATCACTGCGAATCGCAAAAAAAAAACAAACTTGATTTCACCTAAACTGGGAAATAATGATGGACGAACAATTTTTAGGTGGAGCCATAGTATGTATAGTGATTTCAGGGCAAACCTCTGGAGAATAGGATGCTTCCCGGGAGCAACAAACCTCAATGATTTCATCAGGCGAGGATGAACCCCAAAAGTAGCAGTCAAAACCAAAATTGGAAAAAACTTGAGAGAGCTCTTATGGGTATTGCGTTTATTCTTAAGAAATCCCTAAAAACCAAATCATGGAACAAGAAGTGCTAATTTTCGAATTTTAATGCACCAAACATTTTTCGATTTCAATCAAAACAGTTCACTTCACAGCCATTATCGACTTCCTTCGTTTTAATGTTTAATGTGACGTAGCATGATTCAAAATTGTCTCAATTCCAACCCCTACGTTGGATTCTAGTGGCTCATATCCATGCTCGGGGAGCCTCCGTCTCGAGGAAGAGGGTCGAAACAACTGACGAAGGAGATAAGGCCTCAGTTCTCCGACCTGCTCCTCCGAGATAGCAATTTAATTTAAAAGTGAAGTTGACACAAGGAGAAGTGATTGATTGTACTTAGGAGGCGCCTTTCAGATCGATCTCTTAAGTTACAGCTCGTCCATTCTCAAGGCTTTCAATGCTCGAGGTATTTACTATCCCCAAAGGTAAAGGCTGATTCCTTGATTGATTGAAAGGATCACTTGTTCGGCCGAGGTTGGCTAACAATCGCTCGAATAATATTATTTATGGCAACTTGCGGGATGGATGGAACTTAGGATATGCGAGATGGGCCAAAATAAGAAACAGCAATTTGTCCGAGGGAGTGACTCCTGTTTCAGATTCAAAAGGAAGAAGGTGTTCTGTAATTTGTGGAAAAAAGGTGAGCTTTTTTTCATTCTCTTTACTGATTTAATATTCGGGTAAGTTATTCAAGAGCGTGTAACTCCATCGACCATAAGTTGTGGGGACTCACAAAAAATATCGCCCCACTCCATGCAGAAGGGCGAATGTGGAAAAATCGATTTTCGGGTTATGTTTGAATCTTAAAGGTTTTTTCTCGGGGAATTCGAATTTGAAGAGAGCGGGACGATCTGACCAACCAGAAAGGAGTTATTTGGGGAGAAAGAGGAGAGAGTATGGGGCGAATGTAGATCTCGTACCGCCAGAAGGGCGAATGTGGCCGTTTTTGAGGTTCCGCCTAACCCAGAAGCCACAGGTTTGTGTCTTTTTGAATGTTTTTGAAAACTAGGAAAGTAGTAACAACAAAAACTACACTTGAAAATGTTTCATCTGGCTAAATCACGCGATTTCCCAAAACCTGCATTTTCCACATGCGCCCTTTTGCCTGGACTGGGACGATATGCCAACTAACTTCGCATGAATTGGTACGGATTTTGAGCTAACTTGTGACGTCATGAAGTTGGCCGTACACTATTTGATTTCTGGTGGAGGGGGTAAGAAAACGCATAGCTCGAATGATTGGTCGAGGTGGCGTTAGCGTTGAATCAATCAAGCGTGATTGGCCTTTCCAAGTCACGCTCCAACGGTCATCCCCACTATGTTCAGGCCCACTAAGTACATCGGCGGCGAAGTGGTGAGATCTCGTATCTCCAATTTCGTTCCTGCACGTGCATATTAGAGATGTCATGGAAATTCAATGTGGTTACATAGGGTACCATAGGAATAGTGGCGGTCTTAACAAAATGGAGATACGAGATCTCACCACTTCGCCGTCGACATATTAACTCTTTGTATATGGACGGCGAAGAGGTGAATCCTCGTATCTCCATTTTGTTAAGACCGCCACTGTTCCTATGATACCCTATGTAACCACATTAAATTCCCATAACATCTCAAACGAAACACGGAGATGCGAGGTTTCATCACTTCGCCGTCGATATAATATATCAATAGTCATATTATGACTTGAAACAATAAATTTTATTGGATATTATACTACATAAATATTATACTACATATTATAAAACAATATTATACTACATACTACAATAGTAGGTGAATAAACATAACATACTAAGTATGTTATAACATACTATGTAACACATACTATGTAACATACTATGTAAACATAACATACTATGTAAGTCTTACTGTACCGTTTTCCTAATCATTAAAAACGTCTAACGATAGCGGACAGAATCTCAAAAAATACATTCGCCAAATGCGCCCAGATTCCAGTTTCACGAGTTGGCATATATGTTTATTCACCTACTATTGTAGTATGTAGTATAATATTGTTTTATAATATGTAGTATAATATTTATGTAGTATAATGGCATATATGCGGCTCTTATAAGAGCCGAAAGTCGAAAATGGGATCAGTTGGGGAATGCGACAATTTCGTATGATGGGAGAATGAAGAGTCAGTATGAATAGTACGGCGTGGTGAAGTGGTTTAAAACGAGGACCATACCATCGGGGGAGAAAATAACGTCAACGCGTGGAGCAAAGTAGGGGTAGAAGGGCAGACGAGAGCGAGGGTAGTTAAGAGCGGTTTAGCAAAGAGCTGAAGTGAGTTAATTCTAAGCGCGTGTGGGTTAATCGCATTCGTTACCGTCGGACAATCGTAATTGGCGAAGTTAGTCTGCGGGAGTAAAACTTGTACCCCGACCCTCCCGGTCCATTTGCACGAAGCCCGAGCGATTCGCGGGTAACAGTTTCAAAAACTTGCACGATTCCCACTGTCGCAACTCAAAACGAGATTGACACAATTTCATCTCGAATGGGCGGGTGATGGCTTCTCGTAACTTTCCCGTCGAGCGCCGTGAACACGCAATGTTTTTTTTTGGTTTAGCTCATCTCGACAGTACGTTTGTGAACCGAGGGCTAAAAAAACCTGTGATGTGGTTCAAAGTTCGAGAATCCCAGATAACCGGCCAGCTGACCGAATTAGATCAGCAACACCACCAGAGAGACCTCATCTACCCCAAAACTTGAAGTCTTAAGTTTAAAATAAAATTCAAACTTAAATTTCCAGTTTAAAAGTGTTTGCGAGGGCACCGACCCAAATTCAGGGGCCTTGTGAGAGGGGGGTTTATGGTAGTGATTTATTATTATTGATTCTATTAATATTATTTTATTTTATTTTTATTTTTAACAGGGGGGAAGGTGGTCTCGAGTGCTTGAGCGTCTGCTAAAAAAGTCGTCATTACTTGATAATCCTTGGCGAAGCCCGATTGCCTTGTCCAACGAACTCATAACCTATTAATCATGGGCCCAACACGTAGAATCCTGTTCCCCATAACGCAATGGTGCTATGCGTGTCTCGCTGCGCATGAGCGGGTAATTTTCAAAATATGTCAAACTGCGTGTCTACCGCTGTCGAGCAGATTGAAAAATTCGTATTCCTTCAGCTAAACGAGCGTTCGCGAGAGTTTGCCCGCTAATTAGGAGATATTTAAGCCTAAAATTGTTTATTTATTGTCAACAAATTATCAAAACTGAGGAAAGGGGAAAGACACTTGTTTAAAAATATTTTTCACAGGGGCTTCGACGCTAATCAATGCACTTAGTGCTAAATGGAACTTTGGACATTCGAATTGTTATCAAAACTTTAGGTATGATAACTAATTTTCAGAACGTTTGAGGTTGACTGTAATTTATTACAGGTTCTTTTATTTATTAGGTTCTTTATAAAGAACCTGAAACGGAGAACGATTTCCACCTTTCAAACATGAATTTAGTAGATTCTGGGATGGAAAAAACTGGCGTAGCTATCTTGACCACATTTTTGAATAAAAATTATCGTACAATATTTTTTTATATGGGAAACTCAAAAATAAAGCCAATGTCTTATCAGGTTACTGTCATCATGGCAAGATGATCTTGCGGTCTCCACATGCCAAAAAACTCAAATTAATTTTCAGAAAAAAATTATTGTTAACAATTATTGTTCAGAAATTGCAATTTGTCATTTTTTTGAAAATGACCCAACCAGCTGTCCATTGCGAGACTATAAATCGGCAAGTCCTGTGGGGGGCAAGGCACGCCCGGGACAACTTCGGTAATCGGGTGTCCTTTACGCACAGTTGTCACTTTACTCAGTCGGGTGTGCCTTTTCTTCCAGTTTTACTTATGTGGTTGTAGTTGCAGGTTAACCACTTCTGCAGTGACAACCTTCCTTTACAGGCAGCATAATTCGATAAACAAGTCTGCCTTCAGGCAAATCTACCAATCAAACGATTGTATAACCTGTATGGGTCGTAAATAAAACTTGCGGGAAATATTTCGTATTCACCGAGCCGCCCATGCGGGTTCCCCATCTTTGCAGATAACACTGCTTTCCATATGTATCGTGGCATGGCACATGTATCAGCTTCGAACAGGGCTTATTCTCGGATTTCGGTCTTGAGGTGCGTCCTCAGCCATTAGCAATTCTATTATATCTGCTATTCACCCGTACGGCGAGGCGGTTATTCTCTCTCTAAATATACATCCCTCTCTAAAATATACATGGAATATTCCTTGGGCCTCCAAATCCGTCGATTTCCAACACAGTTGTAGGACAGAGCGGAACTATGTTCGCAAACTTGTTATCGGACGAGTTAATTTACCCTTACCGATGGAATTTCATCCAGTTAAGTTTGAATTAGGTGTTCGTATAAGGCCACGGATGATGATGGTAAAATGGGCGTATAATCCCCAGATATTTATGTTCAAAGCAAAGAAAATCTAGTTAAAAACCGTACGAAAATCTCACCCCGGCCGGGAATCGAACCCGGCACCTCCGTGTAGACCCCATTATGTTTAGCAAAGGCAGTGCATCTCTGAAGAATGCACATAGAAATAACAAGCCGCATAGAAGATGATATCGTCGCTTAATTTCTAAAATGTGCTATCAAACTTCACAAGAGAGCCAAAAAACGTGTTCCGGCCACAAAAATCAACAGATTTGAGCGATCTTGGTCTTAAAATCTTTGTTTTACCTTGATGAATATGTGGATATTTTTTTATAATCCGATAACTTGGCGTATTGGTACATTATTTCCAAAAATAATGTACCTATGTAATCGGTCGAGCAAAATTTTTTTACATCACCCCCTGAACATTTTTTCTTTCACGTTTCAGAGGTTCTAGAACACAAATATACAATAAAATTTTTTTGTCCGCCCGCCGTACGCCAAAATCATTTATTACGATGTCGTGGCCACTAAATTTGGTCAAAATTTTGTGGCCACGACACAGTATCGAACCACTGATCCGATTTTTATGAAACAATTCCTAAAAGTTGTGGTTTGCTCCAACTTGGTGCATATCGTTCGGGCAATCCGATCGGAAAAGGTTAAGGGGTCTAATTTGGCATAGTTAGGGCCGCTTTATCAATTCACTTAATCAACTGATTATAATCTGAAAATAATTATAAGAATGATAATAGATAATTATCTAAGGACGCACCGACTAACTGATTCCGTGGAAACTTGACGTATGATTTTCAGCATGGAGTTACCTGGAAAATAGTTAGTCGGTGCGTCCTTGGATAATCAGTTGATTAAGGCCCGGTTTATTGACGAAATTTATCAATGCGATAGTCAAGGAAGCTTTAGATAAAATTCTCCATGGTGGTATTTATATCAAATTTGAATGTAAAAATCTCATTGGAAATGTTTATCTGAAGCTTCCTTGGATATCGGATTGATAAATTTCGTCAATAAACCGGCCATTAGTGAATTGATAAAACGGCCCTGAGGGTATATTTAAAAAAAACGCAAAAACTAAATTTTGAAGGTGATGCCGTGGGTTTAGAATTTTTGAATATTTTCCCCGGGTTCTTTGCTTAATTTACCATAGGATAAGGTTCATTTTTCCGAAAATGTTTGAAAATTTTGTTTTTTAATCGGTTGGGCTTGAGATGTTTTACCACGATTTTTCCTTTTTCGCGTTTTTGCCAATTTAAGGAGGTTCTACTGAACCGATTTAGAATTTTTTGAGCTTGTTGGATTCCTTGAAGGTTTTTACAATTTTTCACTACCTATAAGTCAAAATTAGTTGGGTTTTACCGATCAAAAACTGGTTCAAAGACTAATAACATCAGGTTGTTCTAGGTAGATAACAGTAGTGGTCGCAGATTTCAGATAGCACAAGTGGCGTTTTTCAGGTTTTGAGCGACTTCTATTGGATTTTTGGAAAAACCAAGTAGTTCAGCGCACGGAGCGCGAGATTTTGCATAAAAATTATGTATCGAACTCATTTTCGCCAAAATGTTGGATAGCAGATGTTAGAAATTAAGCGACGATATGGCATCTCCCAGAAGAAGCCTCGTTTCAAAGAACTTGCAACCTCTCGTTAAATTCCACTACGAATAATTGTTGCTCGCACTTAGGCCCGGTTTATTGACAAAATTTATCCATCCAATATCCAAGGAAGCTTTTGATAAACATTTCCAACGAGATTTTTATTTTCAAATTTGATACAGATACGACCGTGGTGAATTTTATCTGAAGCTTCCAAGGATATCGGATTGATAAATTTTGTCAATAAACCGGGCCTTAGTCACGTGGAGTTATCAACATTTAGCAACTACTGAACAGAGCGTTAAAAAAATGGATGAAAGTACCGGCTAGCATTTTATGGACGCTTTTCCGTGGAACTGGAAAATTGTTTCTGAGCCGAAACTGATAAAAAAAAAGTAAAACCAAAGCGCAAACCCGGCCTCATTATTAATTCAATCTATTTTGATAAACATCGTCGTCGTATTTTCTGTCAATTGTACATATTTCTGCTCGGTCTACTGTCGGCAATCGTGTTTACCCAACATCGAGGTAACTTCATTATAAATGTACAATTTATATGGGGAGTCGGCCTAAGTGAAAATTCTTCACTCCCCGCATAACTCTGGGGTACAGGATATTGCAAAAAACCCGACACATTCAGACGTTTTATACGGTAGGTATGCATCTCAAATTATCGTCTCACTGAGAGAATCGAGCCGCGTGGCTTATTAAATTCAACAAACCCTTTTCCCATTCGCAGAGATAGTGTACACAGTTCCTCTCACTCCCGCACTGCCACCCCAGACAAACAGTGCAACTCCCGACACGCCAGAGCGAGCACCGCTTTCACTCTGTTTACCCTACAAAGAGAATCTTTCGCCATTACATTCATTTTCCGGAACTAAGATTAATTTTTCAGGCCGAAGGAATTAAATTTTTTCCAAGAATTCGTAAAAGAAATACCATTATCTTCAGACGCCTGCTTTCCGTAGTTATTGCCAATAGGAAAACAATAATTGTTTATTATTTATTATGTGAATTATTCACATTATTATGGGCCGGTTTATTGACAAAATTAACCTCCCCGATATCCAAGGAATCTTCAGATATACTTCACCACGGTGGTATTTACATCAGATTTCAATGTAAAAGTCTCATTGGTGATGGGTGCTTCTTTGGATATCGGGAGGATAAATTTTGTCAATAAACCAGGCCTAAGACTACATAACATAAAGATACTGATTTTCGATTTTAGGAAGATTACAATACTTCCATTCACTTTGTAGATATAGGCGTAAAAATGAAGTTAACAAATGAAGAGTTTTCCTCCAAAACTGCAGTGCAATGCATGCATTCATCCACTTTCGAGTTTTGTCGATATCGATTTCGTTTTTTCGATTTTCAATTGCTTATTCGTAGTACGTATTACGTACCAAACCTGCTATGAATCGAAATCGAAAAAAGGAATCGATATCTACAAAACTCGAAAGTGGATGAATGCAGTTTTGGAGGAAAACTCTTCAAATGTACAAGCTTGTGGAATGCGCTCGGTCAAAAAATCAGTAGAATTCCACCTCTCCAGCAAAAAAAGTCCCTTATTGCATCACTCTACTTTGTGCCCCAAACACAGATTGTTCGTGTTCCTCTTAAATGAACAAAATATGACCTAATATTCCTTCTGCATTTCGAAGGTTTCTGGCGGTATTTCCCGTTTCCTCATGTTGTTTGTTTTCCTTTTATCGCCAATATTTTCTACGCCAGCTCCTGTATCGGACTGGAGATGCAATAGCTTAAACTCAGGCTAGCGAGGAATTCTCATATTATGGAAATTCTTTAATTTGTGGATATATTTAGTACTTTTTGAAAGAAAACCGAAATCTCAATTTGGTTTTTAAAGGTATGCAGAATGTTTAGACTCAATCTGATTGCATTTTTGTGAAAAACTCGGACCCAAACCCCCAGGCTGGAAAAAATTGTCTTGAAAACCTTGCGAAAGCGTTTAAAAAATAAATTAAAAAAACAGATTTTCTAGGTAATCTATAAATTTTCAGTTATTAGTCTTACTTGTGTCACGAAGGGTTTTGGTTTTTCAAAATCTTCTGCAAGAAACTGATTCACTTCGATACATGGCTGAGCGAGAATTCCTCGCTAGCCTGAGTTTAAGCTATTGCATCTCCAGTCCGATACAGGAGCTGGCGTAGAAAATATTGGCGATAAAAGGAAAACAAACAACATGAGGAAACGGGAAATACCGCCAGATACCTTCGAAATGCAGAAGGTCATATTTTGTTCATTTAACAGGAACACGTACAATCTGTGTTTGGGGCACAAAGTAGAGTGATGCAATAAGGATCATATTATGATTGTGTTCAAAATGTGCCATATCGACAGTGAACCTGCAAAACCTCGTAAGTCTAGTTTTTTGGGAAAATGATGTTTTTAGCTATACTGGTGAAACAGCTTCTTGCGCATCTTCTCGAGTCAAGAAAATGGACTCAAGCTGTTTTTTAGGCGATCATTCACTATCCAAAAGCTGGTCGTGGGTCCTGAAAATCCATTAGTTCAATTGGTTGAGGTACCTTCAAAGTTGAAACCATCAAATTCCATTGGCGTTTCTAAGCCAATTCCCCATGGTTATCAAAATTTGCGCAGCTAGCAATCAGAAGTTTTTTCATTTCTTGTAAAATTTTGGTTTTTGGACATACGAGGTTTTGCAGGTTCACTGTCGATATATTAGCTGAAGTGTATCGCACTGGTCAGTAAGGGTTTTCGCGAATATCTCGCATTTAACCAAAATGAAGTTACCTAGAACCCTTTTTCTTTTTGTTGACTCTTGAACGGGAACTAGGAGTTTTCAAAGCATTTCTTGATTTGCCAGGTGACAACCTACTTCTTACAAACTATTTTTTCGTGCCACGAAAAGGCAAAAAGCACGAAATTACCAAAAACTCTCTATTATGACTTGGAATTTTCTGCCTAAAAATCGAGAGAGGGTTTGCGCACTCTCAAGTGAGCTCCGACGACCTTCCATTAGTTTCAGGGCCGATACAGTTCCATACCCGCGATGATGATTGCGTAAAGTAAATATAGTAATATTATATAGTGTAGAACAATAACAGAGTAGACGGTACAACTCATTTTATCTGATACAGACTGACCGTTTCAATCACCAACTTGTGACGGGAGAACGTGATCTTATCAACGAGGACCGCCGCGCGGTACAACTGATGTCCGCTGACAATGTCCTTCCCTTATCTAACAGCTGTCCTACTTGCAGATAGTTTACGAAAGCAAGTAGAAGTGGAAGTACCGATTTTGCATACAACTAAATATCCACACCTGGGTGGATCTGGTTGAGCATAAAGTAAATACCAATTATAACTTGTAGGTACACCTTGTATTCAAACATTCCTAAATAGCCTCTTTAACTAACCTTTATAAAGATCGATAAATCGAGAAGGGCTCCTCAATAATGTAATCCTACACCGATGGTATACCTAATATAATAAAATAATGTATTATAATAATCATTCCGCCATTTATTATTGCTTAGCAGAATACATTTATAAATATAATACACAATGCATAGTAGGTATATGCATGATACTCAACATAATTCGGTTGTAGCGGTGCCTACAATTATTTATTTATTTATTTTTGTGTTTTGATAAATTCCCAACGTTTTAATTTTTGAAACCAACCAACTCAAAATCAATTTCCGTTCTAATAAAACCATAAAAATTCATTCTGGTCCTAATTTCTAAACAAGTCAGTTGTGGTACTGGAATATTACAAGTCTGATCACCACAGACCGCGAATAAATTTAATGCTCATTATTGAGCTCGTCCCTAAATTAGTAAAACAAATTAGTTTTTACTGATTCTACTTCTAAAAACTAAATTGGTTTCACCAATGTCATAGTATGTATGAGGAATATTTTTTTTCAGTGCTGTAGGATTCTCTTGGCTTTAGGACACAACCTTCTACTCTACGGAGGCGGAATGCTTTTGCATTTTTGAGGAGCAAAACCAAGATCCTGTTCGCTGGCTGTTTTATTCACCAATTTCAAAAAACTCACTAGGTATACAAATTTTGAACGCTCAAATTGGTTCACTTTTGTGGCCGACAAAAAATAAAATAGAAAAACCTAAGTGCCAGTATATATCGCACCCTTGCGAGAATAGTGATACAACTCAAAATTTGACGATTTTGAGTTATTGGTACCGCTGGATTCAGAAAAAAAAAGCTCTATAAATCTCAAAAACCCGTTCTAACTTTTGGAAGTTCAGTTGCCGCCAGGTAGCTGTTAAATCGGTGTAGACGATTCATTTGGTATCCCTACCACTCGTCTATAGAGTCACATTTTTAGTTGTGACATAAATCTCGATGAGATATTTGCTCGGTTGACGTGTTATTTTGAGTTGTAACGTTCTTGATGAGAAAAGTTCCAAATTTTTGATGCGTTATTTCTAATTGTAACTCTATTGGTGATTGAAAAAGCCATCAATACCGTATCAACTCAAAATATTCAAGCGTCCGTTGCATGGATTAATCATGAAAACCGTTATAACTTGGAGAATTAGCTTATTTTCACGATTACAAATTATTAATTAGGGAAGGACACTAAATAACGACTGAAACTCGATTTTGAAGGACTATCTCACATTTTGTCAAGACTTTCAAGCCCAGAATAATTATATCAACGGCGGAAACAGTTTTTCGCGTTTCCTGAAAAAAGAGGATTTTTGAGTTGTACCACTATTCTCGCAAGGGTGCGATATACTACCGGATATATCCGGAGGACTGTGAGCAATCTAAATTTTGGTTATACAGGGTGATAGTTCTTGCTGTAATAACATCCCAGTTCCTTTTTGACCTCGCAAAATATATGCTTATTGTAATATTAGGTATGCAGGCAAGCATTCATTTTCATTGATAAGTATACAGGTACCCTGCATTGGGATAGGAATGAGCGTAAATCTAAATATGAATCAGCTATTTTAGCAATTGCGATTGGCCATCATTATGTTTCTAGATTGCTTTTACAAACTAGGAAGGTCGGTGGGCAATGAACAGTTTTCCGAACCTTAAAAACTGGCGGTTTTCCCGTCGATTCTGTTTCTTCCATCGGTGCGAAGGGAATCGCGCATGAATGGGTCAATTATATTCAATTCAGACGCCCCAACATTGGCGAGAAATGTTCCGACGATACCTCGGTGATTATAGAATATATCAACCATAAAAAATCCATTAGTTACCTACGTCTCTCCGCAGGAAATGAAATATTCCCGCGGAAAATTAAAAAATGTTCGCTCCCTCTTTTGGACAAATCCTTACGGAGCAAATGATAACAATTCTGAAAGTTTGAATGAATTCTTAATTTTGCCAAGTTATTAACGAACGTTTTAGTCTCTCTCAGCTATCTGAGAACGCAGATTAGGCAAACGAGGTGATTAGTACCTGGCTGTTGGTCATAGCATGATTATCAATGAAGTTAACATGATCAATCTTATCGAGTAAACTGTACTCATAGCATTTCCAAGTCAAATCGAGAATTTCCCAAAACAAATTAAGCATTTTCCAAACCAATTTAAGAGGTTTCTACGTTAATTTGGAAATTTTAAAAAGCAATTTGAGAATTTTCCAAACCAAATTGAGAATTTTCCAAGGCAATGCTGTAAGAAACATTCTGAATTAGTTTTAGGAAATTCTCAATTTGACTTGGAAGACTATGTACATGTTTTGGTAACGATAGACACCAAGCAATGATTTTTTTATGTGTTCAACATGGTAGACACAAAATCCCCGCCTTCATTCAACTTCAACTGCAAATTATTCCCATTACCAACTAAAAATACGTTCGAAGCTCTTCAATAAAGGCACAAGAAGATTTTCGTCGTAACAAACGTTATGAAAATTCCTTTTCTTCTTCAAAGTTCCGAAATCCCTCTGCACAACATCGATCGTTAATGCTCTTAAAGGCTGAACAAAAGGCGCGTTCCGACGGTAACTTAATAACCGTAATTGACTTTTCGGTTGAAGTAATGATGAAATGTGAAACTGCAGCTTGACCAGTGGTGCATAATAATGCATAGGTAATTCTGTGTAAAAGTGTCAAGCTATTTTTTCGCTGGTTCTCCGTTAGAATGTACAATTTTATTACTATAACAATACTTCCATTCACTCTGGAAATATTGGAATAATAGGTACTCCTCAAACACACCACATTCTTTGCCACTAGGAAGAAGCCAACAATAAAATTTAAAATTGCTAGGAGCTAAATTTCAGGATTAAGTAATTTATTGTTTCTTCCAAGCATTAGCACTATTGTAACATCGACATTCAATAGATCCAGTTAATAATGGACAGCACCATGCGAATGAAAAGAGGTCACACTCTGACCTTGTAAGACTGTTTTCTAATCCCTGATGGAGAAACATTTTATATTTAATTTTTATATTCTTTTATATTTAATTTTATATTTCGACGGTGTAGAATCAATACTGCCCAATTCGTTTGCCATGCAATCTATGGACGCGTGATTCGCCAAGTTGCCACCAATCCAAGTTTTGAGAAGTAGGCAACCCAGACGCCCCCAAAAGACACGATGCTTTGAATTGGGCAGTATTGCAGTTTCATCGTCGATTTAATATAATTGTTTTTGAAAGCTTTGCGAAAGAGACTGTGTAATCAGTGCGACTGTTTCCCTGATAAGTTGACGGCAACTATCGATAACTGCTGGTAATTTCAAAATCTGTTGAATTACTCGCGAAAAGTTTCGCAAATTTTCGAATTTCGGACCGCATTTCGGTAAGGGAATAAACGTTAAGATGCGTTTTTACGTTATTATCGATTTCCAGAACCCGTGAATATTTTCCCATTAACGATCTCCCCTAAAATCTATAAGTGAAAAGAGAAAACGGTGCTGGCTGGAACACCGGCCTATTACCGCCCCGAACTGAGGCTAACCGGTTGCCGTTATTCGTCGAACGCGGGGGAATTTCCACAGTTTGCGCGAGTGAGCCGTGCGTGCGCCGGTGTGTGGAAGCAGTTAATTAATGGTTTATTCCTGTTATCGAACAGTTTCGCTAAGTTGTTTATAAAATCATTTTTCATCACACGGAAACAGTTAGCAGAAGTGCTGGCGCAGCCGCGAGTTTCGGACCCGTTTTGCGGCTTCCGACCCCCCCACCCCCCACCGTCAGACCTGTAAACTCCTGTTTGACCGTTTTGCGGCCAGATAACTCGCCATTGCGGCCTAAGACCCCTTTCCACACTTCCACCTTGCTCACCCCATTTTCTGCCTCCGCTATCGCTAGCCGCCACTGGCAATCAACGGTTCTCCACGGAACAGAGTTTTACAATACTTATATCCTCAATTGCACGGTAGGGTGCGTTTCGCATCAGTGGGACCCAAATTTCCAATATTTCACGGCCGGACGACCTCTCGATATCTGAGAAATTGACAAAACACGACGGCAGCTGAGCAGCTCGAACGGGCAAACCCGGTGAACTAAATTTGAAACCGCGTACTCATTTTGTGAAATTCATCATCATCTATGAATATTGCTCCCTAGGAGCCATGCGGTTGTAAGAGCTGAAGAGGAAAATAGGAGACAGTCATCTGTCCTTTTTGACTGTCCACCCCAAAAAATTTTTTTTACGTTCTGCATTAAAAAACCATTAAAAATGCTCTATGGTGTCAAACTCTCTGATTCTCGTATACACAAAAATATCCTGTGATTACGAATCGCAAAAAAAAAACAGGACGACAGGACGTGAAAACAACGGGAAACTACGTGAAAACAGGACGCGTAGTCACGTTCGCTCCAAGCTAAATCGTACAACGTTCTCCTGGTGGGTAAAGATACTTCATGAGTGACAGCGATGGGGGTGCTAAAGCATTACAACATGTTATCGGCCTTGAAACTATCGGTGAATTCGGTTCGACGGCACTTCGGATCGGGCAGCTTGGCCCAGTTCTCCTCAGGCAAAAGGAAGGTGCAAAGGAAGCGAATCCGTCATACTAATTTGCCAAAAGGCTCGACAGGGTTTCTACATTTTGCCGGATAAGAATGATTGCAGTGCACAATCTCTTCTTTAGAGGCCAGCAGCAGCATGAATATTCAGACAGATCTTAGCGACTCCCTCACTCTTCCCCTCGGGGGAGCGCTATGAATGCAAATTCGTTAAATCCAATTTCCTCCTCTTTTAACCGGAAGGTCTGGGGATAACCGACCGAGACTCCATAGGTACAAACGGAAACGGTATCCCTCTCGTTCTTGTTTAGAGACTTACCTCTCGCAAATCAAGCCAGCGGGACGCTTTATCTCGTTTCATTATCAACTTCAGGATCGTTTTCATTCATAATTTACCCAATGCAACCGAAACTAGTTCACTCTCCTCGCTCCACAGATTACATCAAGAATTATTGATTTGATAATATCGATACCTTAAAGCACAAAGGAGATATGTCCAAAAATGGCATAATGAGAAAAATGCAAAATAAGTTTTTGATCAATTTGCAAAAGTACAGATTTCTCCCATAGTTTTCAATTCCATAAAAAAATTCACTACATAAAAAATGTTTGTCTGGCCAAGATCTACAACCTCGTTTAACCAGAACTTTGTTAGTTCCTAACACTTCCAAGATAAACGCTCTTTAAATATTTGCCGTTTTTCTATTATGTAGTTTTTTGGCCCCGAAAATAGCTAAAAGGATCATGATTCTTGGAGCGATCGATAGGTCCTGATGAGTTGATTCTTTCGGTACCGAAATCTTAGAATTGATATTTTGGGACATATGCCCTTTGTGCTTTATGGTATCGATATATTCATTCTAGGCTTCATCACTCAAAACTGGGGTACCTATTTGTCGAGTAGATGCTACCTGTAAGTTATAATTAGTCCCAAAATTATAATCTTTATGTTATACCAAAATATTCCTTCCGAAAGATTTTGATTTCCAAGTAGGTACGTTTTTTTATCGAATAAATTCTTGCGTTAAAATATCCGCTTAATGAAAGATTCCGATCAGCGCGCTGGGAAACGGAAATTCCCGTTGGTCTCAGCACATAATGGTTCCAGTCAGCTGATGTGCTGATGGTAATTTGTCAAGTCAACATCTCTCCCCGAGGTGTAAGACAACCGTCCCCTCGTCACGGTTATCCTGGGCTGGAGCCGCGGGAGGGGTGTTAGAGGGGTGTGGGAGGGGGGTGTTGATTCGAATATAATGGCCCATTGTTTGTGGCAGGGAAGTCTAGCCCACCTCGTCAAGTGCTTCAAGCCGTCGGACAGAAACCCAAAGGTTAGGCTGAGTTGACCGCAGAGTACAGCCGGTGGACGCAATAAACTCAAGTTTCAGGAGAAGGGTCGTTTTACCGGTGGCCCTTGTCCGATGATGCCACCTAGTCCGATTAAAAATTTTGACTATTCGAGATACCCACTGTCGGACTACTGCGTCGTGTATCCGTCTGTGAGCATTTACGAACCGGATGAGCGGTATGAGGAGTTCCCTGGTTCCTGATCCCACCGCAAATAACGGAGGCTCTATTCTCCAAATTAGGAATTTACAAAAATTCCCATTCTCTTCCCCTATTAGGGTTGCCAACCGCCCTGTTCTGTAGGCCTCGAACTCAAAAGAAGACTCGAACCTAAACACAAACTAAACCGGAACAGGAACTCGCACTTGAACGTAAACTCAAACTGAAACTTGAACTTGAACTCAAGCGTAAACTCAAACTCGAACTGTCGGTAACTCGAACTCAAATTGAAAATCAAACTTAAACTCAGAAAGAAACTGAAACTCAAAATTGAAACTAAAAACAGACATTTCAACGTGAACTCAAACTCAAACTTGAGTCCTACCGTAAACTCATACTAAAACTGAAACTTTAATTCTAAAGAAAAACTCAAGATGAAACAAAAACTCATACTAGAACACGAAGTGAAACTGAAACGCGAACTAGAACAGTCAACTTCAAGTTCAAAGTCAACTTCGAGATCAAAGTCAACTTCGAGATCAAAGTCAACTTCGAGTTCAGACTCAACTTCGAGATCAAAGTCAACTTCGAGATCAAAGTCAACTTCGAGATCAAAGTCAACTTCGAGATCAAAGTCAACTTCGAGATCAAATTCAACTTCGAAATCAAACTCAACTTCGAGATCAAAATCAACTTCGCGATCAAAATCAACTTCGAGATCAAAGTCAACTTCGAGATCAAATTCAACTTCGAAATCAAACTCAACTTCGAGATCAAAATCAACTTCGAGTTCAAACTCAACTTCAAGTTCAAACTCATCTTCGAGACCAAAGTCAACTTCGAGATCGAATTCATCTTCGAGATCAAAATCAACTTCGAGATAAAAGTCATCTTCGAGATCAAAGTCATCTTCGAGATCAAACTCAACTTCGAAATCAAAGTCAACTTCGAGATCAAAATCAACTTCGAGTTCAAACTCAACTTCAAGTTCAAACTCATCTTCGAGATCAAAGTCAACTTCGAGATCAAATTCAACTTCGAGATCAAAATCAACTTCGAGTTCAAACTCAACTTCAAGTTCAAACTCATCTTCGAGATCAAAGTCAACTTCGAGATCAAAATCAACTTCGAGATCAAAGTCAACTTCGAGATCAAATTCAACTTCGAAATCAAACTCAACTTCGAGATCAAAATCAACTTCGAGTTCAAACTCAACTTCAAGTTCAAACTCAACTTCGAGATCAAAGTCATCTTCGAGATCAAAGTCATCTTCGAGATCAAACTCAACTTCGAAATCAAAGTCAACTTCGAGATCAAAATCAACTTCGAGTTCAAACTCAACTTCAAGTTCAAACTCATCTTCGAGATCAAAGTCAACTTCGAGTTCAAAGTCTTGAGTTTCAGTTGAGTTCTAGTTTCAGTTTAAGTTTGAGTTTCAGGGATACTTAGGTCCGATTAATCACTTTATTTATTTAGGTAAAGTTAGATTTATCCAATTACCCTAGAATTCCCAAGAAATGGTTAATCCTAGGGTAGATTTTTTCGTTGTCTGCCTCCAGTCTGCTCTTCCGGTGAATCCAAGGACCTCATCAGCGCCTCTCCATTTCTTTCTTGCCTTTGAACTAACTTTTTGTCATCCATAAACAAAGTTAAATTCGATATTTGACAGTTTCTCAAAATTAATTTTTCACCGATTTTTCTTGATTGATCCTGTTGGATGTCCTTTTTTCCGAAGATGTCCTCCCAAAGTCACTGAAGGAGTTTGCCACCGTTTCCAGATAATTCTCAGTATTTCCAAAAATGAAAAATATTATGCCACTATAGGTACCCGTACAAGTGGCCAATAAATCTAGTCACATATAACAGCTTCTTTCTAGTTTATAGACAGTAAAAATGCCATTACACCTACTGAGAAAAACAACTATATCTCTTCGCATCACTGGTTTTATTATGAGCAATCAAACTTCCAACATTAACCTGCATTGGGATCTGCTGTCAGTCAGTCATCATTCGCAAAATTCGTGGAAGGTACTGTGTATGTGTGGGAAAAAATTCATGGGATACGTTTACGCCCTACTCGGTTAACCCTCAGAATTGATGAAGTAAGCATAATTTTTTTGACCTGTAAATTGATACATTAAAAAGGATAAGTAATCCAGAGAATTATCGATACATTTATCAAGTTGTTTGTCGCTTCCAAACTGGCATCAAATGGAGATTTCTTATGAGAATCAAGCAAAAAATTCAGACCTCAACTCACCCAAAGACTAAAATATTTTTTTCTACCTGACTAGGTATAATTCAAAGTTTGAATTTCAAACTCAAATTCTTTACTCTACCTCTACACTTGCCTTATACCTTAAGCAGGTATTTATTGCAGGTATATATTGCACTACGGGGCAGGAAGTTTGAATAATTGTTTTGGAAAATTCTCAATTCGACTTGGAAATGCTTTAGGGCATTTAGGAGGACTAGAACTAGACAGGACTAGAACTTTCTACGAAGACAATCGAAACCAACTTTTTTTCGAAAAATTCTAATTTATGCATGTAAAAGTTCGTTCCAGGTAAGGACAATGAGTTCAGGGACTTTGGTGCTAGCTCTGGTTTGTGTTTTGGAGGCTTTTTTCGATTTGCCCTATGTCGGCGCCACTGACAGCGACGACATTGATGCAGTGACGAAACACCTCAGAGGCGAGTGGCATCCCAAGTTTTTTACGAATTTAAAATTTCAAACAATTCGAGACAAATAATTACTGTCCTTCGATTCGACTTTGCAGTTTTCGGTGACAGCCTTTACCAGGAGCCCAGTTCAGAAGTGGGCGACTTGGTCAACAACTGGGATGCGTCAAGGACATCTTCGAACCCCGAAGAATTGGGAACCTACGTCGAAGGTGACATTCTCTTTCCAGAGAGCCACATCTCGAGAAATGGCCTTTCTTCTATGAGCTACCACTGGCCCGACGGTCAAGTGCCCTACGTCATCTCGGGCGAATTTTCGGAACGTGACTTGAACACCATCAATGAAGCGTTTGCAGAATACCACGAGAAGACTTGCATACAGTAGGTTCAATGACGAATCTTCATCGGTAGTAATGAGAAAGTGTCAACCCAGAGGGTATCACAAGGAGTGGGGTTTGTCCTCAAACTTTGAACCGAAATTATCTGATCCCCGGTCCAGAAACGGCATGAATCATGCGGCTATAGGCAACAAACCCGCAGCAGCTTTGCGGCACGAGTCAGAGTCTCTGCCACTAGGATACCCGTGAGCACTCATAGCTGTTAATTGTGTTCTTATTTGCAAAAACTATTGAGAACTCTTCAGAAAGATACGATTCAGGTAGGAAATCGTAGGAAGAAATCCGAATTAGTCTAGACTTCGTTCTTTCCTAGGTTCGTGAAGCGGACAGATGAAACTGACTATTTGGACATCTCGAATGACTACAGCGGATGTTGGAGTGCCATAGGCCGGATCGGCGGTCCCCAAAAAATTAACCTCCAGTCGCCAGGATGTTTAAGGAAAAAAGGAACCGTCATCCACGAATTGATGCACTCCATCGGATTCTTCCACGAACAAAGTCGCTATGACCGAGATGACTTCGTTGATATCCAATTCAAAAATATCAAATCAGGTGAGACGAATAATTTCATCAGAACCAAACTCGAAGCTACTGTCATCTGTCCCTTTCTCTTAAACCGACTATCTGAAAACCGACCCAGTCCTCGAACAAATCCAGCAAACCATAACGGAAAAGACCTGCTCAACATTTTACCATCCAGTTTGCCGAATTGCCAGCCTGCCAGTTATATTTAAATTTTATTTTCCCAAATTTTCAGGGATAAAATGTTTGTAGCAAAATGAAATGCCTTAAAATTAAATTTTGGTCCTCCTTTGTATTCCTGCACCATTTTCACCCCCGAAACCCCCGAAATCTCAAATTGGTTGGATTTTAGAGGTCAAAAACTGTTTCAAAGACTGATTTTTACAGAAAAAAATTATAAAAACCTTTAAAAATTTAAAGTTATATTGAAAAAACTATTTTTCAAGTAGGTAGCCTTTGGATAGGTAGGTACATAACAGGAAAAATAGGCAATCTTCTTCCAGGACTGAAAAATGCAAAAAAAAAGACTTCTCATGAAAAATCAAAGGTCTGGGCCTTGGATTCGAATACAAAACTATTCAATTGTACTGTACTAGACAAACCTTTCCTATTTGTACAATTTTTTAAAAAATAAATTTGTAAACTATGAGGGAAATTTCAATTTTTGTAAATTGATCTAAAACTGATTTTGCACTTCTCTCAAAATGACATTTTTGGGGATATTCCCTTTGGGCTTTATGGTATTGATATGTATAATGATTGCGTCTACCAGAGACATATTGCTTCAAATTTACAGAATAGGCCCCCTGCCCTACCAGCTATCAAATCGATCTGATATTCCTAATCCCCACGTTGCATTTTTTCAGGGTCAGAGAACAATTTTCTCAAAGCGGAAAAATCGATAGCTGACGGCATGGGTGTCGAGTACGACTACGGGAGCATTATGCATTATTCGTCTCATGCATTCACGGCCAACGGCAAACCGACTATCGTGCCGAAGAAGGGCCTTGTCATGCTGGGCCAAAGAAGAGGCGCTTCGGATAGTGATCTACAGAAAATACGAAATATGTACCATTGTCAAAAAGGGAATGAAGAAGGTGACGAAAATTCGTAAGAAAGTAATCGTGCTAAAAAAATTATTATAGCTGTCGACAGATTTGCCAAAAATGCATCCCTGGAACTCCGTTGGTCTACGAGCACCAATCGAGAGGAATCGATTGTAGTAAATTTACTTGATATATTTTACAACCATATTACAACATTATTATTGCCAAAAGTATGGTGATTGCAGTGAATTTACTTGGCGTAATTCAAAACCATATCGAAACGGTGTTATTTCCAAAAATATGGTAACAGCAGTCCAAGTACAAAGGTAATGTGGACTATTTTCAACAATACCGACATAAGCAGCATCCATCGTATATTATAATATAGAAGTATAATATAGTATAAATACGAGTTGACATTCCAGCATCGTTTATGAATACTAAAGGAAAATGATCAATTCGGCCTTAAACCTGTGAAAGGTTGGATTAAATAATTAATATTTTGAAAATTTCATAATTATTATTAACGAATACAAAAGCCATCCCAGAAAAAGCGTTACGTTTTTATCATGGAGTGTGGAAATTGGAAATTGCGCCATGAGCCCTAATATGGCTACAGTCCGGACTTTTCCCTTAAAATAGGAATTTCGTTTCAATAATTCCTTAATAAATCAAAGAAAAAATAAAATAAATTTTCTTTGCGTCAAGATTTATATCTACCGTTGGAAAGGGTTTGGCCAAGTTATTTTCCCGAACAGTAAAATTCTGGTAAGGGAAAATTTTGGTGAAAATCCGATTGAAAAAAGTTATGCTTCAACAGTCTTCTCTTCACCCTCATTTTTTCCGTGTTTCACTACAGAGAGGAAGTTGGATGTGGCACTTTTCTTATAGGAAAATCTACCAAGTTATCAACGGTACAGATTCGAACATACTCAAAAATTTAGAGAGCTACGTGAATAACGTCAAAAACAATAACATTCTAAAAACTGTGTTTTTTAGCGAACTAGGAAAAATGTCTGAGAGTAAGGTTTGTTGGAAAAGGCTAGTAGACAGTTTTCCTACATTTTTGATCACTGAAGACGTAGACACCCAGTTAATAATTCGTGAGTGAGATGGAGAAAACTCGAATTACATAACAAAAATAAGTAGATCAGTGGCATGTGCAGATTAGTTTTCGCTATGTCCGAAGAACTCTGCAAATTTTGCACAGGGGTTCATTTTTTGATTGCTAAGACAAACTTCACGATATATCGGTACTCCTTAAACTCAGAATTTAGTTGTTATTATTCTATAATTATTAAATTCTCTGAATAATGAATGAAATTAAAAATGCCTCAGAACCACTGTTAAAGCCTGACTCGCTTTCATGTTGCCAAGCGCAACTGGTCGTAGTGTGAGTGCGTCACCTTGTTGGTGTAATAGGCTAGTGGTCGTAAGTAGATCAATCAACCGTATCTAAGAGCCGAGGCCAAATTCTCAAATTTTTTCGATTTTTGTTTTGCTGATTTGTGTAATGCGACCAAATTCTTTAAATTGAAGATATCGGGAGGACAGAAGTTTTTGTGGGGATTCCAACGAGTGGAAAACGATTTTTGTGGCTCTAGTCGTTTTCGAGTTATTCAGAATTGTAGAAATTTTAAAAAACTCAAAAATGTCTCACTAAAACTGCAATAACTCCTAAACGGTTAGAGCTACCGCCGTGGCAATGGTCTCATTCGATTCGGCATAGAAAAATCTATAGAAAATGATGCGTCACATGCCTATGTTACAAATTTCCAGAAAAGCACGAATTTTTTATCTCTTCAACAGCTGTTTTACTGGCCTTAAAATTAAGGTAGGGTTCTGTCGAGACGTTAGGACCAACTAGATACGGAACTTGATTTTTGGTAAAAATTTCAAAATTTTTCGATAACTCCTTCCCCCTGAAAAACCCCGGACGGCGGACGGCGTACGGCGGACGGCGTACGGCGGACGGCGTACGGCGTACGGCGGACGGACAAAAAATTTTTATTGCAGATTTGGATTCTACACCCCTTGAAACGTAAACCAACAAATTTTCAGGGGGTGTTAAAAATTTTTTTTTCCTGACCGATTACAAAGGTTCATTTCTTGAGAAAAATGAACCAAAAAACGCTGCTAAGTAGATCAGTGGCATGTGCACATCAGTTTTTGGTATAGCCGAAGAACTCTGCAAATTTTGCACAGGGGTTCATTTTTCGATTGCAAAGACAAATCTTACGATATATAGGTTCTCCTCAAACACGGAATTTAGTTGTTATTATTCTAGAATTTCAGTATAAATTGGTGTTCTAGATGGGGATTTGGAAAAACGTTTTTTCAACCCGCCAAAAAATAATCATCCTCTTTGCTTGGTCCTCCTTGCTTGACCTACCTATCTATCTTTTCAACGCAGCGCGTCGTTAATTTTTGTTGAAATCATCATTTAATCTATTCTTATTTACCTACATAACTAACAGAATAATAATAATTATTAAATTATCTGAATAATTAAATAAATTTATTTATTATTATTATTTATATATTATTTTATAATTAAATAAAATTTATAATAATTAAATTAAAAATGCGTCAAGAATGCCTCAGAACCATTGTTGAAGCTTGACTCGCTCTCACGTTGCCAAGCGCAACTGGCCTAGTGTGAGTGCGTCACTTTGTTGGTGTCATAGGCTAGTGGTCGTAAGTAGATCAATCAACTGTATCTAAGAACCGATGCCGAATTCCCAACTTTTTCCAATTTTTGTTTTGCTGATTTGTGTAATTCGACCAAATTCTTTAAATTGAAGATATTGGGAGGACAGAAGTTTTTGTGGGGATTCCAACGAGTGGAAAACGAATTTTGTGGCTCGAGTAGTTTTCGAGTTATTGAGAATTGGGAAAATTTTGAAAAACTCAAAAATGCTTCACTAAAACTGCAATAACTCCTAAACGGTTGAAGCTACCGGCGTGGCGATGGTCTCATTCGATTCAGCATAGAAAAATCTATAGAAAATGATACCTCACATGCCTATGTTTCAAATTTCCAGAAAAACACGAATTTTTCCCCACTTTAACAGCTGTTTTACTGACCTTAAAAGTAAGGTAGGGTTCTGTCGAGATGTTAGGACCAACTAGATACGGAACTTGATTTTTGGTAAAAATTTCAAAATTTTTCGATAACTCCTTCCCCCTGAAAAACCCCGGACGGCGGACGGCGTACGGCGTACGGCGGACGGCGGACGGCGGACGGCGGACGGACAAAAAATTTTTATTGCAGATTCGGATTCTACACCCCTTGAAACGTAAACCAACAAATTTTCAGGGGGTGTTAAAATTTTTTTTTTCCTGACCGATTACAAAGGTTCATTTCTATAGAAAAATGAACCAAAAACGGAATTGTTTGAAAGGTGAACTCAAAAAATCTCTGCCCTCGATCACACCTGTTCCAGGTGAAATAGCAAGGACATCTTGAGGATTTTCACTCAACTCACACCACGGGCCATCTATCTTTAAGCTCATTTGAACGTGACTCTCACGTAGAGGAAGAGAGTCAGGCGGTGTTAAGTTTATAATAGGGAGAAGGCAACTGCCGGGGATTGGTGGTGGTGGCGGTGTTATCACTAGAAGCCAGGTATGTGAAGCAGGTGAATCCTGAATCTACAAATAATAAAGTGAGCACTGAACTCCTCGCCGACTATAACAAGTAATCCGGTCCCTATTGTTGTTTGTAATTCTTCAGCCGCAGTCTGCCGCTAAGAAGAGAACCCATAGGAATAAGATAGTATTGTACTTCATTGAGCTGAAACTAAATTGAACCTTAGGGGGAAATTTATTCTCATTCATTGACGCGCAGAGAGTGTTATTATTATGTTATTATAATATGTTAATATTATGTTATTATTATTATTATGTTATATTATGTTATTATTAGAGGAAAGTGCCCAAAAGTGGACCCCCATTTTGTTTTTTATCAATAAAAAATATAGAACAACGAAAAACACATTTTTAAATGCATGTAACGATAGCACGGTAATGTTTTGTATCATTTCAATCTCAATTTATAAAATTATACTAAGAAATAGTAATAAAAAAATATATTTTTCAAAACCCTGCAATTTGGCAATCCCAAAAAAAGTTGCCTAAAGTGGACCCCTACTAAATATTACAAAAATGGATGGAAAATTACATGGAGGAATGAGATTAAATCACATAAAACAATGCTAAGTCAATAGTAAGTATATAATAACAATAAATTATCCTTTAATGCTAATGAATATATCGATTTCCGATTAGGCATCATCATTTTTTGAAGGCGTTACTCCAGGCAAAGTCTCCATCACGGACGACCCAGACGAAACGCTGTCTTCTTCGCTGCTTGATTTCTCTTCGAAGTTGAGACGTTTTTCAGATTCAGCAGGTGTTTGAACATGAAAAATAAAGGGGGTCCACTTTAGGCGACTATAGCCTAATTATTCATTACTCTTTCAATGTTCAACAGACCGTTCAATTGAGATAACTTGATGATAAATATTACCCTTATTCCTTACTATTTCAGAGAAATACATGCTGGAAGCCTTACCTTCAAAAGTGTAGGAGAAATGTCGAATAACGTATGACACTGTAATAATTCTAAAATACAAGAAATCACATAATGCCGAACTGAAAGCCGGCAGATGAAGTAGACGACGTGAGGGCTCCTACATGTTGTCACAGAAGTGGGAACTACTAGTTGCGATTGGTTTCGGTAAAGTTCAGCACCGTAGAGAGCCTAAAATGTCAGGGGTCCACTTTTGGGGAGGGGTCCACTTTTGGGCACTTTCCTCTATTATTATGTTATATTATGTTATTATTATTATTATGTTATATTATGTTATTATTATTATTATGTTATATTATGTTATTATTCGAGGCCCCGCCACTCTCAATAACCGTCGAGTGGATCCACTAGGTACATACAACGCTGCTAAGTAGATTAGTGACATGGGTACATTATCCGTCTGGGTATCTCAGAAAATAAAGTTCAAATAGTTGGAGTAGGTCGGTTTATCATTATATCATTTGTAGAGTAATGTTCCATGGTGAGCTCAATGGTACTTAAATGGTACGTTTCACAATGATTAATAAATAGGTACAAAAAGAAAATACGCGTCCCCCAACCCCTCACCAACGCCCAGCACCCCTACCCCTCCCAGCCAACCCTTACAGCATCCGCCCCTCCCATACCTCGTCCAGGTTATACCTGCACCGTGCGCCCGCCTTCTGCCTACGCAATTAAGTTGGCGGCTAGACGAAACGTTCTCTTTCTAAGAACCGAATCGCAGTTTCCGCGAATCCGGAATCCCTGTTGCGGGGTTAAAGACCTTGGATATTCCATGTGGAATCGGTTTTTTGCACTTTTCTTAGTCCTGGAGGGGCGTAGAAAATTGCAAATTTTTCGTGCCATGTACCTACCCAAAGCCTACTCAATAGGTAATATTTATTCTGGAATTTTAAATTTTATTTAAAGGGTCAAGAAAATATTTTTTTTAGGCCAAAAATTAGTCTTTAAACCAGTTTTTGATCACTAAAACCCAACTAATTTTGACTTCTAGGGAGTGAAAAATGTGTAAAAACCTTCAAGGAATCAAAGCTCAAAAAATTCCAAATCGGTTCAGTAAAACTCCCTCAAATTGCCAAAAACCGCGAAAAGAAGAAATCTCGAGCCAAACCAATTAAAAAACAAGATTTTCAAAAAATTTCGGAAAAACCCCCATCTTATGGTAAATCAAGCGGGAAAGCCGGGAAAAATACTCGAAAAATTCTAAGCCCACAGCATCACCTTCAAAATTGAGTTTTTGCGTTTTTTCAAAAATATAACCTAATTATGCCAAATTGGACCCCTTCGGACCGCTCGGACGGAAAAAAATTATTATTGTAAATTTGTGTTCTAAAACCTCTGAAACGTGAAAAAAAAAATGTCAGGGGGTGTTGTAAAAAAAAATTTCTGACCGATTACATAGGTACATTATTTGGAAATAATGTACCGAAAATGCTCAGGTAAGTTGACTAAATTATTATCATTGCATATCTGCCCGAAAACAGTATTTAATCGCCGAAAACCCGGGAATATTTAACTGAATAACAGTTTTCAGTAGTTTTACTTATAACATATAGATAACTTGCCATAATGCCCAACTCTTTCACTAAAATCGACGCGAAGTGCATATAGGTATGTTGCAATATCGTTTTCAGAGGACAGTCAAAACTACAGATTTAGTAAAGAGAAATTTAAAGAACGTATAAAGTATTTGATTAAATTCAGTCTTAGCTATTTATATATCATAATCTTCGCGATGACCGGTCTAAGGCTTGGGTAATTATTTGACTGGGAAATGAACCGGACGAGCATAGTCAATATTCGCTGTTGGGAGTTTCGTTTCTGGTCTGATCTGATAGCGGAGCAAACACTGAACGCTCCGCTCGGACTTTCATAATTTGATGGTAGCGTATTCCAAGCTTTCCGTGTGCGAGTCTATATAAGAGTATGTGTATACTTGGCATTTGGGAGCCGATGTTGTAAATGTGGTCTATCAAAGTTACTCGATCGCTTTTAGTGGAAAAGCGTCTGATGAAGGTTATCGTGACAGGAGTTGGTTTTGTTGGGCGAACCGAAAGCGATTAGAAAAGCTTCAACCTAATAGTTTTATGCGCCATAATAAAAATCCATACGGCGCCAAAGAACAATGAAAGGCATGCGCTTCCGTCCAATATAATCAGCGGAGGTCATCTCTCCTAATTAAATTAACCAACGAACGCCGTAAATTATTCGCCGAGTTGCGCCAAGTCATGAAAATACCACGAGACCAAAATGCTTCATTAGCAACTGACAGGTCAAGTTTTTTGACATTTTCTATCTAAACAGACTCCAAAGTAATAATAAAAGTAATAATCCAAAGTAACTTTCCATTCCAAAGTAATAATAAAATCCAATCGAATCCAATAAAATCGAGTCACAAATTTACGACTGATGTTATCAATATGTTCACTTTTGCGCACCTGCATCATTGTTTGTTATTATTTATCGATGGAACCTTTTTTCAAAGAAAGATTATCAATCAATTTGCATGTATAAATTACCCAAGAATCAATCTGTCCAGACAGTCTGTGGTCTGCGCGTGGTTTTGAATGAAAACAGATCAACGGGCGGACAGAGGGATACAGAAATTTAGTCTGGAAGTGATTCAATAGGTTGTGAGTTTCTTACGACTTCCAGACCAGAACTTTAACAATTTGATACAATATAGACCCATAAAATTAAAAAACCAATCTTGCTCAATCGTCCGATTTTCTGTTCTTGACAATGTACCACTTCTCCAAGTTCCAAATCAACTGGCCCATGATCGGTTTATGTTTAGTGGATTGTGGGAATTGAGAGTAAATAATCGTACAGTTTACCTTTAACAGTCGGGAGGTAAATGGTGAGTAGTACTGTCACGGAGAACAGGAACCACAGTGTCATATTTCGCGTCACACTACAGCACATCCATGTTTGTTGAACGGCTGTAACAGAAAAAAGTGTTCACATCAGGGACGGCTATCGGTCGAATTCCAGTCACAAAGCCTCAAGGGATTCAGTCCCTCTCGAATATCATATGAATATGGGCTCGAAGCAGCAAGAAACTCGAGGTCTTTTTTTGAATCTACTCAATTTTTTCTTGGACGGACTTGACTTCTCAAATAAATCGTGGGGGTAGAAGGAAAACTCGCTAAGTCCGAAATTCGTCATTTCGAGATAAATGGATTTGAAAATTCAATAAGTCGTGAAAAATCGTGAAAAAGTCTGAATGACGCGGCCTGAAATATGGCCAACGGCTGACTTTTTAATTGAGACACGGTACTCTACTGCAGAACCCCCCAAACAGTATGTGGACGCAAAAACGCATTTTTAGCCAAAAGTGGACTTGGCGGGTTTTCCTTCTACGCCCACGAAATTATGTCCATACCAATAAGTCTGGTCCACGAAAGTTTACGCGTTTGTAAAGCCATCGTCAGTGCAAAACCATCAGACAACTTCCCTCAATTCGAGTTTCTGTTCAAATTATGGGGTTCTACAACTTCCTCCCAAAATAATCGTAAACTCGTGGTTCTTGAGAATCCACTTGTGGATAAAGTTAATTTTTCCGAGTTCTCCGTGCGACATGTCCACAATCATTTTCTCGATTTTCTGTTGTACAATCCGTGCAGATTTTCATGTATGGCTGGTTATACCATAGAACACATTCGAATTTAACCCTATATACCGTCCTGTTCCCTATATGCGAGTCTCAACTTCACGTTCACACGATTCCAACAGTCTCGCGAACTCGAAGTCGTTTAGGTATTCAACGTAGAGCCGCCTAGTCATCCATCAACCTCAACTTCTATCCGCCTTTTCCTGCGAGGCTCTTAACAATCGCCTTTCGTCCTTCATCCCCCCTCCACTCGCCCCTCCCTCCTGTGTCTCGAGGCTCAACACTCGACACGCAGTCAGAGCATGAGAGCCATACCTTAGCTCACCCCCGGCTCCAACAAGTGAGCTTACTTTCCTGCCTACGGGAGAAAAAGTGGAACGTTATTACCACCTCATCGGAGCTCGGAAATACTTCACTTCCGACAAAAGGGAATCAACCAATCGCGAGTCCGGTTGAATTATTCGACGAGACAATTGTAGAATCAACGCAGCATGGCTGTTTCAACAAGGAAGTCCCAACATTTTTTTTTTATTGAGCGCTGGTGCTGAACCAAAATTGCGCGACGCAGGTATGACAAGTTGTTGCTCGCTCAAACTAGTAGAATGTTACAGCCATTTTTCCAGAACAGAGTTTTATTTCAGTTAGCAACCTACATGTGCGTACCGAAAAAATTCAGAAATCTACGTCAATTGGTTCCGAAGTGATGCCTGATCCACTCGAAAGTTGAGAGGAAAACGCAAGAAACCGATTTCTCATGGAAAATCCAAGGTCTTCCGGGGATTCCGGATTCCCGGAAACTGCGATTTGGTTCTTAGAAAGAGAACGTTTCGTCTAACCGCCAACTTAATCGCGTAGACAGAAGGGGGGCGCACGGTGCAGGTATATCCTGGACGAGGTATGGGAGGGGCGGATGTTGTAAGGGCTGGTTGGGAGGGGTAGGGGTGCCGGGCGCTGGTGAGGGTTGAATCCCGGGAGGGGTTGGGGCACGCGTATTTTCTTTTTGTACCTATTTATTCATCATTGTGAAAACGTACCTACCATTTAAGCACCATTGAGCTCACCATGGACCATTACTCCACAAATGAGGCGTTGATAGCCAGAGTGGACCATTCCACACAGGTGTTGAACTGAGAACATCGCATTTGAAAATTTCGACTAATTTCATGTAGGTAATTGATTAAGGGCCTTGTTATGGTGTTTTGAAGAAAAAAATACAAGCATTTTTGGGTGAACAGATGACTCATGAACCATAGGGACATTTCTACAAGCCACAAAGTCCACTCTGGCCATCAAAATCGGCGGCCAATTTGCAGACGGACCATTTGAAAAGTTGCGCTCTCTCTTAGCACATTCGAGAACGAGTCAAATTTTAATAATAATTCGATAGATACAGCAACCACAGACCCATTGCACTGTATAACTCATTTTTGGAAAGTTTGTGGAATGGTCCACTCTGGCTATCAACGCCTCAAATTATATGATGATAAACCGACCTACTCCAACTATTTTCCAACTTTATTTTCTGAGATATATCTCAGATGCCTCAGGATACCTATAGGTAGTTGACAAATAATGTGCCCATGTCACTACTCTACTTAGGGCCGTATCACACGTCAGACCGTTCTCCTCCCCAGCCCACGGACAGACCAACGTAACGGCACGGGTGGGGCTGAGGGGAGAACGCATCAGCCAATCAACGACGCTTCCGACCCCCACTATCTACGACGGCAACGGCACGACAAAACATTCGATCGAGAGATCTTTGCCGTGTCTGCGAACGGTAGCCTTCCCACTGTTTATAACGTATCATACGGTTCCTCGGGGTTTTCGTTGTGCCAAACGATATATCGATTGCATTCGCATCGGAATTTCCGTGTTTTGTTGAATTCCGTTGTTGTTCGCATTTTATATCGCGTGGATCTCGCAAGAGAAATGAGTAGGGATCGGATTTTTATGTACCTATTTAAAAATGCCAAAAATATGTATTTATCATATATATGTATTCATTCTCTTAAAATATGTGGAAAATATGTAAAAAGGTTGAAATATTTTCAAAAAACGCTGCTAAGTAGATCAGTGGCATATGCACATTAGTTTTCGGTATATCCGAAGAACTCTGCAAATTTTGCACAGGGGTTCATTTTTCGATTGCAAAGACAAACCTTACGATATATAATCAATTTTTATTTTTAATGGGGGTTTAAAAAACGTTTTTTCAACCCGGCAAAAAATATTTTTCCTCTTTGCTTGATAAATACCTACCTATCTATCTTTTCAGCGCAGAGCATCGTTTAATTTTGTTAAATTCCTCATTTAATCTATTCTTAATCACCAGTGTCGACGGTATCTAGATATTGTATCTAAATTGTATCTAAAATAGATATAGATACCGAAAATTTTGTATCTGTATCTGTATCTAGATAAAATTGCGTCCCACGTATCTGTATCCTATCTAGATATAAAAAATGGGTATCTGTATCTAATTTTTATCTAACTGAGATAAAATTTTCTATGCTTCGCTTCTTCAGTTAAGCTCAGCCGAAGCCTCCTTGTATGTCCGAAGAACTCGGCAAATTTTGCACAGGGGTTCATTTTTCGATTGCAAAGACAAACCTTACGATATATCGGTAATCCTTAAACACAGAATTTAGTTGTTATTATTCTATAATTTCAGTATAAATTTGTATTTTAGATGGGGATTTAGAAAAACGTTTTTTCAACCAGGCAAAAAATGATCATTCTTCTCGCTTGATGAATACCTACCTATCCATCTTTTCAACGCAGCAGATCGTTTAATTCCGTTAAATTCACTTAAATCTATTCTTAATCACCTTCATAATTAACAGAATAATAATAATTATTAAATTCTCTGAATGATGAAATTAAAAATGCCTCAGAACCTTCGTTGAAGCTTGTCTCGCTCTCATGTTGCCAAGCGCAACTGGTCGTAGTGTGAGTGCGTCACCTTGTTGGTGTAATAGGCTAGTGGTCGTAAGTAGATCAATCAACCGTATCTAAGAGCCGAGGCCAAATTCTCAAGTTTTTCCAATTTTTGTTTTGCTGATTTATGTAATGCGACCAAATTCTTTAAATTGAAGAAATCGGGGGGACAGAAGTTTTTGTGGGGATTCAAACGAGTGGAAAACGAATTTTGTGGCTCGAGTAGTTTTCGAGTTATTAGGATTTGGGGAAATTTTGGAAAACTCAAAAATGCCTCACTAAAACTGCAATAACTCCTAAACGGTTGAAGCTACCGGCGTGGCGATGGTCTCATTCGATTCAGCATAGAAAAATCTATATGAAATGATGCCTCACATGCCTATGTTGCTTTTTTCCTGAAAAGCACGAATTTTTTACCTCTTCAACAGCTGTTTTACTGGCCTTAAAGTTAAGGTAGGGTTCTGTCGAGACGTTAGGACCAACTAGATACGGAACTTGATTTTTGGTAAAAATTTCAAAATTTTTCGATAACTCCTTCCCCCTGAAAAACCCCGGACGGCGGACGGCGTACGGCGGACGGACAAAAAATTTTTATTGCAGATTTGGATTCTACACCCCTTGAAACGTAAACCAACAAATTTTCAGGGGGTGTTAAAAATTTTTTTTTCCTGACCGATTACAAAGGTTCATTTCTTAAGAAAAATGAACCAAAAATGCAAACAAATACGGATCCGATCACTAAAAATCGTATCGATTTCATTATATCGGGATACTGAGGATATCGATAGCACCTCCACTGTTTGTGTCAGGTTAACGTTTCAATGCCTGGCAACTGCCAGATGGAGTTAACTCCATCTCCACCCTCGTGCCGGGCTGCCGTGTCTGCGGGCTGGGGAGGAGAACGGTCTGACGTGTGATACGGCCTTTAGCAGCGTTTTTTCCAACGACTTTAGACCTGTATCTGTGTATCAAAATACTTTTTGTTTCAAATCTACCCCTCGGCCCTATTTCGATTTATAGATTCTCTTTTTAGTTTTTTCTTCTTTCCCATACAACTCTCGGGCCTTCTCGCTCCTTCAGACGATCGAGAGAGGAAATAGGGTGGCGTATCGGAGGTGGTGAGGGCGGAAAAGTTTTCGAGTACGTTGAAAGAGGAACCCTTGGCAAGGTAGTGGCTCTATCACTTTTTCACGTTTCCTTTTTGTACTGGAAACTCCACTTCGCTCTGCCAGCGTCGGAAAAAGGTGCGAAAATTGAAAGGTGAATACGACCCGTATTTTGTTGCTATATTTGTCAGTTTTCCCAGGGTTGCAGAGCATTCGAGCCAATATCTATTTTCTTGAAATGTAAGGTTCGTCCAGCCAAAAGAATCGAATAAGGAAACCGGTACTCAGGTTCAGAATTGGAGGTCAAGTGTGGCAACATTGTGTTTTGAGGAACATGATTGTTGTAACCTCGTCGGAATTCACCTACTCACCGTGCAGTCTACAAGCGGTCAGGACACGATTCTATACTCAAAAAGTAGAAAATCATTGTGGGTGGTTGAACAAGGAGGACACAATGCGATCGTATCAGAACTGAATGGATTCTCCGAATGGAAACTTGGAATAATCGTTTACGACACATTACGTGTGTTTTCTCGACTGCTCTCACTAACCGCCCTCTGGTCCAGCGGTTTAGGCGTCGGACTAGAACTCTGGAGATGCCAGATTCGTTTCCCGGCCAGATTTTAGTGCCAGATTTCCAAATTAATTTTCAACTTATTTTATAATATATATATAGTATATTATACATTACGGATTATTTATATACCCAAAGATATACCCAAGGATATATTGATACATATGATAACACATAGAAAAAGGACCAACAATACCATGATAGTAGGTATTATAGATGTTATAGATGATTGTTTGATATTATAGAATTGTAGATGTCCCCGCCATAAACTCTTGCCTTCACCTTCTAATCGGATGGAGCAGCAGCAAGTCAAAATTTTATATGAATATTTCTGAACCATATTTTGGCACATTATTTCCAAATACTGTACCTATGTAATCGGTCAGGAAAATTTTTTTTACAACACCCCCTGAAAATTTTGTCTTTCACGTTCCAGAGGTTTAGGAACTGGCCCCAGGAGACCTTTCTTAGAAAGCAGCCGCCAGGTATTTTCTTTTTATACCTAAATGGGTATAACGTACCTTTTCGGCATAATTGAATTCGCGATTGACCGTTACTCCACAAATGATATGATGATAAACCGACCTACTCCAACTATTTGAACTTTATTTCCTGAGGTACCCAGACAAATAATGTACCCATGTCACTAATCTACTTAGCAGCGTTTTTCCTAGTCCTAACTGGAAGTTCGAGGTTTCTTCAGTCACATTCTACTCTACTTTTCTGATATAATTTCTTTTTCATGGAAATTCGCAGCGGATGCAGCGATATCAATTTTTAAACCTCATTCATCGATGAACTGTATTGAAAAAAGCTGTAGAACGATTATTTGGAAGCGGAGACATCGTGAAAAAGCTCGCGAAAGGCGAAAACCGTTCGCAGCTTTCCCCTGCCATTTCCACTAGGCTGACCGGAAACCGTAGCCGGAATTAAGGAGAACGCTAGATTTTATATTGTATGTCGTGATGACTAGGGAAGGGAAATGGAATCGCACAGAGTTATATATGGGTACAACCGCAGCGGCCCTCTCTATTTCGGTTTGCTCATTTTCAGACTCTCTCTCTCACACTCTTACCCCTCCAGTATCCACAGACTGGCCTTCGGCACCGATCAAACCCTCAATACCGAAAGCCCGGACCCTGGGCGAGTTATTGGCTTCTGATATGAAAACTGGGCCCGCCTATAGCGACCGACTCGTTGATGTTCAACATTGATCTAAATCTGCGGGGATTATTCGGTGGCTTGCACAGGTCCCTGGAGGGTAACTTTGGGAAATAGAAAAGGAACCCGCCGAGCTTACGGCTGTATTTTATTCTGTATAGGTTGGTAGCTTTAAAATCTCCCATACGACCCCATTGATCATGACTAAAGTGGCTCCGTTTAGATTGCATATGCGAACGGTATTTATCCCAGAGGCTGTGGGTATAACGTCGGAAGAAATACCATTGCTGGAAGAACAGTTCTTGCTGGAAACAGTTACTGTTTCCGTACTGTACTTTTATTCTACCATTGATTCAAAAATGGCTTGATGAAAAATTCAATCGTTTCCATGCTGAAATTCAGCAAGGAAGAGATGGCTGAAGGTTATTCAAGCCCGAATTCGGTGAGAATAATTAATTGTGCTTTAACTCAAAGTAAATTTTTGAACTTAAGCAATTTAATTTTGACTAATTTGGTGTCTGCAATGGTCAAAAATGGCAAAAAACTCACTGCAAATTTTAAAAAAGCATCTAAAATTGAAATGCCTCAATTTACCGGCGTATTAAAAGAAAATCCACGTGTTCTGCTAGGTAAAACAAAAATTTTAAAACCAAAAACTCAAATGGGTTCATTTTTGTGTCCAAAAAAAAGGTTTCAAGCATCAGT